>OX401413.1:17572754-18772754 GCA_947846245.1 Cerastoderma edule
AAAGGCCCCTAGCCCATAATAAAATAAATACTGATTTAGATTACATTTGTTTTAAACAACCAGCTCAGTTCTATTTACTTATTGAATATATTCTCTTCAAAATGAAATGACACAGTCCCAGCGTTTTGTGTGCTGAGATTAGACCTTTGGCAGGCCTGGTTGATATACTTCAATGAGATCCACAACTTGCATTAACTTCCAATATTTTGTTTAAAACTTGGATATCTAAGTTTCATAAAAGATTGTTATTTAACGAAAAAGTATTTAAAAAACCTATTGTTCTTTGCTTCCTTTGTACCAGCTGTTAAAGATAATTGTTTCTGAAATCATTCAAATCTTAAGCATACAAAAAGATATGTGATGTTCGTCTTCTAAATGAGAAGGCCATATTCTGAAAAACAATGTAGACAAATTCTGTCTTCCCTGTTTACATAGAGAATAGATGGTTGGTGTCGTGAATCGGAAATGTTATCGGGCAAGGCGATGGAATATTATCCGGTGAGCCGAAGGCGAAACGGATAATATTCCTATGCTGAGCCCGATAATCTTTCCTATTCAAAGACATCAACCATCTATTCTCTTTATCCTGTTGGCTTTATGTATTCTTTCAAACAAACAAGATGTAAATAAAACAGGAGAAAAACGGAAAAAATAAGTAGAGAATGATGTAAACATGACGTCATTTCGTTCTTATGACGTCATGATTTGTCGCGTGGATGTGTTATATGGTTAGTGCCGGATATCACAAATGTTATACGGCACCTCGTTATCGGTCCCAAAATAACACTAGTGACAGGATAAATCATAATGCCTTCCAAGAGCAATATTGAGTCTGTGACAAGAGCATCTAAATCATGCAAGGGACTTTCTTAGCCGAAAAAAAGAAAGTTTAATTTTCAAATATCTAACAATTAAATAGTTTGTTCTAAGTACGGTTTCAACTTTTTCATCAATTGGTGTACTTCACCACAACAGTTAATTAATTCCTGCCTGTGGAATGTTCTTGATGAAGAGCTGGAAGCACCTTTGGAACAGACATTATTCTCACAGCTTGTGAAGAAATACCAGGAGTATGAATGGTTGTTCTGCCTGCAATTGTAGATAAATGACCCATAATAACCTTTATAGTGCTGGAACTGACTTCATGCTTATGCAAACAGGTTAGATTCAGGCCAGCCACCAAATGAACACTAGTTTATTGTACCTTGTGTTGGTGAGAAATTCCGCCATGTCTCTCATGTCTTCTTTGCATGAGACAAGACATCTAATCATCTTGAAGGCCGAGCTTATATACAGTGAAGCCTCGTTTATCCGGACCCGATTATCCAGATGTCTTGCAATCCGGACGGAATTGAGAGGGAACGGAATTATTTGACCAGTTTGTTGCAGACAACTTTTGAAAACATTGTGGGTAAAGGAGAAATTGCTTGTGACGAGCAATTTCTCCTTTTCCCACAATGTTTTCTGCCATATCAAAGGATTATTTTTCAATTTCATCACGTTTTGAAATGTCGTCTGCCAACTCTTGGGATGGTCGACAATTTGGCGTTTGCTAAAGGGTTATAAGTATACACGTGTATACAGACCGTTTAAGTCTTAATGTGTAAAAGAACATGCTCTGCTGTAGTAGTCCGGATGATTCGGTAATCGGGACATTTTGTTGGGAACGGACATGTTCGGATTAACGAGACATCACTGTAGTTGGCAGATGACAATGTGTTAAAATGAGAAAGAAGCAATGTATAACTATAACTCTTTGTCATCATATGAGCTAATTGACACATATTGTCTCTCAGGGTGACAAGATTGGAAATGAATGTTGCGGAAATATTTGTGATTAACCTTTCTTTCACTACACCCTCAAATAAGTATCAAAATTATCAATTTGGCTTGATTGGAAGGAGAATAAACAGAGTATGAAATCTCTTTTGGTATACATGTATATTTATTCCAGATCAACAAGGTAATAATATCGACTATAATAAAGGCTCTGTATAAAATACAATTTGAATGTGTAAATAACTATAAGAGAAGGCTATGAGCAGCATATATACGATGCCAAACAAGATATCAATAAAAAAAAAGATCTTTTAGATCACAATGGTAATATAACATGAGAGCTATGGTCAAAAAATATTTTCATGAGAAGAGTGAGAAGGAACAAGTAAGTAAAACCTCATTCTTATGAAGTCACTTTAAAATAATAGCTTACACTCCCCACTCTTTTAAATGTGTGCTATATCAATCCATTTATAGATTTTGATCAAATCAAGTTTTGATTAACACATTACCACATGACGCCACGTAACGACACATTTTTGCGTCTTGCAGCAGACGACTTTCAAAAAGAAACTTAAGGGAGCTTGTTCACACATGAGGCAATTTGCAAGTCAAAATAAAATGTGGTTGAACCAATAATATTTTGGTCTGATATTTGATAATAAATATCTAATGAGATCAAATTGATTCAGAATGTGGAAATATATGGACAGAGGTATGGGATGGATTTCAATACTATTGCAATGCTTTTGAATCATAACGCATATGTGTTCTTTGTATACAGGCTATTAGTACATGTACTTTAACACAAACTAATTTTACTAATGTTGACTATTCTCTGGTACAATCAGTACAGCTGCAACACAGTTTAATCCATTACCAAACAATAACGACATTAAACCACTTTGTTGCAGACGACTGGAAAAATTGTGGGAAAAGGAGAAATTGCTTGTGACAAGAAATTTCTCCTTTTCCCACAATGATTTTTGCTCTATCAGGAGATTGAAATGTTGTCTGCAAACTCTTTCAATTTGGGACAGTTGTGAATTGGCATTTGGTAAAGGATTAAAAGAAATAAAACTTGAATATCCAAGTTTCCTCACATCTGTAAACAAGCTTCTTTGAAAGATAACATGTCCTTATAAAACTGACTAGAAAACCATTATCACAAAAGGAGAGATTGCACATCATGAACCACGTCTCCTTTTGTCACATTTGGTTTACATGTATTTAAACCATTGGCTGCATGTGTCTTTTAAAGTACATTTGTATGAAGTAAGAATCCTGAAACACTTGTGATAAGAAATGTGATGAATGATTTAATAAACTTAAAGAAATTAAATAGCCTGGGGTATATCTTATAATAAACATGTACTAAAAGATGTAATATCATTACAGCATATATATCATTTACCTTAATAGTGCAATAAAATCAGTAATATCTTTTAAAATGCAGAGTAAACTGGGGGTTTATCCTTTTTTGTTAATTGATCTACCTCACCTGAAATAAAGGTTTTGAATGAAAAAAAAAAATCTTTAATAGATGCAGATCATTTCTTTTGCTTTGTGTTTTAAAGCAGGCATATATTAGAAAGTAATGTAAAAACTAGGGTTCAATATTGATGAAATTTACCTGTTTTGCTCATTTCAGCAACATTGTATTCATTTCATTTAAAAACCGCAACCTATTTCCTGTTAAAAACAGTTTCCTGTAAAAATCATCTAAACCAATAGTTAATTAATAAATGCATGGTTTGATCAACTGACAGACTCTTTGTACATTTGAGCAGCAAAACAAACAAAAAAGATTTTCGACATAATATTATAAAAAATATATAGCACCAAATACATTCAATATAGAAAATATGGCAAATGGGAAATTTGTTCACAATGAGCAAGTTCTTGATTTGCACATTCCAAATTGCCTGTTATTAAATCATTTCGGACCATTCAAATATTGGTTTTGTAAAGAATGATAAATAAATTCAGTAATTGAGCAAGTTTGTTTGATCAGGCTTGAACAAATCATTGTTTGAGGAACATCTCATATGCAGTATCTTTTCTTCATACAGGTGCCATGCCTACAATTTTTCTAAGTTGTTCAAACACGAAGAATGTCACAATGGTATGGGGTCCAATCCTCATCCAGTTGGGGATAAAACCTTTATAAAGTCCCAATGGTCCCTCAGCATGCAGAGTCTTTGAAAAACAATCAATCGCATTCTTGTAGGGCTTTGTTATTTGACCTGCAAATATAAAGACACACTAGAGGCTACAGGGTAAATCCCATGCTAACTTAGAGAGAGAGGTAATATGACTTGTGAAAATCAAATACTTTCATGTATGGCTTTATTATTTGACCTGCAAATATACAAGACTGGTTAAGGGTTGAACTGTATACCGGTATATACAAGTATGTTCCTTATATATACCGGTACAAGACTTTTAGTGTCTTGTATATTTTATATCTATGTTACTTTCATAGATAGATGGATCTTTATATGATTTATGTTACATTCATATGCAACATTTTACCGTTTTGTTAAATATAAAAACAAAAAAAATGGTTATACATTTTCACAAAACTTGCATCAGCTGTCTCAGTTGATTTGCCAACATTAATTTTCTGTTTTTTTTGTGTTTCAATGTTTCTCTTTCGACTAGCAGGGAAAAAGGTTCATATGGGTTATTGCATTCAAATGGATTAATTGCAATCATATGAATTAATTGCAATCCTTTCCTTGTGTGTCACCTATAGTTGAACGTCATAAGCCATGGTTGGACGCAATTGAATAAAAGTGTTTAGGTCTTATTCTAAATATTAATTATATAATGAAGCACCCTCCAATTAATATAAAAAGTTAAAATAAATATAAGGCGGTTCGGGGTAAAAATGTAACCCTTTATATACGGATAAGGGGGCTAAAATCTGCTAAAAGGGAGAACATTACTGGAAACCACAAGTACTACAATATTCTTGCCCGTGAATTGACTATTAAAGTTCCCATGTATCCTCTGTACTATAATGACCATCCAGGGAAGCCATTATAACCACTGTTGTTTTATCTTTAAAGGGAGATGCCATTAGTTTAAACTTATCTATTTTACAATGATTGTCACGGAAGCTTAAAGCTTATTGAATTCACTATTGATGATTGCTTCCTGGATACCAGACCAGTACTTGCACCAAAATGTCGGTTAGTCCTGGTATTTTAAATCTCACCCTGACCCTTGGTATTAGAGGCTTAAGCACTGCACTGCTATCCCCTTTGTTGTTGGCATGAGTGATATTCCCTTACACTGGTTCATGACTCGTGTTTTCACGACGTCCACAGGTGATGTGGTAAAGGCTGTACACAGACCAGCTATCATGGAGGCTGTTATATGGAGCGGGATTCCCTCGTTCATCCAACCAGCATTGAGGAACACATGCTTGGTATGGTCGTAGGCAGGAACCTGAAATGAAAGGGGAACAATTAAAAAGTGATGACACATACTTGGTGAAGTCGTACTCGGGGATCTGAAATGAAAAAGGAAGAATTTATAAGTAGAAACACATGCTTGGTGTGGTCATACTCGGGGATCTGAAATGAAAAAGGAAGAATTTATAAGTAGAAACACATGCTTGGTGTGGTCATACTCGGGGCTCTGAAATGAAAAAGGAAGAATTTATAAGTAGAACACATGCTTGGTGTAGTCATCCTCGGGGATCTGAAATGAAAAGGGAAGAATTTATAAGTAGAAACACATACTTGGTGTAGTCGTACTCGGGGATCTGAAATGAAAAAGGAAGAATTTATGAGTAGAAACACATGCTTGGTGTAGTCATCCTCGGGGATCTGAAATGAAAAAGGAAGAATTTATAAGTAGAAACACATACTTGGTGTAGTCATCCTCGGGGATCTGAAATGAAAAAGGAAGAATTTATAAGTAGAAACACATGCTTGGTGTGGTCATACTCTGGGATCTGAAATGAAAAAGGAAGAATTTATAAGTAGAAACACATACTTGGTGTAGTCGTACTCGGGGATCTGAAATGAAAAAGGAAGTAGAAACACATACTTGGTGTAGTCGTCCTCGGGGATCCGAAATGAAAAAGGAAGAATTTATAAGTAGAAACACATACTTGGTGTAGTCGTACTCGGGGATCTGAAATGAAAAAGGAAGTAGAAACACATACTTGGTGTAGTCGTCCTCGGGGATCCGAAATGAAAAAGGAAGAATTTATAAGTACAAACACATACTTGGTGTAGTCGTACTCGGGGATCTGAAATGAAAAAGGAAGAATTTGCTTGGTGTGGTCATAAGCAGGGATCTGAAATGAAGTACATGTACCAATTACATACGATTTGAAGAAATATTGCACATAAACACTTGCCTGTGTAGCTGTTAAAATGGCCGCTCTTTTCACTGTTGGTCCTACACCAATGTACAGAGCTCTCATCCCTCCTTCTCTATACACTTGTTTAAAAGCACTGAAAGTACTGCTGTATCTAACCGTCTCATTCTCACCCAGTTTGCCCTGGGCTTGCATCCGTACTTTGATTAAATCGGTTGGGGTCATGATAGAACTTCCCACAGCACCTGGTAAAAGTTCAAAGCTCAGTCAAAGCAAAAGAGCAGACAAGGCTACCATAAAACTTTTAAGGACAGTGGTTCAGAGGTAGAGCCTCTGCCTTAAGACACAAAGAATAAGAATTGAAAATTTAATCCCAGTTGTAAGAACCTTTTCCACAATTGATGTGTTATACATAAGTTTACAATCAACTCTCAGTTCATAATGGCAGTGTTTTTTATGGTTGAAATATTTGACGTTATTCGGCCCCATTCCCCAATCTTTAGAGTTGTATATTTCCCCAAAAATATTTGAACTTTGAACATAAACATGTTGATGACAAAGAAAGTTGGAATAATTATTTTCTCTCAATGTATGGTGAATTAAAGTGTTACATCTTGATTTTGTACAGCTAGTTGCTAAGTATAGAAATTTCCCCTTTTCCCTTTTTCCCCTTTTAAACACAAATTTTCCCCCCTCAGGGAACCCAACCCCCTTCCCTAGAACTGAACAAACAACACTGAATGCACATAAATGTTTGGCTTTTTCCATAAATGGTTCTAATTTCTTTCAATCCCATATACAATTGTTCTATTCCCATGTGATCATTCTCCAATTCTATTTCAGTTGCTGACAGCAAACTGTTTCAATTTCAGATGTTCGAAAAAATTATATGATTGATCACAAGTATTTACCCTTTACCAAACGCCAAATTCTCGATTGTCCAAAGTTGAAAAGGTTTGCAGACGACATATTAAAATGTGAGAAAACGAAAAATAATCTTCTGTTAGGGCAGAAAACATTGAGGGAAAAGGAGAAATTGCTCGCTATGAGCAATTTCTCCTTTTCCCACAATGTTTTCAAGAGTAGTCTGCAAAAAACTTGTCAACTGTCATTATTGTTTGGTAATGGGTTAATGCAATAACATACGGTACCTGAGATAGCACCAGCACATATTTTCTTCCACAAGGGCGTGTGGGCTGGATCAGTGGCACCGAACAAAACCTTCAATGGCTCGTACGCACCCAAACGTATAGCGCCATACGCACCATCTCTCATTAAGGAAGGGACAAGACTGCAAATAAAGACAATGCATGTATCACCTCAAACACAGTTATCTCCCCTAACTTACTTTATCCTAATCAACATGTTTGTTTGTTGTTGGTTGGTTTAATTTGGGGTTTCAGCAGTATTTCGGTCATATAGTGGCAATCAGCGAACTTATTCATGGAAAAATGGATCACTTTGAAACTTAACCTTTTATCTGAAGGGAAGTCCAATACAAAGACTATCTTGTGTATTTGTCAATGGGCGAAAAACCCTGAAAGATAACAGAAAGTTCTTGAAGGACCTATTCTCGTTTTGCCTTGACCACTTGATTCATGAATCTTCATCCATATGGGATCATAAAAGAAAGAACTAGAAAATAATCTTGATGCAATGTATATCACAAGCAAGTAACCATGTCCCTTATAAAGCACCCCTAGCTCCATCATTTTGGATGATAGCCTTACACACCTTCATCCAATCTAAGGAAGGAAACCAACGTGACAAAAGCATAAATTGATCATTAAGATCAATTCATGCTTTTGACACAGAATTTTTTATATAAGTCTCCTGCAATATATTTATCAAAAAGGGGTATAATTGAGTAGGGTGAATATCTTCAAACCTCATACCCTTTATAGAGCCCCTGCACCCCTTCATCATGGATGATGGTCCTACAGCCTTTTAACCAGCCATTGTAGTATCGTCTCTTGAGGTGACTCAGCCCTTTCTGCTGTGACATCTCACTTTCTAGCTGCATTCGTATCTTTATCACATCCATGGGGTTTGTCACTGAATAAAGAAAGAAAGAAAAGCCTGCCCAATCTATCATATGTGATTCTAGAGAGACGTGGCCATGTGACAAAGCCCTCTACTCATAGGACCTTAGGATTCCCAGGTTCCATCGAGGGTTTCACTGCTGGAAATTTCAGAGATAGCTTTCTAGTATTTACCCCCCTCCAGACCTTCAGATGTGACTTTAAACAGAGGTCCCGTCCTATGAGTAGCCATTGGATAATACACAAATGGACATTAAACCACTGATATGATACTAATTGAAACTAACAGAAAATGACAACAATGAAGAATATCTGCAGTTAAAAATAGGAAAGCTTCCTTGTTAACTTGGTATGATATTAGACATTAATTATAGGCAACAGTGATAGAGCATCCGTCTCTGGTACTGAGGGTCCAGAGCTTGAACACGTTAACCCCTTACCAAAAGCCAAATTCTCAACTGTCAACTAAGAGTTTGCAGACGACATTTCAAAATATGATTAAATTGAAAAATAATCTTCTAATAGGACAGAAAACATTGTGGAAAAGGAGAAATTGCTTGTAACAAGCAAATTTTTCCTTTTCTCACAATGTTTTCCAGAGTCGTATGCAACAAAGTGGTTAAATGTCCTTTTGTTAGGTAATTGGTTAAGTGGCAAGGCGAAAATGTCGGGAAAAAAGCGCAAGTACTGGTAATGGATCCCAGAAGTAGAATAAAGAATGCTTGATCTAACCTGTTTCACAATCAATTAAAGTTCAATAAGTATAAACTGAAGATGCCATCGCCAAGCAATCACCAATAGCCCCATATGATGTTTTTTTACTTTGCTTCAGTAGATCATAATGCATTCAGTTTTCAAAACACACATGGGTCTTTGATGCCACCAAGGATCAAACTTGGCTCTTGATTTGAAAATTGAAAAAAATGAATAAAAAAAGGGAAAAAAATCCTCACCGGCGGCTCCACACATACATGAAGATCCTGCCAACAAAAACCGCCATCCTTCTTCGTTCATCATCTTAACTCTTCTAGATCCTTATCTTGCAACTGCATACCCCACCATAACCAGAGGGAACTTAAGATGGTCACCTGATGTAAATTGTATCATAATTATTTAATGATTAGCAAGAGGAAATTTGGTCCTGCATATATAATCTCAATAATGAGTCGTGAACGAAGCTTTATTTCATCATATGGACATTTATCATGCTATGAAGGTATCAGTCAATATAGTCAATAGCTGTTGAGACAGAAATCTGGACCAGGTCCTGCATGGCTCAGTGGTTAAGGTGTATGACTTGTGACATGGAGTTCTTGGGATTTGTCCTGAGAGTGTCCTTTTGCAAGATACTGCAGAGCCCATTTTAGTACTGGCAAAATACAGGAAGCGATAGCTGTGAAATAACTGAAATATTGTTGACATGTCGTTAAACCCATTTAAAAACATAAATCTAAATGAAATATACTTGTCAATGATACCATTCCCTCATATGGAATTTTGAAGCTGATTGTGTTCACATGAATGACTTGCCAAAAGATAATAAAATACATTTAAAAACATTTGCATTAATTGTGTGATTTCTCACTTAAATTTGTATTTTTTTAATAAGGAAATAATATCCACATATTTCCTATTTCTTTCTCTTTCTATATATTGTTAATGTTATATGTTTTCACAATAAAAAGTTTTTGTCACAATGTACGATTGAAAGATGTTGTCAAGTTTTTGGGGTTGTAGATTTAGTATATATGTGGGGCAAAAACAAAGGGGGAGTGGGGTAGTCAAATAGTCAATATAATTTGACGTGAAGATTGCATTTTATTTTCTGATGGGGCAGTCTAACGGAAGATAATGCCAGATACAAAGATTTCTCAATATTTACCATTCGCGTAAAATTAGTAGTCAAATGAGTTATTTATGATTAGGTGATTAAGTGCCTAACAATCTTCACTAATTAATGCTCCCATTATATATATACATGTATATGCTTTATACATGTATTGGTCATTATGAACAAGTATGTAATAAAGCGCATGTGATATGGTGTACTGTGAGATTCAGACGCATTTGACGTGAAGATACTAAACGAACTTCCCTTTTTTTTAAAAAAAATGCTTACCTTGCAACTTTAATTTAAATTTAAGGTTAAAAATGAGTTCGTGTTATTAACATGTACATGTGTATGTATACAAGTAATGGAGGTTGACAACAGAAGTCAGACCCAAAATTCGATCCAGAGTTCAAACCAACAATAATAAGAGGTCTCTTGAAAGCACTGATTGATTCAACGTGTAATTTACCGGTAATTAAATAGCATCCTTATTCCCAAATTGATTAAAATTTCAATACCCAAAGAGGTTTCAGATGGTGGCAATGCAAAAGGGAAATAAACGTGTATTGCTTCATTAAATAATGCTCCACGAGTTGTCTCTCTTGGTTCATCTCTTAACATCTTAACATGGGGCTAAAATGCACTGTCTGCATTTGCTTAGATATATCTGTTTCAAGAATTCAAGAAAAAAATGGAACAATATAAACGGAGTAACTCAAACTCTGGTCAAACTTGCTGTGTTTCCCTAAACACTTCATAAAGCATGGAACAAAAGAATGTGCATAGTTAGTAGTTGTAAACAGTCTACTCTTTCTCCATGCAAAGCATCAATGTCTTTTGTTGATCCCTTGCCAAATGCCAAACAAATGGGGCCCGTTTTACTAAACAGTTTACGCTTAAGATTTGCGTAAGTCTAAAACAACAAGTCCTTTTATTTCAATATTTGGCAAAGCAATATTGCAAAGTAACACATCATTGGAATCGTCTCTCCGAGACGCTTCCAATGACGTGTCACATTGCAATATTGTACTTTCATTGAAGATATTTTCCATGTTAATCAATTATGACTTACGCAAACATTTTCCGTAAGTTGTTTAGTAAAACGGGCCCATGGTCTCTAAGGAAATCCCCATATTTTCTGGTATTATAAAGTTATTTGCTTGCTGACCAAGTAGATAAATATGCCATAAGAAGGCCAGTTTTCTTTAGACAGCAAACCCAAGACCTTCTATAAAGAGTAACATACTCTTTTATTCTGATATAATAGAGTTATTTATTTGAAGACCAAGAACATTTACACTTCAAGAAGGTTAGTTTTCTTAAAACAGCAACCTCAAGACTATCTATGAAGAGTTACCTACACTTTTACTTCCATCATACAACACAACTTATCCAGATGAGAAACTTCATTATGAGGCAAATAAAAAGCAAAATTCAACACAATATCTAGGCCTGAAAAGTTTTTAATCTATCAAAAACCATTCTGTTTATGCAAATAACATAGTAAACATTTTTTTATTCTTATGGCAAATCATTTACAATGTACATAAGACAGTAGGATACAGGATACAATTCAAATTCCAATGGGTAATTTATATTTTATAAATATTCCTTTTTACAATAAAGTGTTATACCCATTTTGCACACTTGAAACTGCATCTTAAAATGCATCTTAAAATGCAAAAAAATACAATCCAATTCCCAAAGATGCTTAATACGTAAAACATTTCTCATTACAACTAAATGATAATACCCGTTTTCCTATTTGAAACTGCACTTAAAAAATCATGTAAAAGGCAATAATAAAACATAAATATGTAAAATAATTAAGTTGAATGCCATTTGTTCATTTGTTCACAAATATGAGTATGTAGTCGACTACCTAAAAGGGAAAAAGTGCAAGCTTGAGTAATCTTCTCTTTTATTTTGCATGAGGTATAATGTGTCAACACTTAATTTACAGCTTTCTGAGATTCACCAGTGCAAGGCTAGATCTCTGAAATGTCCTGCCATAAGGACACTCTCATGAACCCAGTGGTGTTGTTAGAGGTCAAAACCCAGAACCCCAAACTTATAAATACACCACCTTAACACATTTCCAAACAATAACGTCATTTGACTAGTTTGTTGCAGATGAGTCTAAAAGACATTGTGGGAAAAGCAGAAATTGCTCTTAACGAGCAATTTCTCCTTTTCCCACAATATTTTCTGCCCTATCAGAAAATTATTTTTTAGAGATCATTCCATTTTGAAATGTTGTCTGCAAACTCTTTCAATTTGGAATAGTCAAATATTTTGGTGATTGGTTAAGGGTTAACCACTGAGCTAGACATGATCCAAATCCTTTTTTCTAAGTTTGTAATCAAATATATCTTTATCCTTTGAACCACTCTTTTATACAAACTGAAATACCAACATATGCAAGACAATGACTAATGTCCTGTTCCCTACGGAATACAACAATACAAAAAATTCCATTTTCAAAGTTACATCAATAGTGATGTATATACCATATAATAAACAAGATATATGTATAACATGATGCTATTGTAATACCTGAACTTAAAATATGTTTATAACATAAATACCCGTAGGAGATACATGTAATTTTCATTTATTTACCTGAGTAAAAGCTAAAAATCTAAATCCTTTAAGAAAACATAGATCATAGGAAAGAAATATTACTTGAAAAATATTCAATGATGATTTCTATTAGAGCTACCTGTTGATTAAACATAACTAATAAGTAAAAATATTTACCTGTATTGGGAAGTATTATTTGCATGTTAGTTTCAACATTTATCCATAAAATCTTAATCCTTTCCCTCTTTTAAATGAGAGGAGACATTTTACTTTTACACTTGTATTGTACGATCATCATTTTGAATTGGACTAGTCAAACGATTTTACAAGAATCAGTTGGATGAAGTAAAATGTCTCAATCAACTCTGCCAAATTTAACATGTGGACATGTGTATGCATAATTAGTTGACCAAATTTCCCCATAGTTATAGAAGTTTGTGACATGCCCAAACTGACAACAACACTGATAATTCCTCAATATACATCATAATAGTTTCTTTGTGATATCTAAAGAAACTATTGTGATGAAAGGAGAAATAGGTCATCAAAGTCAATTTCTTCTTTATGTCCGCTATATTTCTTTAATTTTCTTGGATAGCCATCATATCAACTCAGAAGACAGTGTTAGTAATGTGTTTATCATATGCTAATCTATCTAGAACTCTTCACATTGAATATTGAATTTCATTATACATTGTACTGAGAATCCAACCCACACAAACTAAAGGTAGATGATTATCCCTGGCATAGATATGACCTCATACAATAAAGTTTCTCGTTCTTCAATGACTGATTACAGGTGGAGCATTGCACCATCAAATGAACAAGTATACAACCCAGACAAAACTGAAATATATATAGTGCTTATACATATATTAAAAATTCAACTTCATATCAAAACATAATATCATGTAATAGAGTCATTTTCATATTAAAAAGTAATTATAATATCATATTAAAAAAATATCATGTTTAAAAAACAAATACTGTGTTAATAGGTTGAAACAATTAAAAGTGCTTATTCACAGAAGAGAAAGTTTGAAAGTCAAAGAATACATTTTTTGTAATGTTGTTTGATGTACAATTAAAGTAACTATTGAAAGCATAATTAATTCAGGTAGGTTTGATCTATCTAAGTATCTTAGGTTTATATGATTCAAATGCGATGATATACCTTTGGAATAAAATACATGTTAATTCGCTGTACAAACAATTTAAAAACTTAAAAACAACCAAATTTAGCTTCCAATGATTATTCTGTATGCACATCACATAACAGTTAAGCTGTTTAGTTGTGCAGTTTTTAAAAAATAATTTTCAACTTCCTAATTTCCTCACATCTGTGATCAAGCACCTTTAACATTAACAAAAGAAAAAAGAAAAGCCATTGAGGTAAATTCGAGGTGATCACAAATAACAGTATTCACAACAGGGTCTCATCACTTGAATTGATTGTACATCATTCAATGTTTATGAGAATGGATGAATTAATCGAGGTACAGACAATATCCCCCCCGGGCGATTGCCCCCCCAGACAATATCCCCTAGGACCATATCCCCCCCGGAAGATATCCCCTCCCCCCCCCGGCTTAGTGAAAAAACGGATGATATCCCCCCCCAATATTAAATGGCAATTATAACCATTTTATTTAAGCAAATTTGCAAAACAATGATTTTTATTATAAAATGAAACAAACCAAATGCATGGGTTTGAAAAAATCAATAAAAAACCCATCATGAATAGGGAAAAAATATATGGAAAAAACATGCAATTTAACAATGAAACATTGCTTTTTTTTTTTAATTTGATGTTCTCTCTGTAATAAAAAATGTTAAAACCAAGAAACAATTACTAATTATAATGCATATTAAAACCGTGGCTAAAAAACAACAATCATGAATAGTGATATATTGAACCGGCGGGTGTTTCTGACCGTCGTGTTTTTTCGGGACGGAGGGTCTGACGGAGGAGGTGAAGGAGCTGATCCCAGAGTTGAAATGTGCTAAGTGATTGTGCTTAGTGTTATATTTATCACATAAATATTATATGGTTCTCCTATTTATATAAAAGTTAATAAACCTCTGATTTTTTGGTTATTTCTTAGTTTCCTAGATGTGTATGATATTCTCAAACCTCAATGACTCGAAATTGGGATGACTATTTTTACAAGTCAAAATTCTGTTTGATGTTAATAGGGACATTTGCAAACAGTGTGGACCCAGATCAGGTGGCTCAATACATAATCTGTCCTATCAGGGTATGCACTGTTTGAACTGTAACTATAGGTTTTGTTCGCTGAACACTTGATTCACAAGTCTGTATAGAGAACCAGAAAAGGACCAATAAAGGGCATTTTTTTATGTTTTAAGAGTTTTATAAATATGCAAATTTATGTTATGTATATATGTAAATCAAGACAGCTTGGTTAACATTGTTTGACCAAAAATACAGGCTCAAAAGTCATTTATATATATGTGGGGGGGCTATTGTCTGGGGGGGCAATTGTCTGGGAGGGCTATCATCCGGGGGGGATATGGTCCTAGGGGCTATTGTCTGGGGTGGCAATCGCCCGGGGGGGATATCGTCCTACACTCGAATTAATCATATGAGAACCTGTTATTTTCCTATCAATAGTATGCATCATACAGGTGCCATGCCTACAATTTTTCTAAGTTGTTCAAACACAAAGAATGTCACAATGGTATGGGGTCCAATCCTCATCCAGTTGGGGATAAATCCTTTATAAAGTCCTAAAGGTCCTTCTGCCCGCAGAGTCTTTGTTAAACAATCAAAAGCATTCTTGTAGGGCTTTGTTATTTGACCTGCAAATATATATAACAGACACTAGAGGTTAAAGGGTAATAAACACAGACTTGTTGTTTACATAGAGGCAAAATGGCCTGAGAAATAATCAAACACATGTGCAAATCAATATAAGCCACAGCATAGGTTAAAGTGTATTTAATGCAGAGTAGTTGCTTACATTAGAAGGCAAAATGACCTGAGAAAAATTCAAACACTTTCTTAAAGGGCTTTGTTAATTGACCTTCAAATGTTTAAGACTGGATAAGGGATGAATGGTTAATTTATAAGCATAAGTTAAGTTGTTAAAAAGTATTTTAAAGGGATAATCTCATAGATTGAGAATTCAATATTTTGAAAAAATAAATAAATTGTCTTCTATGGTTTAAATGGCTGCATGGATTTTTAAATTAACATTAAACTAAATTACTGATTAACTTCACTACAACATTCATAACTGTTCAGCAAAGACATAGCACATTTATCTTGCAGATTTACATGTAGTAAACTGTACAAACTTTGTAACCATGTGTGTAAACAATTTTCAAATCCCATTCATTCATATCATCATCTTTCAACATCTTTATTTAAAGAATTGCAAAGCTATTTAACTTGTGTAACTTATCCTTCTGCCACAGGGGTTTCTAAAACATTCCAGAGCAGATACTTTAAAGTGACATTATATGAAGTTATAAGCAATAAGAGAGTCCAACACTGAGAAAAACTCTAAAAATCAAATAAAACAGTAAAAACTGGTTTTTGTTATAATCCAACCAACAAAACTTGAGACTAATTAACTTTCCAGTTTTTCCATGTTCAATGAATAACCCACCAATCTTTATTAAACAAAAGGTCATTGCAAACAGATTCTCCTAGGTAATCTCAAGTTGATTGATTGAGCTATACTAATGTTCTTACACTGATTCATAACTCGTGTTTTAACGACGTCCACAGGAGATGTGGTAAAGGCTGTACACAGACCCGCTATCATGGAGGCTGTTACATGGAGAGGGATTCCCTCGTTCATCCAACCAGCATTGAGGAACACATGCTTGGTATGGTCATAGGCAGGGATCTGAAATGAAAGAGGATCAATCCATAAGTATAGATACTTTATCACACGCTTTTGAGATCTATTTTGTTTGCCATCATTTCAAGCCATTTACTGTGATGTATCATTTGCAAGCACTGTCAGAAAATCATATGTCCAGCTATTTGAGGGCAAGTGTTATACCTTGTGCAGTAAACATAAAATGATGAACCTTTTATTGAGGAATCTCTCATCACTCATGAGCAGCACAATTTAATGTTCTTTACCTGATGAATACTAACAACATGAAATTTGAAGTTTTATTGTACATAAATACTCACCTGTGTAGCTGTTAGAATGGCGGCTCTCTTTACTGTTGGTCCTACACCTATGTACAGCGCTCTCATCCCTCCTTCTCTATACACTTGTTTAAAAGCACTGAAGGTACTGTTGTATCGAACTGTCTCATTCTCACCCAGTTTGCCTTGAGCCTGCATTCGCACTTTGATTAAATCAGTTGGTGTGGCTATTGAACTCCCAACAGCACCTGGCAAAAGAAACACAGTGTTAACATATTTAAATTTAGGTCAGATATAAATGGAAATACTGGCTTCCCTAAATGGAAATCTGGGTTTGGCTATATGATCAGTAAAGCTAGTTCAATGTGAAAAAAGCAAACAAATATGTCTATGGTTTTTGAAATATGATTTGTAAAGCTATTTCACTGCGAGAAAATGCAAACAAATATGACTATGGTTTTGGCAATATGATAAGTAAAGCTAGTTTGATGTGAAAAAAATATAAACAAATATGACTATAGGTTTGGCAATATGATCGTAAAGCTTGTTCAATATGGAAAAATGCAAACAAATATGACTATGGGTTTGGCAATATGATCGTAAAGCTTGTTCAATATGGAAAAATGCAAACAAATATGACTATAGGTTTGGCAATATGATCGTAAAGCTTGTTCAATATGGAAAAATGCAAACAAATATGACTATGGGTTTGGCAATATGATCGTAAAGCTTGTTCAATATGGAAAAATGCAAACAAATATGACTATGGGTTTGGATATATGATTGGTTAAGCCAGCTCCAGGTGAAAAAAACAACCAAATGTGACATATAAAGAACTGGAGGTTTGGTGAGGTGTGTGGATTACCCAAACAAACATACCTGAGATAGCACCAGCACATATCTTCTTCCACAGTGGTGTGTGGGCAGGATCTGTAGCACCAAACAGTGTTTTCAATGGCTCATATGCACCCAAACGTATGGTACTGTATGAACCTTCCCTCATTAAGGAGGGAAATAATCTGCAATTTATACATTGTGAGATATGTGATTGTTCAATGGCATCTGATGCATATTTATTTATGTAGTTTAGTCAAACGTAAAGTACTGTATGACCCTTCCCTCATCAAGGACAGATAATCTGTAAATACTTTACGAGATATGTGATTGTTCAATGGCATCTGATGCAGATTTCTTTATGTAGTTTAGTAAATTCCCATTGAACAATTCTATAAATGGTCATAATTGAATTGAACTTCTTAATAGCATGGTGTGACAAGAGCGGTTAAATATTTCAAAAGACCCATGTGAAAATGGCATCTAAAAATACCACATTAACCCCATATAAGCAAACAGATGGACACTAATGAGACAAAAGGATAAAGGCCTTACTAGGTTCTGTTTATTTTTTTAGTTGTTATTCAAGTTTTCTGCAATAGAAAATAGATATTAATATTGTATGGAAACATAGCAACAATAAATAGCTCATAATTTACAATTATGACAGAGTTGTTCCTGATTTTGTCTGTCAATGTGGGGTAGTATTGAGTAAATCTTTTCAAACTTCTTACCCTTTATACAGCCCCCGTACTCCTTCATCATGGATGATGGTCCTACAGCCCTTTAACCAACCATTGTAGTAACGTCCCTTGAGGTGGCTTAACCCTTTCTGCTGTGACATCTCACTCTCAAGCTGCATTCGGATCTTTATCACATCTATGGGGTTTGTCACTGAAACATTATAACGTCTAAATAACTAATCATATGGTATAAAAAATCATACCGAAATGAAAATGTAAACAAATGAAAATAAAGGCATAAGCCGAAACCTTGAAAAATAGATCAACTGATAAAAAAAATATGTTGATATTGATTTTCTTTCAAACAAATAAACAAACATATCGAGGGTTCAATGCAAGACTGTAGTATGAAGCTATTACTAAAGTCTTGCATTGAACCCTTGATATGAGAGAATTCAAAAGTTAAAATTAAAATGTCTTCGAAAGTATACCTTTTTGTACCGTTGTATGATATATACATGTAGTTAAAAGCATTGATCAGAAATAAATTCAGAAGACATCAGTATATATATTAGTGTGTGTACACTACAGTATAGATGCTGCATCTGATCTCAAAACTGCTGCAATGCTTTTGGATCTAATTTACTGTATACAAACTCTAAAATCTGAAAATATGAACCAACTTTGCTTCAAATGCCTACTGTCCAATGTGTATCTTACAACAGTACAGCTGTTGTGTAATTTTATGGCAACTAAATTTTGACAATTGCAATATAGCAGTCAAAGTGTTTTCATGCTTCCTAAGTCAATTCATTAGTGCACAGCTTTAAAAAATAATTCATTCTTGAGGAACATTCAATTTGCAATAAATTGGTTACAAAAAGGAATAGGAATCTACAAGGTGAGCTACATCGTCTGCAATTGGGGACTGATTGATTGGTCAACAGTACTAGATCAATGACCAATCAGCACCCTGAATCTTTGAGTTTGTCTCATGCTTCGAGCAAGTTTATGCCTTGCTTCTACTAGTTCAGATAACTGGTCTCAAAGGCTATTGTTATTTTGACTGTCACCTTTCGAAGCATGATAAATGTCCAAATGATGAAAAAAGCTTCGTTCATGAACCATTATTGAGACTTTGCTTCTACAAACATCACAGCGTAATGAAAGGTATCATCTGGTCAAATTGTATAGTCAAGTATCATTGTTAACAGGGGTGTAGCTAAACTATTTAGTAAGTGTACAAAAGGCTTAGGGGTGTGGGGGATTGGCATGGTCTCCCAGGATTTTGATTTTTATGGTCAATCTGGTGATACAGTACATTTACCTACAGGTGTTTGTAATAGGAAATAGCGCATATCAGTCCGTAATTCTTTATACGATCGCTAGTTTGTCAATTCTCTATATGTCCCCTCATAGCCAAATGATTTCTGCGTCCAACGATACCTCTCTCAACAAGATCGGTCCAGTCAATCCGGAGAAATCTGCGACGACACGCGATATTTTTTTCGAATTTTGTTAATTGGGAATAGATCGTTGAGAATAGAACCAGCCGATGTTTTGGCACTAAATCACCTCAATGAACATTATTTCAATGATAGCACTTTACCAGCACTTAAAAAAAAGCTATTGGTAAGGATCCAAACTAAAAATTCTAACCTGTACACAATACACAACATGTATTTAGAATTATCTTCCACCATCCTCACATCTCTCTAGTCTCTACTCCATCTTGTTATGGTACAATATCTTTCAAGCTCTCTGATTGGCTTAATGTGTAAGGTTGAAGGTTAGTTAGGCTGAATTTCATCTTTATGCAATTTTAAACAAGTAAATATAAACGGCGCATATTACCATTCAAAAAGCGTGGAACCATGCTGCATGTCGACATGTTAAATTTAAACCAATCATATTGCTTTGTTCAAATGAATGATGAATATTCAAAGATGGTTGTATAAATTGACAAAATGGAGTAGACGAGCAAAATGGGAGTGTAGTAAAGGATAATTGTTGGATATATGTTGAACATAGTGTGCAGGTTAGAATTTTTAGTTAGGATCCCTATCAATAGTTGTTTTTTCGTATGCTGGTAAAGTGTCATTGCTGAAATAACGTTCATTGAGGTGGTTTAGTGCCGAAACATCGGTTGGTTCTGTTCTCAACGATCTATTCCCAATTAACAAAATTCAAAAAAAATATCGCTTGGCGGTCGAAGATTTCTCTGGTTGACTGGACCGATCTTATTGAGAGAGGTATCGTTGGACGTAGAAATCATTTGGCTATGCGGGACATATAGGGAATTGACAGACTAGCGATCGTATAAAAAATTACGGACAGATAAGCACGGAACGTCAGAACTGGTTTCTCTTTGAAGTTGTTTCCCTTGTGTATATATAGTGTTAATAAAGGTATATTATTATATTTCTCCCTGTGGGTATGACGTAATCCCCATTAATTATCCCAGCTGGTCTCATCACCCCGGGTGGGCATCTGGTTATTGGTTTGGGGGAAGAAGGACTAAACTAGGCGTTTAACCAAACGACTGTCCCATATTGAAAGAGTTTGCAAATGACATTTCAAAATGTGATGAAATTGGAAAACAACCCTCTGATATGGCGGAAATTGTGGGAAAAGGAAAAATTGCTCGTTACGGGCAACTTTTCCTTTTCCCACAATGTTTTCTAGATTCGTCTGCAATAGTGGTTAGATGTTGTTGTTGTTTGGTAATGTACGGTACACACGAGTAACATTACCATGCACCCCATATCTCACCTGCAGCTGCGCACATGCAAGAAGTCCCGGCTAGCAAAAACCGCCATGATTCCTCGTTCTTCATTTCTCCTCTGTTCGATCTCTTTAAAGATCTGTAGAAGTCTCCAATCAGCTTAATTAATTGTCACTCGTCACGCTCTGATTACGCTCCCAATAAACCCCGCAGACCTTAATCTCTAAATGGATTTTGTACAACAAACCCAAAGAGTTTTTCTAGAGGTCAGGTAGAGCTAAGGGAAATAAATGTAAACGACTTTTTATAAATATTTGTACGAGTAGCTTCCCTTGTTATACATGATTTTTTTTTTTCTAAAATGGGATCTGTTTTGGTAAGCACAGTAGGTCTATGTTAGATAAAGAAAGACATAACTATATATTTCCTTTGTAGTTTTTCATCTAAAAAAAGTCGTGAAAAAATGAAAAGTAACTCGAATCGGGTGAATTTTCTTCACTTTTATCTGTGATGTATCTCTATAATGTCTATATCCCTCTACATTTGCTTTAAAGTGTTCATTCACAATCAAGTGATGTACGTACAAAAATCTTCTTTTTGTCTTCCCGAAACAGATGTACTTACTCAATGACATGTGAGTCCGAATTGATTTTCAAATAAATTCGTCAGAAAGAAAGAAACACATATACCGATCGCATGCCCAAACCATTCATACTTCTTTGAACATCATCAAATCTCATTTAACCCCCAAGATAATGAGAATTCTTCCTTGATGACAATTGTTGAGCATTCTACTTTTGTTTTTAAGTCCTAAATATGTTTTGTTGGCACTCTGTAAAGTGGTGTTGCATCATTTATTAACATTAAGGACGTGATTATACTTTTATTTCGGCAATCTAATTTTTAAAAATGTCATAAGATTCGCGAAAGAGCTTTGTCTGGCTGTTGTTATTTCTTCATAAAACACGGATGCAAAAAAGAACGATAAAAAAGGTTGTGTATATTAAGCTTAAGACCAAAACAATATAACGAGAATCCTCGATTCCACATTCAAAGTGTATTACCTAATAGGTCAGACATATTGTCTGATAATTCTTTGTTTACAACAGCTTTTGAACGGCTGTCGATAATTATATTTATAACAATGCTGTTGATTTACACAATGCGCAACACAACATCACACTTTGATGCAATCCTATTTGATCCATTTGGGAACATATGTCACTGTGTCCATAAAACCTATAGCAGAACAAATTTGCATATGTAGAAGAGCAGTCCGTTCCCTTTTTAATTGGTTAGTGCACGTTGATAATTAGTGATTAACAGACCAACGGAACAAAGTGAAAGATATATGTCTGGATTACCCAGACCTTCTATTTCCCTGAAAGTGTTGGTGGGAATATACAAGAAATCATTGATGTCTTCACCGACCGATGCGTTTTGTTGGGTTTTTTCTTGGTACCCGTTTATTGCCGTCATTTTGTGAGAAATAGATGAGTAAATACGAGGGTTGTTCGGAAAGTTACACAGAGCAGAGACATCTATGTCTCTGCACAGAGTTATAACACAAATTCTAAGAACTCTCCGAACAACCCTATTACGATATTCAATTATATTCATTATATGCATCCGTTCTCAAAAACAGTTCAGATCATTTCCGCGCTCTCTTAGAATGGGAATTCCCAAATTTTCTAATAATTTGGACTTTACAACGCGTCAACATTATTTCAGATATGTTGCGATGACCACGTCATGATGATAGAAGAAAATCCCACTTTTGGTTACCTTTGAGGGCTGGTCAAACCAGGTAGAACTAACGGTTTTGCATAAGCCAGTGGGAAACTGTCTCTCATGAAAATCCAAATGCCATCTGTTGTACCGCCTTTGTTAACTAAAACGTGTTTAGTTGAAAACTCATGATGAGGAGAACCGAAATGTGCGAATCGAATCAGTTAACATCTTTCAGAAAACGATGGGGCACATATACAATGTATTTGTTTAGGAAATAGGGACATATACATTACTTAACGCACTTATAAAATTAAATTTCCCTACACATATTCCAAAATCTATTGGTGATTGACCAATTAATTCTCGGAGTAGTTTGCTAGAATTAGCACAATTGGTCCTGCTACAGCGATGCACGTGCTGAACTTGTGTTCAAAATAATCCCGTGCTTTTCGAATATCCGGAAGCGACAACTATATAACCTCAATCCGCAAGGTTTCGGACATCACCCCACACCAAAGTGTATTATTTCGCTCCAGGAGCAAGCAATAAAATCGGTAACATTGTGTGATCTACTGATAAAAAGGGTCCACCGCCCCCAGACCCCATAGCGTCGGTATGTACCCCCTGCACTCCGATGAACCGTGACGGGGTTACTTAGCGCGACAGGTGACATTGTTGATTTCATCGCGGGAGGTTAAAGTAACAGCCCTATTACACAGCCATTTTTAGTTCGCGAGCAGACGCGTATTGATTAACCAGCACCAAAATAGGAACATTAAGTTTTAATGACAAATGAAAACTGAATTCGCGAGGAAGTTTGGATAAAAACTGCAGTTATTTCCACGGATTCTTATTCAGTGAAAAGTGTTTACGAACAGAAATGTCGAAATTGTAATACGGTGTATTTTGTGTTGAGGAAATTTTACCTGTTGTGTTACAGCACACGAAAAGCGGGTGCTTTGAATACAGAGAAGTGATTTGACATGATTGAGTCACGGGGACTGTGTATTAGAAGTGTCAGTGTATGATCTCGTAGTGGGAAGGAATTACGAGCCGAAAGAGCCATCATGGTGTGGTTGTGCGGGGATCGTACCGGTGTCATGCTGTGGACGCTGGCTAGTGCTCTGTGCTGCATCAATATCGGCGCGGGGTTGGAGATAAATTTCATGTACGACGAGACGCCGGTTCGAGACCCGGTTCTGATATTCAACGCAAGCCTAGGACGGGGCTGGTCGTATCATATCGACAGGATACACAGGCAGCAGTCTGTGAACAAACTCATACTGCTTGACTCCAGCACTGGGAGTGTGTACCTGCACAATGTTAATGAAGTTTGCTCACATCTACTCTATAATCCATTAGTGGTGAACATTGTGGGGAAAACGCATATTCATGAGAATGGAGATTCTGTTATGTCAAACTATTCCATTGTTCCATTGACTGTGTATTTTCATAAGCTTCCGTGCCATATACCACGCTATTCGAATCACTTCATTAAATCGGATCAGACTGAAAATCTACAGATTCTTATATTTGATGATAGAATTACAAGCTGGAATGATATTCCTTGTATTGATAAAAATAAAGTGCTCTTTAACTTAAAAAACTACATTCCCATTTCATTAGGCAAATCATCCATCTGCGATGTATTATTTGAGAAGCCATCAGATTTTGTTTATAATTCCACAGACTCAGCTGTGCTGACTCGAACTGTTACCTGCCTGTTCTCATCTCAGATCTCATTTAACATGCAGCTGGTCCCATGCACCAATGCGCGAACAATTCCCATCAAAGTTAGCATTCACGATACACTGTCTATGGAGATGGATTTTTCCGTTATACGACCATCCAAGGAAAACAACAGACCGAAGAGGCAAATTTACCTTGCACCTGTTTTCCCACTATCTGAATACGAGACGTCGATTCAAGAGAACCTGCCAGCTGAACGATCAGTGATTCTCATCACTGCCACCGATGAAGATCCTGGGGAAGCTGGCAAAATAACGTACAGGATTGATTCCATTCGAGATACACGGAGCAATGACATGTTCTCCATTGACCCAATATCTGGCATTGTGAAGACTACTCAGCCTTTGGATAGAGAAACCATCCCAAAACACGAGTTTAGGGTGACGGCAACAGACAGCAGTCCTTACAGAAAGTCTGCTGCTGCAACGCTTGTGATTTTGGTTGAAGATGTAAACGATCATGCACCAACATTTACAGATTCACTCATTAAGATTGAAAAATATGAAAACCTACCAGTAACTTCAACAATAACTACCATAAGGGCAATAGATGGGGATACTGGTAAGAACTCTGACATCAGGTACAGTATCATTGATCCGCCTAACCAAGGCACATTCAGGATAGATCCTGTCAGCGGGAGTATTTCCACACTGAAGGTGATGGACAGGGAGAGCGAAGCACACTATACCCTTCTTGTACAAGCCAAGGATCAGGCTGCATTTGGTCAACAAAAATCATCAACAGCAACTGTTGATATAACAGTGCTTGATGAGAATGACAACTTCCCCCAGTTTGACCAGGACTCCTATACAGCCAATGTATCAGAAAACCTTAACGTCACTGGTAAACCAGTTATTGGGTATGTTTCCGCTACAGATGCAGATGAAGGAAGAAACCAGGCTATAACATACAGCTTAACAGGAGGCAACACGGACAGCACTTTCTATATTGACCCTACAACTGGACGAGTATCTGTACAGAAACCTCTTGATTACGAGCATCAGCAAGATTTCAGTTTGAAAATTAAAGCTTCTGATAATGGTGAAACGGCCAAGACAAACAGTACCACCATGTGGATTCGTATTGATGATGTTAATGACAACCATCCGTTCTTCCAGTCTAAGATTTATCAAGGATCTGTCTCAGAGGACAAAGGTATAGGGACATCTGTTCTCACAGTTCATGCTCTAGACAAGGACTCTGGAGTCAATAAAGAACTAACTTACTCAATACTTAATCCACCACCAGAACTTCCATTTGGTATAGATGAACAGTCAGGGGCTATATCGATAAGAAGTAAATTGGATAGAGAGATTACAAGTTCATATGCCTTTATTGTGCAGGTTAAGGATAAAGGGCAGCCATCCCTCTCTGCCACAGCAAGAGTTGATATCACAATCCGAGATATCAATGACAATAAGCCCATATTCTCACAGAAAACCTTCTATGTAAGCACATCTGAAAATACTCCACTGTTCAAAAGGATTATTCAGGTTAGTGCATCAGATGCAGATGCAGGAGAAAATGCTCGGTTGTCCTATGTAATAATCAGCGGAAACAATGACCAAGTCTTCAACATAGGTCGTGAAACAGGCATCATTACTTTGGTTAAGACATTAGATTACAAGCGCCAAAATCGTTACATATTAACAATAAGAGCATCAGACCCGGATGATAAATTCGATACTGCGGAAGTCCACATTAATATAACAGACATCAACAAGCACACACCTTCATTTACAGGTGCTCCTTATCAATTAAACACCAACGAAGGTGATCCAATTGGTAAGCTTGTGGGAAAGGTTCAGGCAGTGGACAATGATGTGGGTGAAAATGGAAGAATCACTTACGAATTATTGAATGATGTGCAAGAATTCAGGGTTGACCACAATACCGGAGAAATATTTATCCGAGAGGTGTTAGATCGGGAACTTCAAGGGGCTCACTCCTTTGATGTGAAGGCAACTGATCATGGTGACCCAGCTTTGAGCGATACTGCAAGTGTCTTGGTTGTTGTCAATGATGAAAATGATAATCCACCAGTTTTCTTGGAACCATCCTATAAAGCAAGTGTAAGTGAAATTGCATTTGATGGGGAGCTAGTTACCACTGTCCATGCTAATGATAAGGATGCTGGAATCAATTCACAAGTCCAGTACAAATTCGCAGATGGAAGTGATGGAGAAACCCAGTTTGAGGTAGACAGAGCTAATGGTGATATTCGTGTGGCTAAAGGTTCAAATCTTGATCGGGAAACAAGGAACAATTATACTTTAACAATATTAGCTGTAGATGGAGGCGTTTTTCCACTAACTGGATCAGTTGATGTTGATATCAAGATAGAAGATGTAGATGATAATGCTCCTGAATTTGCTAGTGATGAAATCATTGCTGCTGTTCCAGAAAACACAAAGATTGGTTCGACTGTTGCTGTTATATCAGCTGTAGATCCGGATGAGGGAATCAATGCCAACATTGAGTATACTGTGGATGGGGGTATTGATGCTGACAAATTTCATCTCAAAGACCATCGACACGGTGACCCTGCTATACTCGTTAACCTAATTGATCTGGACTACGAATCTGACCAAAAGGAATTCATAATCCTGCTGAAAGCTGCTTCTGGAAACTTGTTCTCATTGGCCACTGTCCGTATTCAGGTACAAGATGTAAATGATAACAAACCTGTGCTGAAAGATTTTACGATAATTTTTAATAACTTTGTGGATCATTTTATTTCGGAACCAATTGGAAAGATACCTGCCTATGACCCGGATGTTTCTGACAAATACAAGCTGCGTTATTCCTTTGTGTTGGGAAATGATGCAGGATTTCTGCAGCTGAACTATACGTCCGGGGATATCACTCTAGATTCAAGGTTAAATTCGGATGTACCCAGGAATGGCACAGTTCAAGTTTCTGTAACAGGTAAGGACTTTATGGGGTTTCCTTTTTTGGTTTACAATATTTTGTACTTAACGTTTTCTGTCAGTTTTTCTGTAGTTTTAGACACTTTTAGTTTTACTTGTCGGTGTCATACAACATTAGGAAAGATCCAGAGTGTCCCTCACTATCTTAATATTATAATTTGACTGAGAGCCCCTGAAATTAATTTTGTATACGGTTGTGCAATTGACCAATAAACTTTAATACCTAGTATCAGCATTAAAACTGTTTTAAAGACTTGTATCAAGGAAAAAAAATTGAATTGTTAGGATACACTTTTACCATACTTGTACATAGGTACAATTGCAATTGAAGCATACACGTTTAATGTAGGTTCTGTTTGATGTTCAAGCATGAAATGAACAGAAGGCATTAATTGAATGCATTAATTTCATTCAATTATGTACACTATTGTTCAGTTAATTCAATCATACAGGTAATAAAAACAGCCTACCATGTCCAATTTAGAACCCATTTAACATGGGGTACCGTTTAATATGGTAAATTATTGGCCATTGTCCACTCATGGTGTAAAAATCTTTGATCTCGGTTCCCTGTTTTTTTAGGGTATTGTGGGTATTATAACACTTTGGCCTAATCCTTTCCACTTACCCACTTTAACCATTAAAATGTGCTGCTATTTTCTATGTGTGGTCTGCTTTCACAAACCTTAAATATCTGATTAATCTTGATGAGAAAAGATACTCGGAGTAGCAAACAGGTTAGATCACAGACCAGCGGCCAATAATCTTCTTGGCTGGCCTGGCTTTAACCTATTTGATTGTAAGTCTATCTGTTCCAGCATTGATGGAAAGGTTTACACTAATAACATGTCATTCCAACCATGTGTGTATGAACTTGAATAATAAAGATACAATTGAGATCCTACCTTGTGTTTAACTGTTCTTTCAATATGAAATATGGCCATTTTTTTTGGCTGATAGTCTTAATGTTATTTTCTGATGAGGAACTACTTGACATTTTTCTCTTTTAAAACTTAATATACACCAGATAATAGATTTTCAAAACAACCTTTTATTATATGAAAAGCAATTGTGACAAAAAAAGATGAATAATAAATTCTATTATTTTGAAACTCCTTTTTAATACTAACTTATTAGGGATCTTATTTAATAAGAGTTGGGCATGATAAGGAAAGGGTAAACAATTTACCATTTAAGTGAACCATTTAAAATATGAAAATCTATTGACAAACCTTTTATAATTCTATTGTTTGGGGGGGAAACTTACACAGTTATTTACACAGTGCCTTTTGTGTGATCATCATGAATAAAGGTGCTCTGTGATTTTAGAGGTTTTGTGTAAAATAAATACATGTATATAAACTGAATTGAAAGTAAATATTAGACCTTATCAATTTATAGATTTATGATTGGACATATTTAACCTTTTACCAAACGCCATTTTTTTTAGTGATCTTAATTGAAAGAGTAAATGCAGATGGCATGTCAAAATGTGATTTTTCCCACAATGTTTCCAAAGTCGTATTCAACAAACTGGTTAAATGCCATTATTGTTTGGTAATGGGTTAAACCAACTCTCCAAACCCTTGACACAAAAATCAACACTTCTAAATGAGGAAAATGGGCAACCACTTTTTCATCATGAACAATACGTAATATATGAAGTTTAATGGGACTGCTTATAAAATCATCCCTTTAGAAAAAATAGTGAGAAATTGAGAAATTGGGTTCAACAATTAGTTCATCCCTTACAAGAAAATTTTAGCCAGCCATTCTTTTTTCAATTATTGTCTATAGATAGACAGTCATCCAATTGGGGTAATGTCAAACAAGAAAACTGATAGCTAGCAAGTCAACAGGAACAGAAAGTTTCTCTTCTATGGGCTTTATACAAGCTTAAATCCAGATGTAAGAGGCTTTGTTGAATCTATAATGGTTTGATATCTTAAACATACAGGTAATGTTCAGTATGATCATTTTTTAGGAAGTATTGATCTTTATTTCTATTAGTTATGCTGTGTCCAATGTGATGCATCATTACCTTGCTAATGTATTATCTGAATCCATTCTATATGTTGATTCTCATTCTCGTAGAATCTATCGATAGCTTAATGAATATAGGAAATGAAACATCAGAAGTTTCGACAGCTAAAAATATAAAAGTATTTACAATTAAGATAAAAGTAAAAGAGTTGATAAGAAAAGTTGCTCTTAAATTCAACCAAATAACAGTTCTAGTTCAACAGTAATCCTCATATTTTTATAGATATATCATTTATAAAAAGTGAAAAGTCAGACATACATTTAAAATAAGCTATTTTTCTTTCTTAATACTATAAAAGTGAGGACATTCGCCTTTTACATGCTTCTTAATTGTCACACATTCTCATACTGACAATATCCCTCATAATTCTTTATGATTGTGCTTTCTGCTGATGCTTTCAATTTGGACCAGTCTTCAATACTCAAAATCTGGTAATGGGTTAAACATTTGATAAGTTTGGATGATCATTTATTCCTTATCAATTCAAAATTTCTGTGCCTGCCTTTGAAGTTGACAGGATTTAATCTGTGTATGGGGTTGATATCTGGTTGAGAGGATTTAGGCAGGTACAAATCAATGCTGTTCTGTGTAGTTGTATAAGGCATTGACTGGTCAGTTTGCTTTCTTCATAGCTGTTGTACATATTGAGTTACTAAAGGGTCATTTAGACATGATCAGACCCTTTAATAAACCAGGTCATGATCCAATTACCAAAAATCCAGATACAGCATAAAACATATACCGGTATGTTTGTTTAGGGTAAGAGAAACACTTGGGTTTTTAATACAATTGAAACTGTCCCATTTCTGGGTTGTAAGTATTCTCTGTAATTACAGAGCAGGGATGGCAAAAAAATCATTTGTTTGTAATGCCCAACTTGTTCAAAAGCGCTAAACAGAAAACTGAATTCTTAAGGAAATTTACTAAGTAGGGATCCATTATTTGGACAAATGCAGAAATAAATTTGGCATAAATTTATGGAGGAGTAAATTAAATCAGATTTCACCATACACGCTTGTAACTGACTAACCAGTCCCTACCACAAACTTGTGTTTACAGGCCAGCCTATGGGACAGAGTAAATTGGCTGTTTAAGACAGGTTGGCAGCTTAACACAAATTGATTTACACTATAAATCTAACAATGGGACTTTCTGTATTGGCTGCTTAAGGCAGGTTGGCTGCTTAAAAGGGTGGCTGCTTAACACAAGTTAGACTGTAACTCTATTGATCTCATCATCTATGATGACATTTTATCTTGTACAAGAAATTTATCTTAGAATTTTATTCCCAATCTGTGAGATAGTCCTTTAGAAATTCACTCTCAGTCAGTGTATCATTTGAAAGTAGAATTTGATTGCAAGGTGTAACAGTTTGGAGCATGTTTGTCGGGATATTGCCCCTGATACATGGGTGAGAAAAGCTAGTGAGATTACTTTGAAGTGTGTTGTAGACTGCAGAGGTTTATTTGTTTTACAAGATAATGTTTAATTCCCATTCCCTCATAGTCATATAGAGATAAAGTAATATATAGGTCCTAATAGGAAAAAATAACTTAAATGTCAAAGAAGTATTTCTTTGTGATAATAGGTAGAACTGATCATGGTGAATGAAAGAATGAATGAACATAAGAAATCAAGGCAGTTGCTTAAAGAAAGTCAGCCTTTTACCATATATAACACATACTAAATTCAATGGTTACCTACTAATATCGGCTAGGCGCCTGGCATAGTGATAGATGTTGGGAGGTACTTGGTATAATCAGTGAAAAGTTTCTCATAAGCCAAAACTGGCTGGCCCTTTAAATAGGGGTGACAATATAATGAAATAACCTTTACTTTCATATGGGAAAATGAGATGGTCAAGTTATTTGTGGAAGAAATTCCAACCTAAAATTTTACTACATACATATGTTTATATGGTTTTTTATTTTTTATTCCAGACGGGCTGAATGAGGTTAAAGCAACATGTCGACTATATGTGAGACTCGTCACCGAGGAAATGTTGCAAGACAGCGTTACAATACGCATCAACAACATGCAGACGGACACATTCCTCTCTCCACTCTTCACATTCTTCGTTCAGGCCCTCGCCACCATCATAAACGTCGATGTTCACAACATCTTTGTCATCAATGTAAGGAATGATGTGGACGTAGAGGGTCAGATCCTGAATGTGACGGTGTCGGTTCGTGAAAAGTCTGTGAAGCTTGATAGACACAAGAGGGATGTGTTCTACCCAGCAGACTATCTCCAGGAGCAGATTTACCTGCATAGAATGCTGTTTGCAAATCTTTCAACTTTACAGGTAAGTTGTGTCTTTAAATCTTTTAACAAATGCCAAATTGTCCACTATGTCTTTATGTAAGTCAAAACAATTTGATTCTAATGAGTATACCAATAAAGGGATTTTATCTAGAACAATAAAAGACAATACCAGATTCTTGGTAGTGTCTTGGAAAGATACGTTTAAGTCTTTAATAGCCTAGTACATGTTAAATAACTACAGAAAAGCTGTAATATAATGGATATTTCATAAAAATGGTTGACACAGTGCTATGAAAGATATTCTAACATGCACTTTGAGTTTTTATATTTCTGGCAATTATAAAGATAATTTCATTGCCAAAAGAGATCATGATGTATTTACGCCATTTCAATAACTGTTGTCAGCAAACTATCAGATTAGTATGATAAAAGAATTCTTTTGTTTGGCAAAGATTTTAATACGGGTTGAACTGGTCCAAACTACGAGTCATATGGGATGAAAAGGATTCACATTTGAATTCAAAAGAGGTTTTAAAATCTTATATTAAAGTAAACCACAAGGCAATGTGTATTAATAGCCCAGTTGAGTAAACCTCGATCACTAAAGAATTCTTTGTCCCTCTTTGTACAGGTATTTGAAACCCTTATTTAAGTCCGACTCAAAGCCCTAATTTTTAAACTTCCTTGGGAAAACAGCCATCCCTTAATACAAGCAATAGCTGATATTTCCAAAATATTTTTCTTCCTTTTTTTTATGTTTAATTTAAGAATAATTGAATATCTCGGTCAAGTGTTTGTATTTTGTAGAATTTTGAGAGAGAATTGGTTGGGAAAGATTGCCCCTGTTAGTCTGATAGACTGTCAAGTGTAATGCAATATGATGTCACAAAACCCAAGCAATTTTACAGGGTGGATAATGGCAGATTAATTTCAATAGCACTGGTTCAAATTTCTTGACGGCTCTTTATTATTTAATGGCTCACGGATGTATTCATATGTATTCATACAGCTCGAAATTGCAGACTGTTGTCTGATTGATCATTATTCATGTGTTTTTTTTCCTCTTTTACCCATGTATGAAAGTTTAGGTATTTCCAATTTGTAATATGAGCAAATAGTTGGCTGTAAACTTCTTGATTAATTGATTTCTTTTCGCTCTTTAACTAGCGTATGACTTAATTGTTTTTAAATTATTGTAGGCAAATTGCAAATGGTACTCTGACTGATTCATTAACAAACATGTTTGATGGCTCACTTTTGAAAATCTTTATTAGATTTAAATTGAAATGCATTTGATAAGTCTTTAATATATTATTCAAGTTTGTGATTCTCGTTTTGAATATTATCCTTTGAAGGTTATATTTGAAATGATAATGCTGAGAACTATGTTATTAGTATTTTGATAAAGGCATACTTTATATAAGCAAAGGCATAGCTTTTACTATCCATTTGATAAAACTTAAGGTTCTATGATCATAAAGGACTGTTCAGAAGTCTCGAAATTTAATTTGAGCATTTACTTTCATATGAACAATTTATATTTTGTCATACGAAAGACAAAAGAGCAACAATATATATAAAAAAGACAGACTTGACTAAAGCTGCTTGTTCACAGATATAAGGAAATTTGGAAGTTTCTTAAAACTGTACAACTTATGTTCTGTTGTATGGTACCCAATGAGGAATAGCCACATATAAGTTTTAGAGCTTATGTACAATGAATTAATAGATGTATTTAGATCCAAAAGCGTAGCAACAGTTTTGAGATCTACCACACATAGTCTACTGTACATACATAGATATATTGAGGCCTTATGAGTGGTTGATGCTTTGAATAATTATGTTTAACTGTATATCATGTAACAAAAACACGAGAACAGTATTGTTAAAACAATTTTTGTTTTGCCTTTCAAAATTTTCTCATTTCTGAACAAGCAACTTAACAGTTTGGCAACTTGGGACAAGCTCAATATCATCTGCTGCAGGTTTAGTAACATGCGTTATCATGACAAGAGTAATGGGTTAGACATATTGATCTCTGACATTGTATCGATTCCCCTGGATGACTAGTTTTCTGAACATGTGAGTCTAACCGCTAAATCGTGTGTGTACAGAGAAGCCTTATCTTGCCATAGTCTACGACATATAAGATTTCGGGCTGTCAGCAAACTCAAATAGCCCGGCAATAAAGCAATAAATCACAAGTCCTAAGTGGGTAATTCACAATAAACCTTTACCTTATATTGTGAAGTCGGCAGGAAGGTTTTTTTGGGGGATCGTATAAATTTTAATGTTAGCAATGCTACCTTCAGTTCATATATGACTCACTATCATTAAAATGTTCATTCATTCATTCAAAGAAGAATCTTTAGTTCATTTCATTATTTGTAAAGAATATTTTTAATTATTTGATTATCAACTTGTGTCTTATAGACCCATAAAAGATAATTGGATCATAATTTTCTATATGGAATCTTTTCAGCTGTTCTGAATTTTAAGCGTCAGTAGAACTCTGTTTAGAAGTGTAAGCAATAAATCTTTCCTCATGGATTTTGGGGAAAAAACATCATGATAAAAAAAAAATATTATCAGAACAATTTTTGTGCCAATGGGTCATAAGCGACTATGCTGCAGGTGTATAAACAATCCATTTATACAAGTGAAACTGTTTTACTAACAGAGCAATCAAATGTCCTCATATTTTTTCGCAATATTCTCATCATTTTTAAAGACTTATTTACTTATTGGTATCACTATATAAGTATTTGCTAATATGCTTAATTGAACCAATCAGATTATTGATCAAATTGGTTAATTGGATAAGTAGCAAATATTCTTGTTAACCTTGTAATGTCAAACCATTCATGTCCATTCATTATGTATTAATGCGCTTCATGATTGGACTATTGAATCATGAGAAATAGCCCCATTTCAACTACTTAAACCATGATCATCCTTGGGTCCATGTATGTTTTAAGAGTTTAACCCTTACAGTGCTGGAACAGACTTCATGCTTATGCAAACAGGTTAGCTCAAGGCCAAGTAAATTGGCGGCTGGCCTGTGATCTAACATGTTTGCTACTCTGATTGTCATTTCTCATCAAATGGAAGTCATATGTCAACACATTTGCTGCAGAAGGTTTTAGAAACCATTATGACAAAAGGAGATATTGAAAGTAAGACAATTTGTGTCAGAATTTCTCCATATATATGTCACAGTAGTTTCAATGAATCTCTCAAAGGAATTTTAACTTTTATATGATTGATGATTTTATATGTTGACTCTTTCTATTTGGATCACGCCCTTAATCCAATATTTATGACAATATGGAATGATATGTTATAATTATCCTTTATTCTATCAGCCAAGCCCTTTAGCATTTAATCTTTTGAACTGCTTTCTTCATATGTTGACTAAGTGATAATAAGCCTTGGTATTTCTAAGGGCTAAATTAAGTATCTTTAGCCACATATCATTCCTGATCGATCAAAACTCTGAAATTGTTTAAGTCATAATTGATCTCGCATTGATATAAATGTTAAAAACAGCTCATGTTTTTTTAATCTGTCATTGAGTTCTTTCCTACCATATGAAACTTCAAAATCTTAAGCCATTTCAACTGTGGTCTACAAAGATTTTTTTTAAAGGTGTAATATCATAAAAAGTTATTTCATTCAATTCAATATTTGACATATTCATAATTCTTTCAGGTTTTACCCTTTGATGATAACCTTTGCCTGCAAGAACCCTGTGGTAACATTGATATTTGCCTGTCTTGGTTGAAGTTTGGGGAGGCTGCTCCATTCATAGTATCAGATACCATGCTGTTCAGACCAATCCATCCAAAAAAGGGCTACAAGTGTTCCTGTCCCAAAGGATTCGGAGGTAATCATTGTTTTGCTATTTGGGGGTATCTTTTGCCTATTGCTTATATAGACTATTAGAGTATAGAACTTGAAATCACATGACCCCTCTCCGTGTGGGTTTGAATCCCTGTTACAGCATTTTGTTGGTTTTCATTAGAGGCAGTTGAGTAAGGGGTCTTCCTCCATCAATAATAAACCAGCATCACAACATAACTGAAATACGGTTGACCTGATCATGGAAAATACATATTAATAAATACACAGTTTAGATATTCAACACAAATGTGGTCTCATTAGATACTAAAACCAATGAAATTGAACCTTTCTGATTACATATTAAGTGTTCAGTGCCAGACTATAGCAAGTGTTTTACACTTGTGAAGGACTTACTATAGTATTGTATTGAACCATGGATATATGTTGCAGATGATCAAAAAAATCTGCAGATGATCAAAAGAAAAATGTGCTGGCAGCATTTCTACCTGGACAAGCAAAAGGTTCTTATGTCAATGAATACAAGTGTTACCCATAATATGAATACTAGTGTTTAACACATGAAAATAGTCCCATGTGACTGGAGCATCAAATAATGCACATTCACATCAAGTGAGCTGCTTAAAAGCTTGAGGTATTCACAGGCTTGCATGATATGTTATCAATATGCACTCTGAAGAATGTGATGAAATCTGTGCCCTATCTTCTCGTCAAGCCAATGTACATAACTCAGGTAAGGCTTTCCCCCATATGATACATTGGATAAAAACAGATCTATTATAAAGATGTGAGGAAATTTGGAAGTTGAAAATCAATTTCTCCGAAATTCTGATGTACTGTTGAATGCAAAAAAGCAAATTCAGATCAGTTTTTAAAGTGTGCACAGAGTGAATTAACATGTATTTTAATCGAAAAGCATGACCTTAATTTTTAGATCTTCTGCATATTAACTGCAAATTCTGAGTTGAATTGACCTTAATTTCCTGAATTTATTTTATACCAAACAAGGAAAACAAAAGTGATTTGTTTCAAAGACATTTTCTCTGCTGTGAACAAGGAACTTTAAAGAGGGAAATCATTTATAAGTATCATTTATTCATGTACTATTGTATCAGCAGAACATTTTCAAAGTCATGTTGTAGACAATACCTGTATACAGAATTCTGAAATCAGTGGACTTTTCCAAACTTGAGGTGCTATTTTTGTATGATAAAATGACTTTCATTTCAAACCCTTATAAAAAAAAATAAGACAAATATAACCTGTGAATTCAAAATGAGCTAAACTTTGAAACTTGATGATTAGCTATGGGAGTCCAATAACAAACCACCATGCTTGCTGTGATATCAAGTGCTTTGTTTATGAATTGCTTAACCCATTACCAAACAATAACGACATGTGTCCAGTTCATTGCAGACTACTCTGAAAAAAATTGTGGGAAAAGGAACAATTGCTCTGAACGAGCAATTTCTCCTTTTCTCACAACATTTTCTGCCCTGTCAGAAGATGAGTTTTAAATTTCATCACTGTGTGAAATGTTGTCTGCAAACTCTTTCAATATGGGACAGTTGAAAATTTGGTGTTTGGTAAAGGGTGAACCACTTGCACACATATGAGGTTTTGTGACTGCGTTAACTTGAAATTATCATCAGATGACACAACATAACAAGGTTGTTTCTTTTCACTAGCATGTTTGATACAATTCATTATGATAAAAGCACCAAGTTTTTCATTAAAGGTGATTTATACCTTAGTAAACTTTAGTGCAGAAAAATTGCTTTTGTCTTGGGTATGACTCCTGTAATCGGTCTTCTATAACCCAACAAAGGATCTTCTCCAAATTATACTTTGATCCAAATTGTAGTGTTCTAATTGAATTTTGACTAAATGACAGTATGGTTACTTTGCATATTTAGGGCTATGGATAAAATGGGAATTAGCTTCACTCTTGAAAAAGAAAAAATCATGTTCCCTATTATTAACCTGTTCATGAATGTGAATTGATTCAGCTTAGAATAAAGTAACTGGCCTATGCAACAGCTGTATGTTGGTTGTAACAACTTATTTTGTTTTTGTAAGGAGCATTTGTAGGCTGTAGCCCAAGGTTTTAGAAGTCATCATGTCTAAAGAAGAAATTGCATGTGACAATCACTATCTTTTTGTCACATTTAATGGATCTTAATATTTCCAAGATGATTTTGACTTTGTTGCTGTATGATTGTCTGGAGTACTGTCAAATTTTAATGCCTTTAAATCAGTCAATAGCATAGCTGACATGGAAAACATAGCCAAACTGAGTTGTAGACTATTCTCAGCCAGCATTCTCGTCGATGTTTTAATGAAGTCAGTGCAGCATGGTTCATTATACTGACATCAATGACATATTATGTTCATTTAGGAAAGCAGTCGTCATGTCGGGAAGAATTGTGTGTGACATACTGCTGAGGAAATACAAGAAGCATGGGTAGAGTTTCTAAGGGTCAAGATATAATTGAAATTTTGTTAAAAGCGGCATAAATCCTTAATCTTACCAACTGTTTTGAACCCTTTCATACATACCATATTTTGTGGGAATCTGTTAACCCTTAGAATACTGGGTAATTTTCAAAAAATAGATTTTTGTGTCGTCTGCTTTTCAAAACCTTGAATATCTGCCAAATTTTGTTGAGGAAAGATACTCAGAGTAGCAAACAGGTTAGATCGCAAGCCAGCTGCCGAGTTCCTTGGCAGATGGCCTGGATCTAACCCTTTTGCATAAGCGTGAAATCGGTTCCAGCACTATAAGGGTTAAAACTTCGATCAAACTACTCTGTGTTTGATGATTGCATGTTTGGTTGTGATGAGGGAGGGAAATCATTGTTGTTTTATTGAACTGGAGAATTATTCGTTGGGCAATGTTGGTTTTATGGTGCAGCATAATTCATTACTTATTGCTGTAGCAATCCTAATTTTATTGGCTTTGATCATGAAAACATGAATTTGGCTCTTCCAGCAGTGTTACTTAAACAACTTGGGATCTTTACTGCAAAGACTTGAATGCACGAAGAAAGTTGGAAGTAAAAAAAAGTGAGCGTTAAGTCCCCTAAATTGTCAACAATGTTGACATTTGGTCATCAGTGTTATAACGGGCCCAGTTATAACAATGATTTAATTTTAAGCCTAGGTAACTGGTTTTGATATTGTCTTTCTGTATATATCATTGACATCAAGCACCAATAATTATAATTGAAGCTTACCTTTTACAGGGATCCTTGAATGATTGAGACAATGTCTTGCCACATGATACTATCTGAGGTTTAACCCTTATAGTGCTTGAACCTACATCATACTTATGCAAAAAGGTTGGATCCAGGCCAGCCGCCAAGTAAATTGGCAGCTGTTCTGTGATCTAATTTGTTTGCAACTCTGAGTATCTCTCCTACCCAACCAGAAGATTACTTTCCAATCTCATTACATTTTGAAATGTCGTCTGCAAACTCTTTGAATTTGGGCCAATCGAAAATTTGGTGTTTGGTAAGTCCATCACAAATGTAGACTGTAATATTTAAGTCCTTCAAAAATGCAAAGCACTCACTGATATTGGCCTTTGACTGACTCCTTGGTAGAGAACTTGCAATATAAAATGGCTAAGGGAGAAGGCCAACGCCCTCATATTGCTGCTGAATATGTTGGGAACAATTACAGACAAATCACCAGATGCAGACCTGCATGTAGCTATCATTGGTACCATGGTTTGGAAGTAAATTGGATTTTCCCTTTATTGGATGTCAACCTGTGGCTTCTAAATCCAATCCCTGCAGGGATATCAGATTGCCATCTTGACCATTGTAACACACTAATTAACTCTTTACCCTACAAGATAGTTTTGTTGAACATAGTTTCCAGTGTGCCACCTTAAGATGCATGTTGACAATGCACTTCATATGTAGTAATTATTTAGTACTGACGAACAGGCCTGCTGACAAATATTATGCAAACTAGTGTGCTTGTTTGATGAAAATAAATACTTTTTATGCATATGTTCTTTTACAAACTAGTATACTTGTTTGATAAAAGTGATGACTTTTTATGCATATGTTCGTTTACAAAACGGTTTCCCATCTGACTTGGTTTCTTTCAGCACTTTAAGTACGGTTTTCATAATAATGAATCAGTTTGATAAGTACACATAAAATTAAGTGTTGCAATGAAATTCAACAGTAGGGATTTATATGCATCCAATATCTGAATGTTTTTCTATACAATGTTTGGCCATCCAGGGTTCAAAGTCTCAGATCCCTATTAATGGTCCCCATGTGAATGGCACTGGGATTTTCCGTATGATTGTCCTTGGGCAAGTCACTTCAGAGCCCTGCAAAGTACTGGAGGAATTCAGGAAAGCCATGCAATGGCTGAAATACCACCAACACAGTGTTAAACTGCATATATTTTAAAAAATGTTAAGAATAAAATCATTCAGATCGTCAATCCCTTTGTTGGTACAATGTCAGAACGAAATGTCTATTGTGAAATGAATTGAGCAAATATGCATTCATTCAGGCATCCCAAAGGATAAATATTTAAATTCAAACAAGGTCAAGCCTTAAAGAAATAAATTGAAATACAGTTATATATATACAGGGTCAATATTGAAAAGTTCTGTTTACATATAAAAAGTGTTGGCCATGAATATAGTTCTATCCATTTCCATCCTATAGAATTATTTACCAACTACATAATCTTTTCCCTCCTAAATTGAAAGAAGCTCCAGGCAATTTGATTAAGCAAAGGAAAATGAGATGAAATATATTTCTCTAGTAGGATACATATTTTATAAAAGAAAGAGCCGACTCCAGAATTGTTTTGAAAAAGGTTTATTTTACAGAAAAAATCAATGAATTGAAGTATATACAGAAGTTAAACAATCCTCCTATATGAGATAGTGTGTTTGGTGTCAGTCGAAAGCAGAAAACAATGGGAAATTAAGAAAATGAAAAATTCATAGTTCAGATTGAATCACCATACATTATGATGAAAAAGTCTCTCCATATTTCTTTCTGAAGTAAATGCAATACCATGCTGAAGAAATTGATGATTAGAAATTTTCCTTTCCTATTTTTTTTTTAAAAAAACCCTAGCCTTGCCATGAATATACCATCATACAAAACCCCTGGGCGTTTCTGATTTATTGTTAAAGATTTATCAAGACCCCTAGCAAAGTTTTTCACTCCTTGATCAAAGCAAGTCCAAAAGGTTGTAAAGATTTACTGGCATTTACCTGGTAATTACAGGTATTGTCAACAGTCTGCCTGCAGCCACTGTTTAAAAGTGGCAGCTTGTGCAGCAATAAAAGAGCTGTGGCATTGTTTATGTCAGTGTCCTTCTGAATTTTGACAGATCAAATCTTTACAATTAAGATAGACTTTTGATTTGGTTTTTGATTTTATCATAGCTACCCTTTATTTTCTTACCTATTGTTGAGTTCGGCATAAACATCTACAAGTTCTGATAACTTTTTACTAAGTTATACTACCTTTGGAGTTTCATAATGGTTTCTATCCAATTTTATAAAAAGAATCTTTTACTTATTTTTATCTATTTTTGTTTGCCATAACTTCCAATCGAACCCCTAACTAATTCTAAAATGGAAGAATGACTTAAGTTTGGGTGTGGGGATCCAATGAGTTTCAATGGGGAAAAAAAACCTGTAAGTTTTTGATTGCACAGACAGTTCATAATGAGCCAATTTTGCTTCTTGTTCCATCTTTCCAATTGTAGTCTGCTTAAAGGGTATTTAAAATTGTCAATTAAAGGAAAAAGGATGTCTGTTGGTGAAGGGAGGATTTTGATAAAGTTACAAATTGCAACTGAACAACCAAAAGGGGAAACCCAAAACTATAAATGTTGCTCTTTAATGTCAATATAGGGAAATTAATATCAAACATTGTTATAGAAACATGTAAAAAGTAAAATAAATGTCAATAAACAAAGTCAATTACAAAGTTTGAATTGCCATACTGTCCTGTGGGGCGATGTGTTTTGAAATTCAATATCTAATCACTCCTAAAACTATCCTTTCTCTCCACAGCTTTTTTTTTACACATTCTCTTGAATGCAATTTTGTAACTGACCCAAATGTGAAACAAGAGCAATTAAGAGACAACAATTATAATAATTATGATGTTATTGATATTCAACTCTGCATGTAACATTGTTTTCACATCATGTGACAAAAAGAGCAGTTGTTCATCAATCACAACTTCTCCTTTTGTCACAGTGCTTTTCAAAGTCTTCTTGAGCTGAATCATAGTTAACTCTTATGAAGTAAAGTGTTTATCTTTTCAAGTCATTTCTGTCATGTTGGGGTTCTCTCACATAGGGCCCAATAAATGTCCCCTAAACCAATTAGATGGACCTGGGCACAGCTGCGTTGGTTTGTAGGGCCTGAATTGGCGTGACCCTCGCTGATAAAAGATCCTAATGCACTGGTCCTGCTGTGACCCTAATGTTTGGGGCTGTCCCCTAAAGTGTAATCTCTTTACATGGAACAGACACTAGTTGACAAGCATGGTGCATCGATAGATATTTCTATCTTGTTTCGTAGTCAGCTCCATGGCATAGTGGTTTGCGTGCAAAATCTCATGGCCCCTCTTTGCTTTGGTGCATCATAGGGTTCAAATCCTGTCACATTTGGTGAGAGAGGTAGTGTCCAAACTGTCTTACAGAATGCTGTTGGTTCTACCAAGCTCAACTAGCCCTTGTGGGCAATTGAGTATGGGGTTTTTCTCCACCACTAGGAGTCAGGTATCGCAACATACCTGAAACAATGTGGAAGCACTGTAAAAACCTGTATATATGAATAAATAAAATGTTTTGCAGTCAGCTATTTTTTAGCTCATACAGCAGTGTGTCCAACTGGAAATACAGAGATTCTTATTTCAAGACCTTCGCCATGAATGGCAAAACCAGTTGTTCGAATTGCCCAGCTTGTCCAAAAGCCTTTACAAACAAATTAATTTTTACTGAAATATATAACCATTGTACTGACAATATAGTGCATCAAAATCAGATTTCGCCTACACTTTAGGCCATGTAATGCAATATGAAATGTCAGACCCATCTAAACTTTGTATTTGGCACAATTTACTGAATCTTTTTAAAAAGATTTAAGGATAGGGATTAAATTTGAACTGGGAAGGCAAGTATTCAGGTACAACTCACTGCACATGATTGTGTTCTGGAGTGCAAGGGCTATTGACTCATTGTGTGACGAACATGATTTGATCTTTTAAGTCTTTTGACATGGGTTCTGACCATCAAAACATGCAGAAATGCACACAAGGTGTCCCTTTTACCAAATATTATTAAACCCTGAATACCTTTTAATACTGCAGTTTAATGCATCTGCTGAAGAAAACACAATGAACTGCTCCTATACTTGTTGAAAGGTTTTAATGCAACAAAAAGTGATTATATATGCTTGTGACATGCAATGTTTACTTTATAAACTATCATTTCATATCAAAATGCACAATTATGATATTTTTACTGCTTATCTTTTATGTATCCTGTGGTAACATTGTAGTAAAAGGATATGATGTTTGTGACAAGCAATTTCAACTTTAACATATTTCCTATCAGAAATCACAGCTATGTTTCTTTTCATACTTATTTTTTCATGTCTGTTGCTGACAAAGGTAAGGTAATGACTTTTGAGTGTGATAGTAAGGCTACATGAATGTTAACATATTTTTTTGTTTATTTAATCTTCAAAATGTCAAGTTCAATATTTTCACTTTCATACAACAGTTCAGCTGAGCCTTGAAATGTATTCAGTTGTCCACTGGGACATGCTCCCTCTTGAAGGGAATTATTCAACTATAATAGATGTGTGAATAGAATCTGACCTTTTGGCATGTGACTTAAAACTCGAGCCAGCTTAAAATTGATTTTACCCATACCTCCATAGAGGTATAACCAATTCAGCAATTGTTATCGGTCAAAATTTAGATCTTTAACAACAGCAGACAAAAGTTTGATTTTTTTTATTTAATTAGCTATCAATCAGTGTGACCACATTGGCTTGGCCCTTTTAGTTCTAGAACTGACTTCATGCTTATATGCAAACAGGTTAGATCCAGGCCAGCCACCAAATTAATTGGCGGCTTGCCTGTGATCTAACCTGTTCGCCATGCTGATTATCATTCCTCAACAAAATTAAGCAGATATTAATGGTTTTGGACAACGGACAACACAAAAATCTAAGTATAGAAATATCCATGATAAAGAGTCTGGTATCGCAACATAACTGAACTATTGTTAACTCAATGTAAAAATCCATATCAATAAATATTATAAGTTTGCTAAAGAGTTAATTGATGAGTGGTTTATTTTAGTTTTCCCATGCATGGATTTTATTGTATGAGAATTGTTGATCGCTTTTCACTCTGATAAAGTTTCATGTCTCCACATGTAATTTTGTCATAATAATCAAATCTTATTATGTCTTTGTTTCAGCACATGAGTGATGCTTGTAAGCTTTGTATAAGACAAATAAATTTTAACTTTACATATTCTTTAATTCAAGCAGGCAACAATCCTAAAGTAGTGACAAAGGACAAGTTTTCCAGTTTTTTTTTACATCCACAGAATACTTTGAAAATGCACAAAAATTTCATATGTGCGAATGCTTTATGTTATTGTTTCTTTGTATTTTCAGATCGTAATTACGAAGGTTCCTGTGACACAGAGATAGACCTTTGTTTCTCCAACCCTTGCCAGAACTCGGGTACCTGCTACAGGAAGGAGGGAGGATATACCTGCCAGTGTCATCCAGATTATACAGGTACGTTAATTGCTTCTTACTGTATCAATCCTGAACGAGGTCCTGATTTGGGGCCTTAGTTGTCTTTAACCCATTACCAAACAATAACGATATTTAACCACGTTGTTGCAGACGACTTTGGAAAACATTTTGGGAAAAGGAGAAATTGCTCTAAACGAGCAATTTCTCCTTTTCCCACGATGTTTTCTGTCCTATCAGAAGATTATTTTTCAATTTCAGCACATTTACGTCTGCAAACTCTTTCAATTTGGAACAGTCGAAAATTTTGTGTTTGGTAAAGGGTTAAAGTGATTAGAAGACAGAACTTTACATGACATGGAACCTCACTGCTTGGGTTCAAATTAAATTGTAAATATTTTTGATTTGAATGACTTAAGATGCCTTAATTTGAGATATGTTTTATGAGGGAAAAGTACAAATTAGATTATATACGTGATGTAGACCTGTGATGTAGACCCGTTTAATGTTGATGGAAAAATTATCTGGTTGTAATGATCCAAGTTGATTGGTTTCTTGGAAAAGTTAAGAACATTTTTATACATATGTATTTTTGCTGCATTTAGAAAGGAATTTGATGGAATTTGAATTGGAGAAGAATTTCGTTCAAATTTGATTTTTATTTCATTTTTGCAAGGCATGCCATAAAGATATAAAGCCTTACGGGTGATGTGAAACAAATCTCTTTACCTCATAAATAAGTGTTTTCTTTTACCAATTACTTCAAATATACTTACTGCCATGTCCCTTTACCATATTTGTATCAAGATATACCTTATAGAAGCTTATTAGGGGCCTCTGCAATTTGGCATACTGGTTAGAGTACAGAACCAGGATTCACATGGCCCCTCCCCACATGGGTTCGAATCCAGGCAATGGCATTTTGATTTTCATGACTGGCAGTCTCTCGAATGAATAATGGAATGACAATGGTTCTACTGGCTTGACTAGCTTTTATGGGCAGTTCAGTATGAAACTCTATCTCCACCATGAAGAGTTAGCATTGCAATGAAGTAAAATGATGTTGGGGCAGATGTAGAAACCTATATAAATAAATTATCCTTATAGAATTTTCCAAACATCATAAATAAGAAGGTTTGTGTGTGTGAAATGTCATCTGCTGCAGAAAAGCATTCTCTTAAGAGGTTAGGCATTAAGTTGTTGGTTTATTTAAAGCCATTATTTGGTTTTCCTTGCACGTTTAAAGCCCCCTTTATCAGGCAATGTTAACATGTTAGCCCATAGCATATGTTTAACCTGTTGCCCCATGTATAAACACAAATTCCATTCACCTCAGGGTACCATTTTACTAAACAACTGAAGGTAAATACTTATGGAAGTGGAAACTGATAAACAAAGATAGTATCTTAAATGAAAAAAACAATATTGCAATGTTATACATCATTGGAAGTGTCTCGATGAGACAATTCCAATAATGTATGTAACATTGCAATATCGCTTATCTTACTATTGCAATAAGAGTGGAGATTGCTTTGAAGTCAAACAAATTTTAAGCTTAAAATGTGGAATTTGGTTTCTCAATGCTTTTCTTACTTCAGATACTCATAAATAAGATTTTACATTTTAGATATCGTATGATACTTATATTTAAGTTGGTACTTATGTCTAAATTGGAAAATGCTATTGTATATAGGTGATATCTTTTTAATGGAATGATAAAGTTTTAAAAGGCATTTTTTTTTCAGAACTAGTTAATTGTAGATCCATCAACAGAAACAATCCACAAGTTAATAATCATTTTATTATGATACTTTATTCCAATAAGTCAGGACCATACAAAAAACAATGAAGAAAGTGCTTGTTTAATGTTTAATATATATATAACCAACATTACAGGGAGAAAAAATGAAACAACAGAACAGCTATTGTACAGTCTTTAAAAATTAGAATTCATTTTCCAAATTCCCTCACATCCTTGAACAAGCAATTTTAAACCTTGTTGTGACAGTAATCTTTAGCCAGAATTGACCAAATAAGGAAAGGGGTGTTAAAGGACAGAATTAAATAGGATTAGTAAGTGTTCTAACAGATTTAATCCTCAAGATAAATAGGCCTATGACAACAAATTAGGAGCCATCCGTATTCAGTGACTTTGACACAGTTCAAATAGATTTAAATGCTTTTGGTTTATTCTCTTTGGTGACCGAAGTCATCACTGTTGATTATTGACACAAGAGAAATCGGCATTTTAAAGTATTTGCATTGGCTGAATATTTTCTGTATACTCCTTTCTTCATTATCACTTATGACGCATATGACAGGTGACAAAGGTATTCCCCTGTAAACCATTTCTTTCATTTGATTGTACTTGTTTTAAAGGTTTCTCCCCAATATTGGAATTTGTGTGTTGTAAAAATTGAAAGTATCATGTTTTTACAGAAAATGGACAGATAAAAAGACCACAATACATTTCCTATTAAAATAGAAGATAGAAATCTATTCGACAAAAAGGGCGAACATTTTGTCATAAAGGTTTTTGTAATATGGTTATGATTAATTATATTATGTGAGAGATATAAATTAGACAAAGGGATGATGGTTAAAGAATGAATGGATTCATAGATCAGATTACATACAACTAAGAGAACCGGTAAGCACTAAAAAGATATAAGATCCTTATTTACTTACAATGACTTGAATGCCTGCATGAGTCCTATATAATTATTATAAGTTTACTTGTAATATTCGCATTTGCATCTTTTTGTTGTTTTGATTTTTGCCTGATATAAATAAGGAAATGTTGTTTCTCATAGTATAACAAATGGTATATCTGCTCTTGTAACATGTTATCGGCCATATACTATCCTTTATATCAAAGGTGAAAAAAAATGAGGCCAAGCAAAAATGATAAATTGACTTTTTATTGAATTTTTAATGGGTAAGAATTAATGGAAAACTCTCTGCATAATAGTAAAAGCAATTTGTAATGATTGGATGAGAAAATAGATTGGATTTTTATTCCTTTACACACATAATAATATCAAAATGGTTTGGAAAGTATTAACAGTTAATTTGCGCTACCAGTAGATATGCTTTTATAGTCACCCTTAACCCATTACCAAACAAAAACGACATTCGGACCAGTTTTTTACAGATGCCTATGGAAACAATTGTGGGAAAAGGAGAAATTGCTCTTTACAAGCAATTTCTCCTTTTCCCACAATGTTTTCTGCTCTATCAACGGGTTGTTTTTCAATTTCATCACATTTTGATATGTCGTCTGCAAGCTCTTTTGATTTGGGACAGTTGAAAATTTAACGTTTGGTAAACGGTTAATCCATCTGTACGGGAATTTTGTAACTAGACACCAAATTGAAAGTAACAGAAGAGAAACGATTAGAAGAAGGTCATTCTTAATGATTTTAATTGATAACAATTTGACATAAAGATCAATTGCTCACTAGGATATTTTGTCATTTTGTCACACTTGTTTCTAAATCAATAACATTCTGTTGCAGACGAGGTTCAAAGTGAGGTATTGCGAAATAAGAGGATAATGTTTATATACCTTACACAATAATTAAGTAATCAACTTTATGGGAAGTATTTGATTAGTGAACGATTGCTTTTAATTACATCTACAATGATTATAATATATAGGTTATACCAAAAATCAAATCATTGCATAAAAAGTAGACACATTACAGTAAATTTGTGGTAGGAAAACTCATGTGAGTTAGTAAAAAAGTCTAAAATTGGAATTCTCATCTGCTTCTCTTTCAATATGACAATAAAAATACTGTTGACATGCATATTTTCATTCCAAAGTAATAACTTTGATCACCCATTGTCTTAAGAACTCTTGGTGGACTGATAGGAAAAGAGAAAGGTTTCAATAAGATGTTGGTAGAATAGTTCCAAGCTGGATTAATCTCTGTAATCTGAATACAAATGACAAGATATTTGTGTACTTTCCTTCTAGAATCAATATCCTTGTAACTTGTCTTAACCTTTCCCTCCTGTGTCAAAAGTTCATTGCATGACTATTTGGCAAGGCCCTCGCAAAAGTGAAGGTTTTGCTATAGTCTTCCACTGAACCCTCAGTATTATTATAACCTAGAACATAGGGCCTGGCTATTATTCTTTTGAATATTGAATACAGCCAATGCTACTTATTAATCATGATCATTAACCATTTAGCAGTGGCTTTGAAATATTATACAATACAGTTCTAGTAAGGAAGTAAAAGGATCTTCGACAAATGGTTTGACCATTGGGATATGACCGAAAAAATGTTTAAGATTCAATTTTAATTTCCCAGTATTGATGTTCTTTTGTTATACAGTTTATTTTAAATCCCTTTTCAACAGGTAATGAAAAGAAAGTCAGTATTTGTCCATCATCGACAGGCTCATATCAAATTATTGTAGTACTCTCAAAGTCAAATTGATCAATTGAAAAATATTCATGGATGGTTTTCATTTTTTGTTGCTGATGATAACATAATAAAATGTTGGCTATACATGTTAACAGCATTTAAAGACATGTACATTATGTCAAGGGTTCAGCGCAATACTATAGTAAGTGCTTCATAAACATGAAGTGCTTACTATATAGTGTTGTGCTGAACCCTCTATATTGTATGTAGCTATGGTCCCTTGTTTAAGTGAAACATCCAATACCTTCCAAAGTGGTTATGTTTCACGCTGCCATGAATAAAACATTCACAGTTGTATTCTTTGAGGTTTTAGTGTGAGACTCGATTCCATTCTTGTGGTGAACAATTACATCATCCCAATTCTTCATTTATTTAGGGTTCATGCAGTGTTAAACTATAGTAATTGCTTCAGGTTTACAAGTTTTCAAGTATTACTGTTTCAATGCACCTAGTTGTATTAATTGGTAGTTCATATGTATGATTATGCCAAAGGTAGAAATTGATTGTAGAAACGAAATATTATGAAGGAATCATAATTTTAGGGATCATAATGCCATGTTTCAGCAAGCCGCAGCAAGTCCTTCACTTTTGTGAAGGACTGTGCATGCAGTCTTGCAGGGATACCTCAAACTTCCTCTCTTGTCTTTCAATTTAAACTCATCACAATGTATATGACAATATATTGGTTAAAAAGGTATGTACAGAAGGTTCAAGGCAACACAGTAATGCTTGTACTATAGCTTCTGTATAGAGAGAGTATCATATTAGAATTCTGAGTGATGCTAATGGGTTTCTTCCCCGATACAAATCAATAAAATGTGATGCATTACTGGTACTACCTTTTCTTGATGGATTATTTGGTTCAAATCCACAGTCAGTTGTGCTATGCTTTCAGTTGGTAGGTGGTCCAACATGGAAGATAGGGGTCTTGAGCAGAATACCTGAGGCATTGGCAAAGTATTTTTGATGACAAGAGAAGTTACACTGCCAAACAATTTATTCATTCCAGACTTCTGTACTGGAAGAGCAGTTAGTGGTTAAGAAAGAATAACAAGTGGTAGTTGAAAGTAAATTGCAAAGCATTGAAGGGCACACTGACAGCCATGATAAACTGAAAATAAAGAGAGTTTTGCATTTCTTGCAATTATTATAAGTGTTGACCAGTTGCCAAAAATGATGAAATTTTACGCTACTGTTTCAGTAAATTTCAAAATGTTAATAGTCTATTAAAATTTGGTACGCGATCATTATTGCTCATGTTTCTGATTTAGAATTCTATAGGTTTTAAAATCTATTGACTGAAAGATCTTGTCAAAAGATAAGGACATAGCCACCGGAATATCCTGAACTTGATACCCACTATTTATCTGGCTTTCCTTTAAATCATAGTATTGATTTTAGATTCCCCTCTTTTGTCTTCTGACAAATCCTTTAGATGTTTCCTAGGGACACCATTATGAACTTTCATGCAAACAACAGTTTTCATTATGGATGTTCAAGCTTCCCTTTATTTTTGTTCTATTGTTGAAACCAGTTTTAATTCCTTAAAGAGAACCTCTGTGACTGAGTGGCAATAGTGCAGAACTTGAAATCCCACTGCCCCTCTCTGCATGGGTTAAAATTCCACTGATGGCATTTGGATCACATGAGGGTTAATTGGCTTCATGTTTGCTTTATTAGGAATGGTGTAAAAAGTGACAGTGTTGGTTCTACCAGGCTTGTCTAGCTCTTATTGGCAGTCAGGTTTGGGGGTCTTCCTCCATCATAATGAACACAGCATCAAGACATACCTGAAATAATATTGATCCACTGTAAAACCCATATCGAAAATATAAAAAAGAAAGATTAATTCTCCAAAAGATTCTCGCTTTGACATTAGATGAAACCATCATTGTAGATAAATAAAAGGTCAGTGTGTTCCATATATAGACTTGTGCTGTAAAATACAAATGAGACCACCATGACTTTTGGGGAATTTGCTTGTAACAAGCAATTTCTCCTTTAGTCGTAATGGTTTCTATTCAGTTTTTATCCTATGAGATATTGCTTTCGTAGTGTTCCTGTCATCTGCCGTTTTCATTAAGTCTGTCCTCCAAAGTTTATTAGTGGGATAATGCAATTATAAGTTACCGAAATACTGTTGATGCAATGTAATGGAAACAAAATGTGATCCATACAAATAAATTATGACCAGCCAGGGAATCAAACATATGGAGAAAGGGTGGTTTGTGTGACTTTGTGGGAGGGCTGAAGTACAAGGATGATTACATCTGATTGTGGTCACTTTCAATTTTATATCACCTGGAGTTGGCTCGAGGGATAAACTGGATAAGATGACAATCAGAATTTTGAAGGGGTCTATTGCCTAATATTTGTGTCTCATCGCCCAGTTTTATCTATGGTTTTATTGTAGCTTGTTCAGCAATGCCTGGGAAATCAATGGGGATTGGTATTTATGTTGCCATAAGTCATCCTGATATCCCATCTTTTCTGCAATGACTTTGATCACATGATAGGACAATATGGAAATAAAGTATCGAAAATAAGAATGATGTCAGAAAGAGATATTTTGATTTCAAATATTGTTCATTAGAGAGCAAACGAAATTAAAAGTTACTTATGTATTTTCTAAATATTAGCTATCTCTGACTTTATCTTGTTATTTTCAAGAGCTTTTTGGCTACTTGAATGGTATGGATGTTATATAGATTACTATATATACAATAAATAAAGGATGAGCATAATGGTCACCCCCCAAGAGACATTCGAAATAGGATACTTGGCAAATGTTGTGGAAGGCTAATATAAACTGCTTACCCACAGAAAATATCTAGTAATAAAGATATTTCCATATTAATCTGGGCGCCAACAGCAAGTTACAGGACTGGTCTTTTTTTTTCTATTTATCGGTTTTTACATCTTGAAACAGAAAATTGAAGAAACTCATGCTGGTTTTAACTTCTTGAAACAGAAAATTGAAGAAACTCATGCTGGTTATAACTTCTTGAAACAGAAAATTGAAGAAACTCATGCTGGAGATGGAATATTTGCTCACAGTGTAACAGGCATTTTTTTCATTTGTCATAGTATCTATGCGGACAAAAGTTCATGTAGATTATTGCTTTATCATTAACTCAACAATTGAAAATCACTGCAGCACAATGGAGACTTTGTTCACACATTACTATGTTATAGAATATTACAGATTTTCTATATTAAGCTACTGGTTAGGGTTTGGATTGTCTGGTGTGCTAAATAACCCTTATGCTGGGTAATTTTCTAAAAAAAAAGATTTTTGTGTCGTCTGCTTTCCAAAACCTTTAATATCTCCTTAATGTTGTTGAGGAAAGATAATCAGAGTAGCAAACAAGTTACTTGGTGGCTGGCCTGGATCTTACCTGTTTGCATAAGCATACAGTTGGTTCCAGCACTGTAAGGGTTAATGGGTTTCAGACAGGGCTTTATAAATGCTGTTGTGTTTGTAAATGAAATCAGATATCTTGTATTCTGTATGTCAATGGTAATTGTCAAGGAAACGGTTCTGATGGTTAAATAAACAGAATAAGAAGCTCCCAACAGTTGATTTGCCTCATGTCTGAAAACAATTGTCACCAATTACACCCTCAGTGGCTTGTGACCAGATTAGATCTGGGTGGTTGTATTCGTGAATAAAAAAAAAAATGTTTTGTTTCAGCCATTCACATCTCTCGGATCACCTATTTCTTTCTTTTTTTTAATGTTTAAGTAACATTTAAATAAAAAAAAGATCTTGTTATAATTCTCCGAGTAGCGTATTTCAGCATTAGATTTGAAAAAAAATTATTGCAACAAAAATATCGATCTTACTGACTTATTTCTCCCATTGTCATTTACAAATATGGTTTTCAAATTTGAAAATTTAGAATACTGTCTCTACATTTAATCTGACATTTTCTATTTTGAGGCATCTCAAATTCTATATATAGAAATGGATCACACTGTTTAACCCTTTACCAAACGCCAAATTTTAGTCTGTCCCAAATTGAAAGGGTTTGCAGACTACATTTCAAAATGTGATGAAATTGGAAAATGATATCTGATCTTCTGATAGGGCAGAAAAAAGTGGGAAAAGGAGAAATTGTTTGTTAAGAGCAATTTTTCCGTTTCCCACAATGTTTTGCAGAGTTGTCTGCAACAAGATGGTTGAATGCTGTTATTGTTTGGTAATGGGTTAAATTTGAATTGAGTAAATATCAATGCAAAATTCATGCACCTTTAGATTAGGTTTTTCCTTTTATTTGTCCAAAACATGGGCTCCTTTCAATTTTGTTCTTTTAAGGGATTTCTTTTTAATAATCAATAAAATAAACGAAAAAAGGATGACAAATTTTATGTTATTTCACGAGAACTTTCCTGATACAAGTTTTGTTCATTCTGTATAAAGGGTTTCAAAACGTTCTTATCTGTTTCCACTACTTGTCACTTGAAATTGCAAAACTGTATATGCCAAATTGGACAAGCAGAAAATTGATAATGTAAATTCAATGTGCGTGTTGTGAAGCATTTCCTCTCTTTGCATAGACCTGGGTTACTTGAGTTTAAATCCCTTGATTTAACACAATGCAGATTCATTGCACCAGGTAAATATTCCCACTCAACATTTTAGTACTGCTCAAATTAAGGTGTATTAAAAAGCAGCATTCATAGATCATGACAAGTGTGATTTTAAATTCCAGTAGAAAGCATTGTGACAAAAAAAGAAAATGCTAGGTGCAATGCATTTTTTTCAGTTACATGTAATATCATTGATTTATGATGTCTATAAAGTTGAAAAAAAAAAACCCAGTCATTTCCCTGTCATTGGTCACAGGGAAAACTCATGACAAAACAAAATCCTCTTAAGATTTAATGCATGCAGCAAATGCTTGTTAAAACGGTTGACAGACCTCAGGTCTTGTCAACATGGATATAAACATTGTGGTTTGACTTGTAAAACAATGGTTAATGGAGTAGTGGACAGAACACATGGTTAACTAGACTTGTAATTATTATTTGAAGCACTTGCAGGAAAAGGGTCCATGTAGGACTTGTGACACAGGAGTCCGGGGTTCAATCTTCAACAGCGGCACTGTGGTTTTTAGTGGGAGTGACCTTTGGCGAGATATTGCAGAGCCCTGCCTAGTACTGCTGCAACCCAGGAAAGTCTTGCAATAACTGAAATACTGTTGACATGGCTTTTAACCCCTTATAAACAAAGAAACATGCAGCAAAGTAAGAAATCTGTAAGACAAACAGAAATTGCTCATAAAAACCAATTTCTCTTGCATCTCAACAATTTCTAGCAGAATCTGATATTCTACCTTGATATCACAAGCTTATAAAATCTTCATTCTCTAGAAATGCCAACCACTGAAGCTTTTGTATTTGTGAGCTCTAATTCACATGCGAAGTGATTTTACAGTGAAAGGTCTAATAGCTTTAATCTTTCTGCATGATTAAATTAGCTGCAATTACAGGGGTTTACACAATGTTGACATGCATCAGACTACAGACTAATAACATTGAGAATGAATGAAATTGGTTGATCAGTATTATTCTTGTTTCATATTTACCTAAGGAAGATATAATAGAAAAAATCATTTGAGAAAGATTGAAATTGTTTGATGAATTATAATCTCATCTTATGAATTTGTAAACAAAGTTATAACAGAATATACTTTTTGAGAAAAGATAACATTGTTTTATATGTCTTATGCTATGATCTTTTATTTTCAATTGAAGTTGTAATAGAAAGGACAATTTGAGAAGGAATGAAATTGTTTGATAATTCTTTGTTCTCATCTTTTATAATTTCTTAAGGTAGAGTACCAATAATTCACCATTTTGAAAATCTTTCCTTAGTCATTATACTTCAGTTATTCTCAATATACATAATGTGTCCTGAGCCTAACTATTGATTTGTTTTACACTGAATACTTCTGGCCATGACATATACTGAGAACAACAGTTTTACTGAACTATGGTAATCCTACAAAAGAATCCCAGGGTTTTCATGAGATATGGTTATTCTACCTTAAAATAGAAAAAGGCTATTGAAAAGATTACCTAATCATGATTGATTACTTAATCAAGCATTTTTTTAAAATGCTTTATTGAGTCTCAAATGAGTGAATATGGGGTATGCATGATAATCAATTTTATATATATTTCATGTTGTTTTTTTCTAAGAGCAGTTATTGGCAGCCAATTTCCCGCCCAAACAACCCCAAACAGTCAATTTAAAGTATGAAACAAAAGAACTTAACATTTTCTTTACTTTGACAAACTTGCTTTAAAGTCATCCATCCAAAGTTGCAGTTTGTTGTAGACATTTACATGAGCTAAATGTTCTGCCAATGAATAATTAGAGCAGATGATGGTGGAGATAAAAGTAAGTCTAGAATTCACGTCCAGATTAATGGGTGCCCTTCCTGATAAACAATTCATGGGTGAACTGCTGTCAATGAATTTCAAGGGCTAATTCGAAATGCTTGTGATCTTCCATTGATAACTTCCTTCCTCCTTCATCGATTAATTCTATCATGAGAGGAAGTCTCCTGACTGATTTACAGAATGATGATGGTTCTACTGTAGAGGTGTTATCATAGGATTTGTGTAGACAGTAGGGGTCATTTACTTGCAATATTTTCAAAAATTATATTACAAAACCTATTTTGTTTGTATTTATTAGAATTCTGGTGACTGCTTGCAATATTTCGAGGGTTCAATGCAAGACTATATTAAGTGCTTCACAAACATGAAGCTCTTCCAATAGTCTTGCATTGATCCCTTGAATTATGGTTTGAAGGAAGGTAATTTGAATTAGAAGTAAACACAATATGTTTGCGTTTATCATGACTGCTATCTTGGACCTGTAATCTTGTGCTTCCAGACTGGAGTACATGTTATTATGTTTTGTCAGTCCTAATTGGTGTGAGATATGAATCGCAAATGATACCTAGTTAATCAATGATTCTAATCAAAACATTATATCATTGATCTTAAAAAGCTTTTCTTGTTCCTTTGACTTGTTTTTCACCTCATTTGATTGTGGAGTTACGCTTTTGGGCAAGGCACTAGTTCCTAAAGGCCTGTTTTACATGCTTCATGGTAGAGTTATTTTTACATGCAACTTAGTAGTTTGGTTCGTGAATTTTCTGATATGACTAATTTTTTAAATACTTCAAGCTTGCAATCTAAGGAGTAATCCTTTTAATAACAAATTAAATAATGATTTTTGTAACCTTTTGTTGTAGAAGACAACTTTTCAAAACAATTGCAGTTAAAGAAGATCTTGGACGTGATGAGTTTAAACTCACATTATCACAATGAATTCTGTGTTGATAAATCATGCAATTCTTTCATTTTCTGTGCATTCATACCACCATGGGTTGTTAAAATGTCTTGTCAAATTGTCATCAGCTAGGAAAAAGCAAAGGCATAAAGGGTTTTAGGTGAATTTATGACCATGATGGTATTTCTCCTTGCCAAATATGGAGGGAAGAACAAATATTGTATCAGGCTATCACGCTGGGAAAACTTGAAATTATTCTCAACAAGAGGGCTATGTAGTAAATCGAGTAAAACATGAGTAACGATATCATTACTATTTCCCAATTCTCTTAATCTTTCTGCTCCCTCTATCTTGTTACATCAAACAAGAAGCAGACCACTTTATTATATAGAACTTCTAGAGAAACAGAAAGAGAAATAACACATCATAAGCATTTTTAAATTATCTCCATTTGTCCTTATGTTTCTTTTTGTTTTCCACAAAAAATAATGACCAAACTGTTGTCTGCTGTTGTTTTCACTTTGGACTTGTCAAAGAAACTTTAATAAGGCAATTAATTATTCTTAGGAAAATAGACCTGGGTTCTTGTTGTATTTAGTCAAGCTACTCCTACTTTCCTTTCAGTTCTTTAAGGCTTTAACAGACGGCTTTGAAAGCAATTTTCATGGCAAAAAGAGAAGTTGATCATTTACAAGCAATTTAAAAAAAAAAAAACAGGAAGAAACTGAATCAGCATCAATTTAAGATGCCTTTGATTATAACATGCTGTTAAATAAGGCACATAAATTCATCTTTTCATAGATTTATTGATGTAAACAATGAGGATTGGGTTGAAGACAGAAATGAGTTAAATGAGTAATATTGAATGGCAATAAACCGTGTCCGGGGGAATAAATCATTCCTTATCTAGTCAAACAAGTCATGTTTTACCCTTATCACAGTCTGTCGACCCATTCCCTTGTAACTGATTTTAGCTAGGCCTCATTGACAATTAATGATGCTGAAAAGTAACATAGTTTTTGAAAGTAGGATAGAAACCACTGTGTTAAAATGATACATTTACTAAAGAGGTAGATCTAGATATTCATGAGAGATGGTCTTTAGGCTGGCTAACGGAATGTCAATGGTTCTACCAAGCTTGACCAACCCAATTAAATGGCCATTATCATGTACAATAGTTGAGTTTCACACACAGCATACCTCAACCTTGAATTTTAGATATTTTTCTTTTTACCCATGAAAATTATACAAATTCAAAAAATATTTTAATTCCTAAAAAATAAATTTTTCTGAATTATAAATGTAAATCTAAAGGAAAGCCTTTACAGAGTGGGGGGTTCAATTTTGTAAAATCAAATGTTTGGGTCATGGCTTTGGCTGTACTCAATACCACCATATTGATTCCTATCTGATTTTTCCCAGGGCGATGATAAATTTTTCATTGTTTGATATCCTCCAAGGTATCCATCAATGGTCAACCATATCTTAAATGCATCCAAATACATCTTTAACCTCTTTCACCTCCATTTGAATTGACCATTGACAGTTAATTGCTGTCTTATAAGTGTTGGAATGAAATGTATTGGCTGAGCTATTTCACTTTCATTTGACTTTAAAGTTATAAAGTAATTGTTTATCCTGTTATCACAATGGTCTAAATCTTATATACCATAGAGGGTTTTATGATACCAATGCATTTGAATCACACCCAACTGCAGTTCTTTGATTGGAATTATTTACCAAACTGCATGATTTGAGGGATTGTGTTAAGGTGACCATGAAAGCATGAATGTCGACAAGGTTTGAACCTTCCCACGATGTCCCGTTAGATATGTTTTTACTGCTTATAATACATAGCTTTCCATTGTTAAAAGCCTGCCCCAAGGTGGAAAAGCTTTGGCCATGCATTTGGTCAATTGAATGGTCACATATTTACAAGGTCAAGTGATTTGGGTCCTGTTTTGGCAATATTCTCTTGTGCTAGGTCAATTTTGTATGTTAGCGAGTTGTTTATTTTGAAGTCCTTAAGTCTTTTGACCTCATTTATTAGCAATGAAAGCTTTTTCAGGTAACTTGTCAGGGTTTTTTTCCTGATGAGAGCTTAAATGAAAGCAAATTATGTCTATGTGAAAAATTGTTTATCAGGGTTTTGTTCACATTTCCACTGGTTTAACCATTTTGAATAGTTGTTTGAGGTAGTTTGTGAAAGTCTATTTGTGCCAGTGATAAAACTTTTGTATTAGGGAGAGGGTTATTTCAGTATGTTTGTTTGGATGGTTAGATCATGCAGATAATTGTTCAGCAACAGTGTGATGCTGTGCCCTTTTAGATGATGGAAGACCCCTTGCTCAACTGCCCATAAGGACTTGTTAAGATAGTAAAAGGGACAATTGTTTTTTTTTTATTAACCCTTACAGTGCTGGAACCGACTTCATGCTTATACAAACAGTTTAGATCCAGGCCAGCCACCAAGTAAGTTGGTGGTTGGCCTTTAATCCAAACTGTTTTCTACTCTGAGTATCTTTCCTCATCAAAATTTAGCAGATATTTAAGGTTTAGTGGAGAGGGGTCGCACAAATATCAGGGTTTGTAGACAACTACCAACAAATCCTCTAAAGTTCTATTTAAATTATTTTTCCAGGAGTCAACTGTGAAGTTAACATATCCAGGAAGTATGACCCGGGCTCCTGCCCAGCCAACGTGTGCCAGCCACCGTCCAGGTGCGTACCCCTGATTGAGAGCGGGTTTCGGTGCGAGGGCTGCCCCAACCAGGTGGACTATGATCAGTTCTGTCAGCTCACCACTGCACACTTTCCCAAAGGATCGTTCCTCGTCTTTCCAACACTGGCATCACGCTACAGATTCAACATTCAACTGAAGTAAGTGATCATTTATCTAAGTTTTAAAGGTGCTTGTTTGAAACAATACAGTTTTTGAAGAGTTGTTTAATGTACTATCTAAACTTGCTGTTTAAAGTAATATTGATTCAGGACGCATCAATGTATCTCAGTATTTACAGTCTAAATGGAGAAGTTCTCAGAACCGATGGGACACTTTTGGATATAAAAACATATTATTCATTGTGTTCATACAGGCTCTGATTTTTTTTTCAAAACATGGCTTTTCTCCTCTGTATGTCATACAAAAGAATACATGTTGTTCTGTTTCAAGAAATTATTTTTCAACTTCCAAATTGACTTACAACTGATTAACAAGCACCTTCATTACTATAAAGACTTCTTTTAAACCAACCTGCAAAAGAATGCATTCAAAACCATTGTATCAAAGGGGAAAAATGGCTCATCTCATTTAGGTTTTGAAGGATTGGTTTCTACTGAAATTATTTTATAAAGAAATCACTTTTCAATTTCGTACCTTTTCATTGTCACCTGGCATGCTTTAAATTATGGCAACATTTTGACTTTTGTAAAACATTGTCTGAATTATGGGAATTTTGGAAAAGTAATATCTTCTGGAGAAATATAAGAAGGTACATCTGTGACAGTTAAAAGTAAATGGTTCAGCATTTAATTTTTATGTCTTCCTTTTTACAAGATTATAGCGCAACTTTTCAAAGATATCAAGCTTTTGGAGGGTCAATGCAAGACTATAGTAAGCCGTTAACCTTTTTGATATGCTTGCTATAGTTTAGCAACGAACACTCATAAATGTTCAATATCTTATCCTGCAGCGGAAATTTTAATCTGTAGAGGAAACCCTAGAGAGATACCACACAACATTAAATCATAAACGGTTGACATTATCTGCCTAGGGACACCATTTTGTGGAGACAAATATAGGGGTTTGGAGTTTTCGTTGAGGATATTGATATTTTATCGTCCATGTACTGTCTTTGATCCTTCAGGGTAATTTGTTCCCTTGTGTAAATGTTGAAAAGTGATTCTTCTTGTTCCTTCATAATGATTTTTTCTGTCTGTTGATCCAAATTAAAAGCAAAAGCAGACAACAAATCAAGAAATATGAAATATATTAACAAATAGGACACAAAATTGCTGATTGTAGCTTTTTTTTGCTTAAACTCGTTTCTATGGAGAAAATAACCTATAATATTCGAACAAAATATTGTTTATTTCTAAAGTAGAGGAAGCGTTAACACTGGGTAAAATGGGCTGTAAATTTCTTTGGTATGTCTTTAATGTCAGCGATAACATGGTTTAATTTGAAAAGTTTGAGTGTTTAATTGAAAGTTTATTTTTATGCTCTGCCCCACACAATAATGGTTTGACCAATGGTCAATTATAGAACCTCTTCATTATTACCAATCCCAATGTCCAGTTTCAAATCATTTTGATTTACATGTAAACTCGAATCGTATCAAACATGATAGTGTTAACAGAGTTCTTTTTTAATTCTTTTCAATTATTTTAGAAGCCAAAACTTGACAAAGATCCATAATTTATGTAGTTTTACCAAGTGATAAAAACGATTTTGCTTCTACATTTCTTATTTTGGTACATTTCTCCCCTATATATATTTTTATTATTTCGCCTTTTGGATCATTCAATTATTTCTATATTGGTAAATCTTTTGATGGTCACCTGCCATACAGTTGGGTGTTAAAAATGTATTCAAGAATAAGGCTTGAGGGTAAATAGTATAGACATTCAATTAATTACACTTGTATTCAACAGCAATTTGTTTACTGTCCAAGATTAGAATCACTAGATTATAGTTAAAAATCAAAATAGAATGAACAGAAATTAACCCTGTGGATGGATAAGTGTTACTGTTTGAAAAGCAATAAATGATATGAGCAATATTTTCTTTTTCCATAATAATTCTGAAATCAATCTTCAAGCTGAGCAGTGAAAGCCTGGTTTTGATTGGCTGGTGTCACTAAATGAACCACTATGTGTGGATCTCTAAATATCGGAATTGTTGGAGGCCTAAAAATATTGGATCATAAATGTGTGCTTTTGTTACAAAAAAATGTTTGACATTTTTATCAAGATTTTTTTGTCATGTTTTGATTGGGCCTGACATATTAACCTTTACCTTCAATGAAGTAATCTTCACCACAAGCTCCAGATAATTGAGGTGCAGTAAAATGTTTTAGGCAGCATTTAACACACCTCCACAACAGCTGACAGTAGTAAACAATATGACATCATAAGATACTTTTTTCACATTAATATCAATGCTAATATATCAGTTATTCAGCTTCTAAAAAATGTCTGGGTAATTTAGTTGTCTACTGAAATGTTTCAGAACAGGAAAAGGCACATTTTTAAACGATCTAATGAAAAGAAGTTGAATTAAGAGATACTCATCTGGTTGTACAGAAATTATTGTCTGTTATTTGCTCATGTGAGGAATGTCACATGTTCCAGTAATATTTTGAAAAGTATTTTGCCATGGACTGGTAATATTGTGGGATAGATTTGTAGAAGGGTTAAACCTACATGACAAACTGTTGATTGCCTGTATTGAACATTCCTTTCCCATTTTGTTGAATTCAGATCATAATGGTTTGTTTAGTTTATCAGATTTTATGTCAACCATAACATTTCCTGATCATGGCATTTACCAAGGCTTTTCTAATTGAAAAGCGGTCACAAGGAAAGTATGGAAAGTGGGAAAGTTATTGAATTGAAAATAACTCCCTGCTTAATTATGCACCTTTAACTTACTTTTAAAGCACTGAACCTACAGTGCATTGTGATAATAAAGAATGTCTTTTGTCTTCAAATGTAAGTGATTAATATCAACAACAACTCAGCATGTTTTTTCTTTTCTGTTTTTCTTTTAATCATAAAAATGTCTTTAAAGCCCATGCAATCAAATAAAACAATATTAATTCTGTTACTATAGTTGTTTCAGGCTAGAAACTGAAGGGCTATAGTATAATCCTCTTGACACACTTTGTATTGAAAGACACAATCTTTGTATGACGTGACACCTACATGACAAAGTGTTGATATTATGTGTCCTGCATAATCATAGTGAGCCATATATTACAGAGTTTGAAATTGCAAACCTGTCAGTAAGGCATTCCAAATCTTGTAAAGCTTGTGATAAAACCCCTTTCTTCATGATGAAGCAGGGTCTTGCCTGATTCAGTTTTGCATGAAAGGAGGTTAATGCTCTATCAAACTTTTATCTTTTTTGGTAAACTTTTGGTCAAATTCAAATAGTTGTCACCAAATTAAACCCATCAGCAAAAGTTAAAGCCAACAAGAATCAACCCATATTTTGTTTGATAATTCAGATTGCCTGATTTTTTACCTCTGACCTGGTCAAGTGATACACAAATTTTTTAACTGACTAACCAGAATTCATTTTAAAAGATTTTTTTTTTCATTAATTTATTTGTACTTGTATCCTTTCATGTGCCTTTAAGGGAGTGTCCTTTGGCAAGGCACTTCAGAGCCCTATTGCTTTATGAAACAATAAGCTCTCCCTACCAAATTGTGGCCAATGTATCCTGTTCTGTAATCAATAATCTATAAACAGCTTAATGACTTGCATGCGAGAACAAAAAGGGAGAAAATTATTGCACCCATGGGAATCCCCAGCCATTTATCAATTCACTTCAATGCTATTCAATGTCCAGGAGCTTGCCAGATGAATTATGTCCTCTTGTGGACCATACAACATGAACTAATCCATTGAAAGAGTGTCATTTGTTCCCAATCGAAGGACATTACTGTCAATTTGTTCCCTTTTGCCGAATTACTTTGATTCTCCTATTAAAAAGAAACAGCAGCATACAATTTTTAGTTAAGGTAATGATGTATGCTTTACAGAATTGAGAAAAATCTTTGCAGCAACATTTTTGTGAACAATGATCTGTAAAAAATGTTAATACAAATTTCCTTGGGTTGTGACTGGTAGACTTTTTTTCTGAGGGCATTGAAACGAAGCATACAGCATGGTCCAGTGTGGATCTCAGTGATACATATCTAAACTTGTTGATTCTGCCAGTTAACCCTTTCCCAAACAGTAACGACATTTGACCACTTCCTTGCAGACGACTTTAGAAAACATTGTGGGAGAAGGAGAAATTGCTCGTAACGAGCAATTTTTCCTTTGTCCACAATGTTTTCTGCCCTATCAGAAGATTATTTTCCAATTTCATCACATTTTGAAATGTCGTCTGCAAACTCTTTCAATTTGGGACAGTCAAAAATTTATTGTTTGGGAAAGGGTTTATCCATACTGAATAGTTAGCATGTTTCATCTTGTAAAGTAGTGAAAATATATCTTTCCAGTGAAAATAAAGCAGTCTCAAAACAGTTCTGTTGTTTATGATATTTTTCTGTGGTTTGGTTTTTTTATTGCATTTTTTTCCACATTTTATGAACAATTCTTCCTCTTTTTTTGGCAATGCCTGGCTTAAAATCATTGGAGGAATAAAGACCTTTAAGCTTAAGTACCTTTAATGACAAACTTCAGTTGGATAGAACAATCTGCATTCTGTTCAACCTAAAGCCTTAAACTTTTAAACTTAAACTACAAGGCCCCTATCTGCATTGGTTCATATCACAGACCAGTTAGATTTGAATGTCATGAGAAGTTGTCTTGCTCTCTAAAGAAATGCTAATGATTCTACCCATCTTGTCTTGCCCTTTTGGGCAGTTAAATTTGGGGGTCAACCTCTACCCATGAAGAGCCAGGTATTACAAAGTAACTGAGAAAGTTGTTGACACAAAGTGAAAATCCAATAAAACACTGACAATCTCTCATGAAATCCCTTCTTTTGCTATGTTTTGTGATCCTTGTTTACCTTCAGTGAAAGCTTTCAGTTATGTGTTACAGCTGTTGCATATGAACTTAGCACAGTCCGAGTTCATTTATTGTAAAGAGCAAGTAGGGAAGTTGAGATGAAGGTCGTTTATTGAATAAGCAATGTTTTTTTTTCTTGGTGACACATTTTAGTACACACATGCATTCATTAATCATATCTTATATCAAATCTGCCCTTGATAAAAATAATGCAGAAAAGGTAAAAAAAAAAAAAGAAGAAATAGAAGATTGGTCTTGTAACATAAGTATGGACATTTATTATATTCTTATCAGTGATATTTTGGGATTTCTCAGTGTGATAATTTTCAAAATGTTCATTTCCCATATCACACTGTAGGGATATATCACACTTGAGTGCGATATAGATTTCATGTCGGAACTACTTTTCCAAGTATGTTTAAGACTTAACCCTTTCCAAAACAATAACGGCATTTGACCACTTTGTTGCAGAAGACTTAAGAAAACCCTGTGGGAAAAGGAGAAATTGCTCGTAACGAGCAATTTTTCCTTTTCCCACAAGGTTTTCTGCTCTTTCCAAAGAATATTGTTCAATTTCATCACATTTTGAAATGTCGTCTGTAAACTCTTTCATTTTGGGACAGTCGGAAATTTGTTGTTTGGGAAAGGGTTAAATAGTAAAAATATCCCTTCTTGACCGACATCTCATTTAGAAAATTGCCTGTCAGCTGATGCTAGAAGGAAGTGAAGGAAGTGACAAGGATCGGTCTGTAAAGGTTCAGTCATTGTTTTGATTGGAATGGTTAAATCTTCTCACTCTAATCCTAGATCATAAGGTTTTAACCCTTTCCCTGGTGCAAGCAATTGCTGGGAAACAACAAAAATAAAGTTAATGAAAAGATTGACAGTTGAATTCTATGAAAATGTACTATTTACTCATAGTTATTGAAATAAAAAAGAAATATATACAATTAGCTGATGGTGATTTGGCTAATTGCTTGTCACAACAGGTTCAGTTTCTACTACAGAGTTGTTTTAAGTTGTCTGTATTATGCAATGGAATTAACACTTAGAATGCTGGGTTATTTTCTACAAATAGATTTTTGTCTCATCTGCTTTCCAAAACCTTAAATATCTGCTTAATTTTGATGAGGAATGAAACTCAGAGTAGCAAATAGGTTGGATTACAGGCCAGCCGCCAATTCACTAGGCGACTGGCCTGGATCTAACCTGTTAGCATAAGCATGAAGTCGGTTCCACCACTATAAGGGTTAATCTTGTATCAGCATTACAAGCCTTGTAATCCCAGTTACAGACTGATTTGTAAAGGAGAAGCTGCTATTATTACAAAACATAACACAACACAGGTGTTATAAGGCACTGTTATAATCACTCAACTCTAACCATTATACTTGATTTAACACACCTGTTACCTGAGGCAATTGGTGACATTTCTTGTAAGGAGGATCTGCTCATTATGGGCATTTATTTCTTTTGAAACAATTAAAGTTTTAATACCCAATACCATAAAGGAAATGTTTTTTGTGCTTTTTCATACTATATATAGATATGTCATCAGATTCTGCTGTTTTTTTACAAGTTTGACCCCTGGTAGAGATTTACTGAACATGTAACGGTTAAAGATTGCCAAAGTTAAAAAAAAAAACATTTCCTTTTATCTCAATTTTGAGATAAGCAATACTGCAAAGTAAAATGTCATTGGAATCGTCCCGCTGAGACACTTTCAATGATGTATCATATTATAATATTGTACTTTTATTTATGACACTATTCATGTTCATCAGATTTGACTGAAGCAAAATCATTTCTTTACATAGTTTAGTAAAATAGTACAATGTTACAATTATCCGTCATGATAGAATTGGTTTAGCGATTTCTCCATTTATTTATAATTGTTTCTGAGGTCTGACGTTTTCTTTTTTTGGTTCGATTCAGGTTTGCCACCCAAGAAAAGAATGGCTTGCTGTTCTACAATGGTCGACTCAATGAGATGCACGACTTCATTGCCCTGGAGATTATCGATGGTCAACTCCAACTCTCTTTTTCCCTCGGCTCAAACATTTCGAAAGTCTCCCCGTACATAGAGAATGGTGTCAATGATGGAAAATGGCATCATGTTACTGTGAATTATCTAAATCTGGTAAGTAGAACTCTTACTTTTCAAACTGTTAATTGCCATGTTAACCCATTACCAAACAGTAACGACATTTGACCAGTTTATTGCAGACCATTCTGGAAAACATGGGAAGAGGGGTAATTGCTTGTAACAATGTTTTCTGCCCTATCAGAAGATTATTTTTTAATTTCATCTCATTTTGAATTGTTGTCTGCAAACTCTTTAAATTTGGGACAGTCTAAAATTTGTTAAAACAGGACTTTGAAACATCGATAAATAATACAGGCATTATATTGACATGATAATGTGGTGTTTCGCTATGTTTTAACATGTTGTTACATAATACCATAATACGTAACTCATTTTACCCAGTTATGCAGCTTTTTTTTAGCACTATTATGCTTTTAAAGCCTCATTCATTATTTCTTTCACTTATTTATTCATTCATTAATTCATTCATTGATTTACACAATTATTTGTAGACTGCCACAGTGTGGGTTGGTGAGGACTGTGATCCTGAAATCTCTGTGAAGTTTGGAGCGGGCATAAACTACACATGTGCTGCAAGAGTCATACATCAACTTGCACCAATGTAAGTCTTCAAGTCCTATTATGCTATCATGCCTTATTTGTTTTGTTTTGTTTTACATTGACTGTGAAGGAAGCTTAAAGCTTGTTCAAAGCCACTCTTGATGACTGCTATTATAAGGCTTTGTATTACATTCTTCACATTTCCAAATTCAATGTGAAACTCCAATATGTTAACCCATTACAAAACAATACAGTGTATTGACATTTGAGTTTGTTGCAGACCACTCTGGAAAACTCTTACTCTTATGAGCAATTTCTCCTTTTCCCAAAATGTTTTCCTCCCTTTCAGAAGATTGTTTTTCAATTTCATCACACTTTGAAATGCCGTCTGCAAACTCTTTCAATTTGGGATAGTCGAAAATTTGGCATTTGGTAAATGGTTAAACAGCTTCTTTCATTGCTCTTCTTTTAGTAGGTTTAAATGATTTTCAGTGTAGAAATTGGATGATTCGTGATTTTGAGTATTAAATTAAGTATACTAGTTTGTAATATTTTTAAACTATGAAGATTATACCAATAATTCTGTTGGAATTCTGATACAGGATGCAATTCCCAAGTGTAAATATTTGCAAATGGTGAAATGTCAGAGTTGCATAATTGTAGAGACAGCATGAAAACTGGTTCAACAGAAACAATGATAAAACATCTATTTGATTATCAACAATTCCCGTTTTAACTCTTAGAATGCAGGGTAATTTTCTAAAATTAGATTTTTATGTTGTCTGGTTTCCAAACCTTGAATATCTTCTTAATTTTGACGAGGAAAGATCTTCAGAGTAGCAAATAGGTTAGATCACAGGCCAGCCGCCAATTTACTTGGCGGCTGCGGCTGGCCTGGATCTTACCTGTTTGCATAAGCATGAAGTCTGTTCCAGCACTAAGAGGGATAACTTGATATACTTGTAAAAGGCTTTCACAACAAAATAAATTTCTCTTTTATGATTTCAGCTGCTCCAGTGTTTCATCAAACTGCCACAAATTCTTCGACCTGACTGGGCCCCTGCAAATTGGAGGTGTTCCAAATCTTCCCTCGACATTTCAAATTGAGAACAAAGAGTATGTAGGCTGTATGAAGGATTTCTATCTTGACTCTGCGCTGCTGGACTTTAACAAGGCAGTGGCAAACAACGGCTCCCAGCCCGGATGTCGGGAGAAAAAAGAGTTTTGTATTAGCTCCCCTTGTCAACATGGAGGTATGTGCAAGCTATGGTGGGACCTTGTATTTAACACTTTCCCACATATCAAGGGTTCAATGCAATAGTAAAGTGAGTGCTTCATGTTTATGAAGTACTTACTATAGTCTTGCACTGAACCCTCAATATGCTGTTTTCCTAGTTGTTTCATGCTGGTTTTAGAGAAAGATAAAGTGAATTAGCCTTCTTTTCGTGAATCCTGGGAAAGCAAATATGCATTTTTCTTACATGGTTCAAATTTATTGCTACAGCTTACAGTCTAAACTTATTTATTTTACTTTGATTTTTAAACAAGTCCTTACAACTTGGGTTAATCACTCTTGTTTCCGTTTCCTGGATACATAACCAGTGCTTGGCATACATTTATGTGTAAGTCTCAACATTGTCACCTTGTTGCTAACATCGATGAAACTGGGAACCTTGGTTACCAGAGGCAGACGTTTTACCATTGCAACATTGTTGCCAAAAATGGTTCTAATCACGGTTTTGTTAATAATATGTAGTTATGTTGTTTTGCAACATCAATTTCATGGTTAATTGGCATCTGATGTAGAATAGTGAAAGGTAAATGTGTCATTTAGTATTGGTATCTTAATGTTACAGGTACATGTAGAGAAGGCTGGGGTACCTATGTATGCCTTTGTCCAACCAGATGGGGAGGTCAAGACTGCAGCCAAGGTAGGTAACTCTGTGGATGTTGTGTGCCTAATTCAACTACTACTTCACTGAACGATCAAGCGTTGCTATCTACAGGCCTTGAAATGAAAAGTTGTAGAAAAATATTGATTTCGTAGTTCCATAGCTCTGGTTATGATCTTAACCTGTTACAAAACACCAAATTTTCGACTGTCATGAATTGAAAGAGTTTGCAGACGACATTTCAAAATATGATGAAATTGCAAAATAATCTTCTGATAGACCAGATAACATTGTGGGAAAAAGAATAATTGCTCGTTAGGAGCAATTTCTCCTTTTCCCACAATGGTTTCCAGAGTCGTCTGCAACAATTTGGTTTAATGTTGTTATTGTTTGGTAATGGGTTAAGATTCCTTTTCATCAATATGATGTTGGCGTGTAAAAGTTGTTTTATATACCACATAGAATAGGAGCCTCTTTTTGCCAAACTTTTATTGTTCGTGCTATATCATTCCCTCTTGCTGAGCGTCCACAGTGCTTCAGTTGTTTAGACCTTCAAAATTTAACGGTTGAGATGATGTAAAACTCAAATCCTCAAGAAATAAGTGCATCTAATCTCTATCTAATATACATGTATTTCAGACATCGATGTTCCCCGTCAGCTCAGTGGGAATGGCTACCTCCACTACAGCAATGACCTCATTCCCAAGGTCCATTTCCCCTGGTATAATGGTATCTCCTTCAGAACGAGGTCGGACAATGGAACTCTGATGGTAATCTCTGCAGACAGAGGAGAGATCATTCATATGGAGGTAATGCTCTTTTTCTGTTTTCATGATTTGGTAACTTTGTGTATATGAGGGAAAGCAGTCTGTGGATACTTATAGAATTCCGTTAAAAGAGAATTCTTTGATAATGAGTAAATTGAGGACAGTGGTCCAGGGGTACAGCGTCGGCCTAAGGACATGAGGGTCGTGGGTTCAAATCCAGTGAGTAGCAGGATCTGCCTTGCGACTTTTCATTAATCCACAGTGCTGGTTATATATCCAGGAAGCAGAATCGAGAGTGATTAAAGTTTTAAGAACTTGTTCCACAATCGATGTTAAATGAATAAGTTTAAACTAATAAATAAATTATAAGTCACAATTTAATCTGTTACTAAGGCTTCTTCTTAAGTGGTATTTAAAAAGGAAAAATTTAGCAGCCTTTGATTGATTATGGGTGAATATTAATCATGTTTCTCTCAGTATTTGTTTGACTTGTCATTTTCATTGAGTGTGTGTGCAGTAGCTTGTCTTGGAATACAAGGGTCACAAATTAAAACTTTTGACTTGACTTATATGGGACTGATTATTGTAAAAAGTTTGAGATATATATATGTGTTTCTGAACAATTGTCTTCTGGTTGGAATATCCTAATTGGGGTGAACTTTTCAACATAGTCAGACTTCTAATGGTATGAAAAGATGACCACTGATATATAATGAATGATAAAATACTTTATTAAATTGACATGTGTTAAGTTTAAACAGTAAATGAACATTATAATAATACAACACCTGGCTATGTTGGGCCCATAGGTCACTTCATTAATATTAAAAGATATCTAAGTAAAAATGACAAAATATGCAATGAAACAAGAAGTATGGTAACTAATAGGTATCACTATAATGAAAATCGCTAATTAACCAATTACTCCAAAAGATAAGTTTCCATAGTAAAATGTAACAGCATGCTAATGTTTTCAGTGCATATTCAATGTACTATATTTATAGGAATGGAAAACAGTGTGGCAAAAGAGAGTCCACATTCTTACAACTGGAATACTGTTTTCAATAGCGTGAAACTTGAATCATACCATCTCTATATGTGTAATGAGTATTTCAACTATTCCCAGTTGTATGAATAGATGCACTATGTGCCATGAAAATGCTTCACTATGATTGAAAAGGTTTATTGTATATTTCAGTTGATAGATGGTTATGCCACCTACACTTACACCAACAGTTTAGGGTCACAAGTCTTTACATTTGACTCGGTCAGACTCAACGACGGTCAGTGGCATTACTTCGAAACACGCTGGATGGACAATGGACATTTCTTTATGGTCCTGGACTACGGCGAGAGAATTGTAAGTAGTTGATATAATCTTTTCTACCTTGTTTGTTATACATGTACCAGATTTTTTTGTTGGAGTGTACCTGGGCAAGCTTCTGCAGAGCCGTGCCTAATAATGGTGAAATCCAGGACAGCTGTAGCATAAATGAAATACTGTTGACATGACTTAAAACCACATATGATTATGCCAATAACCTTGTACAGGCTAAACCCATTACCAAACAATAACAACATTTAACCACTTTGTTGAAGATGACTCTTGAAAACATTGTGGGAAAAGGAGAAATGCTTGTGAAGAGCAATTTTTCTTTTTCCTTCAATGCTTTCTGCCCTAACAGAAGATTGTTTTTCAATTTCATCACATTTTGAAACGTCTGCAAACTCTTTTGATTTGGGACAGTCGAAATTTTGGTATTGGTAAAGGGTTTAGTAACATGCACCAATCTATCACCTAGCCTTTATCTCAGGTCTTGAAATAAGGAAGCATATCAAAGTCTTTTAAATGTAATCCTATTTTGATTCCTAATTTGCAGGTACTTATTTGATATTGTTTTGAAGACAGGGTTCTATTGACTACCTAAAAATTAGGATTTTGAAAAGACATGAATAGTCCAGCAAGGAAACGAATCTCTATACTTTTAGCTCTGGGTACCTTTTTACTAAACAACTTAAGGGAAATATTTGCGTAAGTCATAACTGATGAACATGGATAGTGTCTTCAATGAAAGTACAATATTGCTATGTGACACATCATTGGAAGCATCTCGGAGAGACGCTTCCAATGATATGTTACTTTGCAATATTGCCTAGCCCAAAATTGAAATAAGAGGATTTGTTGTTTTATACTTACGAAAATCTTAAGCGTAAACTGTTTGTTAATATGGTACCCTGGTTATTGAAAACCTTGCCATAATGTAACACCCTTATTGATAAGATATTTCTTAATTGCTTCCATTTATCTAACAGAATCTACAGAGTATCCAGAGCAGTTTATCCCAGAAGACGATACTAGATGTGTATATAGGAGCTCTAAAACTGGGGAATGCTGCAGCGCAGAACTATTTCACAGGCTGTGTTTCGGTAATAAGTTGTTCATTACTACTTTGATAATTGCTTGTGTAAATTCCCATTTAGTTAGGTTTATCCATCTATGTTGTCTAATTTCTCTTGAAGTAGCAGATGAAAAGATGTAAATACATGAAATGGCGCAATTGTTGATAAATGATCAGTTTTGCCATTTTGAAAGCACACCTTGTGACGTTATAATTAAATTCCCTGTTTTTATATCTAACCCTATCTTATAGATATGTTTTTTATATACGATTGAGGCAATTGAATGGTCACAAATCACCTAAAATAATTTTAATGGTTTAAACATTGAGTACAAAACTCTGCCAAACAAATGCATATTGACAAGCTTTGAATAGACCCTTGACAAGTTTTATTTGCAAGACTGCAGTAAGTCCTTACCTACTAAAGTCTTGCATTGAATGGTCATTTTATGAAATAACCTAACAAACATTTGGTTTGGGGTATTGTTAATTGGTCTATTTGAATGATCAATTTGTACCATACTGTTGATTTTTGTGAGGAATAACACTTGTAGCACTACGAATCTACATGTACTTAGCTTTACCCCTGCAGTTTATTTCAAGTTCTTGCATTATACAATCTATTATATTTGACTTGGATAAGACCAATTCATGCTATGTATTGTACCCTTTACCAAACGCCAAATTTTTGACTGTTCAAAATTGAAAGAGTTAGCAGACGACATTTCAAAATGTGATGAAATTCAAAAGAAATCTTCTGATAGAGAAGGAAACCCTGTGGGAAAAGAAAAAGTTGCTCATTACTAGCAATTTCCCCTTTTCCCACAGTGTTTGCAAGAGTCGTCTGCAACAAAGTGGCAAAATGTCGTTATTGTTGGGTTATGGGTTAAAGAAGACTTGAGAAGCTTAATGAGCCAATCATTCATTTTGTTTGTTTCAGAATGTCCGTGTAGGAAACACTCAAAACTCTGTGCTCCTGCGTCCAGACCTCCACAATGCGCCAGAGGGCTGTGCCGTGACAGACCCATGTGCAAGTGGCCCCTGTAATGAGAGGGCAGAATGTGTCAGCCATTGGGAGGATTACGAATGTAGATGCCCCCCAGGTTAGTTGAGAAGGGTTCATTTGGTTGATTTTATGTATGGAAGGGTTTTTTTTTATTATACAGTCAAACTTGTGTTAAGAGGCCAGCCTATGGGACAGAATAAATTGGCTGTTTAAGACAGGTTGGCTGCTTAACACAAATTGATTTACACTATAAAACTAACAATGGGACTTTTTGTAGTGGCTGTTTAAGGCAGGTTGGCTGCTTAAAAGGGTGGCTGCTTAACACAAGTTAGACTGTAGTGTCAACCCTATTGAAAGGGCCAGCTAGTTTTGACTTATGAGACACTTTTCACTGACTTTACCAAGTACCTCCCAACTTCTATCACTGCGCCAGGTAGATATATGTCAGTAACCATTAAATTTGTTTAGCTTGCGGCTCACGAACCGGCCATTTCGGAACAAATCCTACGAGAAACATTCTCCAGACAAATGCTTCCTGTGGGGCTCAAACCTTCGACCTCTCGATACCAAATGCCAACTTTTCGACTGTCTCAAATTGAAAGAGTTTGCAGCCGGCATTTCAAAATGTGGTGAAATTGAAAATGATCTACTGATAGGGCAGAAAACATTGTGGGAAAAGGAGAAATTGCTTGTTTAGAGCAATTTCTCCTTTTCCCACTATGTTTTCCAGAGTCCTCTGCAACAAACTAGCCAAATCTCGTTACTCGTTACTGTTTGGTAATAAATTAAGCTTAAGCTGTGCACCTTTATATACTCCCTATAAATTTTTTTTTTCTAGGAACACTGGGACCAGAATGCAAGAGCATCTGCACCAACTACAACCCATGCCAAAACATGTCACACTGCCGCCACCATTCGGGCGAGAGTTACAACTGCGAGTGTGGGCAGTATCAGTCGGGCCAGTACTGCGAGGCAATGGCCGAACAACCCTGCGCCAAAGGCTGGTGGGGGTATCCCGTGTGCGGACCCTGTCCGGATCATTGTACGAGGGAGAATGGGTTTAACCCTGAGTGTGATAAACGGACTGGAAAATGTTCATGCCTGGTATGTAGCTTAATAAGGTTGTGAGGTTAATCCTTTACCAAATGCCAAATTTGCGATTGTCCCAAAGAGTTTGCAGACGACTTTTCAAAACTTGATGATATTTGAAATTAATCTTTTGATGGGATAAAAAACATTGTGGGAAAAGGAGAAGTTGCTGCTGCCCCTATGGTTTACATCAAGAAACCCTTTATTGTTTTTACTTAATTTTATCCTCATAAGAAAGCAAATCACTATTATATATTATTTTCACTCCCCATAGGACAACTACTACCAGCCGCCGGGTAGTTCTGAGTGCCTTCCCTGTAATTGTTACTACCCCCATGGTTCACGTAGCCCGCAATGTGATCACCTGACTGGTCAGTGTCCATGTATAGAGGGCGTCATAGGAAAGACGTGTAGACAGTGTCCGAGTAAATATGCGGAAATCAGGATGGATGAGGAAACACAGGTGTATGGTTGTAAAGGTAATTAGTCCAATTTGTTTTTCATCATTTATTCATTACAAAGTCTTATTTATTTTTCCTAAACCAAATACATTTTAGCCTGTATATAAACTTGATATACATTGATCCACATCATCATAATTGATGCTTAATGACCTTAGCTATTGATACACCTTTAAACCCCATTCTTTCATATGCATCATATACACGAAAAAGATTTTTAAATTACTAAATCTAGCTACAAAAGGGTAAATGACTCAGTATGCCGAGGGATTTGGACAGTTTGTTGTTCGAGTCATTTCAACATTTAAAAATTCATGGTCTTTGTTATTTGGATTAGAATGATGTTTAGAGCCAGTATGTACACATGGATTCAAATGATTCCTCGCGTCACGGTTCGTGTATGTATTAGGCCATGCATTTTGTATGAAAAACCATAACAAAGAATGGGGATCATCAAGCGAAATAGTTGATTTTCATATCTTTCAAGTGTACAGGTAATAAGACATGATTTTTTCTATTTGGGATATAGACCGTGTTTTTTGAAAACTGAGTGTCCGCAGCATAGATGGGGTTTAGTCTATTTTTTAAGCGTAAATGTGTTTGAAATTTTTGGGGCTATAGGGGACCTATGTTATACTGAATGAATATCACAATTTTTACTGAGCGTGATATAGTGGTGCTGCAGTGAAGTATGAATAATCAATCTTTGCAGTGGACTATCGTGCCTGCCCGCGGGTGTACTCCCACGGGATGTGGTGGGACACAGAAATGATTGATGTGATGGTCATCCAGAACTGTCCAAACAACGCCATAGGTCAAGCGGTCCGTAACTGCAGCGCCATCGGACTTTGGGAGGAACCAGACATGTTCAACTGTACAAGCCCAAAGTTTCTTGAACACTTGACCCAGGTTTGTGTAGTCTTGATTTCTATATATAGTCATGTAGGTAGACTGGTAGCTAGTCTCCTGGCTTACTAAACCCTTTACCAAATGTAAATTTTCAACTGTCCCAAATTGAAAGAGTTTGCAGACGCCATTTCAAAATGTGTTGAAATTTTAAAGAATGTTTTAGATAGAGCAGAAAAATCTTGTGGGAAAAGGAGAAATTGCTGAGTTGTCTGCAACAAAGTGGTTAAATATCGTCATTGTTTGGTAAAGGGTTAAGGAAGAATATACCTATAATTGCCCGTTTTGTATTTATTTCCTTCATTGGAACAGTTCAGGCCCAGACCGATGTATACCGAAAAAGACTAAAGTAATCAGACTAAAGAAAGAAATTTAAAATGGCGGGATATGGGAATTGAACCTTAAGAAATGTGAATAACTACCAAAGTTTTTGCCCTGGTTCTATTGGTAGATAGATATGTACAGGGGCCTTTCTCCCACTACTTTTGTAGCTAGGTATTTTGGTTGTATGAAGTGATGGGCAAGTTGTGTTCAGTTCATGAGTTGATTATTTTTTATCTTTAACACTTTCCCAAACAATAATGACATTTTACCACTTTGTTGCAGACGACTTAAGAAAACATTGTGGGAAAAGAAAAATTGCTCGTAACTGCCTTATAAGAATATTATTTTCCAATTTCATCACATATATAAATTTCTTCTACAGACTCTTTCAATTTGGGACAGTCGAAAATTTGTTGTTTGGGAAGGAGTTAATAGATGACATGTCTGTATAGGGAATTGTTTGATCCCCGTGATAAATGTTAAATTGATACATATTGAAATAACTAGGTAAACTTTAAAACCTTGTATTCAACGATGATAAAATGAAGGTGATGTTAAAAACAATTAAATAAATATGATATGGTTTGTTCAATGTTATTCTTAATTTCCTTTTGTTAGATTGTTATGTTTATCAACAGCAAAGTTGTTATCTGCCACAAAGACACCAAAGCAGTGAACAAATCAAGGATTTCTCTAGGTCTTTAATAAAAAACATCTGCCAACCTTATAGAAAATGATAATGTTTTGAATAAATGTCAAAGGGAAAAATAAATAAAATGATTCTGTGACGTTCTCTTTGAATTTTAGATTGAAAAGATCGAGCTGGGAACCGTGAAAATTAACACATTTGTTGCCAAGACCACAATATCAGGCCTAGCAGATTCCACAGCTCAGACAGAGAAGTTATTTGGCAATGATTTGAATATAACCCTGCGCATATTGAACAAGGTCCTGGACTATGAGGGGAACCAGACCGGGCTCAACCTGACAAGTGAACAGGACAGCAGCTATCTCTCGGTATGTACCTTATCCCTTTACCAAACGTCAAATTTTCCGACTGTCCCAAATTGAAAGAGTTTGCAGACGACATTTGAAAATGTGAAGAAATTGTAAAATAATCGTCTGGTAGGGTATGGTTCTACCTGGCTTTACCAGTTCTTATGGGTATTTAAGTGTGGGGTCTTCCTCCAACATGAAGAGTTGAGCATTGTAACATGATTAAATCAATGTTCATGTGATGTAAAAACTTATATTGGTACCTAAATTAACATTCAAAGCCTCTTTCATGAAATAGTATAGCCTTTCAAGAGAGACCTTCATAGAAGCCAGCTTTAGCCAATTCATATTAGGCCAAAAACAAGATTAAGTTTGTTTGGCCTTTACCTACCGACCCACTTCTTACCCCCCCCCCCCCCAAAAAAATCCTTTTATTGCAATTTCTGAAAACTTTCATTTTTATTTATTTTTTCAGTGTTATGAATATTCATAGTGTATTAGAAATATAATTTCTCAAATAAAATAAAATAATTTTCCTAACTATCTACCCACCTATAAAATCTAGGGTCGGTGAAGAGCAAACCACCAATGTTTTGATTATGACCCTATCTATTTTCAGAATATCATATCTATATTGAGTGACATTATGATGCCGGAGTACAAGAAAGAATGGACCAGACTCAACCAGGAAGGGGAGGGAACCCAGGCATTGATTAGTAAACTGGAGCGCTATCTCAGTGCCTTGTTGTCTGCCCTTGATCTGACCTCAATAGAAACTCCTAGACCCTATAATGTTATATCCGATAATGTTGGTGAGTATAGTCAGTCTTATTTTAACCCTTTACCAAACACCAAATTTTGTCTGTCCCAAATTGAAAGAGTTTGCAGATGACATTTCAAAATGTTATGAAATTGTAAAGTAATCTTCTGATAGAGAAGAAAACATTGTGGGAAAGGAAAATTTGCTTGGTACGAGCAATTACTCCTTTTCCCACAGTGTTTTCCAGAGTTGTCTGCAACAAAGTGGTTAAATGTTGTTATTGTTTGGTTATGGGTTAAGCAGCCATTGTAAAAGGAGTATGAATCATTGTGTACATGATAGTCAACGGCTTAATCCGGATTTCAGTCATTTTTTTTTTATAATGAATGGTATTATTAAGATAGCCTTATACTGATAAATTTTTCATTCACTGTTTTAATGTTATCTTTTAAGACAAGATTGACTATACATGGATGAGGTATATGTAATGAATATACTATGTATAATGCTTTTGATTATATTGTATGTTGCATCAGAAAACAACAACAGATGGGGAAGAATGAAGTTTAGCAAAGGGTTTTTTATTTGTGATATTTGAGAATATAAAGACGACATTCCCACATGAGCAAACAAATTAAATGACGAAGGTCTCCTAAACATGGATATCTTTTTCTCATCTTGCTTTATTTCTTCCAATGATCTAGTTTTGGCTGTTGATACTCTGGACAAGCAGAATTATTCGGGTAAAACCATCCCGAAGTATGACAACATTGTGAGACAACCCACCTTTGATGACAACACTAATGTGTTCCTTCCAACATCTGTCCTCTCATCCCCTTCTCAGTTGACAGGTAATGTAGATTTCATTGATTAGCTATTTCCCCATGTGTTTGAAATGTCAGAGATAAAAGCAAGAATATTGAATATTTATTGATAATGATAAAGTATTTGTCATTTTGTGACTTTGAATAGAAACAATTGTGACAAAAGAAGAAAGGGCTTGTTGCAAACAGTTTATGCATTTTGTGTCATTAATGCCTGTTTAGGGAATTTTCAGAAAAAAATAGATAACCTTTCATCATTTTGACCCAAAAATGTTTTATAATATTGAGTCTTACATTGTTAACTAGTCGATATTTTTTTCAATTTTAGTTTTTGCCTTTGTGAATTAATTTGCATGTATTTCCATATCTATTTCTTTATGTCCAATATGTAATTCTTTATCCAACCAGATTTTCTTGAGCCGGCAAGCAGCAACCCAACAACCACAGCTTACGTTGGATACATCATGTACAAACACCTTGGAACATTGTTGCCTACTAGATATAGCGAAGATGTTAGGTATGTCTTCTTCATTTTTTTTTTTTCACTTTATTATTTTTTTACTGTTACATTTAACAAGTTGGTCTTTGGGTTTAGGTTTTTGACAAGAGACCATATCTGATGATGTGCCTTACCCATTGATTCATACATGACAACTGAAATTTGGATATCTCTTTAATAAAGCTGTCATTACAAGGGGGTAATGACAATTTTGAGATGGTCTTGAAACAGGATGACACTGTTATTCCATTTTATGAGGGGTGTTCACCAATGTGTTTTATGATATGTATATTTATTTAGTAAAAATAAGGCGCTCTGTTGATCGTCAATGTTTTAATTATTGAAGAAGGGTCTATTTAAGTTTTTTTGGAAAAGAGGTAAGAGGTATGGGGCCTGGAAATTACAATATACAGTGCTAGAGAGACAACTATTGAAAAATGGTATAAAAGTCTAATCTAACCAAATGTTTCATCCTATTTATTTCAGGGTTGTATCCGAGAGACCAATGGACATAAACAGCCCTGTATTCTCATTGCTCGTGATTGACGGGGAACAGCCAGTGACCGGGCCCCTGACTGAACCAGTGGTGTTTACATTCAAACAGCTACAGACAGAGAACCGTACGAGTCCACAATGTGTTTACTGGGAACCGGCCGGAAACAGGTATGCTGATTGGGTCTCTTAACCTATTACCAAACAATAACGACATTTTACAAGTTTGTTGCAGACGGCTATAGAAAATATTGTGGGAAAAGAAGAAATTGCTATAAACGAGCAATTTTTCCCTTTTCCCACAATGATTTCTGCTCTATCGGAAGATTATTTTTCCATTTCATCACATTTTGAAATGTCGTCTTCAAACTCTTTCAATTTTGGACAGTCGAAAACTTGGAGTTTGGTAAAGAGTTAAACTTTTTCTTTATGCACATCTTTTTAACCCATACCCCCAACATGGGAATTTGTGACTGGACCAGGTTGAAAGTGATTTGGAGAAAACCAAAAAATAAAGAAGTGAAAAATAAGAATAATATTTTTACAATGATATTGGGTAGAAACCATTAAAAAGATTTTACCTCTATGGTGACTTAGGTAATGGCAATGACTATGCCCAGCTTGACCAGCCCTTATGGGCAATTGAGTATGGTGTCTTCCTCCATCATTATTAGTCATGTGTCACATGCAGGGATCGGGAAATCTCAGAATACCAATCGGCTGAAAACCCTTCAATATCTCTTTATCACCATTTTCCTGATCCCTGGTCACAAGGTAACTGACATAATGTTGATGCATTGTAAAACCCATATGAATAAAAAAGATAACAATATTGAAGCAGATACCCTGGTTATATTTGAGTGATATACGACAATTGTGATGTTTTCTGTATGTTTACAGTGGTGAATGGTCCACAGCAGGCTGTGTAGAGGCGGAGAGATACCAACTGGATGGAGACTACTTTGTAAAATGTTCCTGTAACCACATGTCAAGCTTTGGTCTACTCATGGACATATCTAATACAGAGGTTTGTAACATTGACGTAGCTTCCTTTAGGCAATTTAGGCATGCGCCTACACTTTTAATTCAGGAAGCAAAAAAAAAAATACAAAAAATGCAACAGAAAGGGTCTTTATTTCTTGTTTAAACAAAATAAATGCGATGTTTTAAAATACAGACCACACCTGAGTGATTTCATTTTGTTCATGAGGGAGCATACCCCCGGACCCCCCTAGAATGTGTCTACACATTAATTTCAGTCAAGCTACACCCCTGGACAACAGGGCCTAGCTGGGAAATGTGTTTGACTTGTAGCTCTAGATAAGGTTGGATACATAACGGCATCACTGGTTTTGTTGCAGTGTCCTTTGGCAAGATTTTTCAGAGCCGTAGCCTTATCAAAATAATGTTGATGTAATGTATGACTCATATGAAATAAATCAATAAATACCAGAAGCCGTGTTTTGTGTCAAAACCCAAAAATATTGGTTTAGCTTCATGTGCTTGGGATGAAAGACATTAAAAACTGAAAGTTTTTAAAGATATGTTGAGACCATGAAAAAAATAAAACAAATGGGACATTGGTCTGAAGAGAGTACATTTCAGCATAATATTGAATTGTTATTCAAACACCATAATACATTATGCTTAACAAGTGACTTTTATTTGCAGTACAAGCCTTCTGAGAAGATCAAGATAGAGGTGATCATCTTCATTGGACTGATCATCTGCATGTGCCTGCTGCTCCTCTGTTTCTTCATCTTCCTCTGCTTGAAGAGAATCCAGTCAAACAGCACGTCCATCCACACCAACCTTGTGTTTGTCATGTTCATCTCCGAACTTGCATTCCTGGTGGGCATCGATAAAGTTGATTCAATGGTGAGTATGGTAGATATAATCTATTGATCAACAAATCATATTTGGAAGACAGTTGTGCATAGGTACAGCATCTGCCTTTTGTACTGAGGGTCCCAGTTTTGACCCCCATGAGGCTAGTTGAAAATTGCCAGAACTATTCATCAAATGGGTGCGGGTACTTGTTTAGTATTCAGGAAGCAATTAATGAGAATTTTATAAGCTTCAAGCTTTCGTCACAATCAATGTAGAATAGATAGGTTTAAACTTAATCATATTTCCCTTAAATTGATTGGTATATTGGTAACCAATCTATTTATTTCTTAAGCTCAGTAATCAATAAGTTACCAAATTATCTTCCCTTGAGTAATCAACAAATTGTCTTTTCCTTAAATAAACTTGGTAAACAGGTAACCTAACCATCAATTTCTTGAGTTTACTAATCAATTGGTCTTCACAATGGTTTTCATTAAAAAGTCTTCAGACCCCCTTCATATATATGATACATATACAAATAACTCAATTTTTTATTTCCAATTACAAAATTCTTTTCTTGCTATTGTACTATTTATACGTTTTGTTTGAATCAAAGTTCTACTAACTTGTCAGACATCCCCATATATAATGTAACCATTACTGGGTGAAATAAAGTGTTTATTATGTTACATTATGCTTATCAAATTATATCCCTAAATTAACTGATTATCAAATTGTATTTTCCTTAGCTGACTCATTGTTCATTAGGTCATTTATCAGTGAATCCTTTAATCAACAAATTAATTGGTAATCTAATAAAATATCTTTAAATCAACAGATTTATTACCTACCAAATCTCCAGTTCCCTAGATTATCAATCTAGATGAGTTCTGAAATATACATAAATTTCCATTACAGATTTCCTGTCGCCTAGTGGCAATCACCCTACACTACTTCTTCATGGCTGGGTTTTCGTGGCTGTTTGTTGACGTACTCCATATCTACCGGATGCTCAATGAAATACGTAACATCAACCAGGGATCTATGAAGTTCTACTATCTGATAGCCTATGTAATACCTGGTATCATAGTCAGCCTGGCCGTGGGCTTGAAAACAGAGAGCTACGGAAACTCTTCGTTGTAAGCACCTCTGATCTTACTTAACCCATTACCAAACAATAGGGACATTTGACCAGTTTGTTGCAGGTGGGGTAACTCTCGCTTCCTTAGTAGGAATTGTTGATAATTTCTCTCCCTTTCATAACTATCCCCAAAGTTTGCTCGAATAATAACACTATTATTTGCAGTTGTTTGTAAGGGATTTCTTCAACAGTATTTAAGTTATATTTGGATGTCTGGTTTGTAATTAATGGATGAAGGCACCAAGCTTAATATCCACTAAGCTTTGGTTGAGCCAGGTAGAATCATCAGCATTCTAGTAGTAATCAGGGAGACTTGCATCCATGAAAAAACAATTCGAGTGCCATCTTGATTTTACCAATGTGGAGATGAGCCATTGCCTGTACTCTCACCAATAGGCCAGGGTAGCCCCTATACACATTATTCTATAGACCCAACCTGTAATTCGTAATTGATGGCCATATGTAACCCACTAGTAAAGGTGTAGGACTTGTGACATTCAGGTTCTGGGTTGAATCCATACCAGCGGCACAGGGCAAGGCATTGCAAAGCCCTGCTTAGTACTAGGGAGATCCAGAAAAGCCATAAAATTACCTGACATTCTGTTAGATATAAATTAAAACTTTTTCCAAATGATGTCTTATTTCAATTAGTCAGTTTAGTTTTGTTTTACATCTATTGTGAAAAATGTTCTTACATCTTAGATTAATCACTCTCGATTCTGCATCCAGATACGTAACCAGTACTCACGCCAGATGTGGATTAATGAAAGGTCAAAAGGTGGAAATGGTTTCTTATGGGATTCGAACCCTTGTGTCCGAAGGCTGACACTCTATCCCCTGGACCTCTTTCCTCAAAAATAATTTAGTTGATTGAGTTGACTGAAATATTGTTGTTATTTTTCAGTTGCTGGCTCTCCATGTCAGACAGATTCATCTGGAGCTTTGCGGGGCCAATAACCTTATCAGTCATAGTGACAGTGTTCACCTTCTTTCTGGCCTTCAAAGCCTCCTGTAGGGAGAAAGTCAGCGTCTCGGACCTTGTGGAAGTCAGGTAAATACACTGTTGTTACTGTTATATATAGTTATTTCTATAATGATGTAGGCGCAGTGGTTAAGGTGTAGAACATATTTGTCTCTCACTACTGATTTGTCATGTTCATTTTGGATAAGAGGTTCTTTATGGCCAAGGGTTTGTGACGCTGGGATCCTGGGTTTAATACTCTCCAGTCGCACTGGGAGTTTATGGTGAAGTGTCCATGGGCAAGACATTGCAGAGCCCTACCTTGTACTTGTGAAATCCAGTAAAGCTGTAAAATGACTGAAAAATTGTTGAGACACCTTTAAACCCCACTTACACAAATCAATAACGTTGTGTTGAATACGAAATATTTTGCCTTGTATGGTTTTAAATTGCTGGATTAAGACATTACCATCTAACGCCACATTTTTGCTTCTTTCTAAAAGCATTATGGCAAAAGAAGAATTTCACAAAGAATTCCTCTTTTTGCCACAAAGCTTTTTCAATTTATTCGTAAAGAGCAATTTCTCCTTTTCCCATAATGTTTTCAAAGGCTGTCCACAACAAACTGGTCAGATGTCGTTTTTGTTTGGTAATGGGTTAACTGTGAACTGTTTGTGTATTTCAGATTAGGGCTTGTGGCCAACATAGTAATATTGATGCTGTGGGGCATCATTTGGGTGGTGGGACTGCTGACGGTGAATTATTCCTACCCTGTACTCCATTATATTTACTCCATCTTCTGCCTTGCCCTGGGCGTGTTCATCTTTGTCATCTATGTTTTGGCACATTCGAAGGTAGGTTTGCTGTCTATATTTGCAGATAAGAAAACCTCCATTTTGATTGTTTTTTAATGTTTTATTTGAAAACATCAGGTTTAGGCATTTCCTGTTTGATAGATACGAAACCAATGTGAAAAAGGAAGCTTTTGTCATGTCCAGCAGTGTCTTGTTATGTCAGAATATTTCTGTTAACATTTTTTGTGCAAAATGAATCTAATTATTATTATATAAAGGTTTTGTTTACAATAGTGTCACCCCTAGTGATAGGGCTGTCCAGTTTGGCTTATGAGACACTCTTCTCTGATTATATCGAATTAATCCGGACTTCTATCACTATGCAAGGTGCCAAGCTGATATAAATCAGTAATCAGTAATTAAACTAGCTTACATCTCATGAAATGGCCATTTCGGAACAAGTTCCTTGTGAAACATTTTCTAGACTAACACCCCACATGGGGCTCAAACCCTCAACCACCCCCGTCCCAAGATGGACGCCTTAACCATTAGGCCATGGGGACGGAAGGGTATTTATGACTGAGAGTGTGTAATTAATATTTCAGGTTAGACTAGAGCTAAAGAAACTGTGGTATAAGATACGAGGTCAGAAACTGGAGCTAGACGACAACATTGGTGGGACTAGAAGCTCTCTATACAGTGTAAGTTCTCATTGATATTATCAGACACATGTATCAGCTCTGGGGTCAATAAGGGTCAATGTTTGTCCTATATACAGTGTAAGTTCTCATTGATATTATCGGACACATGGATCAGTTCTGGGGTCAATAATAAACAATGTTTGTCCTCTATACAGTGTAAGTTCTCATTGATATTATCGGACACATGGATCAGCTCTGGGGTCAATAATGGACAATGTTTGTCCCCTATACAGTGTTAGTTCTCATTGATATTATCGGACACATGGATCAGCTCTGGGGTCAGTAATGGACAATGTTTGTCCTCTATACAGTGTTAGTTCTCATTGATATTATCGGACACATGGATCAGCTCTGGGGTCAGTAATAGACAATGTTTGTCCTCTATACAGTGTAAGTTCTCATTGATATTATCAGACACATGGATCAGTTCTGGGGTCAGTAATGGACAATGTTTGTCCTCTGTACAGTGTAAGTTCTCATTGATGTTATCAGACACATGGATCAGTTCTGGGGTCAATAAGGGTCAATGTTTGTCCTCTATACAGTGTAAGTTCTCATTGATATTATCAGACACATGTATCAGTTCTGGGGTCAATAATGGACAATGTTTGTCCTCTATACAGTGTTAGTTCTCATTGATATTATCGGACACATGTATCAGCTCTGGGGTCAATAAGGGTCAATGTTTGTCCTCTATACAGTGTAAGTTCTCATTGATATTATCGGACACATGGATCAGTTCTGGGGTTAATAATGGACAATGTTTGTCCTCTATACAGTGTAAGTTCTCATTGATATTATCGGACACATGGATCAGCTCTGGGGTCAATAATGGACAATGTTTGTCCTCTATACAGTGTTAGTTCTCATTGATATTATTGGACTCATGGATCAGCTCTGGGGTCAATAATGGACAATGCTTGTCCTCTATACAGTTAAAGTTCTCATTGATATTATCGGACACATGGATCAGCTCTGGGGTCAATAAGGGTCAATGTTTGTCCTCTATACAGTGTTAGTTCTCATTGATGTTATTGGACACATGGATCAGCTCTTTGGTCAGCAATAGACAATGTTTGTCCTCTATACAGTGTAAGTTCTCATTGATATTATTGGACACATGGATCAGCTCTGGGGTCAGTAATGGACAATGTTTGTCCTCTATACAGTGTTAGTTCTCATTGATATTATCGGACACATGGATCAGCTCTGGGGTCAGTAATAGACAATGTTTGTCCTCTATACAGTGTAAGTTCTCATTGATATTATCTGACACATGGATCAGTTCTGGGGTCAGTAATGGACAATGTTTGTCCTCTGTACAGTGTAAGTCCTCATTGGTGTTATCAGACACATGGATCAGTTCTGGGGTCAATAAGGGTCAATGTTTGTCCTCTGTACAGTGTAAGTTCTCATTGATATTATCGGACACATGTATCAGTTCTGGGGTCAATAGTGGACAATGTTTGTCCTCTATCCAGTGTAAGTTCTCATTGATATTATCGGATACATGGATCAGCTCTGGGGTCAATAATGGACAATGTTTGTCCTCTATACAGTGTTAGTTCTCATTGATATTATTGGACACATGGATCAGCTCTGGGGTCAATAATGGACAATGTTTGTCCTCTATACAGTGTAAGTTCTCATTGATATTATCGGACACATGGATCCGCTCTGGGGTCAATAAGGGTCAATGTTTGTCCTCTATACAGTGTTAGTTCTCATTGATGTTATTGGACACATGGATCAGCTCTTGGGTCAGCAATAGACAATGTTTGTCCTCTATACAGTGTAAGTTCTCATTGATATTATTGGACACATGGATCAGCTCTGAGGTCAGTAATGGACAATGTTTGTCCTCTATACAGTGTTAGTTCTCATTGATATTATCGGACACATGGATCAGCTCTGGGGTCAGTAATAGACAATGTTTGTCCTCTATACAGTGTAAGTTCTCATTGATGTTATCGGACACATGGATCAGTTCTGGGGTCAGTAATGGACAATGTTTGTCCTCTGTACAGTGTAAGTTCTCATTGATGTTATCAGACACATGGGTCAATAAGGGTCAATGTTTGTCCTCTATACAGTGTAAGTTCTCATTGATATTATCGGACACATGTATCAGTTCTGGGGTCAATAATGGACAATATTTGTCTCTTGAAAACCTTTATACTATTTTTGTGTGTGTTTAACCCATTACCAAACAATAACTACATTTAACCACTTTGTTGCTGAGGACTGTCGAAAACATTGTGGGAAAAGGAGATATTGCTCGAAACAAGCAATTTTTTCCTTTTCCCACAATGTTTTCTGCCCTATCAGAAGATTATTTTCCAATTTTATCACATTTTGAAATGTCATCTGCAAACCCTTTCAATTTGAGATCATCGAAAATTTGGGGTTTGGTAAAGGGTTAAATTAGAGAGGCCAGAATATTCTAGGGATTCTGCATGAATAAGTGGGACTTTTTTAAGTGTGATTGTTCATGCTTTAAATCACCCCATTACACTTGATATCCAAGGATGATTTTTATTGTTCAGATTCAATGTAGTATAATTGATATTTTACATAGGATTATCCCATACAGGTTTAGCTCAATATTCATAAGTAAATTTAAAAAGAAAAAAAAGCCACGAACAAATGATTCTGTGAAGAATTTACAAAAGTCTATTCAAATAAGTCTTCATCATCGTTATTTTTGTTTCTCTCTTCAGAAATCTGCCTTGGCGTACAGAAATGATTCCTGTGACGGTCCAATGAGTAGAATTAACGTCGGTATTTCCACCACCTCCACAACCAGTCAGTCAACCAGTAAGAGTAGTGGAGGTATATACAAGGGTGAAGAGTATCTTAGGAGTGTTAGCTCATCGACCTCCGGCAATGCCACGGCAATGAAGTATCCAAATGGCCTACATGGACCCTATGGCTACAACCCTGATAAAGGAGATGAGCTTGGTAGGTTTACTTTGAGTTTCTTAACCCTTTCTCAAACAATAACGACATTTGACTACTTATTTGCAAACGACTTTAGAAAATATTGTGGGAAAAGGAGAAATTCCTCGTAACGATCAATTATTTCTTTTTCCACAATGTTTTCTGCCTTATCAGAAGAATATTTTTCAATTTTCATCACGTTTCGTCTGCAAACTCATTCAATTTGGGTCGGTCGAAAAAATGTTTTTGTTTACGGATATGAGAAATTTTGAAAATATTTCTTTAGAAATGTAAGACAGCTTAACTTTTGTATGAAATGCACTGGAGACTAGCCATTTGAATCAAAATTAGTTTGTATTAATGTTTAAAAGGCTGTACACAATGAAATATGTGTTAACATAATTTATAAAAGCATTGCAACAGTTTTGAGGTCTTCTTTGAACAGTGGTCCTGTGTGGTGGCTGAAAATTCTCCACTTGCTTAACCCATTACCAAACAATTATGACATTTTACCACGTTGTCGCAGACGATTCTAGAAAACACTGTGGGAATAGGAGAAATTGCTCGTGACGAGCAATTTCTCTTTTCCCACAATGTTTTCTACTCTATCGGAAGATTACTTTCCAATATCATCACATTTTGAAATGTCGTTTGCAAACTCTTTCAATTTGGGACTGTCGAGAATTTGGTGTTTGGTAAAGGTTGATAGAAAGATTTACTTTCATAATTTTCTCTCTTTAGCTCTTTTGAACAATCATTTTCATAGTTTCACACCATCCCTGTTTTATATATGAATATTTTTTATTTTGACAGATCATGACACTGTTCAGATTCGAGCGAAAGCTGACGGGAACGACTCGGACTCAGATAGTGAGATGTCTGAAAGGGCCAGCCTTGACCTTGCGTCTAGTCATTCATCAGATGACGATGATGACCTGGATGTGAGAATGGACTGGGAAAATCAGCTCCCCAAAAATAAGAAAATAGGTTAGTCTCTTTTGTGGCCTCTGTGGCCTAGTTTTAAGAGTACAGAACATGAAATTACATGGCCTCTTCACATGGGTTCAAATCCATGTAATAGCATTTGTATTTTCGTGTTAGGTTGTTTCCTGGTTGACTGATGGAATTCTGATGGTTTTACACATCTTGACCAGCCTTTATGGGTTGTGATTTTGGAGGTCTTCCTCCATAAAGAACAGGGTATAGCTCCATAAATGAAATAATGCTGATGTGATTGAAAACCAATATAAATCAATAGTTTCATTTTTGTTCATTTTTTTTATCTTTGAGTTGCAATTGCTACAGTATACCATGAATGGATGTACATGTTCTTTTTTAGTCTTTATTTTTGCAGCAAATGAGTTTTAGATGCTTTTTTTTTCATTTCTTAGTTATTTTTTTAAGGTACAGGGTTTTAGTCCATTACTCCTTTAGGGCACTGCCTTGCCCAGTGGTGAATGTGGTGATCTTGGAACTTGAAGATCCTGGATTTTAGCTCCATCAATACGCTTGTTTTCTTGGGAGTGCCCATTGTCAAGATACTTCACTAGATTGTTGGCCCTAGCATAGAACTGATGGTTCAAGAAAGTCTGTTACATATCTGAATAATTGTTGATGCAGCGTAACACCACATTCAACCAAACAAACCCATGATTTTTTGCACCTTCAACGAGAATAAACATGTTGTAATAAGAAAATTTATCTAATTCTGTGAAATCAAATTACTTTCAAAATGACTTTTTCTCTATAAAGAAGGGAAATGTCATTGTTTCCTTGATAGGAGTGTTGTGTATCTGTGCTTTGAATATTGTGGTAACAATATTTTATTTGATGGATTATCGTGATAATTGAGGTTTCTCAACAAAACATTTTCATTTGAAATATTAAAATTAAAAGGAATATACAGCAAATTAGAATTACCTACCTTTCTATTAACAAAATTATTTCCTTTTTCCGTTTGAATGTACTTGTAAATAAGACAATAATTGATTTGTTTTGAGGCTGAATAACATCTTTTCAGTATCTGCATTCACTCATAACCATATGAGGAAAAAATAGCAACTTGTTTTTGTGAGAAAAAGTTATTTCTGATTTGGTATTACATTGTATTTCATTTAATTGGTTTCCCTGCAGAATATTTAGTATAGAAAATTGTGTATCTATCATCAAATAAGGTATGATTTTATTTATGATTCGTATGCAGTGTGACCACTCCTCCACTTAAAGGTCATATGTACAGGTTGGGTTTATTTCATGAAATTAAAATATGAAGTAAAAGAATCACATTGAAGTTATTTGCAACATTTTAGCATAACGCATTACGTCATAAATCACCGTCATAGCGCACCGATTAATAAAAGTTCGTATGACTTACTTCCCTTTGCTGTGACGTCACTCGTGATCCACTGAATGCGCCATGTAAAGGGCGTGAAGAGCGATCGCTGGTTAGAATTGGTGTTTTTCTTCAAATAAACGATCCTAAAGCCATTGTTTGGATTGACAGCCCATTTTCTTTATTGAATATGATTCATTTTATAAGAATATCAATTTGAAAAAAGATAAATTAATAACTTAACCCGTTAATTTGCATGGATTTGTCATTGCGTAAACCTGTTCATATGAAAGGAACGACTTGAACTTTGGACGATTTTCATTGAAATAAATGATTCTTAAGTCATTGTTTGGATTGACAGTGAATTTTCTATAATGGATATTTTTCATATTATAAGAATAGCCATTTGAAAAAAATGAATTAGTGACTTAACGCGTGAATTTACAAGGATATGTCAATGCGTTCATATGAAAGGAACGGCTTGAAAGTGGGACGATTTTCCTCGAAATAGCAATCCGTAAGTCAATGTTTGGATTGACAGTGCATTTTCTTTATTGAATATGTTTCATATTATAAGAATATTCTTCTAAAAAAAAAGAGTAAGTGACATAACACGTAAATTTGCAAGGATTTGTAAATGTTTTCATATGTAAGAATCGGCTTGAAATTTTGACGATATTTGTGAAAACAGCTATTTTTATCAATATTTGTTGGAAATAAAAACACGAGAACTTTTTCGTCAATGATCGTGTATTAGCATTAAGGTTTTAATTGAGTAGTAAACAAAGACATAGGTCTGAATAAACGAATTGTCTTAAAACCGTACATCGTATTACTATTGACTGTCAAATTCACCCTCCATTGTCTTATCAATACATGAAATGAAACGGGAGAAGATCATAAATTGCGAACAAACAAACCGTATTATAACCCAACTTACTTGTGATACGAAGGTTATCCTTTAATTCACATTTTCGCCAAACATCAACTTACTAGGATACGAAGGTTATCCTTTATCTCACATTTTCACCACACATCAAAATTTCAAAACTAAACACTGGCACATTCAAGAGTATTTGTTAAAATCATCCGGCAACTTTCCAGTAACTCCATCCCCAGTAAGAGGTCTATGATTTCGAAATTGATTCCGATGTCGTCTTTCTAGATAAACTGTTTTGACTTAAGAATTGTTCTTCATATTCACTTTACATTTATGTTCGTTTTCTCTCGTGTAAGTAGTCTTGACATATTGAGCATTTAATTTTCGGAAAGGTTTAATAATTAACGGTTAAAACAAAAAAGTCGTCATAGTTTATTTTACTAATAACCTTAAATAAACATATTTGAATTTATTTTTTATGATTTTGTAATTTAAATATCAATTTGACAAAACTTGATTTTGATGTTAAAACGTTTTTTGGTTGAAAACATAGAGTTAATACCGTTTTGGTGAATACTGATTATCATATACTTATTGAAGTGTCAAACTATTCTAATAGAAAAGACAACATGTTCACTTCTTTGAATATCATAACGACAAAGTATCAGACGTAAGTCACATTGAGAGATAAATATGTACTGACACCTTATCAATCCAAACATCCTGTGAGAGTTTGGTCTTAATTGGTTATATCTTAACAATGGATTTTTTAGATAAATTTAATTGCCGCGCATTGAAAGTGTGAGATTTGCCGCTTGTTATTTCATGTCTGGAATAGCAGAACGTGTCAGACCTGTTAATTAACAACAGAGATATTTAAGAGATTAACGCCAGAGGCTATCTTTCGCCTAAACAATAAAGGACTTGAGACTTGAAACATACTGTGCAAATGTGGCAGATTGGTGTTAATTTGCATCACGACCCTTAATCCTTGTAATGTCCGATGTTTGTTGATTGACCCTTTGTATGTGAGGTAAACTGACAATAATCAATTAAATTGTAAACAAAGAGATTATGTTAAAATGTGTAAATTATATATTTAGTGATCTTATTACTAAATTATCAATATAAATTTGTAATAATCATGTTTGAACACCTGAATTTTAGTGTGACATACGTCATTTAAACCAATATCACCAATGGCAAAAAAATGAGGTGTGTGATTTAAATAATTCCGAAAAGCAGACGCTTAAGTTAAGATCGAACCCATTATCATTTGCGTTGATGAGTCCAGAGACAGTTTGCGGATATCAAATATTCATTATTTTGAATTTTCATTCAAAGACATCGGCAGATAAAAGAAACTTGCTTGTTTTAATCGGTTTGTTATCATAGCAATCAACGTACATTTTTTATTTTGTCTCATTTATGTACAATGGCAACGTTTCTACGATTATGTTAAAACATAAAACAAGTTTTGCAAATAAGAACAAGATGCATTTAAGCGTTTAAAACCCAAAGACATGACAATACAATAACTTATGATGTTGGATGAAATTAACATATTCTTGCAACCCTTTGAATTCTTACGTAATATAATCGTAAAGCAGCCTAATTAAGTATTCCTGACTAAGTATGTAGCATAGTAAAACTGTTCCAAACAAAACTAGCTTGGCGAGTAAGAGAGTCATTCAAGGAAATTAACTTTCAAAAAAGGTGTAATCAACGTGATTTATCCTTTTCTTGAATTTATCTACATTAAAACAGTGCAAATTCTATATAAAGATCTAGCAAGACTACACGAGGCTCTAACACCCCAAACTAACAGTCAGGAATTGTTTTAATCACGAACATCAATTCAGGGAAATATAACGGTTACTCAATAAGTAGAATGAATTTGAAGCGTCTTCACCTGTATAAATTACTTTGAATTGAGTCTGATCATTTAAAGATCAATAAAATCAATTCTCTGAAAACGCCTAACAATGCGTAAACTTGCCGTCTTCGAAGTGAAAGTAACACAGCCTACTGTTCTTGTTTGGGGAATATATCTTTTGCTTATTTGTAAAGAAAACACGGTCCAGTTTACTTATCGAAACTTTTTGCAGCTTTTATGTTCGTCGGAAAACGGGAGAAACTCGCACCCCTGCTATCAAAAGCAGAATAACACCAGAAGACCTGTCAAAATACCATATTCAATATCCAATTTACGTTTCCCAAAACACAATTCAACGCTTAAAATGTCCGAAATTTGTGCAAAAACACCGTCGTTACTGAGAACTAGATTCTTCTTACTGATAGTTCATATGACTTTGAAGCACAAATGACGTCACAACAAGGGAGATAAGTCATTCACAAAAATCGATAAAGGTGAATAAAAATAGTCAAAAACAACATTTTTCGCTTCTGTATGAGAAAAAATTCATTACCTCCGTCATAACGAAACCATAACCTTATTCAAAAACCATAATTAAAGAAAATTTTGTTTATCGAGAAATATGACCTTTAATACCTGTTCTTTTGAATTATCTCCCTTGACAAGCATTATTTTCTGAGCTACAGTCCATGATTACAATTGACCGATGGATAAAAGGCCTCAAAATGATTATTCATTACAGTTTAACAAAAGAAATTGTTTTCAATACTCGGCCAAATAAATGGATATGTGCATAAATATTGCTTTCAATAGCTCTTAATTGTGGAAACTCTGACAAATATTGGTGACTGTTTTGTCCGCCAGTCAATTTAATAACCAGTGATATTTTCTCATGTCTTTTTTGAAAATGTTATGGACTGCTTATGGTTTTACCCAGCTTGACTATTCCTTATGGGCAGTTAAGTATGGGGTTCTTCCTTCGTCATTAAGAGTCAGGCATCACAACATTACTAAAATAATGTTGATGCAAGTAAAATAAAAAAAATAGAAAATTTCTACCAAGTATGACGGAAGTAACTATTATTTATTTTTCATTTGTTATATTTGTCTTCTGCTGCTACTTTCAATCTAGACAATTGACAAAAATTCCATGCAAGGGATGTTTTGGGTGAGGCCAACTGACTTTATCATTTACCAAAAGCCAAATTTTCGAAGGTCCCTAATTGAATGGTTTGCAGACGACATTTCAAAATGTAATGGAATTGAAGAATAATCTTCTGATAGGGAAGAAAACATTGTGGGAAAAGGATAAATTGCTAGTTACGAGCAATTTCTCCTTTTTCCCACAATGTTTTCAAAAGTGGTCTGCAACAAACTGGTTAAATGTCGTTATTGTTTGTCAATGGGTTAGATAGAATACAGTCTAACTTGTGTTAAGCAGCCACCCTTTTAAGCAGCCAACCTGCCTTAAACAGCCACTACAGAAAGTCCCATTGTTAGATTTATAGTGTAAATCAATTTGTGTTAAGCAGCCAACCTGTCTTAAACAGCCAATTTACTCTGTCCCATAGGCTGGCCTCTTAACACAAGTTTGACTGTACTGAATGCTTCTTTCTTATGTGTCCCACAACCAGATGTCCAGAGATTACTGCAGTGTTTTCACAAGCTGGTCCCGTCAGGTAAAAATCAATTGATTACCATGGTGACTGGAAATGTACAGGGTTGTGGTTAAATACATGTGTCCTGTCCCTTTCCCTGCAAAAGGTTCAAGATCTGTTCATGAACAAATGTTACCAAAAAATGGTTGTTCATGAATGCAAGCTGATCTTGAACATGTTTATGATTATGAGGACATGTTTATGTCTGAAGATGTTCATGAAAACATTCTTGATGTTCATGAAAATGTTCTTGAAATTCATAAACATGCTCAAGAACAGCTTTCTGTTCATGAATAGGCAATTTTTGTTCATTTCTGTTCATGAAGACGGTTCTTGGATTCTTTACTGGGGTAAATAAGTGTATCAATAATCAATTTGAATCAATTTTAATTCAAGAACACAGCATTGATTCCTTTCCCTGTTCTATGTACTTAGCAGCAGACAATACTAAACCCTTACTTTCTAATTTATGCTTGTTTCAAACCATTAATACATTATTTTTTTTTTTTTGGACCTGTCATACTTGAAAACAACTGCTTATAACCATGATAAAGTATGGAGAATATATTACTATGATAAATGATATTAACTGTTGTGACCTACAAGTATTTTTTTCTTTTGATCTTAGGTACATGTAATTTACTATTGTCATTTGCTGATACTTTCACTCTTGATGTTTGGCATATACTATTGTGCTATAAGGATGATATGCTCATTTGGAACAATTTCATCCTTTGTCACAGTGGTTTCTAGTGATTTATACAGAGAATCTCTGTATTGCATTACGAAGAAGTGGTTCAGGGTACGGTTTTACTAAACGACTTATGGAAAATATTTGTGCAAATAAAAACTGATATACATGAAAAACATCATGAATAAGAGTAGAATGTTGAGATGTGAAACCTCATTGGAAGCAACTCGAATAGATGATTCCATTGATGTGTTAATTTTTGACATTGCTTATTTCACTTTTGAAATAAGGAGAATGTTTTGAACTTACAAAAATTCTTAGCATATATTGTTTAGTAAAGTGCTTCCCAGCTGTCTGAAATTATTTTACATGAGAAAAATATTTTTTAACCTTATAACAAAGCCCCTCCCCCTCCCCCTTTTTCAAATTATTTGGTGTGGTGTTTTCTGGTAGTTGTGAGATTGCTGTGAGCATTTTGTAACAATTGTTTCTTCTCATGCAGAATAAAGTCGTTGAAACATGAATCCTGTGTTTAAGATATGTTTAAAAAACTTGAATTTGAAATTTTATCGAAAACCACCATGAAGTGGTGAGTTAAATTAGAGTTATCTGTATTTGAAAGAAATTATTTATATGATGAATTACAGTTTATTTTTGTCTCAAATTTAAAATAGAATTTTAAAGCATCTTGACAAAATGGAGAATTATTTGCTTAAACATGAACTAGCTCACTTTATCACAATGTTTTCATTTTGAGGTTTGGAAAAATCAGATTGTAAGAGCACCATCTGTAATAATAAGCAATGTCTTCAATCCTTCCCCTCTTAACCCTTAGAATGCTGGGTAATTTTCTAAAAATAGATTTTTGTATCACCTGTTTTCAAAAACCTTCAATATCTGCTTAATTTTGCTGCGGAAAGTTACTCAGAGTAGCAAACAGGTTAGATCACAGGCCAGCCACCAATTTACTTGGCGGCTGGCCTGTGATCTAACCTGTTTGCATAAGCATGAAGCCGGTTCCAGCACTATAAATAATAAGGGTTAATTAATCCATTTTTCATTCATGTATTTTGTGTTTTATCACAGAAGAGGCTCTTGAACAGGCCAAGTTACACCAGAAGAATAGCCCGCAGCATCGCCCTTCCCCAAAACCTGACCCCGTACAGCAACAACTACAGTCTGGCGAGCCCACCCATTATCAAGTGCCAACTTCACAACACCATTATCAAAACCCATTTGAGCATATTTATACTGGAATGGCAGGTGAGCTAAGTGCACAGCTATATGGATTTGATATAAAGTGTAACTGTTATTTGAACTATCAAATTGTCTTTATTTAGATGTTTGATAACATTAGATGAATTAAGAAAAAAAGGCATGGTTTTATTGATAATATGTATAGCCATGTCAATGATCTGAACCAGGTTTATTGCAGATGTGCCAAACATTTAGTTTGATCTTTTGATATCTTATGACTCATTTTCCCCCCAGGTAGCTATTTCATCCCACAGAGCATATGTCAAGTTATTAATGTCAAACATTTAGTTTGATTGCTTTATAGAGTTTGTGAATACATTGAATAAGGTTCAGCTCATTAGCCCTATAGTTTTAAAAATATTAAAGGACTATAGAAAATGTGAAATAAACACAATTTTTAATGATGCCTTTTCATCCCCGGAGTGGTATTTCACCAGAAAGAGTGTTGGTCATGTTATAAAAGAATAATGACATTTTTACATTCAAAATGATTGGCTTACAATTATTATAGTCTTTCTAGGATGAAAGCATTTTCCTCTTATATGGTCTACTTCATAATAGATGAAATGTATAAACTATTTATCTTCTATATGAATCCTAACACAGAAGAATACTAGATAAACCCCTTTGAAAAAAAGTTAAGTTTTGTTGTATTAAATAGCTTAGAGGATCATGCGTGGCCAAGGGGTTAAGGTGGCAGACTAAGAACTTGTTGGTCCCAGGTTCAAGTGCCACCCACACCTCTGGCTTTGTGGGGGTGACATTTGGCATGAAAATTCCTTACCCTAGAACTGGTGGATCCAGGAAAGCTGTTACATAACTGAACAATTGTTCATACAGCATACAAGTCAAGACAAAATCAATAAGCTTAAAGAAAAAACATTGAAAAAAGGTTTTATAAGATTTATCTCATTACAGGTAATCCCTCACCTTCCTATGCCCAGAAGCCAAACCACCCACTTGGGCAGTGGCCCGGAGACCCACACTTGTCTGGTTCCCCGCGAAGCAGCGATACAGAGTACCGGAGTAGCGACCAGCCAACCACCCTATCAAGTGTGCAACCCGACGTCACATTACAGACACCAGAGTACAAAGGTACTGCTAGATACGGCCAGGGCATGTTTTCACCTTTCTTCTCCCAGAGTTAATGCCGAAGATAGGGGTAACCTTTTCAAAGGTTTCCAGCCAAGTTCTCCTTTTGCATCAGTTGCAGTTACTCCACCAAAGGAAAGCCTTTGGGTTATAGATGTGCACAGTTAAAGGTTCAAGCAGATAAGAACAAGAGGAGTTGTCCCCCTTTCTTTGCTGACATTCAGTGAAAAGATTGGTTGGCTGTCAATATTTTAAGAGCATAGAATTGAAGCATGGTATCAATACATTTTGGTCTGAATACATTGTTTTCAAATCTTTGTTCACTTTGAAAGATTTATGTGCAATACAGTATATGTGTGTAATGGTTTTGAAGCTCCTTAAGTCGGACAGAAAGAAAAGTATACAATCAATTTATCTACTTTTGGGGCTCAACTGGGATCATACTAGTTAAACTGATGAAGATTGCATCACAGTTGATTAAATTTTATTTTTTACAATAACAATTGATGGTTAAAGGGAAAATTTCTAATTTGATTATTCAGTTGCAATATTTTCAATAACTTGTGTAGAATTAATATTGTTTTATAAAGAAGAAAGAATTGTGTCATAATATATTCAGAGTCAAGTGCAAGACTACATGATTTATGTCTTGTGCTGAACCCTTTCAAATACCTGTCTGTTTGCATGATATTTACTGAATTGTATATAATAGAAATTTGTATAAAAGTGAAGTGTCAATGTGGATTTGTATATAGCAATTGAATTGAGTTTATTTATTTTGAAAGCATTCCAGTTTATTTATTTTATGTGAATATGAATTGTTTGTACATGTTTTGTAAATGAATGTTTCAGTTTGCCTTTATAGATTAATCAAAATTTTGAAGGATTATTCTTGCTTGGGAGAATATTGCCCCCGCTTGGAATATTAACACTCTATAATGATTAAAACATGTATATATTGAGGGTTCAATGCCTGCTTATAATAAAGCCTTCAATTTTGTGAAAGACTTACTATAGCCTTGCCTTGAACTCTCTGGTGTAAAGTATTTACTATGGCAATGTTCTGAAGTCTCGATAAATTACAACTTCCAATTTGTACAAGCAGCAATATTTGGAATATTAGAAAAAAGAAGTAACAATAGCATTGCATTGGATTTCCATCAACCTCAATAAGATAGAGGGTCTTTGGTGGCCCAATGGTTATGGTGTGCGGTTTGCAACATGTGGGTCTTGAGTTCAATCCTAAACAGGGGCACTTGAATTTTTCTGAATAAGACGTGAGAGACATGCTTAATGTGCATTATAGATACCGGGTATGTCGCTATTTCTTTTCAAGGAGAAAAAGTACATATGATTGATCCTTCATTTACCCCACAATGGAGTGATGGGGACAGTTATTTTTTTGAGTATCTGTGTATCTGTGCATAACTTGTACTTTGCTTATAACACTTGCTCTACCATTTCTACATAGGAAGGGAATTTATGATTTCTCCCCCAAGACGAAGCGATAGCCTCGTTCAGGATTCAAACGAGGGTCAAAATTGGGAGGCCCCTCCGTCCCCGTTTGGGTCTCCCCATTTGAAACATTCCCCGCGGGACATCGCCCGAAGTCCTGTCCAGAGGCTAGGGAGCCCTTTAGCTTCACCGAATAAGATGACCGTTAAGGTGTTGACCCATAGAGGGAGCATTTCTTCTGATTCAGAGTCAGAGTAAGTGTTCTGTACCAACAACATTAAATCAAACATGCCATCCCATACTGGCTGGTTGACAGTGTAAATCATAGATGAAGCTTGAGACTATTGTACTGGGTAATTGCTTCACGGATTTACTATAGTCTTGCAATAATGACCAGTTGACAGTGAAATTTATTCTGTTGAAATTCGCATGACACTTCAAATTCAAAGAATCCAATTCAATTGAATCAATTTGGTTATCAGTCAGTTGGGAATTGAAAGGTCTATACCAGTGGTTTTGATAAGGTGGCATATTTGGATCTTATAGACACAGTTCATTAAAACATATCCTTTTGTGTGGGTTACTTATTCGAATCTTCCCTTCAAGAAGATTCCATTGAGAACCCACAATATAGGGTTTAGACAAACAAAATTGAAATATTCAATTGGAATATGCCACCTACCTGGACTGCTGTAATTTGAAACAAAGACATTCTTTTACAGATCATATCATTCAGGTTTCATTGCTGTATCGATTGCATGAGTTATGTGGTTTTCTTCTAACATTGTTGTTAATCAGTTTTGAAGTAAAAGAAAGAAGTTATGCCCAGCAAATATGGATCATTTTGAATTCTTTTGTGTGTAGCTTTGTGCCATTAATTCATATTGACTTGCATTTGAGTAGACCTTCCATTACTAGAACACTTTTGAAGCATCCGTGACAAACGGAGATTTGGCCGATTGACTTACGGAATGCCGATGGTTCTACCTGGCTTGACCAGCCCATATGGGCAGTTGAGTTTGGCATCTTCCTTAATCATTTGGGGTTGGGCATAGCAACGTAACTGAACTAATCTTGAGGTGATGTTAACCTCCATATAAACAAACAAACAAACAGCAGAAGAAATTGGTTGTCACAGTGGTTTCTATCTTATACCGCAAAGAATATAATTCTAGGCTTTTGCGTGTTTTCTTTTTCATGGATGAAAATCCTGTTTTGCTGGGTATGATATTATTTTTGTCTCACTTATTGTATATCAAGCCAATTCATGTACATCCCTACTCTTTTCAACAGAATTGATAATGACAAGTTTAAAGCACTTATTTAACCAATCAATGGCTAGCTAGGTTTAGACTAATTCATGAAAACTAGCAGTTTAGGTACATGTTATTCTAAAATGGAGCCCCCTAGGGAAAATACACATCGTGCAATTTATCATTTGTTGCACTACTTTCTATTCAATCTGACAAAGGACATTAGTAAATGATATGGCTGTTTTGCTATCCATCAATTTGGATTGGTCACAATTTCCCATATGGGAGGATGGGTTAACACATAACTTTAAATCAATGTAAACGCTTTTTCATCAGAAGACTTAGATTATCATATTTAAGCAATTATTGAACTGATACAATGCTTTCTAAAATCCTCTGCTGCATGAAATGTCTACATTTATATACAAAGTAAGGGTTGATAGGTTGATGTTGTTTTACATTTTGTTTTTTATTTCACCTTAACATTGAAACAAAGCAAGTATGTTGAACTTATTGCACAAATAAAGCATTTATTAACAAACAAATTGTGTGGTTTGGAAAGATTATTGTACAGTGCAAGGGAAGAAATACAAGGCATATTATGGCTAGATATGCTGACTGAAATGATATCACACAATATAATGTTGATAATAGCTTAGAAGGTCAATTAAATGATATCACACAAAATAATGTTGATAATGGCTTAGAAGGTCAATCTAACATGGATATCCAATGATAAAACTTGCTCTGTTTCCGTGCATGTTTCACTTTTGTTTCTTTGTTGCCCACTTACAATGCATGAGTTTTGTTTTGTTCATTTTAATTTCAGTTTGTGTTTTTTTGTTTTGTTTATTCTAACAGAGACAGCCATGAAACCTGTGTGTGATGCAACCTGCCTCTGGTGATTGACTTACCTCTACAAACATTAAACATTTCCAATCTCGGTGAATTTAATGGACTTGTTGCAAGCATAATTGTGATAACTCTCATTCCATCCCTAGGGTCCTGTGTGGCCCACTGATAAAGGTTGTGGACTTAAAACAATTGGGTTCTTGGTTTGAGCCCCACCGCACCTCGTTTCGTGGGAGTGACCTTTGGCAAGTCACTTCAGAGCCCTAGCCTAGTACTGGTAGATCCCGTAAAGCCATTACATAACTGAAAAATTGTTGGTATGGTGAATACCATAAAAGTGAATGAATCGTTCCATCTCGTCTTTCATACTTTGAAGTTCAAAGAGCAAAGGCTCAATGCAAGACTATAGTAAGTCCATTACAAATGTAAAGCACTTACTATAGTATTGCACTGAATCCTCGAGATGTTAACCTAATCTGATGTTGACTTATTGAGGGATCAGTGCAAGACTGAAGTAAGTCCTTCACACACATGAATCACTTACTAAAGTATTGCATTGATTCTTCGATATATTGACTTAAAGAGGGTTCAATGCAAGACTATATATAGTAAGTGCTTCACGTTTGTGAACCCAAGGTGTGTAGGCTTTTTAAAGGGCACATACTAGACAACTTAACCCCTTCCCAAACAACACATTTTCGACTGTCCCAATTTGAAAGGGTTTGCAGAAGACATTTCAAAATGAGATGAAATTGGAAAACGATCTTCTGATAGGGTAGAAAACATTGTGGGAAAAGGAGAAATTGCTCATTATGAGCAATTTCTCCTTTTCCCACTATGTTTTCTTAAGACATAAAGTGGTCAAATGTCGTTATTGTTTGGGAAAGGGTTAAGAAACCTTTATTACAAAAGAGAAAATTGCTTGTCATGGACATGTGATTCCTCCTTATGTTGAAATGGTCTTTAATAATATCATTAAGAATACATTTGGATGATTGTTTTTTCTCACACTCATAACTTCAGTATATAATTTTTTTTCCAATTTTGGCCTGTCACAAAAATCTAAATGATGGAATGGATAAACCATAAGTAATTCAGTATTTTCATAGAATTGTAACCATTTATATAGAAATCCTTTGTCTAAGTAAATGTATTATTGTAGTGTAATGTTTTGTCATGTTCTCCGTGTATTGCAATGAAATAAAACATTGTGTTAAATATTTTTCTTAATTTGAGAACGTTTTCTGTCACAAAATCTCATGAAGCCATAATCATGTGTTCCTGTTGTCATGTCAATTCAGGAAATCTCTTTATGATAAACTTTGTATCGGGATTTTTTGATTAAGATGTTTTGCATTAATTAATATATACATATGTGACCTAGCTACTTTGTAAACCAACTTTTGAATTTATTATTTTTCATGGCAATTCAAAATATGTTATGAAACAGTACTTTGAAAGTTGTCATATGAAAACAAATGATTTTGGGAAAATAAGAGAATTTATAGTTTACTATGTTCATGAACATTTACCTATCCAAAGACCTAAGTAGGTTTTTGATCCATCCAAAGTTAATTTTTCTTTTTTTCAGAGACATGAAATAGAGTGTTTGAGAAAGTAATATAACTTAAGGTAATTTTGGTTGTGATAAACACGGTTTCCTTTTGTCACAATGGTTTCTGAACAAAATAAGAAATGTTGAAGAAACCTTTGAAACAAAATGAAAACATACTCAGTTCAAGCAATTCTATTGTCATGATGCTTTTAAACTAATTTTGATATCAAGCTTTTCTTTCATTATTTGTTTTTCTATTTTATTTGGAGAGATATCCACCTGCATAATAATTGTGACAAGTATAGTTCCAGTGGATTATGCGTACGATGGCATAATCTATTCAGAAGTTAACTATTATAGTTTATTGTCATTACAATTTACCAAAATATATACTTACACTATAAATTCTAAACGAGTGTGTTCTTATAATTCATAGTGAAAAACCTTCAAATCAGTTTGATCTGAATTATAAGTACCGTAATAATGAAAGTGCACATACATTTTTTCAAAAATGATATCTAAATGGTGAATATACAGACTGTATTTGTATTAGAGTTGTAGAATGAAATACAGATGTCAGGATAATTCCAGCCCAAATGATCGAGACATAGATATTCTATCTCGGTTACAGTTTGGATCATCCGAGTGAGGATCATTCGGAATAACTAAATGAACACATTTAAAGTCGAATATTTGTATCGAAATAGGCTTCATCTGAACCCTTAAAATGCTGGGTAATTTTCTGATAATATATTTTTTTTATTATCTGCTTTCAAAAACCATAAATATATGCTTAATTTTGAAGTGGAAAGATACTCAGAGAAGCAAATTAGTAAGATCACAGACAAGCAACCAATTTATTTGGCCGCTGGCCTTGATCTAATCTGTTTGCATAATTATGAAGTCGGCTCCAGCACTATAAGGGTTAAAATTGTTAAAACCCACACCTTTTTGGCTGCAACAAAATATGTTTCACCCCATATTAACAGTACATGTATTTGCTAAACAATAACTGGTATTACGGACTGAGATGGGAAAATACCTTAGCAGGATTGAAATCTGTGTTGGGGTGTGCTACTCATATAGCGATAAACGCTCGTTAACACAAAACGTTGAAAGGTCGCCTGCATTTTTCTTAAAATCTGAAATAACGAAAAGTATGGGTTTTTTTTTTCAACAACAATGCCTATCTTATCAGCGGAATATTTATCGAATCGTTTTCGATAACCAACTGCGACATTATCTTACAATTTATGACATCAGTAAATTCCACTGCGAACAATTAAAGAACTTTGTTCTTGAACTGCAAGACATACTTTAATTAAAAAATTGACCATTAATGAACACAATGTTGTTCCTGAACATATACATGATTGTCAAGAACATGTTCATGGACGTCGTAAACACGTTAGTGAACATATTCATGGTCATGCTCGTGTCCATGAATACGTTCATGAACATGTTTTTGATTTAGTACATGTATTTTTTAACTTTGTTTATTCCATTTACTGATAAATTTCAATTTCTGTTTGTTTCTATGAGAAAAAGATAACTAAATGGTGATTATGCAAACTGTTTTTGTATTACAGCTGTAGAATAAACTATACATATATACTGACGTCAGGTTCATTCAGAACAACTATATGGTAAATCTACAAACTATTTTTGTGTTACAGCTTTGAAATAGACTAGATACTGACGTCTGGATCAATCAGAATAACTGAATTAGCCTGGAGTCCCGGCCCATGCGTTTACCCCGCATTAGGGGTATACGCATGGGCCGGGACTCAATGCGTGGGTATACGCATGGGCCGGGACCCAAGGCTATGCGTGATGTCTTTCTTTTCCTCATCCCTGATAACTGACTCCTAGTACATGCGTTTTCAATTTTGACAAATCGCACCTTGCTCGAGGAAATAAATTAGAGAGCTTGTTTGAGGTTGGTCAATATGTAAAGCATGTGCAAGATGTTAATTGTTGGCACCAACACCTCGTGTTTTGTGTTAATTACATTGTTAATTGTTATCACTAGCAGATAGGTGCAATACTCGATAAAATGAAAATTTAACGCATCCACATGTTGTTAATGAGAAACGACAGTGGGTCCTTTAACCCATTACCGAATGATAACGATATTTAACCTGTTTGTTGCAGACGACTCCTGAAAACATTGTGGGAAAAGGAGAAATTGCTCTTAACGACCAATTTCTACTTTTCACACAATGTTTTTTGCCCTTTCAGAAGATAATTTTTTAATTTCAACCCATTTTGAAATGTTGTCTGCAACCTATTTTAATTTGATACAGTCGAACATTTGGCATTTGGTAAAGGGTTAAATTCACACGTGTGTGTATGTGTTAATGTCTCACAAATCAACATGGAAACCAAATGAATTCAGCCTTCCTTTGCTTGATAATTGATCTGATTTAAAGACGGCGATTTAATTTCCACTTGGATATTTAGATGCATGACTGTGCAAACATTGCAATCTTCAGCTCGAATTACTACAGAAAACATGGGAACTTTTCAACCATCCTTGGTTGTTTGTCTCGACCCTAGTCGTTGGTGTTAACTAGATGCAACGTGTGTAACGGATCTATATTCAATCGAAATATTCCATGTTCAACGCCATGATTGTTTCATAAAAAAGTCGAAATCAGAAAATGGTCAGTACTGGGGAATTTCCAAGCATCATTTTTAGATATGTGCAACAGGCCACACTATCCAAAAAGTGTTAACTCCTAGAATGCTTGGTAATTGTCTAAACGATAGATTCCTCTGAGTTCCAAAATGTTAAATATCTGCTTAATTTTGATGAAGAAAGATACTCAGAGTTGCAAACATGTTTGATCAGAGGCCAGTCGCCAATTAACTTGGCGACTGACCTGTGATCTAACCTGTTTGCATAAGCATGAAGTCTTTTCCAACACTATAAGGGTGAAGAAAGGTCCATCTGAAGTATCTATGAATTGTATTTACTCCTGTGTCTGCTCTTATAAGTTACGCTACTTTTTTGTTCAATAGCATCAGCAAAGTACTTTTTTAACGAACCATATTAATTTTTATGAACATGTTATTCATAATGGGCTTAATCCTTTTCCACATTTATGTTTTCATTTTTATTTTTCTAAGTTTACAAATTTCGTGTGACATTACTCCCGATATCCACCATCCAGAGAAATCCCAACCAAGCCGACCTGTTCACGAAGTGTTCACTGGTATTACTATGTGTATATGTATTGTATAGAATTGTATTTGCATCTATTATTTATCATGTTTTGCGGACTGTTTCTTTCATTATTGTTATTATAAGTATGTTTCTCAAACCACCGTGTCATTATTTCATTAACAGTCAATCAACTTTCCGTCTCTGGAAATAAAACTCAAATTTGATATTTCTCTGTATTGTGTGTACTCTATTCCTCATCCCCCTTACTATCTCCATCATTACTAAAGGGTTCTAATTTCTCCCGTTTAACACACCCTGCATAATGGGTATTGGAATGAAATTAGAACCAGATTCATTCGGCCGAGTAAGACCCTAACCAAGGGTCCTGTGTGTTTAAGGTGGCGGATCCAGAACTCAGGGAGCTCGGGTTCGAGCCCCATCTCCGCCTCTGGTTTCGTGTGAGTGGCCTTGGGTAAGTCACTTCAGAGCCCTAGCCTTGTACTGTTGAGTTTAGGAAAGCCGTAGAAAAAGAAAATATTGTTGACATGGCGTTAAACGCAAAAGATTCTCACCAAAAGCGATTGGAATTTCCGTAGGAGTGTTCAATGGGCATGACACTACAGAGCCCTGCAAAGTTCCGGTGAAATCCCGGAAACCCGTAAAATAACTAATATCTTGTTGACACGACGTTAAACCAAATGTTCACAAGGTTCATATGGAACCTCATGTGATATATGCAGGCCACACCGAGCCGTCATTTCGGAATTGGCCGAATGCTTCCCACCCATAGATTAAACCCATCCCCATCTAACGCGACGTTTTTGCGTCTTGCAGCAGACGGCTTTTAAAAAGTTTTGAGGAATAAGGAAAATTTCCTTGTGACAAGCAATTTATCCTTTTGCCACAATGCTTTTTCAATCTTTTTACATATCAGAACTGAAAGGTTACTCATGTGTTAACAAAGGTTTTCTCAAGTCGTCTGCTTTTAGTAAAAAGATATCGTCTGCAGGTGGTAAAGAGTTAAATGCAAGTTCTTTGTGAATTATGGATAGTACTGTTTCTATTCTAAAAAAACACCTTTGTGTAACTGAAAAAAAGTTTGATATTTGATATATTGATTTTACATCGCTACAACATTATTTCAGTATATAATGATGTCCGACTCATGATGATGGAGGAAGACTCCATTCTCAACAGCCTATATATAGTGGGCTTGTGAAGCCGGGTAGAACCATCGGCATACTGTAAATCAGTCGGGAGACAGCCTTATATGAAAAGCCATATGCATCGACCGGAGGTTGAACCCTCGAGGAGTGAAACCTTTTAATTTGCGACTCGACACTTGAACACCTATGCTTATGAGACTCCCTCTGTGGAATTGTTTGAAATAGCATTAAATCACAGGCAGACATACCCTTATTTGTCTTTCTCAGTGAGTGTGATCAATAGCCTTTAAAATGTGTCACGGTTTTCTGGTTTCGTGAGTTTGATACTTAACAAGTCACTACAAAGCCTTTGCCTTATAGTACTGGTGGGTCCAAAAAAAGCCGTTACATAATGAAAGTGGGCAACAGTGGTTCAAAGGTAGAGCGTATGCCTCTTGTTCCGAGGGTCCAGGGTTCGAATTCCCGTTACGTGAGATGAAAATTGCCGAGACTTACCCTAAGATCGGCTCGAGAACTGATATAGTATCCAGGAAGCAGTCATCGAGAGTGACTTTGAACAAGCTTAAGACTTCCTTCACAATAAAAATAAATTAAAACACGTCAAATCACTGTGGCGGTTCTCTGTAGACAAGTGATGGGGGAAGTAATGTGCATTTTAATTCTTAGAATGCTGGGTTATTTTCTAAAAATAGATTTTGTGTCGTCTGCTTTCCAAACCTTAGATATCTTCATAATTATGATGAAGAAAGATACACAGGGTAGCAAACAAGTTAGATCACAGGCCTGTTTTCAACCTGTTTGCATAAGCATGAAGTCGGTTCCAGCACTTTGAGGTAAACGATTATTAGGGGGCCAAAATTACATTCGAATAAAAAAGACATAAACACTTTCTTACATATATGAACGTCATGTTGTTGGAAAAAATAATGGTCCCTATTTGAAAATTATCTGTGTTTTCAAGTTAGTTTTTGACATGCCAATTGATTGGAATCATTATGATTATTCTCGTATTTTTATCTACAGCAGTTTGTGTTGAAATGTATAATAGCTTTTATACCAATGTCATTATAGTTGTCTTGTGCTTTATTCATACGCGAAAGACCGACACAAATACGATTAATAGTTGAACGTGTGTGGCATTTACTCGTGCCATTTGTTAAAATGATGAAAATACATTGGTGTGGGGAAGGTATTTGCTATCGTGTCCTTCCTTATGCGGCATTTAGCTGCAAAATATCAAACAACGAAAAAGTTTGTCGTGTTATAAACGAATGCGATATAGGTTAGGCCACAAAATGCTTCACTAATTACAAAGTCTAAAACTGGGAGAATTGCTAATGTTCGCTGGTAAAGTGATTGGCCAGAGCAGTTTGGAAAACATGTCCCTTTTTTACTTTTGAACATGACAAGCGAGTTGACCAATATGACATTTGAGGGAAGTTCGTTTCATCTAAAGACAGCTGAAGGTACATGTATAAAATGATTTACAAATAAGGCTGTACTGTTGCTGATAATATCAGTGACTAACGTTTTTTCTCTATTTGTTTACATTTTAACACAGCATACTTGACAGAATATTTGGATAGATAGAAAATATAAATAAAAGAGAAGGGATAGCCACAGGTTAAAGGTTTACAATGCATTGCGACATTTTTATAAACGAATGGATCGAAGGTATAAATCTATATAGTAAGTAGGCATATTCTGAAAAATAAATTACTATCAATTTTGAACTCAAGAATTTATGGCTGGTTCGGTATAACATATCTTGGATCTGCGCATTGTTTGTACCTCGATGCTGTGAGTTTGCATTCTTATGCATATTCCAAGCTTAACGTGAACTCAGTGTTAGACCATTTGTGAAAGGAATAAACTGTTTAAAAGTATGAGCTTTCAATGACTGCCTCTTCGATACTAGACTTGTACTCGCGACGCATTGTGGGCTAGGTCCAGGCATTTTCATGTCGTCGCTAACGGGAATTGAACCCCGGACTGTCTGTACCAGAAGCTGGCGCTCTACCACTACACCAATGTCGCCATTTTGTACGTTTTCGTACGGTAAAGGAAGGTTTGTGAACAAGCCCCTCCGGGAGAATTTCATTTCCTATTTCTTCGTCTGGAAAACTCTGCCTACAGGTAGCTACGCACCTGGTAACAAAAAGAGTGGTTTCACTGTATATCTAGCCTAAAGTGCAATGTAAGTCATTGCTAAAGATCGCTTTTAATTGAATATCATTCTCCAAATTGACTGGAACATGGAGGTCTGTAACCATATTTATTAGGGTATATATATAGAATTTGAAGTCACACGGTCAACTCCATGTGACTTCAATTCAGGGTGCAGATTGATTTTGATTTTCATGAGATAGTATCTCACAAGTCTCACGGAACGCCAAAAGTTAAGAAAGTCCATCCCTGATAGGAAACCTGTTTTTGCTTTGGTCAAAGAATAAATTGAAATGTAAATCATGAAAGAAATTATCATTGCAAAGACATTCACCAAGTCACTTTACCGAATTTGCCTGACTTTGAATTCATACTTGCATTAACAAAATGAATATGAATAATGTTATTAAATCTATATGAATTACCTCCCCGTAATTATGATTGTTTACATTGAAATCAAAATTGTATGAATGAAAAAGGCAAATAACAAGTTAAATAAAAAAAACAATCTTATGCTATTAAACTTGATTTTATAACAGCATTTGTTCTGTTTAATCTTTGACTTTGTAATTCTGACTTTTCTCCATTAGGGGTGGAATAAGTTAGTCTTTAGAGTAGCAAACAGGTTAGATCACTTGGCGACTGGCCTGGATTTAACCTGTTTGCATAATCATGAAGTCGGTTCTTTCACTATAAGGGTTTATCAAGACTTTTGTGTTTTGTGAGCTAAACCTTTGGCATTCCTACATCCATAATGGGTTGGTCAAAGCAAAATAACTGAAACACTGTTTGCCCTTTCCAAAACGACTGCCCCAAATTGAAAGAGTTTGCAGACGACATTTCAAAATGTGATGAAAATTGGAAAATAATCCTCTGATAGGGCAGAAAACATTGTGGGAAAAGGAGAAATTGTGTGTTACGAGCAATTTCTCCTTTTCCCACAATGTTTTCTAAAGTCGTCTGCAACAAAGAGTTCAAATGTCGTTATTGTTTGGGAAAGGGTTAAAGGTTTAGCAGACTCTGTTGATTCGCTGTAAAAACCTGTACAGACAATTTATTTTAAGAGAAATCGACATTTTTTCTCTCATCCCAATAGATAGTATGCAATTGACCTGGTATTTAGTATTTTTCTATGTATCGATATGTATATTCATGGAGAAAAGGATTAATAACAGATATTGGTGTTTCGATTTTGAAATAAACCATGGAAGTATTATTCTGCCTGTATGTATTCATTAATAAGAATGATAGTACATGCATATCTTTTCTTCATTTTCAGAGTGGTTTTGGATCCTTGTATGGACTTTGATGGATATATTGTGTCTTATGTCGTCACATTAGAAGCATTAAAATTAGAAATGTAGCTCATATCCTGTTTCATGATCACAAGGCCTAGCAAATAAACAGAAATGATCAGTCACACATGTGTATGAAATTGCTTATTTATGAGTAAAATGTTTAAAGAGAAAATACAAGTTTGAAAGCTTTCTGACAAAAAAACATTAACTCATAACATGATATGTATTCTTCACATCACAGCTCAGTCATCGTCATGAATTTGAAACAATTTGTCATTCGTCTCTTACCATGTATCTAAGTATCTTTGTATGTCAGTCAGTGACTTCGAGCACATTGTTGTGCAGTATTTGTGAGAAAACACCAGGGTGCCGTTTTACTTAAGCCGTTTTACTAAACAACTCACGGGGAAAAAAGTCGATATCAAAAAGCTGATAAACAGGGATAGTATCCTAAATGGAAGTGCACTATTGCAATGTGACACCTCATTGGAAGCGGCTCGGAGAGACGATTACAATTATGTGTTGCTTTGCAATACTGCTCAGCCCAATATTGAAATAAGAGGGAATGTTGTTTTGTACTTACGCAAAATTTTGATAATAAAGTGTTTATTAAAAACCGTACACTGGCGCATTATTTATTCCGATGCGCTAATATGCCTTGAATACTGTTATAAATGACGTAAACCCGAATCCAACCAATAGCAGCAACACACCTACAGTAAATAAAGACATAGACCAACAGTTTGTACTGGTGATAAGCAAAATTTCTCTTTGTACCACACCGTGTCCAATATCTTACATAGACGATGTTCTTCAACACAACGGTTTTGTCACATTTCACTGGTTTGATTTTTGACAGATAAAAATCCCATATGGGGGAACATTTTGACGGAAATATAACCCAATGGCGGAAGTTTCAATGAACTGTATTTGGTAACGTCAGGTTAATTAGGTCCTGTTTACGCTCTTTAAATTCCCATATAACTTAACGAGCAAGGTAATTGTTTAAAGCCGCTGGTCACAGAAAAACGGGATTTGTACAGCAGCTGAACCGTTGTACGCTATGCGCTGAAGAAAAGCCATTGCAATAAAATGATTTCGTATTTAAGTTTTTGGAGCCTTCATACAATGATTTGATATGTAGGTGGAGGACAGTGGCCCTGGGATAAAGCATCGGCTTCTGGACACGAGGGTCGTTGGTTCGAATCCCCTCATTAGCGGGATCTGCCTTGCGATCTTCAATTAATCCACATTCGGCGTGAGTACTGATTATGAACCATGGGGCAGAATCGAGTGTGATTAACCTAAGTTGTAAGAACTTGTTGCACGATCGATATGAAATAAATAAGTTTAAACTAAACTAATTTGATATGTATTTAGTTCCAAAAACCTTGCAACAGTTTCGAGAACTACTGGGTATAGACTGTACATGTCTAGATGTATCGACGATTCTTATATCGTTCATGCTTTCAAAAACTACTTAATTGTATTTCAAATAATACTACAAATATTGTATTGTTTCAACGCCATTTCATTTTTACTTTCAAATTTTCTTATGTGTGACCAAACAACCTTGATATTTTTCAAGTTACGCTGTTGGTTTCACGTTTTATTTTGCATTAATGTTCAGTTTTCACTTTGGAGCGTTATCGTACGTGTTCCAAGAAAGACCCCATACTTAGCTGCCCAAAGGGGCAGGTCAAGCCGAGTACAACCATTGGCATTACGTACGTCCGTCGAGACATCTACATCTCATAAAATTTAAAATAACGTCATCGTGATTTGAACCAATACAGAGAGGGGCTGTGAAATTTCACGTTCTGTACCCTAACTACTAGGCCATGTAGAATAGTTCAACGGTTTATTTTGTTAACAATCATCTGATTTATCAACTTTACAATCGGTTAGAGTATCTAGCACCAACATTATCAAATGGACCAACTATTTAATCAAGGGACGCTAGAAAAGTTTATCAAATTACAATCCCTCGACTATTTATACACCTACTGTGTTCATGAAATCATTTAAAGTCACAAATGATTATTTCACTGTTTGTTTACAAAAATATGGGAGTTTCATCGTCTTTAGAAAGTCGAAAATGACTGTCGTCAGTTAATTATCTTGTGACGTGATATGTTTAAATCGCACTTTTAATGTTGATTACCCACAGTACACAATTTGCGAGTTGGTACCTGCGTATAACAATTCACTCCCTCTGTCTTGTACCGAACAATCCGTTAAAGTTGCTTGTTCACAAAAGATAAAACTTTAAAATCAAAATAAATTGTCCAACAATAAGCTATACACGTTTGTATTGTTGTGTGGTATACATAAGCTATTGAAAGCGTAATTGATTCAGGACGCCTCAATGTATCAAAGAATGTACAATCTATATGCCGTAGATCTTAAAAACGAGGCAACACTTTTGGATTTAAATTCATAGCAATTCGTCGTAAACATGCTTTGAAAAGTCAAATACGAACTAATTTTGCTTTCAACGGCTATACTTGATTACGTATCATACAACAGTTATTTTGAAGGCTTTAAGATACTAAGTTTAAACTTCCAAATTTCCTCACATCTGTGAGCAGGCACTTTTAACTGTGTATACCGATTTTTCGTCTGGAACCTGTGAATTCATTTTAACCCTTACAGTGCTGGAACCGAATTCATGATTATGCAAACAGGTTAGATCCAGGCCAGTTGCCAAGTCATCAAACCTGTTTGCTACTCCGTATATCTTCCCTCAACAATATTAAGCAAATATGTAAGGTTTTGGAAAGAAGACGACACAAAAATCTATTATCAGAAAATTACCCAGCATTCTAAGAGTTCGGCAATGCTATTAAGAAGTTAACGTATTTGTAAACGCATGTTCTCGTACGGGATACGACGTTTAAATGGCCACGACAGGAAATATGTCACTTATTTTACGATTATTCGCGTACTTATGCTTCCTGATATAACTGCAGACATAGAGTATGGACATATTGTCTAATCGATATGATCACAATCCTTTTCCTTGGGTAGTAATTTACTTAACCCTTTACCAAACGCCAAATGTTCGACTGTCCCAAATTGAAAGGGTTTGAAGACGACATTTCAAAATGTGATGAAATTTAAAGAATAATCTTCTGATAGGGCAGAAAGCATTGTGGGAAAAGAGAAATTGCTCGTTTAGAGCAATTTCTCCTTTTCCCACAATGTTTCCAGAGTCATCTCCAACAAACTGGTCAAATGTCGTTATTGTTTGGTAATTGGTTATGGTATAACTTCCTTAATCCGACATTTTATAACAACTAATTTCGTCGGATTCCTTAGACAGCTTTCGGTAAACATCTGTCGGGACCGGAGCTATTCGCTTATAACCGAATTGTTCCGGCCCCAACCGAAGTATACCGAGAACGACCGAAGTAATTCGACAAAAACATGAACTCGAAAATGGTGGATTATGGGTATTCTACCATTCCATTTATGCTAAAATGGGCTTTAGTTTAAAACCACATTCTGTCTTATTTTGATATTGAAATACGTAATATTGCAGAGTAACACGTCATTGGAATCGTCTATCAGAGAGGATTCTAATGACGTGTCACATGGCAATTTTGAACTTTAATTGAACATTCTATTAAGCTAACCGTCGTGTTTATCAGTCTTGACAAGATCATTGTTTACTAAATAAACCGTTTGAACGACTTGATAAATCTGCAACATAGATGTGTTATATCAACACTACACGGTTATGAAAGGAGATGTGTATCATTAGTCTGGTTTTCTGTTACTAAATATATATGCAATGTCATATTCTTTTCGTAGAAGACATTTTGTTTTAAAAAAGACTTTATCCTTTTAGTGCTGGAACCGACTTCATATGCAGACAGGTTAGATCCAGACCAGCGGTCAAGTAAATTGGCGGCTGGTCTGTGATCTTAACTGTTTCGTACTCTGAGTATCTTTCCCTATCAAAATTAAGTAGTTATTTAAGGGTTGGGAACTCAATATATGAGACATTTTTTTAAAGTAACGGATATAATCTCGTAGTTGAGGGTTTTGCTCACTGTGTTCATAGTTCATGGGCTAAGAACACTAAACATTTACAGAGTGATCATCTTGTTTTCAGTACTTCTAGAGGATTAATGTATTACACCGGATATAGGTCCAACATTTACAACAGTGTTTTATTTGATTTTAACTTACAAAGTAAACCCGAAACTTATTCACTTATGAAAAATTCACTAAATCTCGAACCTTACCTCCTTGTAAAATCTAATCCTCTTTACAGTCAGGCTTTAAGTAAGCTTAGAAGCTCAAATCAATCACTTGATAGAGAGATCGTTAGACGTAGTTTATATCGGTGGATAATAAAAAAGAAGCGTAAACTGTTGTATGAATGTCATCGTTAACGGATTTTATTTTGTTTAAGTAGGCATTTTATAGACATTAAAGAAACGAGAGTTTGTCAAAATATTATTGTAGATGACCTACTCAACAGAAGTCTTTGGAGTGCACGATCCACAGGATTATTGGAACAACTCGGAAAGAATCTATAAACAGCATTTAAATTTCGTTAAAAAAAATGATTGATATGTTATTGTTTAGTAGCATGCTGGTAGAAAAGAATTATATATCGAGGGTTCAATGCAAGACTATAGTTAGTGTTTCATAAACACGAAGCACTTACTATAGTATTGCACTGAACCCTTGATATATGCTTTGCTCCTAAATCAAACGAGCAACCCTCTGATAGTGTTCTTGGTTTTAAGTTTTAACCCTTTCCCAAACAATAACGACATTTGGCCACTTTGTTGCAGACGACTTAAGAAAATATTGTGGGAAAAGGAGAAATTACTCTCTCTATATAGCACGTCTTCACAAATGCTATTTTTATCATTTTGGTAAGCTATAAATATCTCTTTTATGTTTAATGCTGAATACAATTATGTTATGTTCCATTTTGTCCTCAATTCTTGTTTGTTTGTTGTTCATACTTTTCTCACATGTATGTTATATGTATAACCTACCATTTTGTAGCGCCTTCATGGCTATTCAACAACGACTGCTTTTCGCCAGTAAAAGAATATTGACTTTACTTTGCTTGCAATAATAATCATGTCATTGGTTTGAAAGATCAATTTTAGTGTCGTAAGTAAGCCAGATGCCAGTTTTTGTCTATGTTTTTCACAGTCTTATCAGTCCCCCTGTAAACAGTTTGTTATAGACAAATTGACCTTTATTACATTGAGGTAAGAGCACTCACTGTCTCCGAAAATGGAAGGCCGTTCAGGTTAGACTTATTACTTTTATATCGATTTTGACGATAGTTTGAAGCTTATGAGGCCTATCAAAACAACCTTCAACGTCCGTTTCTTGGATACGAAACTAGTGGAAGGCCGAATGTTAGGTGGGTTTAATTTACAATGTCACTTTAATTTGGAAAATGAAAGGCATGAAATCAACGGTGTCTAATAATACAAAACACACAGAGAGAGAGAGAGAGAGAGAGAGAGAGAGAGAGAGAGAGAGAGAGAGAGAGAGAGAGAGAGAGAGAGAGAGAGAGAGAGAGAGAGAGAGAGAGAGAGAGAGAGAGAGAGAGAGAGAGAGAGAGAGAGAGAGAGAGAGGGAGAGGGAGAGAGAGAGAGAGAGAGAGAGAGAGAGAGAGAGAGAGAGAGAGAGAGAGAGAGAGACAGAGAGAGGGAGGGAGGGAGAGGGAGGGAGAGGGAGAGGGAGAGGGAGAGGGAGAGGGAGAGGGAGAGGGAGAGGGAGAGAGAGAGAGAGAGAGAGAGAGAGAGAGAGAGAGAGAGAGAGAGAGAGAGAGAGAGAGAGAGAGAGAGAGAGAGAGAAGAGAGAGAGAGAGAGAGAGAGAGAGAAGAGAAGAGAGAGAGAGAGAGAGAGAGAGAGAGAGAAAGAAGAGAGAGAGAGAGAGAGAGAGAGAGAGAGAGAGAGAGAGAGAGAGAGAGAGAGAGAGAGAGAGAGAGAGAGAGAGAGAGAGAGAGAGGAGAGAGAGAGAGAGAGAGAGAGAGAGAGAGAGAGAGAGAGAGAGAGAGAGAGAGAGAGAGAGAGAGACACACATTTGACGACTTTATAGCAGACGACTTAAGAAAACATGTTTCCTTTTCCCACAAGGATTTTTGCTCTTTCTGAAGAATATTGTTCAATATCATCACATTTTGCAATATCGTCTGCAAGCTCTTTCAATTTGGGAGAGTCGAAAATTTGTTATTCGGGAAAGGGTTAACAAATGTCTAGCCTTTTCTAGAATGTCAAGAGACCGATTAATCTCGATACTGGTTTTTAACACAGATAAATGAGTTTTATATGTGATGGCGACAACCTCTCAAATTAGTCCTGTAGAGTTCGTTACGAAATAAAAACGCGTGGGTAGTTGTCTTTCCATCTCGACACCAACATTATATTCGATTTATACAGTTTTCTTGAAGATTTGTTCACAGGTTATTGGGAGTGAAATGTTAAAAATTCTTCCTACAGAAAAATGAGTTCCCCTTGAGCCTGATCGAATTGGTTAAAACCGAGTTACTCCGATTTTCCAAATCAAAGTGTAATTCTTTATAAAATGTCATGTTCAAATAGGGAGAAAAGAAATGAAAAACCACCAAGCAAACATGTTTCATTTGGGAAAAAAGTCATAGAAGTCATCAAAAACTTCTATATCATTTATACTGCGATTTACCAAACATTTCTTATACACGTGTGTACAACTTCCAGTCATAGCTATAACAATGTGACGTTATTATGTCATCATAATTTGATGATAACTATAATAAAAGAAATCAAAATTCTTGCCAGCCGCTGCCAGTACTGTCTTATTTTGAGTTCATTAAGTAGTAAGCAATACAAAGAAGCCATCTTTCGATATTTGTAAAGTAATACTTGGACTTTAAGTCCAGTCGGCTAATATAAAAGGACCCATACACACACACACCAAACAAAAAGCAATCTGAACTCACCAGGTTTATCCAATGAAAACACATCTGATGTATTATGAAAGCCGCCATATTGTTTCTTGCGAGACTTTTTTCAATGTACTTTCGCTTTCAAATATAGATCTTAAATGTAAAATCTGAATAGTTATTCAATTTGCTTAATAATACAGATATATATCACAACTTCTCATGTATGAGTTCCAGATTAAAAATAACGATTTAAAAATACATTGAACTATTCTACGTGGACGAACATAGAAAATGTGTTACTAGCCGGAGACGTTTCACACGAAATATTGTAACCTACAAATACGAACGAGGTGTTTTTCTCATATCACTGAGATACCCGAGTAGTAAAAATTTAAAAAAAAAACCAAGATAAGTAAGCTTTTCTTTCATAGCGCGCTCATGGAATCATAATGCGATAATTCTTTGGAACTCACCCTTTTTCCACGACCTTTCCGTTACGCCTAGGAGGTATTTCGTACCATCATTACATGCCCTAGGTCTCGCCCCTGTGATAAAGTTTTTCGCACAGTTCTTCGTAAACAACCCCTGGCAACCCGATTGTCATTGAACGTTCCCGAAACCTTTTTTTAGATAATAATAATAATCTTTATCAAAATCTCATCCATATACATATACATTTCTATACATAAAAATAGCCTAAACATTAAAATATATGCATATGGACATTCAATTTTGATTTATCAGAGACAAATATTAACATAATACATACATTACACATTAATGATAATTACAACTTAAAATCAAGATTGAGTTACTAATACTTTTATAATGAAAGGTTAAAATTGATTTTAGATGGACAAGAAGTAAGGAGTGCATATTTGCACTATTGCACATTACGGTCATATTTCAATGTCTGGTTGGACTTTTTTAAAGAGTACAGATGGTTTCCCTCCTGTCTGGTTTTAGTATGTAAGTCGTCTTAATTTAAACATACTTAATTGCGAAAGGAAAATTTTACAAATGGATTGAAACGGATGCTCTTTAAAGCTGTTGAAAGTCTCTCCTAAATAACGTAAAAGCATGGCAAGCAATTCAAAAGAAATACTATGTAGATTCGCCGTGAGACAGAGATGAGAGGATTAGTTAAATTAATAACAGATAGAAATACCAGAGACATAGATCTATGTCTATGGAAATACTGATAAATTGGGACTGTCGAAAATTTGGCGTTTGGTAAAGAGTTAAACCGTTTGCTTATTTTCATATGATAAAGGAAATTAGTTCATAGCACTAGATGAAAGGTTATAGAATCATTTCAAAAGAAGTCGTTTTCGGACTGACCTATACACCAGGCTCCATTGAAAGAAATGCTAAGTCGATCTTACATGATTATCGTTGAGAGCTTCTGTGACAAAGTTGGTGGAACAGTATCATTCTAAAAGGGAAGAAGAACTATTCCTCCTAACCTAACCCCTCCTGAACAAGCGATGTTACTTTTAGTATTTATGGCACATATCCTAATAACCGTAACCAGCATTACCTATGGCATGGACAAACTTAGCTGCATATCAACCCCATTGAAAGGCTGTAGATTTGGACTCTTTTCGTACTGCATTAACTAAACATTGCGGAACGTAGTGCCTTGAGCACCAGTTTGAATTAAAAATGAAAAATTATACGGCACATCCGACTTGTCGACAACGGTAGTGTTTCAGTTAGTTTGAATGAGTATTATTCTGAAATAGTAATTGTTTCTAGTGTTAATGTTGGCAGCCATGACAGTTGCGCGTATACGTGCCGGACCGCACCATGGGTTGTGTGAAGGCCATCTAAAGGTATTTTGATAGTTCGTATACGGACCACAGAGCTGGAATTTAATTGAAATTTAATTGAAATATACTTGGACTCTACGTACTTCATCGTTCGAAAACAACTTTTTCTTGAAAGGTAGGGAGGGGAGGAGAGAAAATGAGAAAGGGTTTATGCAGAAGAAATATTCTTATACTTCAATCAAGAAAATATAACAACTACATCTATCAGCAACAACCCACAACTTAACGCCCGTTTTTGTCGCTCTCTTCATAACGATTTTAAGACTCGTCTGCATGTAGTAAGCTATGGTGGTAATGAGGTGACATGTTTTGATAGGTTTGAATGTTTTAATTCTTTTCTTCTGATTCGTGAAAATGACCTATGCTCACATTAACAACGAACTAAGTCAATGAAGCGAGGTACTTTAATATTTTCATCATAACTAGTAAGTATAAGAATTCATAACGAGATATTGTACTCAGTCGTTATAACAAGTTAAGAAGTCGTTGTAACGAGGTAATACACTATGTTGTTTAAAGAAGTTTAACGAGGTTTTACACTAAATCGATATGACGAGTTAGGAAGTCGTAATAACGAGGTTTTACACTAAATTGATATGACGAGTTAGGAAGTCGTAATAACGAGGTTTTAAACTAAATCGATATGACGAGTTAGGAAGTCGTAATAACGAGGTTTTACACTAAATCGGTATGACGAGTTACGAAGTCGTAATAACGAGGTTTTACACTAAATCGATATGACGAGTTAGGAAGTCGTTATAACGAGGTTTGACACTAAATCGTTATGACGAGTTAGGAGTCGTTATAATGAAGAGCTACACTGATTTGTAATAACGACTTAAGAAGTCGTTGTAACGAGGTAATACACTATTTCGTTATTACAAGTTAGGAACTCGTTGTAACGAGGTATTACACTATTTCGTTATTACAAGTTAGGAACTCGTTATAACGAGGTATTACACTATTTCGTTATTACAAGTTAGGAACTCGTTATAACGAGGTATTACACTATTTCGTAATTACAAGTTAGGAACTCGTTATAACGAGGTATTACACTATTTCGTTATTACAAGTTAGGAACTCGTTATAACGAGGTATTACACTATTTCGTTATTACAAGTTAGGAACTCGTTATAACGAGGTATTACACTATTTCGTTATTACAAGTTAGGAACTCGTTGTAACGAGGTATTACACTATTTCGTTATTACAAGTTAAGAAGTCGTTGTAACGAGGTAATACACTATTTCGTTATAACAAAATAGGAATTCGTTATAACGAGATATTACACTAAGACGAGTTGTGTAGACGTAATAACGAAGTATCATACTCATTCGTAATATCAAGTAAGGAAATCGTTATAACAAGATATTACATCAAGTCGTAATAACGAATAAAGAAGTCGTTATAAGTCTTAATAACGAGTTAGTCTGTACGAGATATTTTACTTAGTCGTTTTAACGAGGAAGAAAAGACAAATAACGAGTTACAGCGTCGTTAAAACTTTTATTTAGTCTTATTGTAGAGAAAGTTAAGTCGTTATAACGAGTTAGTTAGACGAACAGATGTTTTTGGTCTCTCTCAACAGCATACCTAAGCATGTCTGATTGACATGTATTCTATCTTAAAGGTCACCCATGTCAGTATATCTTTATAGCTACTGTGCGAGACAACATACGCTAACTGAAAAACTATCCCAGAATTCTATTATAACCAATACTTACCCGGATGTACTTATTTCTGGGTCAAATATTGATACAGTGAAAGGCTTACCGCAATACCACTTCAAACTACCTCATAGTACTATACTCCGTACATAGATAGAGTGTATAAAAACATGTAAAACTAACAAATCAAATACCTTCTCCGAAATTCGTTAGTAATATATGTGGGAGAATTAATTCATCAATGATAACAATAAGAAATGCCTGTTTAGCCCGGATGAACTCAGGCGCACACACCATACAAGCTATTTTAGACGGAACAGGGCAAACCAATGAAAATATATTACCTCAAAAGTTGTCTATAAAAAGAAACTGGTTTTCGGAATTTGGCAAGCTAAAAAATGCAATCCCAAAACATTTGAAAACAATTCTAATAGGTCCCGAATTATACTTAATAAAACTATGGATTAACAACCCCAAAACCTTTAATGAAATATTTCTTCTGAATGAATTAACAAAGAGTTCTACCTCGGATTTATATTTAGACAATAATCTATCGAAAAGCCTCGAATGCGATCGTTTTGGTAAAATGAATTAAAAGAAACACATATAGATTTGGTCCAAGTGTATCTATCTATCATTAAAAGATGCAAGCGATAATAGACATTTCCTAGTAAGATTCATACTCTTAATCGACATTTAGCTACAAAAGAATCTTGTTTTATTTAAATGGTGCATATCAAATACACCTCTTTATGATTTAAGTAAGAAAGTCGATAATCAATTGTCACTATGTAAAACCATATTAGCATTCCATAGTAAACCATTTCTCAGTTTGGGTCTAAAACATGTCAATTTACTACACCATAAATGTTAAATGTTAAATCTAAATAGTCATTTAGTTTGATTAAGAAAACATTTGTATATCATAACTAACAATTCCACTATCATGTATGAGTTACCGATTAGAAATAATGACTTAAGATGGTGTTCAACGCTTCCATATACATTAAAGGGAACACTCCCAGGAAATGTGTCATTAACAGGAACATATAGCACAAAATTTGTAGGTGTTAATCAATGGTCACGGAAATACCCGAGTTGTTACGATTTGAGGACTAGGTGGGCTTGTCGAAGATGCAGTAACTATGGAATCCTTACAGCTCTATGAGCGTCCCAGCTAAAGAGATGACACAAAGCGTTTGGACACTCAGACACAAGACGGAACAAGCATCGGACAGGCTGTTTTAGAAAGAGAAGATAGGAGGAAGCTGGAAGCTTACATCAAACACTAAGTTTCTGATCTTAAAGGTTCTTGTTTACGCATGAGACAACTCACAAATCAAAATAAAATGTCGTGGATACATTTCAATATTTTGTATTGTGGTATACTATAATTTTATGAAAATAAAGTTACCATACTGACCTCAAACTTGATTCAGATTGTGTCAATACGATTAAGTATCTACATTCATTATACGATGTATTTCGAAACCGTTGCCAGGCTTTTTGATCCGAGCATATATTCATTCATTGTAAGCAGGCTCTGAATACTTATTTAAACTTATTTTGCTTTCAATGGCCATTCTCCACAACGCCTTATACAACACTCCATCTGCTATACAGTTATAAAGAAAAGCAATTTTTATGTCAAAGTTTTCTCACATTTGTGAACAAGCAGCTTTTACGAATGACATTATTCGGTCTTCCGAACATATTTGATTTAATAAACCTAAGGAAGGCAGTTTTTTCCAGACGATGGTTAGGTTTGAGGTCTGGTCATGAGCCTATATGTAACATATAGAAACCTATCCATAGTATACAAATGGATATTAATTTTTTGTTGGATATTTTTTATTTAATACAGATACTTAGAGTTAACATATCTACTTTTCTTATTGAATAAAGGTAAAGGAGACACCTTTGTCACTTTTATGATACATGTATGTATGTTTCACTCAGACCCATAAACTTATTACTTTATTGCCCATTAAGCATTTTAAAACTTGTCCTTCATAGCCAAACAGTCCAATAAAGAAAACGATCGATTCGGTATGACAGTAAACAATTCAGCCAGAAGGTCTGTAGGTATGGGTCGGTTCTACGCTAACCTCTGTAAATGAATTAAGTCTGCATATGAGTCCAATTTGAAAACCAACTGAAATATAGGTATCGAGTGGACAGCTTGTGATTTGCATACACACATCGTCAAAATGCTTCCGTTTCAAACGTCAACAAAGTATGTATAATTCGAGCTTGAAGACCTTTTCACTCTGTTCGAATCGACCAGGTCTCCCAGAATGGGACTCGAGTGAAATATCCATTCTTCAGATGGCACGATCTCGTTAGAAATAGCCGAACACGGGCGACACCGGCATTCCTTGGGCAAGGTGAAGGACGCTATCTTGATGGCCTTCCTTCGCTTCCGTTTCTCCGTGAAGCACCTTATTGCGAAGTACTTCCGCTTCCGGCCGACGTACTGGCAGCAGTCGCAGTTGGTCTCCAGCTTCGTCGGGTCGCTATGGGAGACCGTGGTGTACGATGCGCATGTGCCACCGCATGCGCGAGTTACGATGCGCAGTGGGATGCAGTTCTTCATGCGCAGGATGATGTGAATGTGGCGCAGTCGGCATTCGGAAGAGCTGACTATCCTGGTGATGTCTTTCTTCGCCTGAAGGTCGCTCGTCGTCAACATCAGGTTTACTGACAGTAGAATTAGAGTGGCGATTGGGCTGATTGCCTGCATTCTGGGACTGAGTAGGCCTATCAGTTCTGCAAGTAGAATTAAAATTCGTTCAATGGATTGTTGGTTGTCTGAGGAATTTAATTGGTCGATTGATTATTATGTTTTATTGGTTGGATCATTTCGTGTTTAGCGGCTCAGTCAATTGGAGGTAGACCATGGTTGCCAACCTGTGTTTCCACGTAAAGCCATCGTCAGTAGACGAAGGGATTTTTCGCATTTGTTGAATGACGCTTTCTTGAGAAATGCCTTTGAAAGTAAAATAGGTCGTATTTAAGTCTTTAGAGTCTGTTTACAAAAAATACAAAAGAATTTAAACCAAAAAGCGTATTTCATTTATTTTTTCGAAACGTTATTTGTCTATTCATAGTGTATTCAAACTTTAATATTGTCTTGCAACACTTCACCCATTCTTCTCGAACAGGTTGCTAATATAAAATCATGTGCTAATCATATATTTGCCAATTTAATATTTGAACGTCAAACAATACACAACGTGCCCACGCAGAGCGAGCACTAATAGTCTTGAAAATATCCTCAATTTATTCAGGGTAGGAAAAACAGGTACTCCATGATTCTATAAGTCATTGCCATCTTGTTTTTAATGTTTAAAATGGCCTACTTCACAGATAGTTTTTTGAAAGAATGGTTATTCAATCAACACTCGTCACTAAAGACAATGTAATCTTTTTCATTTCTTCAATCTTAACTAGTTAAACACCTTTGTTCTTTTAAATAAAATTGAATTGAGCTTTCATGCCTTCCAATGAATAGTCTTCAGTGTTTCATTTAACAGTACAATTGTTGTGCAGTTTCAAAGAAATTACATTTAACTTCCAAAGTGTCTCACATCTGTGAACAAGCACCATTAGTCTTATCGGTGGTAAACATAACGAACAATAAAAACAATAAAAAAATCGTTTACATTGACTCAAAGGGTTACTAAGTCGCTGTTTCTAGTTCTTTATGATAAATCAATCACAAGGAAATGCCGTGGACATATGTCATTGGTCAGTCCTTGTATGTCGCTTTATACCCAATCCCATACATTAACTCCCAGGGGAAACTACCATCACAAACTGGAGACTGTCTGAAGATTGTTATATTTTGTCACCGATCTGAACTCATCTGCTTTATCCAATGAAAACACCTCTGACATATTATTGAAACAGCCATATTGCTTCTTGCAAGACAACTTCCGTTGTTCTTTCATTTTCAAATGAATTTGTCAGAAATCAACCATCAAATCTTTGTTTATGCAATTGTCACTACTAACTCATATGCTTAACGTTTTTCGATTCAAGAAAGAATTTGCATAAAAAGATTTTGTTATGCATGGCCATCAGCGCAAACACAAAAAAAAGTAATGTTGACAAAGACGACCATAGAACTAGTGTAGCCGTAACTCTGTGTATTGGCCTGTGCGTCTTCATACCCCAAATGTGGGGTATACACACGAACCAAACAACTTAAGGAAACTATTTGCAAAAGTTATAACTGATAAACATTGATAGCATCTTCAATGACAGAACAATATTGCAATGTGAAACGTGATTGGAAGCGTCTCGGAGGGACGATCCCAATGATGTTTTACTTTGCAATATTGAAATAAGAGAGGCATTGTTGTTGTAGACTTACACAAATCTTAAGCGTAAACTGTTTAGTAAAACGGTACTCAGGACCCCAAGTCAGTGTCGCCGTCACTTAATTCCTTGCTACCCTCCTTGTAATGGGAATGGGCAACCGGAACTTGTTGGCTTTATCAAGATAATACCTCTGGATCCTTCGGGGCTCAGTGGTTAATGTGGTGGACTCATAACTCGGAGGTCCCGGCTTCGAGCCTCACTGAGACATCCGCTTTCGTGGGATTGGCCTTTGGCGAGCAACTTGCCTAGTACTGGTGGATCCAGGAAAGCCGTTACAAAACTGAAACATTTTTGGTACGGCACTGGCGAAGAGGATCCTTATCGGACCTGTGTCAGAAATAACATTGACTTAACTGAATAAGGAAGTATTATATTCGATAGGTAAACAATGGGAAAACAATCAGTGACACAGGTACATTGTACTCTTCGAACACTGACACCTTTACGGACACCCTAGTCTGAATGATCTACATGTAGTTATTTCATTGTAACAGCTTGTTAGAGTCGGGACCACCCCTGAAGTATCAATGACCGTGCGGCAGTCAATTTATGTAAAAATACCAAGTTGAATTGAGAAAAGCAAATAAAAGTAAATAATAAGAGAAAAGGAAAATAGAATGATTCTACCAGTGAGGATTTACCCATTTTAAATCAAAACCATTTTATTTTGTACCAAACAAACATTTAAAAACAATACTTACTGCCTAACGTGTTGAGGTATTTGCGGTTAATTTCTGTCTCAAAAATACAATTTATCATAAAAACGACCAAAAATATAGATAGTATTACAATTAGCTAAGACAGTACTGACGCTGCTGATTTTGTATTTAATTACAACAAAAACGCGTGGTTGAGATGTGTGAATAGGCTTAGATTAAACAAAGTCAAGTCGATGTTAAAATGTTATTTCTTGACAATGGTTTCAGGACAAACATTGGATAGATATTTTTTATCATTATTTTTTATTATTTCTTTTTATAGGAATTGAAATGATTTTCGATGCAGATCAGAACAAAAACACGAACATTTGGCTTGTAAGATAAAGAGTTCCATACAATGAAACGTATTTCTGCTAATCAAGGTTGAATCAATGAGTTGCAATTATTAACGCATTGTATGAACCTCTTTCAAACAAAACCCATAGCATGTTGAATAGAGACAAAATGCTTATCATTGAAAGCACTGGAAAATTAATTTCATATGTTTATCAAAATGCCCTTTTTATGGTGATTTTACGTAAAATGCATATATATCATTCACGTTTCGATAAAACACCCTGAAATTGTCTGCTTTATTAAGAAATACAATTCTGTCAACTCAAAGACACTTTTTAAAATATTTTTATTTATGAAAAAGTTCTGAAAATGAAAATAAACATATAATCTTTCTCCTTATAGAAAAGTACTTTTAACAAAATGTTTAACAGAAACAAATGGACGTTCCTATCCATGTAACTGCAATATAAAACAATACATTGGTATTGATCTCTTAAGGTTAGACGGACATCAACACACGTTTGTCCAAAATTCCTTCACGTTACCACAGCTGAACAAATGGTACAGCGAAATCGTACAAAACTGTATTTAGTCGATCTTATGTTCACGACAAGCTGATTGTACATTAATAAGCTTGTCTTATGAAATTCGCTACAACATAACGATTATACAGTTTTTTTTTCTCGATTTTCTTTTCCATTTTTATTTTCAACAAGAAATTTGTATCCTGTTGTATTCAGTTAACATTAATCCTTAGAATGCTTGGTATTTAAAAGAAAATAGATTTTTGTGTCGACTGCTTTCCCAAACCCTAGATATCTGCTTATTTTGTTGCAGAAAGATACTCAGAGTAGCAAACAGGTTAGATCACAGGTCAGCCGACAATTTACTTGGCGGTTGGCCTGGATCTAACCTGTTTGCATAAGCATGAAGTCGGTTCCAGCACTATAAGGGTCTACATGCCGCAGTCACCAGACTTTTTCACATACCCTTCCTTTCCGTGGCGCTAATTTGTAGGACGTCATGTTAGAAGAAGTAACCTATATAAGGCCGCGAACCTGTTGACTCGAATGCATTCAAAAGTGACAGTTGGTGAGATCGCATATATTTCGTAAAACATCAACAGCAAACCAGCCGGTTTCATTAAAAGTGAGTAAAATAGAATTTATGTATTTCTTCTCACTGGTGCATTGAAAAGGGAACGCATAGGTCTTAGTCAAGAGTTGAATGTTTCAAGAAATGTGTTCGTCATGTATTATATGTATACTGTAATATGGTATGTAACAAGCTACTCATCTTTCGTCTTTTTCCATTTGAAAGTCATTCCGACGGTTGCTATCGAATATATCATATCATACAAGACACATTTATCAAGGTTGAATACGCTTAAAATCCCAACTTTGAAACTTATTCTTTCGTCAGATCACTTCCGTCGTTCTCGGTATACATAGGTATGGGCCGGAAGTATTTGCATTAAACACCAATGTATCAATCATTCTTTCTTTTTTTAACATGTCGTCTGAAATTGGTTTCCTTTGCCAAATAGGATGACACCAACGTATTCGTTATTTGTTTACTGTCGCTTGGTTATCATTACCAAATAAGATGAAACAACGATATACACTTCTTGATTTCCTTTCTATCGCTTGATATTGGTTTCCCCTACCCTATAAGATGACACCAATGTTATTATTCAGTAGTTTACAGTCGTTTGATATTGGTTTCTCTTAAATTGCATTTGTTTACTGCCGCTTGATATGGGTCTTTTTACCAGTAAAATGGTGCAATTGTCTCTGAAGTAATACACGAACAAACAATAAAACAACATCTTGAACTACTAATAAGTCAAGGCAATACAGTATATACTTATGTATACTTTATTTCTTTCAGCATATTTGTCATGGAGAATAATAACGACAACAGTTCAGTTCGAAGGCCCTTCATAGAAGCGACGAATCTGGTCATCCTTGGGCAACAGGGCACCGGAAAAACCACGATCTTTAATCAGTTCCGAGCCTACTTCGAGACGAAGAAGACGGAGAGGCCAATCAACAGTCCGAACCGTCTAGAGTTGAAGAGCGAGAACGCCCGCATCATCGTTTCCGACATCAATCTGCCGGACCAGCTCACCAACATTTGCATGTACAGCCTCGTCAAGGGGGACGCCTTCGTGCTCGTGTACGATATCGGGGACTCGAAATCCTTCGACTACGTGGAACGGATCAAGAACTTTCTGACGACCATGAAAGGCGACGATTGCGTTATAACGTTCGTGGGTAACAAATGCGATCTGGGCCCGAGATCGATACCGTGTGTGCTGATGGACTGTCTGGTGATGGTGGAGTGGGGCAAGAAGCACCTCGAGGTGTCCGCCACTACTTGTGACACCGTGCCCGCCATCCTCGACTCCGTCTTCTCCAACATGAACTTGACGCAGTTCCTGCTGCCCGAATCCGAAAGTGTGGTCGCGAACAAGAACTCGTGTGCGCGGAAACACAAGCCTCTCTTCAAGACGGACTCTTCCCGGCTATCGAAGCAACAATTGGTGGAGGACCGGGAATGCATAGCGTCGTTAGTAGCGCGGGGTATCATACCCGAACCCGTGAAACAGGAAAAGTCCAAGAAACGGTTATCGCCCCAGAGATCACTGGACAGGTTTCTACAGAAATTCAAGTTTAACTCTAATTAGGATGGTCAGTTTTAATGCGGGATTATTGTTATTTGGTTTATCCCTAACTCTAACACATTATCTTGTTTAATTGTTTAATTTGTCATTAAGTGCTAAAATGAAATAAAAGAAAAAGAACATCACTTGTTTGTTTGTATTTAACTTAATCTTCATTACATTATCTGTTATAAATGCGCTTCCTCCCATGAATGAATGAATGAATGAATGAATGAATGAATGAATGAATGAATGAATGAATGAATGAATGAATGAATGAATGAATGAATGAATGAATGAATGAATGAATGAATGAATGAATGAATGAATGAATGAATGAATGAATGAATGAACGAACGAACGAACGAACGAACGAACGAACGAACGAACGAACGAACGAACGAACGAACGAACGAACCGAACCGAACCGAACCGAACCGAACCGAACCGAACCGAACCGAACCGAACCGAACCGAACCGAACGAACCGAACGAACGAACGAACGAACGAACGAACGAACGAACGAACGAACGAACCGAACCAAACGAACGAACGAACGAACGAACGAACGAACGAACGAACGAACGAACGAACGAACGAACGAACGAACGAACGAACTACTTAATTAGTGGGTAGATTTTTGTTTACTTTCATATTCGGATTTGAATATTCAAATAACGTTATAGTCCGGTCTATTACTTGTCCTATTTGAATAGGCATAATGCAGACCCCTCTACAGGACCAAACGACTCCCATCCTACACCTTGGTAATGGTTACTTGTTTATAATACATGGTGAAAACTGTCCATGAACACTCACACATTCGAACAATAAGAAGACGGAAAGAAGAATGGCGTTTGGACGCACTGTCAAACAGGGTCTCGTTAATACATACCCACCTATCGCCACATCTTTGCGTCTTGAAGCAGACTACTTTCAAAAAACGTTGTGGCACAAGGAGAAATTGCTTGCCACAAGCAATTTCTCCTTTTGCCACAATGCTTTTTCAATCTATTTACATAACACAACCGCAGGATTTAAAAGTTTTCCACATGTTTGCAAAGCTGTTCTAAAAATCGTCTGCTGCAAGTAAAAATTGTCGTCTGTAGGTGGTAAAGAGTTAAGAAAAGTTCAAAGATATTTCTGAATGGAGGAACGCCATACCCCGATCAGTGCGAATGAACAGCATCACCACGGGGTTTAATCTGCGGACAGAATTGCCTCGTAATTTGTCGCCAGTTCTGATATTCACAGACAAATATTAACGATAAGACTTATACAATTACAGCCAGTGATAACTTTCTCTGGGAACACCGTGAAAGACAACATATTTTCGTGTATATAAACTATCCAACATTCGTCAGTGTTCGTAAGGGGTATAGATAAAGTAAACTTAAAGAAAGGAGTGGTTACAGTTGTATACACAATAGTCACAGGGGCCGTTACAAAACTGATAAAGGTTGGTTCGGCACTGACGTGGCACTGACAAAGAGGACCCATATGGGACCTGTTTTAGAAATATACTATAACTATAATTATACATTTATACACGGCTATACATAAAGGAGGTTGTATACATGATGGAGGATTCCACGTAAATATGTGAAGGAGGGGTTACACAGGTATACATAAAGAAAGGGGTTACACGGTATATACGAAGGAGGAGACTATACGGGTATACACAAGAAGGGGGTACACGGGTATACACAAGGAGGAGACTATACGGGTATACACAAGGAGGAGACTATACGGGTATACACAAGGAGGAGGTACACGGTATACACGAAGGAGGAGACTATACGGGTATTCACAAGGAGGGGGTACACGGGTACGTATACATTAAGGAGGGGGCTACATGGGTATACATGAACGAGGGAGTCACACGGGTATAAATGAAGGAGGGGTAAACGGGTAAACATGAAAGGGAAGGGATTACACGGGTATATATTTATATATAAGCAAGAGGTTTACATATGCATACATGAAGGAAAATCTCAGCGATTTCATGAAATCCCTTATTCACTTAGAGATTTCGTGAAATCCCTAAAAATGTCAGAGATTTCACGAAATCCCTGAAAATTGAGAGGTCATAATACACAGTTTTACTGACGACCATTTGAATAAATCCAGGGAAGTATAAAGAATGGGTACTAGGTTTTTTATGCAGGAGGGGTAACCTGCTGTATTTGAAGAAAGGGGCTGCTAGGGTAAATGCAAAAAAGCGACGTGTTTATAAAAAGGAAACGAGTAGCTAAGGGAATATATGAAAGAGAGGCTACTAGGTTTAACCCTTTATCAAACGCAACATTTTTTACTGTCCCAAATTCAAAGAGTTTGCAGACGACATTTAAAAATGTGATGAAATTGGAAATTAATATTCTGATAGGGCAGAAAACATTGTGGAAAAATGAAAAATTGCTCGTCACGAGCATTTTTGCCTTTTTCCACACCGTTTTCTAAAGTCGTCATCACAAAGTGGTCAAATGTCGTTATTGTTTGGTAATGGGTTAATATGGAGGAGGGATGTACTGGCTTTTATTAAGGAATAGTTTTGACCTAAACGGGACGGTCTACTTACGGGATTGACGAATGGTATTTGTTTCCTACACAATTCATTATGTCTTGAGATGAACTTCTTTGACACGGAAATACATAAGAACGGGCTTTCTTTCCAACGATCCAATCAGAAGCACACCGGATGATACAGGATGTCAGCAATAGCAGACAACAACTAACAATTTCTTTGTAATTTTCAGTAAAATGTGACGAAAGTTGTTGTTTTTTTGTCACAGTGGCCAGAACGTTTTCAGCAGCATTTTCGTCAAAATTAATATTTTAAGAAATTCGCCAAGATTTTGTTGGTTGATGGCAGCCATTGAAATAAACGATCGTTGGGTATCTCGCATTTGTAATTATTATGTTTTAGGACTTAGATTGTTAAGGTATATAGCCCATTATAGGAATGTTGCATATCTCATCACTGAATGGTTGCAACTTTATGAAACTTTGTCACATTGAAAATCTTCACATATGAAAAGGTTTTACCGAGAAGGTTTTCCATTTTAACCTCAATTAGGGACACTATAAATGCAAATACTAACATTGAAGCCTATGTGACATTGAAAATGTTTGATTTTAAGAGGCCATATACCTTAAAAACTACATATGCATTTAAACGAGAAGATACAAGGAATGGATATAAAGTCATCCCAGATTGATATTTTCCTGTCTATGCGGTTTACATCAATCCTAATACCCCATCCCCCAAATCCATGGGACTTTGTGACGAGCCTAGATTGAAAGCACTGGCAGACGACAAACAATAGCACGGAACGTGTATATCTTCTACATGGAATAGGGTAGAAACCTTTGTTACATAAGGATAAACCTTCCAGTAAGAGCAATCATTCTCTTTGGTCACAGAGTTTCCTCAGTTTCCTTCAGCCAAGCGAACAAAGTAAAGTATTATGTCATAAAGAGTCAATAGTTGTTGTTCCTCGTACTCACAACAGTTTGTTTGTGTGGCGTTTTGTATCTTTAAATATATTACGAATTATGTTTGAACTTAACGACACGGAAGTAGAGAAGGTAAAACAGTAAGGACACCGACAAGTTTTGTCATAAGAACAATGTTGCATGAAGAGATGCCTCTTTAAAAAAAAAATCAGAAATAAATACGAATGACTAAAACAAAACTTTCTTGGTACAAATGTTAGGTGCCGAAGGGTTCATTTCGAATAGTGAATTGATAACTCAACACAATCACTTGAATACTATAAGGAGATACATTTCGAGTACAGAATGAATAAACAGGCCCCTTCACAAAGCCGAGTACAAAGAATTTAATTTCAATTATTCTAGTCGGCATATTCAGCACAAACATGCGTATGGTCATAGCAGTTCAGTAGACTATGCAAACTAAATGAATATACAATTTCAATTTATCTACATGGTATTCAAACAAAACACATATATACTCATATAAACGATACATTTATACACTCATACACATAGTTGCCTTAATTTTCATCTCGTCAATGTTTATTGATATTTTCAATTTAAACTGAGAATTGGAAACAAAAATGAAATAATTGCCGGTAATCAATATCTCTATAAATAATATAATAGTAAATAAATCAATTTATCTAAGCAGGAAAAAATTCATCTAATATTATAGAATATAGACAAAGGCTTTGAGAATCCGTTTAAATCAAATAAAAAATCAAAAAGGAACTTTTGACATTAGGAAGAGAAAACATGACAGGGAAAAAAAATACACGAACGTCGCATTTAACAAAAGAAAATTGTAGATTTCTAAAACAATTCTGTGCATCTCGAGTGGACTAGAATGCACAGTTCCATGTTAACACAGGGTGACACTTTACTAGTAAGAGATTAAAATCAAAACAAAGAAAAGCCTAAAATTAAAGGAAATGTTGTTTAAGGGACTTAAATCCACAAAGAAAAAAAAAGCCTTGTATAACCATCCGAATAGCACGTAGTCTCTAAAACCCACATTACCTTAATAGGAATATTCCGTTATGGCCGCTTGTGACTTTGGCACCTCCCGTCTCTATGGAAAAACGTTACTTGGTACTTCTCAGGTATCTAGGAACAACTTCGTCCCGGATAAATAGATAATTCGTGGGCACAACCCTTTCGCCCTGTGACAAATGCGGCCTCACGAAACATACGTTGATTTCATTTGATTATTAAGTTTAACCCTTAGAATGCTGGGTAATTTACTGAAATAGATTGTTGTGTCGTATGCTTTCTAAAGACCTTGGATATTTGTTTAATATTGTTGAGGAAAGATTCTCAGAGTAGCAAACATGTTAGACCATAGGCCAGTCGCCAAATGAATTGGCGGCTGACCTGTGATCTAAACTGTTTGCATAAGCTTGAAGTTGGTTCCAGCACTTTTAAGGGTTAAACTTATTAATTTAACAGCGATTGTGACAGAAACTTGAAGCTGATCAAATTCATTCTCGATGATTGCTTCCTGGGTACTAAACCAGTCCTGGCGCCAATTTCAACTCGCCACCAATGGGGATCGAACTTGGGACTCCAGTAACGGAAGTCGACGCTCGGCCGCTACACCACTGTCGCCCACTTATCAAGTTTTGGAAAAGGTGAAAACTACTGACTTTGCAATGAGTGTTATTTGAATAAATTGGAATATGTTTCTGTTGTTTCGTGGCCATATGCCTCCTTTTGTTTTAAAGATTAATAATTTATGCATGTTCTTTTTCTATTATTTGATGTATAGGAGTTTCTTCCGTTTTAGTTAAAACATACATGACAAATACAGTTTGTATTCAACTATGCTTCATCAAAATGGAGAGGTTTACAACTTGTTCAAGTAGACGATAAATACAAACGTTTTAATTAATATAATACATGTGAAATTACTCGTCATAAGAAGGGTAATATTTTAGTACCATGATTGCATTAGCTATAGACGACAGTGGTCCACGGTACCGTTTTACTAAATATTTTATGCTTCGTTTTTGTGCAAGATCCAAACAACATTCCTCTTATTTCAATATTTGGCTAAGCAATATTACACAGTAACACATAATTGGAATCGTTCCAATGATGTGTCACATACCAATAGTGTGTTTTTATTCAAGATACTATCCATGTTTATCCTATTCGACTTACGCGAATATTTCCTTAAATCGTTGAGAAAAAGAGATACCCTGGTGTAGAGCGTCGGCTTCTGGACACGAGGGTCGTGGGTTCGTATCCCGTGAGTAGCAAGATTTGCCGTGCGATCATTCATTGGTCCACATTTGGCGCTAGTGCTGGTTATATATCCAGGAAGCAGGATCGAGAGTGATTTATCTAATTTGTAATAACTTGTTTCTCGATCAATGTAATATTAATAAGTTTAAGCAAAGAATGTGTATGTGCGATAAGGATTAAACAGTAGATCAGATCATTACAGGCGTCAGAGAGGGACGAAAGTTATTTCCGTTTCAACTCAACATTTTTCTTACATGACTAATTGTCAACGGTCTTCTTTCATAAGCGATAGATAAACATTGTGAATACTGCAAACCGTGAGGATTGACTTCTTTTGTGATAAAAGAAATTCATTTGCAATGGAGCTTTTTATTCGGACAGGTAAACAGAATGAGTTGTCGCGTATAAGTTTATGTCTTAAATCACTTTTTTTGTTATAAGACAAATGATTTAAACCGCATTTTTCAAAACGATATTATGATTAAAACAATAAAAGAAAAGAAAATGCTTTAAATATGAACTTTTTTCAAAACAACGGGAGAATATGTTTATTTGGCTAAGTCTGAAAAAATCAACCCATATTAAAGCGATTAGATGTTTATCAAGAAGTTCAATTTTTTTTTCTACACGAGACAGTTTCAATGAGGTTGTTTTCCATTTCCTTCTTATAGCTTATCAAATAGTGCAAACGTTGGTTTTTTGAAAACCTAAATTGTAATTTACCAGTAAACATCACAAACATTGACCGACAAAATAGGGTAGAGCATTTATTTTTCATGTAAGTATTTTCTGGAAGCAATCGTAGAAGGTAATTAATTGAGTAAAATTTATTTTGAGTATACAGATTGCTTGGAATTATTGGGATAATTGAACAATACATGTAATTTGATTGGGTCGGAGAGACAAAATGATTGAAGAGAACATCAATAAAGTGACATTTGGATTGAATAATTGAATTGAATAAATCATGATGATAAAAGAATGGTTGGCATATTCGATAAAAACAAATAAACACAAGCGAGTATCTCCTATCTTTCCACAGCGTGGTTATCGGTCATTTTCGCCGCAGTGTCCGGAGAGGAGTGTGTTGACTCCAAGTGCTTCACGGCCAACTCGACGCATGCGTGGAATGGAGTGACCATCAACTACGGCTGTCAGCATACAGGGTACGAAACGGGGTTTTCGTGAGGGTTGCTGGGATGTTTGTATGGGTTTTTCATCGCGTCAACTTCATTTAAGTTATGTTGCGATTCCCGACTCATAGTGAATGGGGAAAGATCCTATGCTTTAACCCATTACCAAACAATTACGACATTTGACCAGTTTGTTGCAGACGACTCTGAAAAACATTGTTGAAAAAGGAAAAATTGCTCTTGACAATGGTTTCTGTCCTATCATCAGTGTATTTTCCAATTTCATCACATTTTGAAATGTCGTCCGCAAATTCTTTCAATTTGGGGCTGTCGACACTGTGTCGTTTCGTAAAAGGGTAACTGTCCACAAGGGCTGTTTAAGTCGGGTAGAACCATCGGCATTCCGCATGTTAGTCGCAAGACTGGCTCTCACGACAATCAAAATGACTTTACAAGGATTCGAACCCAAGCGGTAGGGGCCATGCTATTTTAAGTTCTTAACTCAAACCATTTGGCTTTCACGAAGATTTGATTTTGCACCCGACTTACTACATGTTACTCATTGTGACGAGAAAGATAAGTTTTAAACATACGCTTGTCACCTCAATGCCACCGTGCAAATACCACCCTTTGAGACCATTATTTTATCGTTGGCGCTAGATACAATAGCGAAAGTACGCTAGTTTGAAATAAAAAAGAAATTATACGGAACAGGGGACTTGTCGTAAACGGTCGTCTTTCAATTAGGTTGATTGAATATCAAACTACAGGAGACATACAATTCAATCGTTGTTTTTACACATAACGTTCGAAATGTAAGACTTTTTGTAAGGACAATGACACAACAGCTTTGATGTTTTGTCGATTTGCGGGATCGGTTTTGGCTTATGCTATTATCGTAGCATTTCGGAAGCTCTGTATTAACGGTTTACGACATTATGCCGTCTGATTTTGTTTTTACTTCCTTGACATCGTGATTGTTTCTAGCGTTGATTTTATTTGATAAGCACATGGGTGCCCTTTTACTAAACAGTTTACGCTTAAGATGTGCGTAAGTCTAAAAAAAACAATTACTCTTATTTCAATATTGGGCGAAACAATATTGCAAAGTAACACATCATTGGTAACGTCTCTCCGAGACGCTTCCAATGACGTATCACGTTGCAATATTGTACTTTCATTGAAGATACTACCATTATTTATCAGTTATGTCTTACGCCAAACGTTTCCTTAAGTTTTTTAGTAAACCTTGTTGTCGGTTTGCTACTGTTTTTCAGGTCAAGACTCTATCGTTGTTCGTTGTCAATCATGGGACAGTCCGATATAAACAACGACAAAACACACTGTGTTGCCCTGGGCAATATTCCCGGGATTCACCAGTTTTGCAAATCGCATATTCTCGGTTTGGGCGCACCATCCGCACCCCCGTTTATCCCGGATGTCAACAACAACAATATCAACAGCAATGATAAAAATGATATCAGAGAAAACAACAAAGATGGTTAGTTCGAATGAAATAGTGTGTAAATCTTGTATGTTTATATCTTTTTTTTCTGCCACCACTTTCTCCAGAACATTCTTTTCCTGTATCTGTCCTTTAAGTTTTCCACTTTAATTGAATCAAAAAGATTTCCCATCAATTCAGTATAGATTGTACTTTTTATTTAAATTGTTTTTAGTGCAGTATTTCAGCTTTATTCTAAACATATTGTATTGCCAGAAATCTTTTTACAGTGAATTACAAACATAACATATACAAGTTATGGCAAAAGGGTCTGGCCAGAAGTTCTCACATCAATATATTCGGCCATTCCGTTTTGACTGAATTACTTAGAAATATGTCTTTATCTGTATTTCAAATAGTACATTATGATACTTTTTCAAAAAGGAGAGAATGGGTAATTCACAATTTTGGTCCGGCTATTTGAGGATTTCAGCTTTGGCGCGATGCTTGTCTAATGTTAGTCTAATGGAAGAAGGGCACAAGCTTACTTGTATATATGGGCATTTCCATGCTGGGTAAAACCATCAGTATTTCGGATTTTTAAGCCGGGAATTCCAATATAATAGTTCTGTAATTCATTCAATTGAGTCAACAATATTTTAGTTATTATTCGTTATACCCTGGAGTTTACCTGTATCACTCAGAGCTCTACAGTAGCTTGCTCATGAGCATGCACACGAAATTTCCCAGTGCTGCTTTTGAATATTAAACACAGGACTCCCGTGTCACAAGTCCTACAGCATAACCCCTAAACCAAACAATTACGACATTTTATCATTTTGTTGCAGACGACTCTGGAAAGCACTGTTGAAAAAGAAGAAATTGCTCGCAATTTCTCCTTTTCCCACAATGTTTTCCACTCTATCAAAAGATAACTTTCTAATTCCATGACATTTTGAATTGTCGTCTGCAAACTCTTTCAATTTGGGACAGTAGAAAATCGTTTGGAACAATCTTCATTAATCCTAAGAATGCTACGTAATTTTCGAAAGAAATAGATTCATCTGTCGTCTGCTTTCCAAAACTTTAAATACCTGCTTAATTGTAATAAGGAACGATACTCAAGGTAGTAAACAGATTAGATCACAGGCCAACCGCCAATTTACTTGGCTGGCTTGGATACAACCTGTTTGTAAAAGAATGAATTCTCTTCCAGCATTGAAAGTGTCAAGCAGTGTCCAAAATGGAAAACGATAACAGTCGATGTTCTTAGTGAAAGCATTTTTTCTCTCGTTATTTTATAATATTCAGTAACTGCCAATGGTTCAAACAGATATATTTACTCATAAAGCACTATTCATCATTTTATCACAGCGATTTGTTTTTGTTTAAAGTCTTCTGTATCAGGTGGTTCAAAATTAGGCATAGTTGTAAGCAAAATCCCCATGGTGGTATATTTGGAAATTCGTGAGAGACAGGCGCCTTACCGACTTGCGCAGTTCCGATTGTTCTACCCGGATTGACCAGCTCCTATTGGGCATTAAATTTGTGTTCTTCATCCATTATTATGAATCGAGCATCGCAATAAAACTAGAATATCATTTTGTGATAAAAATTGAATATATAAAGCCGATATAGATAAAATGAAAGCAAAAAATGGGTTAAATGTTACTATTAAATTCCTTCTTACAGATAAGGCAAGTGAACATCCTGATGATAAGCCTATCAAGTATGAGACAGGTAATTAACTTGTTATTTCATCAACCGTTCAATCAATCGATCTTAAGCTCGTTCGATGAATCAATCAATCAACCAACCAACCTACAAATAGAATACTAAATCCATCAACAGGTCAATCAATCAAACAATTATACTTTCATGTATGAAGTGTTTGGGGAAAATACATTCAATGGTCGTATCATTTCTGCTACATAGACCTGGATCATTTCAAGTTTTTAGGCCGCCGGCCCATTACGCATGATTAAAAAATGCCAAATATCAATGACCTCTTGAGCGTTATGGGGTATTATATTTTTATACGTTTACTTCATACATAGTTATTTCTTGACGTGTGTTTTGGTAAGGGCGCGCACAAACGCATAAAAGCTATTAGATTAAGAGACTTAATATGTCTGATACCGGATAAAAGCCATTGATACCAAATATTGTTGCCATCTTTCAAAATTCTGAAATTAAGTAGGCGTGTTTCATGGATCTATTTGAATACAACCTGAACGTTTGGAGTCGTTCCTACATTTGCGCAACAAGGTTCTCCAAATGTGAGAATGAATCTGTTTACGATTAAACGCTTGCAGATATCAGTGTTGTTCAGTCTATCACACTTGTGGTGTCAAAATTTCAAAAAAGGTTGATGTGCGACTTTGTGATGAACGTATTGAGGAGGGACGCAAGCTCACAGGGGTTTGCATCAAATACACCACTCCCAAATCAATGTATATGTGTCGTTATTCTGTCACTAGTCACTAGTGCCTTTTTGGGACCGATGACTAGGTGCCCTTGTGATATCCGGCACTAACCATATAAAACATGCACGTTTTTTTTTAGAAATAACTTCTATTACGTCTATTTTGTAATTCGTTTGATACTGAGGATGAATATCATTTTATGATTGTGTGTCCGATAAATGATGAAATAAGAGGACGCTATTTAAGCACATATGTACAAACGTGTTACATTAATGTATTCACAAAATGCACCTATTAACATAAATCTTAGAATCTTGAGTCATATGCCCTACTCTATCTCTATCTAATTGGTTTTGATTGCCACCGGACGCAATGAGACGAATCGTTGAGACTGAGTTTGCGTCCGTTTGGAACTTTTCAGAGGTTATTAACCCTTTACCAAACACCAAATACTCGACTGTCCCAAATTGAAAGAGTTTGCAGACGACATTTCAAAATGTGCTGAAACTGAAAATCATCTTTAAATAGGGCAGAAAACATTGTGGGAAAAAGAGAAATTGCTCGCTACGAGCAATTTCTCCTTTTCCCACAGTGTTTTCCAGCGTCGTCTGCAACAGAATGGTCAACAGTTGTTATTGGTTGGTAATGGGTAAAGTCAAGTATAACCGTCAGTCTGCCTCCGGAGGTGCGTAACTACAGTTTATTACGGACTGGGGTGACGTAATTGTGGAATCAGACTGACGTAAAGCAGATTGTATGGAATTGATTTATATTCTCTATTTTATTAATGACATGCTATCCACTTCCTTTTTCTATGTGACATTGATTTCTTTGTTTATATATTTTGAGAATTATTGTAATGACAAGAGACTTTGTAAGTAAACGTCTTAATGAACATTCGTATTCAGGTTCGTATTCGCTATAAACTTTAACTGTTTTATGCAAAAAAGATATTGTACTGTAAAATGCATAAACACATGGATTGGGCTGTTAAGCATTGTTTGAAGTCCCTTTGCTATATAAAGCATGTTTTCATCATTCTTAAAAGCACTTAGATACCGGGTTAGCAAATTTGATTACGTTCTATGCTAAATATTTGTGTAAGTTCAAAACAACGATCGCCAAGTAAATCCTAGGCCGGTCTGTGATCTAACCTGTTTGCTACTCTTAGTATCTTTCCTCATCAAAATTAAGTAGGTTTTGAAAAGCAGACGACACAGGAATCACGGTAAAATATATCGGGTTCGGCTTTGAATTGTTATCCGATTCTACTTCGGAAAACCGCATAATATTCCAACGCCTTGTCCGATAACGTATCCGACTTCAAGCCACAACCCATTTGGGTATTGCGTTGGAATATTATCCGGTAGGCCGAAAGCGAAACGAAAAATAATCTATAGATGAACATTTCCGATTCAAGAAAACAACACTCTGTCCTCTACATACGTATTTCGTTGGTTTATATTTCCAGAATATGTCACATGTATTGAGGTGGAAGTTCTCGTTGGTGTGTCGATAGGGAGTTTTGTTTTGGGGAGTTTCGTCACCTGGGCCCTCATCACGATACTCGCTCAGTAAGTGTTTGTTTAAAGGTGCTTGTTTACAGATGTGATGAAACTTGGAAGTTGAAAATCAATTTCTTTAACCCTTTACCAAACGTCAAATTTCGACTGTCCCAAATTGAAAGAAATTGCAGACGACATTTCAAAATTGGATGAAATTGGAAAATAATCTTCAGATAGGACAGAAAAACATTGTGGGAAAAGGAAAAAATGCTCGTCACAATTGAGTTATCACAATTGTACCAAAGTTCAAGCAAGAATATCATTGATCGCTTTGTGTCACGAATGAATCTTATGCAATGCACAGGTACTGTCAAACCCCTAAATAAGACCTGATAATGCCATGTTTGTATGTTTGTTTTTTAGACCTTTAGTTGTGCAACTTTCAACGCGAAAGCTATTTTCTCAACACTGATCATTTGTGTTCTAGTGGGAAAGCAGTCAACGGTTTCGATCGAATATTGTAGAGTGTTGGTGAAGAACTTCCAGGAGCATTGATAGCTGTAATAATTTCTGGTGATATGATAAGGGAAAAACTGTTGAAACGAAGCATAACCCACATCCAAGAAATGCCCAATAAACTAATCGACCTCAGTTCCTCGTTGCATACTAATTGTTTGTAATCTTATATGTTGGCTAAATAATCATCGGGAATCAATCAATCTACAATTCAAACGTTCAATCATTTAGCATATCGCTTAGCAGTACATACATATATGTGCCATTCAATTATTCCAGATGCAAGAACATTAAGAAAGAACTCCGTGACGCCCACAGATCCAACTCGATTCGTGCGATAGGACAACCTCTCGTGGTAAGTGAGCCTTGTATGAGAAATAAAACTTGATTGAACACGTGCCTGGTACAACATAGGTCTAGTTCAATTAGACAGTCCTATATATAACCTCTGTGTTGCTTGCAGCTTCTCGAACTTAATATTGTTGTTACAATCAGATATGGCTCTACAAGACGATTTTAACGAATACCAACAACATAGTATTTTCCAATCTGCATTTGAAATACCGTATATAAAAGATTATCTAGACGACATCGCTTCAGGTATCCTTATAAAAGAAAGGAAGGGACCTCTGAGATAATGGTTTGTAGCACCATTTGAGAAATAACTTGCTTAAAACTCGAGCTTATATTTCTATAAGCAAATCGTCTTTTAAGTAATTTCTGTTGAGACCAGCAGTATTGGGTTTCGAGAAGCAAAGTCGTGAATGTATATTTTAACCCGTCCCAAGTTCGTCAGCAATTTTTGGAACATTCTGAATCTACTGCCCTTTCGGTAGCTTTTTTTTTTCATTTTTCAATAAACATCGTACCACAATACAAATACTGTATGGTTTCAACATCATCTTATTTTGACTATCAGTTTGTTTCATGTGTAAACAAGCACCTTTAACCCTTTACCAAACAATAACGACATTTGACCACTTTATGCAGACGACTCTTGAAAACATTGTGGGAAAATGAGAAATTGCTCGTGATGATCAATTTCTCCTTTTCCCACAATGTTTTTCATTCCATCAGAAGATTACTTTTCAATTTCATCACACTTTGAGATGTCGTCTGCAAACTCTTTCAATTTGCGACAGTCAAAAATTTGGCATTTGGTAAAGGGTTAAGTAGTACATAACTTTGACCAAGTGGCAATAGAGTGGCACAGTGTCGGTATTGTTCAGAGTGTACTCGAGTTCGAGTGGTACATTTGTAGGTTATCACAATTCTCACGGTATCACCACACTTAACATTCTCAACACCCGTATGTACGTAGGTTTATATCGTCATAGTACGTGCTTATTTAGTTAATTCAAATCACATTGCAATGTAAAGATCACAAACACTCTCATACTCCCTGTATAAACATCAAGTTACACAAACGTTGGCCTACAGTTATTATGGTGTCAATACTATGTAAAGTATGTTATTACATAGTTATAGTATTAACTCAATTGAAAATATAGATCCATATGTTAAACAGCATACATGCATACGATTGAACATGGGGAATAGATGGTTGGTGTCTTGAATCGGAAATGTTATCGGGCAAGGCTTAGGAATATTATCCGGTGAGCCGAAGGCGAAACGGATAATAATCCGAAGCCGACCCCGATAACATTTCCCATTCAAAGACACCAACTATCTATTCTATTTATCCTGTTACCTTTATGTTTTCTTTAAAAGAAAAGAGATGAAAATAAAACAAGAGAAAAAAGGACAAAAACAAGTAAAGAATGATGTAAACATGACGTCTCGTCGTTCATATGACGTCATGATTATTCACGTGCATGTGTTATATGGCTAGTGCCGGATATCACAAATGTTATACGGCACCTGTTTATCGGTCCCAAAATGGCACTAGTGACAGGATAAATGGGAAAAAAGAGATTTCACCAGTTGTTGTCTTGCACAATGAGCGAAGGAAATTCCTTTCAAATTTGGGTTTTATTGCGTGTAAATGGACTAACCCTGTGAAGAAGCAACTTGAATAAGAATTCCGTTGCTATTTCTCAGATGAAAACCAAAACGAAAAAAAAAATAAAGTGCAACACAACTGAAAAGAAATATGTACTAGCGCAATCCACATGTAATCAAAGATCGCTATTGGCAGCTCATTTGTTTCGGTGAGAGTTATATTATCAGCATGTTTGCAGCCGGAAAGTATGATAATTTCATATCCATTATGCAGCACTTTTTAAATCGTATCCACTAATATTCACACTAATATTCACTCGTCATGTGATATAAAAGTGAAATGCCATGCGTACGCATACAGTACTCTTCGCATCATGGTTCGACCGAAGGAGGCAACTAGCACAAAGGCTCGATTTGAACGATATTTCACAAAAACGTAAGGAAAGGTGGTAAGACAAAAAGGTGGGCAAAAACTATCATAATCGATATTCAATCTAATTATCACTGTTTAAAGTTCGTTGTAGATACGTCTGCCATTTTGTTTCCGATTATAGGTCACGTGGTCAATGGAAAGCGCGTGTGATCTTTGGAAGATCCAATCTTTTTTAAACACAGTATTTCCCAAACGATGAGCTAGATAGAATTGGATTTAGAGCTAAATTAGAAAGAGAAAAATATCCCTCTCTAAATCGGCTGAACGAAAAAATATTGGCGCCATGTATAATGCATAAATTGAATAAACGTTGATATCCCATAAAATCTTTATTGTGTGAATGGACTAAATCTGCGAAAACAGCCGTAAAATAACTGAAATAATGTTGACACGGCGTTAAAACCATATTGTGAAAAAGATTATGTGATACAAAGCAACTTTTAACAGACAACTACACTGAATACTATGTCTTATTTTGTCCAAATATATATACTTTTCTACAACAGAACTGTGAAATGACATCTACTTCCGCACACCAGAGATTGTTGTCGATTGGTTCCGCGGAGTCTTGTCCAAGCATGAATCCCATTGGTCAACACAGTGGTCAGTCAAGACGGTATTCAGGGGAGCCAGGACATGGTATGAACCATTTGATTTAGATAAGATTTATTTCACGATAATTGTCATTATCGTATCTGTTTCTTCCATTGGTTTTGTTCGAAAACCTCTCCTTTTCCTACTGATTCTTCTATTTACAGATGTGTTTTCGATTTTTCATTGCCATAATTATCATAATCATATTTGTTTTCCTATCTTTTATGATAAATAATAATTTAATCGATATGATTTTATAATGTGTTGCCTTAACGGAAATCCTTGGTTTAAGACTGTTCTAACGTATTCAACAATGAAGGATTCGTGAAACATTGGTGACAGAACTAATTGACATTCTTCTACCCGATTTCACAAGTGGCATGTTTTTTGTCCTGTTGTAAGTCCGAAAATACCACAATGGAAATGGACTTGAGATCAATCTGAACTCATGACTATATAAAGGAAATTGCTTTAACAAACAACTCTGTATGCAGGTGTTATTAACCAAACGAGAAAACGTGGTGAATTTGTTAACGAAACGAGTAAACTTGAGGGAAATTGTTAACGAAACAAATATACATGAGGGAATTGTTAAAGAAAGGATAAAATGGTGGAATTAGTTAACCAAACGAGTATACATGACGGAATTTGTTAAAGAAAAGATACAATGGGGGAATGTGTTAACCAAACGAGTATACATCAGGGCATTTGATAACCAAACGAGTATACATGAGAGAAACTGTTTGTTAACCAAGAAAGTATGTTTTGGAATTTGTTAATCAAACTTGTATATTAAGGAATCTGTTAATCAAACAAGTATATGAGGGAATTTGTCAACTAAATGAATAACTGAGGGAACCTGTTAATCAAACAAGTATGTGAGGGAGTGTATCATCCAAATGATTATTTGAGGACATTTGTTAATGAAACGATATGAGGAAAATTGTAAACCAAAATTATTTTTTTGATCAAACAAGTATATATGAGGTTTCTAAAAGCGAACAAATAGAAGGAAAACTAAACCAGTTCAACACACCAAATGTAAAAGCACATATTTATAATGTCATTTATTCAAGCTGCAAGTATCTAACACACAGTAATATCAGACTGATCAGATACGGTAGGCCATTTTATCTGGAGTGCCAAGTGATAAAAGACGGATATTTCTTATACAAGCAATTTCTTCTGCTTGAAGAATGGGATTACAGCGCTAACGGTGTGGACTAATTGCGCTAATTCTGACATTAACAAGACATGTTATAGATGCATGGCATAATAAGAGTCGACAAAATGGCCGATTAGATTTCTAGCAAACGACAAGTATTTTCTCGTCCCGAACTGAACGAGTGTTCTGACGACACTTTGGGGAAACTTACTAGCGTTGGAAATAGGAGACTTGCTCATTATCGCATTGTCTGCTCTTCAGAAATGGATTCAATTTTTGTTCGCGACACACGCAGACAATTGTAGAATCATTTAAACAAGGACGTACTCTTCATACGATATTTTGTTACTGGTCTCAAATGAAAGTGGCACTCGACAGTTACAGTGATTGAGCCCAAAGTGTAATGTTTAACATTGGTGACAATTAGAAGAAAAACCATACCAACACAAGTCGAAGTTGTAACGAACATTTTATCAATTTGTAACGACAGTATCTAAAATATGCCGCTGTATATTCGTTAAAGAGAGTCAAAAAGGAGTAAAGGGTTGAATGAGGTCGACAGAGCGCCGTTCTTAACCCTTTACCAAACGCCAGGTTCTTGACTGTCCCAAATTGAAAGAGTTTGCAGACGACATTTCAAAATGGGATGAAATTGAAAAATAATCTTCTGATAGAGCAGAAAACATTGTGGGATAAGGAGAATTGCTCGTTAAGAGGAAATTCTCCTTTTTCCGCATTGTTTTTCAGAGTTCACTGCAACAAACCGGTTAAATTTCGTGATTGTTTGGTAATGGGTTAACCAACTCATGTTGCTTAGTTACCCTGTTACTAATGATGAGAAGGCGTAACGATAATTGAATTGGGGGACATTCTTTAACTCTTCAAATGGGGGTTAAGGCATTATTATGCATTTTAGCGATATGACCTTTTTCCAAATTAATTTACTACAAATTTGTAAAATATTCGTCATAATCTTAATCAACGACTGTTGAAACAGATTTATTTTTCCAATCCTTTTTTAATGAAGAAACAATGAAAAAAAAACGGACTGAATTTAAAATGAAATATGGACAATGCTATGTTAAACCAAAGACCTAATAAACATTGTTTATTAGGTCTTTGGTTAAACATCGAGACGATAAATATAATAAAAGAACTCCATATAATCTTACAGTGAATTAACTGTACTCATATGCTTTCATATGCCCCTAACCTTCCTTTAAAAGCGATGTAAAACTATTATGATAAACAAATATTATTCAAACGACGTCATTTCTCTTCCTTTACAGAGGAGAGTGGACGTCCGTTTCAGATGCGTCAACCTTTACCGGCACCACCGGCCCCCGTTGCTAAGTTACAGCCCTACTACGTCCAGCCGATCGACAGCCTGTACGCATGCGCAAGCGATAAAGACTACCAGAGCATACAGGGAGGCTCCGAACACTATGCTCCTATTCACGAAGGTAGTAGGTCCATTGGTGGTTTAACGCCGTCTTCAAGACCTTTAAAGCGTTAAAGAATTAATTAAGAGTCTTTTCACCATGAATATTCGTGTATTCAGATCAAAAGCGTTGCAACCGTTTTAAAATTCATCGCATAACATCTATACATACTTAGATGCATTGTCGAATACTAAACCAAGTTTATAATTTAAAAATAGATCTTTGTGACGTCTTCTATCTAAAGCCTTCAATATCTACTCAAATTGTGTTGTGGAAAGATACCCAGAGCAGCAAACAGGTTAGATCACAGGACAGCCGCAAATTTACTTGGCGGCTGGCCTGGATCTAACCTGTTTGCATAAGCATAAAGTCCGTTCAAGCACAATATGGGTTAAGGCAACATTCTAATAGATTGTGACATGTAGGTAACATCCGCTTAAATGGTGATTTAATCAATCATCGTCACTTAACAAAAACAAATTAAAAATTTTTTGTTCTACATTTGTTCTACACCTGTGGTTCCCTGTGTTAAATAAAAGTGAAACGACCCATCATGCCTTTCAGTGCTTTGATGTCAACTCTTACCCATTTCGATAAATTCGAATGACAGAAATTAGACTTCATGTACATGCACAGTCAAACGAGACGCACATGGTGGTAGTTAAAAAAAAGAAAAAAAAAAGAAAAATAAACACCGATGGTTGTCTATGAAAATCTACCACACGATTATGAAAGAGGGAGAAAATGAAATCAATAATCTAGTTTTGTGTAACTCTATAGATTTGTGATGTCATTTATCAATAGAGGGCTTTTCCTGGATACAAATCGGTTCAAATGGCGCACACATTGGTGAAATTAGCGTTCTTTTTAAAATCCCGTAAATACGAAATGTGTTCGTATTCACTAGACGAAAAAAAGGATATTGAACGTGTCACTTCAGTGCATTAGAAAACATCTTTTGCGGCTGTACCCAAATGTGTTGTCTATTTCCAATCGCCATTCGTGTTGGTAGGTGCAGCAGGTTTCAACTGGTTTCCTCGAGTCGTGGCAATCAACAAACGCATGACCGAGACACCAAGCTTAAGGGAATATTACTTTTTATAGATTCAACCGTGCATGGCGCCACCCGTACCTCATGTGACCAGAAGACGTTCTATGCTCGACCAATTGACAGCCTGTATACATGTACGAGTGATAAAGACTACCAGAGTTTACAGGGAGGCTCCGAGCATTACGCTCCCGTCAATGAAGGTAATTTGTAGTCATCACAACGTTTTCAAAATGCATGTAGTTATTTCAGTGATTTGTCTTGACCCTAATCGGTTTATCTATGTTTTTGATTCTATCTAAAATTATTCTTAGTCTTGATACAAAACTAAGAATAGTCTATCAGAGACCTAGCGTGGTTCGAATTGAAAGGATCGTCAGATACCGTTCCCAGTCTATATCACAAATTTATTCAGCGTTAATTAGGTCCATCAATGTTTGGCTCAAATCTAGAGCATCAATAGATGTCGTTTATCAACACGTAAATAAAGGAAGATGATCTAAGGTTGTTAACTTATAAGGACGAGTCGCGTTTTGTAACAATGAAATAAAATGGTTTTATACTAGGGATGGGAATGAAGAGGGAAATCACTGTTCGAATATTCAGTAACTACTATTTGAATATAATTGATTATTCACTTTACAATTAGTGTTGATGTCAAAATTCATAACATATCAGTTTAATGGTACATTTATAGTTTGTGGGGTTAAACCTTTAGAATTGCCTGCATCTTTCACCATGTTTGCACATAAATGCGATGGCAAAGCACTTAGACTGTTAGATTATTTCGTAACATACATACCATTGTTATCAATTATAGGAAGTGATTATACAAGCTTGAAAAGCAACCGAAACACTGTCCTATCGGAAGCCGACGGTACCGGTAAGTCGAATGAGGAAATTGGCGGAGGAAACGACTACTGCAGTCTGGAAAGCGCGCGCAACGTCCCGGATGCTGGCGCTGTTTACTATCCCGCGAGCGACGGTTCGAACAGAGACTACACGGACCTTATCGGTGACGGTGATTCCGAATCATGTTGCAGCGTGAATCACCGTAACGTCACCACGACGTTCGATAAGCAAGCCGTGAATAAACGGGCCAACACTCCAATCACCGATAAACGAAAACCAAATGGACAAACCGGAAACGTTGACGCGGTTATATTTCGTGTCAATGGCTGCGTTGGTAAAGGTGGTGTTAAAAGATCAGAAAGTTCGAGTAAGCCAGTTTTGGGCCCGAGCGATAACGCACCAAAAGAAACTGGATTTGGGTTACGTGAGCACGCCAGTCGTTCAGAGACGTCTGATGCCTCGTTGAAAGAAAAACGCTTCGGAACAAACGAAAAAGCCGACGGAAATGGAACTATTCAGCAATCAGCATCAGCAGGGTTAAACCAATCGGGCCTGGGCAAAGAGACTTGTATTTCTACCTTTTCAGGATTAGGGACTGGGACAAGGCATGGCGGAGGTTTGGTAACCAAGCCTTCCTATGCCGGTACCGACCATCATGATTACGAATCATGCAACGGAAGTATTCACGAGTATTTCATACTTGAGGACGCGACCAGTGCTGTATAACAATCATGCAATATAAGTGTTCATGTGTCTGTTTTTTATTGATGTTCATGTCGGATTAACCCTTATAGTGCTTGAACCGACTCCTTGCTTATGCAAACAGGTTGGATCACATACCAGCCGCCAAGTGAATTGGCGGCTGGAGTGTGATCTAACCAGTTTGCTACTCTGGTTATCTGTCCCCATCAAAATTTCGCAGATGTTTAAGGTTTTGGAAAAAAGATGACACAAAAATATATTTTTAGAAAATTACCAAGCATTTTAAGGGTTATAGGGGTAAACTATGATGATAAGAAACACACCGCTGGCTGAGCATGTACAAATAAAAAAGCGTTAAAAGGGGACAATCGGCAGCCTGTTTTGCTATAAATACGGTGTCAGCCTTATTTTTCCTCTGGACTGTAAAATTGACAGTCAGTAGAATGAAAACAGCGGGTAAGTTAGCCTGAGCTCTGCTGACCTTGTTCTCACGAAGGTATTAATCCGCGGAGAACTTCTTTTGGTGGAGATGAATAAATACTTAAAATGGCGTTTGTGCAATTTTGAATCAATAAACTAGTAGACCTTGAAATGTATGGGTCAAACTGACTAGAATGCTTACACATCTAAGTAAAAAAAATATACACAGTGAGAATTCGGGACAGGTTCAAATAGAAAGCAACAGCTGGTGCCAAAATTACATAGGCAAGGATAGTTTAAACTTCGTATGTGATAGAAACCATTTATCAAAGAAATAAACTTATCATTAGTAACAACGTATCCCTTTATACACCTCTTTGTGTTTGGAGCAATAAAAGGGTCAATGACCCAATCCAATTTACATTGTTTCTAGTTAAGTCAACAATTCTTTGTTGTTCTATACAATTTTGAATCTTACATGTCTCATAGGCTTCCATTAAAAAAACGTTGAAATAAATATGCAGTAGGGCACACTCTTATTGTACTTGTGGTCATTTGTTAAGTTTACTTTGTTGAAAAGCTTACTCAAAGCCTGTAAGCTGTGGCACGTAAGTATTGTCCGGCGTCAATTAATTACCAATGAGAATATAGAATCAGTGACGTTATGCTGGCCTTCTAGTTATTATATAGACAGGGCAAACATTGTAATGCTTTGTCTTTTCTTGTAAAATTATATTTAGTATTTATAAACATTTCATTACAAGCTACAAAATAAAGAACTTTGCGCTAAATGACCTTAGCTGTCGATGCGCCTTAAAACACCATTCATTCAAAGAACTTTGATTGGTCAACTTATTTGTGTTTTATAACGCAACTTACGAAACATCCCTGTCAAGGCATATATTTGATAGGAACTAGTTGATTCAAAGGAAGTTACGGCAGACTACAGTGGAATAGATAGTCCAGTACACTCCTGGTGCATAAGATGGTCCCACTGACTTTAAGTTCGTCCACCGCGCTTTGATTTTCTGTCCCACTGCCAAAATGCTTGCTTATATGGGTTTAACTTTTCTTTTTGTCTCAGAACTCTTTTATGCATATCTAAAAAGAAATCGACAGGGGAAGGCGTACTCATCACCTACGCATTTCCAACACCTGCATCAAGTATGGTGGCATCTGAAATAAGTCATGTGCGCCAAATGTAAATTACCCATGAGAGCTTCTGTAACAGATACTTCTTATCGTTCCATGAATGAAGTCGGTTACCATGGAAGTTCGAGAAAAATTTAATTGTGTGGGGAGCAATAATCATTTACCATTCGTAATATTTAATATGCCAATAAGTTGCAAAGGAGATAGATGGATAATTAAACAAGCGACATTGTTCAGTCAAATTTTATTCATTATCATGACGGTTTACACTCAAGATAATAATACAAAACGAACATGAAAAAAAAACCTTCACTGTTACAAGTGAATTGCATCAGAAAACAAAGAAGCAAATATTAGTGATACATATATGTACATACAAAAAAGTGAAATAATCAGTTCCCCTACTGTGACAAAATACTTAGTATGCTAGACTAAAGAAAAAGAGAGAAATTGCAACTAGGAGCATTCTTCTGCTTATAAGCCGATCATCACCAAAATAGGATTTAATATATTCCTTTTCAATTGAAAGATTCAATTTTTCAATTAAGTTAAAAGAACAATTTGTATTTCCTTGGCATTCATGAAGCTGAAATGTTCAGGAAACATTTTCACAAAAAGAACATTTTAAGTAAGTTCTTCTTTCAACAAAATTCTTTCTTTCAAAATACAAACACAATTTCCAGTTATTTTTTATACTTAATCCTCTGTTATAGCTTTCAAATTGAACCCGTCCTTTAATCTTATAACAGGGTTAAGACTTATCAAAATTAACACAGCTGTCATCAGGCCAGATATCTTGTAAGTTACATACCAAGGATTCTTTGCAAGACTTGAGTAAGTCCTCCAAAATTGTGAAGTACTTACTATAGTCTTGTCCTGAACCCTAGGTATCTGTCCAAATCATCGCCAGATCTATTTGCTTCAAACTCCATCATGACTGACAGGTATCTTTGCTTGAGCCGACTCATTCATGTTGATGATGACTAAGTAGACGAGGACCGCGACGATCACAATGAATAGAAGCTTGATCCACATGCCTAGTCCTCCTCCAGCTTTAGCTGCGGGTTTAATCAATGGTCTCATTACAGGTCGGCTGTCTGGTTTGGATCTGAAAAACACGAGATGAAAAGTAAAGTATATATAAGATGTGATACTTCATTGATACATGAGGCCCTAAGCCCATTATTACACAAGCAACTAACTAGAAGAAGACTATTTTTGTGCTTAGCCTTATTGTAGAATATATTTTGAAATTTATCAAAATGTTTTTGTAAGTATTAACTAAAAGTAAGAAATATAAGCAAGCAATGCTGTGCTTGAACACTGTTCTTAATTCAAAACTACGATACTGCTAAGCATCATTCTGGATAATACAAGGTCACTGCACAAACAATTGGTAAACCTTGACTTTTAAGCAGTAGAACACACTGTACAGTTTCAATTTAAAAGAAATTTCATTTTGACTTTCAAATTTTCTCATCTGTAAACAAATATCTCTAAGAAGTTCAAAAGGATTTGGCTAAAATGAAACTCATTGATTACTAACAATATTTGTTATTTTTCAATTTCATTGTGAAAGAAGCTCTTAATTTAAACTATTTAAAGCGTGTATAGAGTGAATAAAGATGTATTTCAATCCAAAAGCATCATATCTTTTTTTTTGCTCTGCCCCATAAAACCTGTACATATTAAAAAAAAAAAAAGACTCTTCCTGACTTAATCAGGCTTCCAACAGCTACCAGGTACTTTTTGTTGTAGTTAAAAAAAAACAAAAAAATATTGTTTCAATGACATTTAATTTTGACTTTCAAATGTGCTCTTCTGTGACCTTCAAAAGAATGCTATTCTGGGACTATTTGTTGGTATGGACATGTTGATAACAAGGTTCTTACATGATATATAGTGACAAACAAAACTTGACATAACCTATGAAATTTGTTCACAGCTCTACCCAAAGCCAATGTGTGCTAATGACATGTGATAATTCTATAGCCAATGTGTGCTAATGACATGTGATAATTCTATAGCCAATGTGTGCTAATGACATGTGATAATTCTATAGTTTATGATCCACATGTACAAATGAGTCAAAGCATTACCTAAGCAACAGTTTAAAGCCTGTTGACAGCATGACAGACGGTAACTATGTAAAAGACACATGTGATAATTATTTCACCTTCAATTCCATCATTCTGTAATAAGGGCCTCTGCAGGCTCATAATGAAAACAATAGCAGGCAGCAAATAAAAAAAACCAAGACTTATGATGTTTCTTTTATGATAATGTATTGGGAAGAAGCCATTTTGGCTTAACCCATAACCAAACAATAATGACATTTAACCACTTTGTTGCAAACGACCGTTTTGAGTCCATGCACACAAAAAGGGACCTTGTGGTTTCAATTCATTTATTTACATGGGGTTTAACATTGCGTCAACATTATTTCAGTTATGTTGAAATGCCCAAGTCTAAATGATGGAGGAAGACCCCATATTCAACTGCCCATAAGGGCTGGTCAAGCCGGGTAGAACTATTGGTAGTCTGTAAGTCAAAAGGGGAACTGCCTTCAATGAAAATCCAAATACAGTTGCTAGGATACCCATGTGGAGAGGGGCAATGTGATTTAAAGTTTTGTTTTCTAACCACTAGGCCACGGAGACCCCTGTGGTTTCAAGCGCAGTACTCTAACCACTAGGCCAAGGAGACCCCTGTGGTTTCAAGCGTAGTACTCTAACCATTTGGTCAGGGTAAAACACAGTTGTTAAGTAGGCAGGGGTATGAAGGACCTTATCCGTAGACTTATCATTAGACTGAGCAAAGTAGCCATGGTTTATAGTCAAAGTAGCAGGGGGAAAAGCCCATCCCCAGACTCTTAATGAAACCTCTGCAAGGTAAAACACAAGTTAATTCACTAAGTTATGTAATTGAAAAACAAGTGTACATGTCCTTCAGATACACTGTATCTACATCTATTATCTTTATCAACACCTCTGTGGGAGAGCTATCTTTCTAGACATTTCCCATCATATGATATTATGCAATTTGTCCACATCAAAAGCAGTAGCAGATTACATTCAATAGATATAAATATCATTGATATTTTTATAATGAGTAGAGCTTTATTGAGAACACAATTGATGTGATATGTATGAAAAACACAGAAATGAGCACACAAAGAAAATGTTATGTATTGCAAACATAGAAATGAGTACACAAAGGATATGTAATGTATTGCAAACATAGAAATGAGCACACAAAGGATATGTAATGTATTGCAAACATAGAAATGAGCACACAAAGAAAATGTAATGTATTGCAAACATAGAAATGAGCACACAAAGAAAATGTTATGTATTGCAAACATAGAAATGAGCACACAAAGGATATGTAATGTATTGCAGTCACAGGATGCCAAATATGAGTTTTCTTCAGGAATTAGAATTCCAATATTGACATTTTAGTTTCAAAAATAAGTGATCAGCATAATGAAACATAAAATCAACTTCTACTAATGAGCTTAAAACATGTAGATTTAGAAAAGTGATTAAGTACACATTCACTGTTCACTAGCCTCATTTAGGTCAAAACTTGTTTACAATCAATTTTACATAAATGTTAGCGAATAGATATTCATGAAATAATTGATAATTTCTTTGTCAGTACATAACTATTTTAAGACAACATATCTGGGTGTACCATTTCAATTATAAACATCAAATTGATTGGGCAAAAACAATTAACAACACGACTTTTAGTACTTTGAATACTTGATTAACAACAACCCAATCCGAACACATCGGGTTATCCAATGAAAACGCCTCTGACATAATATGAATGCCACCATATTGTTTCTTGAGAAACTGACGTGACTTTACTTTCTTTTTAAAAATAGACTTTAAACGTAAAACTAACAACTCGTTTAATTTGATCAAGGAAACAACTATATTTGTCACAACTTATAATTTTGCCTTTTCGTATGAGTTAACGATAAAAAATAATTTATAAGGGTATCCAACATTTCAATATACATTGAACTACTTAACATAGACGCTTTGGAAATGTGTTAAATGTCGGGCACAATTTACCCGAAAAATTGTAATCCTACACTTATATCCGAGGTGTATTTCTCAGCTCACGGAAATACCCAAGTAGTTTAGATCGACAACAACCATGCGTTCATTAGGTAAAATGTTTGCAAAAAGTACGCTTATAATATACATCATAGATGGCAGACATAGAACTTGGGGGTCCCGGGTTTGAGCTCCACCGACACCTCTAGATTCATGGAAAGTCAATTCTCAGCCCTAACCTAGTACAGGTGGATTGAGGAAAGTCTGAACAAGTTAATAAAGTGAGATTGTTGCTCTTATTGGACTGGTAATAAACCATACCTAGAATCCACTGTAGCCTGTCTTGCCTTGGTTATTGGTGTATAATTATCAGGATTGGTTTCTTTTTTACGTTGTTGGACCACGGGAGACTGCTGCACTTGTGGAGGAGGAGAGGAATAAGTTCTTGGTGCAGTCCTGTTCAATCAAAGAAAAGAAATAGAAAGAGGAGATGGTATGCGGTCACAGTTTGGTTTTGTTTACCTCAGAAATAGACCAAGGTAATCTGTTGTGACCTTACTATTTGTGTCTTCTCAAAAACAAGGCTTTGTGATAATAGGAAGATTATCTTTCATCATATTTTGGAATGTCGTCTGCAAACTCTTCCTATTTGGGACAGTTAAAAATTTGGCGTTTGGTAAAGGGTTAATGAAAAGTTGAAAGGTGGCCATGTTACTTAGGTGTCAACTCCAGAACAATATTATTATTTATAATTATTTCAATATCATGCCAACAATTTTTCAATTATATCATGGTTTTTGATTGTGTGCATATAATATGTTAATCATCTACCTGTAATTAATTTGTACTTCTTCATCTTCCTCCTCCTCTTCATCTTCTTCTGAAAAATATCAACAGTTCAGCAATGATTAGAATAGACAAATTAAAACAAAGAGAACTTAGAAATCAGGTTCCTAACAAATGACTTTAAACAAAAGCACAAGGCGCTTCTCAATGTGATTTCAAAATATGGTACAGGTAGAATTCTATGATATAGCATTATTATCATGTTTTTCAAATTTTGGAATGGGTGGCTACGGACAAATTTGAAAAAAATTATGAAGGATGATATTGTACAACAGGATATCCAGATTAATTTTGACATATTTGTCGGCCAATGTCAATTATTTTTTTCTGAACCTGCCCATTTAATAGTAATATACAACTATTATAAAGATAAGTAAAGAAAAAAATGTATATAGTAAATTTAGGTTACATTGCTTGTCTGTTAAGTCAGAAACCACAAGAGATAATACAATATTATTTCTTTAAAAGAAGCATCCTATGATCAGATTTGTTTCTGTATCAAAGTTATGTGTTATGAAGTAAGAGATTAACTAAGCCTTTATATTAAAGGTAGATTAATTAGGGTAGATATAATACCTTCTGTGTCTTCCTTGGCAGCTTGAACCCCGCCAGAGTCTATCAGCTTTCCAAGCTTCTTCTCATAAAACGAACGGGTTGTAGCTATAAAGTAAGTAATAAAATTACATTTTAATGTGATTAAAAGAGACATTAAAGCTTTTTTCTATAGCTAGTAATAAAATGATGTGACTTATTGTTGCTCACTTGTTTGTTTAAATGAGATTTATCCCCATATCAACAACATTTCAGATGTTACACCTTTTCTAAATTCACCAGTTCTAGGCTAGAGCTAAGTGCCAAATGATACTCCGACAAAATGATTGGAACCAGTAGTGGCACTGGCGCTCAAACCCAAGTCTTAATTTATCATTCATAAAAAATATTTCTTATTGACAGAGTTAAAACTAACACCTTTATCTGACATCTGTTAAAGCCCAGTTTTATTTGTGTCACCAACCTTTTCTTAAGAGCAAGATTATGGTTAGCCTTTTTATCTTTATCAAGACCTCACTTTATCCTTTTGCCACAATAATCTTAACCAGGATTGTAAAACAAAAACTTTTGTTTTCTTTCATGCTATTTTTTCTAATCTATTTTCGCTTTCAATGTGAATAAGTCATTCATTCTAAAAGATGGGGGATATTGGTTACATTACCTCCAATTGGGCCAACATTAATACCATAAGCCAGAAGCTGTGATCGCAAATCATCGTCGCTTAACTCTGTTATATCCATCGTCTTTGAGTCAGAATATTGAGATTTCTTCTTATACAAGGGTCTCCTTCTTCAGTCCTTAAAGAATACAAGAGTAATAAAAATTATAAGGTATTCAGATAAAACAGGTATTTTCATTCATAGCTTGTTCCCAGGGTTTTCAATAAGATTTGAAGAAACAGATCCACGTTAAGATCTACCCAATTCAGCCAGACAACATTCTTTTATCAGACTATGATATGACTGGACAAGGAGTAACCGTAAACAACTGGGATTTTAATAACGGCAATCAGTTCTTAATGAAAACCCTGTTTTAAACCCTCTCTGAACTCTCTCTTACTGCCCATGTTGTAATCTCATTTGTAGGCCAAACTTTTTAGTGTTTATTCACACACCACTTGTTTTTCTTTTTTCCTTTAACACATTGACATCTTTTGCTTTCACAACCTATCTCAGGGGCAACTTATACAGTGAGACTGCGAAGAGTGTATGTTTTAAATATAATTTCATAACCAGCCTTTATCAGGTTTTAAAAATGTGAATGCAATGAAATGTCCTATGTAATCAAATCTAGAATAGGACTAGCTATTAGTCAATGTTTTACAGAGTTCAGCCAAATTAGGTTTGCCACAGGACTCAGTTGGTGTCAAAAGTGCTTGATAATGAAATAAGGAAATAGAATACAGACCTTTCATTTAGACTGTCATAACTAAAGAGGGTACGTCGAAATAGTGTAAACAACTATAGAAATAGTGTCAACAACTATAGAAATAGTGTCAACAACTATAGAAATAGTGTCAACAACTATAGAAATAGTGTCAACAACTGAAATAATAGTGTCAACAAGTCCAAAATCAGTTCCAATGTGTTTTCACACAGTTTTTAGAGTTTAAAATCAAATTTTATGAACTTAAATAAACCGTAGAAAGCACGAGTAGTAAGAAAATTGACACCTAAAATAATATATAAGACACGGACATTTTGTGGGTCAGTAAAAACATGACCACACTCTCATTTTACCACTGTGTGAAAACAATGATAGAAAATATTATTATCAATGCATTTGCCATATGAATATTGAAGGTGGTGTATGTTATCTGCTGCATTACTTGCATTTTTTCGTATTTAAATGACCTTCGAAAATATCCGCATCTCATACTAACCCAAATTACGAAGTGAAGTGAAGCTAGCATTTTGTTTCCATTTTGTATTTCAATGGCTTATTTAACATCAAAAAGTTAGTTTTGCATCCAAAAGAGTTTGTAGTTACATGTTGACACTATTATTTCAGTTGTTGACACTATTATTTCAGTTGTTGACACTATTTCTATAGTTGTTGACACTATTTTGACATACCGACTAAAAATATGCCTTTGAAACATAATGTTTGTCAAATAATACGTTTAAAAGGATACATTTAAAGCTTAATTTGTGATCGATTGTCAACATGGTTTATTTCAAATATATGCATAGTCTCATTGTAAATAATTACTTACATTTTATGTACGATATATTGTGGGGGCGAATCATCGAAACATTTAACAATATCTGGAATTCAAATTTTCTAAAGTTAAAGATTTGAAAATAAAAATGATGACATGTGTATGGTTGGCTTCATTGGATATTTTTCTTATTTCTTGCGGCCACCATTCAGTTGACCAACATCGCAAAAATGAGCGCGAAGATCTGCGAAACAGGTACAAAGATGTAGTTCAAATGGAATGTCTTCTAAACAGTTTCACAAGTTCATACGATGATAAAATATGACCAAAATAAAACACATAAAAAACTTACAATTCGGCAGTTCTGTTTGATTTCAAAAGCAAAAGTAGATTTTTGGCAAAAATACCAAACCGGATGATGAGTATGAAAAGCCGGCTGGTTTTCTGCTTGGGTGTTGGCGAAGCGAAGTCGGTCACCAGAGAAACAAAAATGCTGTTTGAAACAAGGAAACGTTTGTTAAAGCATTTACAAATTATAAGTTAATCAATATATACCTTTTTATTAATTTAAAAGGTCCATTTAAAACGAAATACCTTTTTTCAAATATGATTTTATTTAGTCTATTGTTTTACGCTGTAAATTATTGAAATAGCGGTCTATGGGAAGTAAATCTAACAATCTTATTGAATGAATTAAGTAAGAGTTATTTCTCTTTGACTATCAAAACCAATGCAATCTCTTTCGCCAGGGTGTTGTTGGTAGGTAAATATTGCTCAGGCAGATATTGGTTCAAAAGAATAAATATTGTTAGTATGAAACTATCAAACGTATTCGAATGACGATAAAGAAAGTAGGCGATGATAAACTATTTTATACCACATATTTATCGCATATTGAGGGTTCAATGCGTGGCTAATATAACAAATCCTTAACAAACAGTAAGCACTCGCAATGCTAAACTTTATTACTCAAGTGAGTACTTGATATGTATCAAGGAACTCATAAAACACTGCGGAATGATCTTTCTAGAGTGAATTGTATAAGCTTTACGGTTCCAGCCCATCGATGTACAACAAATAAGTTTAAGTACCGTTTCTTAATGTTTGTGCGTTTTGATTTCAAACGTCGTTAAGCTCTCACCCGCCCCGGCTGAATTATATAAGCTTATAAGAAAAAACTATATGTAGTGTTTAGTTTCCTTAGATCAAAATGACAACCCATTGAATTGGATTTTTTGGTTGCTTTGAATTAAATCTAAACATGACAGTTTTGTTTCCAATGCTTTAGCACCAGGATGAATCGAGAAAGGTGTTGCCATATCATGAAGAGCTCAGATATGGTAACTCCAAGATTCAAACGTCGATTAAGGCCTACACGCCGTTCGCCAAAACGCTGACGTCGCGTCACTAATATGATACCTCTCTGCTAACCCAACATCTTTGAACGCTAACAGGAACCGTATTTGTACGTATTTACATGAGACAGATATCATTTTAACAAAGGAAAATCGAACTAAAATAATTGAAATGCAAAGGAAAATAAAAGGGTATACATGTTGCAAGGGGAAAATAAGAGGGTATACACATTGCAAGGGGAAAATAACAGGGTATACACATTGAAAAAACGAAAATCAAAATTCTGGCCATAAAGTGGGTTTTCTCACGTCGCTCCCCTTATGTATATGTAGTACGATATTGAAGCTAAGTCACGAGTATTAATATGCAACCTTTTATTATGTCATCATATTGTCTGCTGATATACACAACACACACATGCCTTCATTGTTTTAAATTAGAATGGACGACGTCTCCTTTGTAAACCACGTGGTGTATAACATCTTGGTGACATCCCAGTTTGTAGATCAAGTTTTCCCACCTGTAAAGACACAAGTACCCGGATAGAGACATTGGTCTTCATCAACTGAGGTTTAACCCTTATAATGCTGGAACCGACTTCTTGCTTGTGCAAACAGGTTAGATCCAAGCAAGCCGCCAAGTAAATGATCTAACCTGTTTGCTACTCTGAGTATCTTTCCTCGCCAAAAAATAAGCGGATATCTACTGTTTTAGAAATCTATCTTTAGAAAATCACCCGGCATTCTAAGGGTTAATATTCAATAAAGTGAGTTCACTCCAGATTAAGGCCCAATTTATCCGTTATTCATGCTTAATTTTAATGAGTCAATGTTAAATATGTATCAATAAACCCAAAGGTTTGTACGATTTAAAGTGCAATACTAAACGTCTTATTCAATATTACAGGCTTCAGGTGATCCTTTAGGCATAGCACCAGAAGTAATCACTAGAAAACACGTTCTGTTTGCTAGCTCAACATTTTTTCGTATTTTATTAACAAGATGTTATCGGTCAAGCTTGCAATCTCCATTTACCTGTCCATGTTTAAGATGACCATGTTGCCATACTTTCCAACTTCAAGCGACCCCTGTCGACTGGATTCTCCTAGCGCATGCGCAGCGTTGATAGTTGCTGCGGTCAGAGCTTCCGGCATACTCATGCGCATCGTGACGCATGCCAGGTGCATGACGAATGGCTGTGATAAACATAAAGTTGGTTTCATTACCGTTTAACTGCATTCTAAACAGTTTTCCGTTATATCTAACTAGCCACTGTATATATCCCTAATGATTGTCTTTCTTCACGCAATCTTTAACAAAACCATTTTTTTAATATAGTAATCATAACTGTCTCACAAGTCTAGAACCTTAAAGAGACTATCTAACATACCGATATTATACCTTTTGAAATAAAACTACTTCTACGGATAAAAATGAGGAAACAGATCTATATATAGTTACACTAACTAGATGATTGTTTCACTTCTCAACCCTGATCAAAACCTGTTCGTAAAAAGTGTAGCCCTTTTATCTTGCATATACAAGTATTCATCTAGTAAACTATTTCAACTGCTGTAAGTTCTTTTCCAATGAAAACACACGTCTCCAATATTTTTGATATGAACAAAAATGATCATTGCTTGGTAATACAGATTACTTAACTCATCTTTTAAACATTACTTAATTCAGAACAAAAATATGAGATTGTCCCTTTAAAGGCACATAAAAGGAGAGGAGTATAAATAAATTACTGAAAAAATATATGGAGTTCTTTTATCATTTTCATAAAATTCATGTGAATTAATTTACGAAGGCATTGAGACCCTATTACATAGACTCCTTTAACATAAGTTATTTTGTGCTTGAAATATAGTTGTCTCCAATTCAATCATGTTTATCAACAACCTGTTTGTTTACATATTCAAAATAACGAATTCTGATTGGTCGGTTCAAACATTTGTGTATCAACTGTCAAGGTCAGGGGTAAAGAAATCACACAATCTGAATTATTAAACTGGTTAATCTGGGTTATTTCTTGTTGGCTGTCACGTTTAAGTTGTGCTGATGTTTTTTTTTGGTGATGACTATTTGAACCTGACCGAAAGTTTACCAAATTATATAGTTTGATATAGCATTTATCTCCTTTTATGTGCCTTTAACATTCGACCCAACCTACAATCACCATATGAATGGGGATAGAGTAATATCGAGAGCATAACCTACCATAGACATGCAATACGCGTTTGGATTAAAGTCCGAACCGAGTGCCACTGCCATTCCGCTGTCGATCATTTTCCTTGCCGGCGGTGGTTTGAGTCGCAGGATATATGCCGTGGTTGGAAGTAGGACTCCCACACAGCCAGACGACGCCATGGCCTTTATGCCATCGTCTGAGATCTCTTCAAGATGGCTGACAGCATTGGCATTCAGTTCCGCTCCTAACTGTAGATTAACGGGGAAGTGAAAAGTAAAATGGGACTTACTTATGGTATGTCATAAAATTCTTAAGTTCCTCAATAGCGAGTGAAACATTTCACGTAATACTATTGGATGATGTCTCCCAGCTGATTAACGGGAAGACAATAGATTTCCCTTCTTCTCCGGCCCTTTTGGATACATAAGTAAACGGTATTTATTCATCCACAATGAGCCGGGCATTGCATAACTAATGAGGGGGAAAACCTGCTAACGTAATGTAAAATTAGCAAAACATTGTTATTTCATCGGCCGAGATTTCTGGAAACAGTTCATCAAAATAAAATTTCAAATATTTTTGTCCCCAGACAAACCAGAGACTATCACATGGAATTATACTCTTTATTGAACTATAGATCAAAACAAACGTTTTTACCTCGGCCGACTTAGTCGGTGATAGTTCATCCCCGTGAAAGTTTATGTTCAGTCCAAGCTTCTTTCCCTCTATAAGAATTTGCTTTGTCTGGTCGACGTCAAACACGCCACGTTCACAGAAAACGTCTATGTTATCCACGTGTAGAGCACCTGTTGCTAGGAGACGCTTCAGTTCCGGTAATTGGTTCTCTAGTACATCTTTCGTGGCTTCGTCAGATGTCTGTCCTCTAGAATGTGTTGTTTTTATTTACATGTTTTATACTCTTTACTGTTTACACATTGACCGTTGTATTCAATAAGGGTTGTATCTTGTTTTTTAAAATCTTTGATTACTTGTATCAAAATGCAGAACATAGCAAAAACCTACCCTAAGAACGCTTAACCGGAAGTTGCGCAACCGATTTCGTGGTCAGCACCATGGTAATGCAGTAAAGCGATCACCAGCCGTGATTATACATGTTTCAATTAGTCTCACATTGAAACATAATTCATTGTCGATATGGCAAATATATGAGCATCATCATTTAGAACAATGCCTCGGGTACGCCTTTTGAAACTGTTTATATATATATATATCAAAAGAGATAATTATGTATGTGTGGCTTCACGTATTTGTTTGATAGGGCATCTCTTCGTTTAAACAAATATATATATAAATTGTGACATTTTCTTGTTTCTTTGGCATCAGTACTTGGGTATGAAATTTTACCATCATCTTCTTAAACTGAACAATAGATTATACCGCGAAAAAGGCAAGAATCTTAAGTCGCCAAGTTTTAAATTCTTGGCGATAAACATTTTACAGCAATCTTTTGCCAAATTATCCAAATACTATGATTTGGCGTTCGTTGCAAATGACTTTCGACATAATTGTTTTCGTTGTAGCGGTTTGAAAAAAAGACAATAGTTTCTAATATACCAAACGAGAGTTTGATACCTTACCTTGCGACAGCATGAGCTCCACAAAAAGTAGACGATACACCGATATCCAGAGCTTGTTTAGCCCGTTCAATTACACATAACATTTTCATCTCCGTCTCCGTGTTTAGTCCATAGCCACTTTTACATTCAACCAGCGTGGTTCCAGTTTCCCTCATAGTTCTCAGCCGGGACTCAAGGGAGGAAAATAGTTCCTCTTCGGTTGCCTGTCTCGTTTTTTCTACCGTAAAATGTATTCCTCCGCCGGCTTTGTGAACGTCCATGTATGTTGCACCTGCCAACTGAAAGTTGTAGGAATAGCTTGGCATCACGATTGTCTGTGGGTATTCTTGTTGAACCTCGATTTAGGTCTGCTAAAGACCACATTTATCTATCTTCTTTTTCCAACAAAGCTTTGTCCAACCAAAGCACTCTTGTCCATTTAATATTAAAAAGCTTTCAATTGTGGTTTGTAACTGTCTGATTCAAACCAATTACAACTTATGACATTGATCTGAGCAAACGGTTAAGTACACACGAATTCAAATTAGGAAATAAAGATAGAATGCAATCAGTTAACAATGTGATACGACGTCACGAATATATAGGTAATTGGATAGATTTTGACCGAGTTATGTGAACATTTTATGTTTTATTGTCTACAAACATGTTCAAACGTATTTTCTGTGATGATCTGTATGTTTGTCTCTCAAATTATTTCTTAGCTTGAATAGCAAATGATCATCCCGGTACAATATCTCACCGGTACTACATACCAATCAATATCTCTAGGCGACTGGATGCTTTGCTTTCCATCAGGAGCAGCAATAATCGGAGAATGCAACTTTATTACTAAAGGTAATGAGATGACGAGCCTGGTAAAGAGGACCTGAGAGGAACTGGGCTGTGAAGCAACCTTAACCCTTGTAAATGTTTGGTGACTTTGCATCGTCTGCTTTCCAAAACCAAACCTTAAATATCTGCTTAATTTTGATGAGGAAAGATACTCAGAGTGGCAAACAGGTCAGCTCACAGGCAAACCGCCAAATTACTGGCTGGCTTGGATCTATCCTGTTTGAAAAAGTATGAACTCGGTTCCAGCACTAATAAGGGTTAAGTAAACCATAAGTAAGTAAATAAGATGTAAGAATGAAATAAATCGACTCCATTAAGCATTATATCTCCATTAAGCATTATATCGAAAGTACAGTAGCAATGACCAACCTTCATTGCAAACTCATGGACTCGATCTCCTGACCAGACAGGGTGGGTGTGGGCATCTACGAGACCTGAAACAGTTTTTAAAAATTGTTTTGGTACCTTAATGGCATACACCAGCAGCTTTTGAAAATATTGACGTTATTTTTGGTATCTTCATGGCATAAACCAGCAGTTTTTGAAAATATTGACGACATATTTGGTATCTTAATGACATACACCTGCAGGCCTTGAAAACATTTGAAATATTTTTGGTACCTTAATGGCATACACGAGCAGGCTTTGAAATATTGACGACATTGCGCTATTTTAATTGCATACATCGATAGGTTTTTAAAATATTGGCGATATTTTGGTATTCTGATGGCATACACCAGCAAGCTTTGAAAATATTGACGATATTTTGGCATACACCAATCTCTACCAGAATAAATTGGTTCCCGCTACGCTCCCACATTTAGTATCCGGGGGACGATAACTCTGCATAGGAGATTGGGCATAAACCAGCAGGTTTTGAAAATATTGAAGATACTTTTGGTTTTTTAATGGCATACACCAGCATGCTTTGAAAAGGTAGACCATATTTTGGTATTTTAATGGCAAACTCCAGAGGCTTTGGAAATATTGGCGACATTTTACCATTTTAACGACATGATAACTTATATATAAGCGGTTATTTAAATCAGTAGCAATTAGGTTATTCACTAACCCTTTACCAAACGCCAAATTTTCTCGTAAAGAGCAATTTCCCCTTTTCCCACAATGTTTTCCAGATTCGTCTGTAGCAAACTGGTTAAATGTCTTCAGTGTTTGGTAATGGGTTCAGTGATTAAATATATACCTACCAGGAATGACACTCATCCCAGACGCATCCATCGTGTGTCGTATCTTCATATCCGGGTGCCGTGCCTTGACAGCTTCATCTGTGCCTAGATCAGCGATACTACCATCGCTGGAAAAATGGAATGCTGTTTGGTTGTAATATGTGGCTTACGTAACTTTAACCTTTTATCAAACGTTAAATTTATAACTGTCCCAAATTGAAAGAGTTTGCAGATGATATTTCAAAATGCGATGGAATTGAAAGATAATCTTTTGATAGGGCAGAAAACATTGTGGGAAAAGGAGAAATTGCTCGTCAAGAGCTATTTCTCCTTTTCACACAATGTTTTCCAGAGTCGTCTGCATCAAACTGGTCAAATGTCGTTATAGTTTGGTAATTGGTAATAAAAAATATAACAGACTTAACACTGTGGAGGTGCGATGTTTTTTATGCTCCAAGCACTCTAATGTTTCCTCTTCAGAATTACGGGAAAAACTGGAATTGGGTGATGGTACACAGACACTTGGTAAATTCTCCTCTTCTTTCAACAATGTGTTTTCATATTCAACTGATGCAATTTCGACAGCTTTTATCGGGTTTTAATTGTCGTTTGTATTTATTAAACTCTAACAACCTAAGGAGCAAGTGTGTTTGACAGGTTCGCGTTTACAGATGACGGAGACTGCTGAACAGGATGCATATAGAGCAAATATCCATTACGTTTCATAGCCCGAAAGCCCGGTCTTTAGGCTTGCTAAACTATGACATCACATAAGTCACTCTTGAATACATACTTGGCTTACATCTAACTCGGTCCCTGATGGCCCGGGTCAAAACGAATTGCTGCAGCTCTGTAGCCTATTTGTTGAATTCATCGAATATTGCCTACATTGGTGCCAGGTTATTGAGTCATATCTAAGCTGGACATGTTATATCCTATATGAATTCTTAAATAAAAACATCGAGATAAGTTTTGCATGTGGACGCCATGGTGTAAACAACGTCACATAACCATGCAGTTTGTTGCTTTGACGACAGAAAGGTTTTGACGACTAGCTAGATAAAAGCGTGTATCTTTATTTAAACATCGATTACAAAAATCGCCATGAATCATGAAATAGTAATGGCACCAGCTTTCTCTTACTTGGCCACAAGGATGCTGTATCCGACACAGGAAGTCTGCAGAATATCCACTTCCGCCATCGCTGTGCCCGTGCGCACACGACACCCATCGGACACAACCTGCACAATCTGTTTGGCAGAATGAACCAGCAGTTTGTACTCCTCCATTTTGTTTTGAATATTCCCTGGCTACTATCTATTTGCACACGACAGAAGGACCATAGGGACTTCGTGTAGAACCCGTATGTCAACATATTGATAACGTGTCGCATTTAAACTTGGGCGATCGTGATTTATCTTAAATGGCCACTCTCTAAATGTGTATTAATACTATATCTATTGTCAAACTCCGTTAACCCTCCCCGTATTTCAAATAATCTGTGGTCAATATGGCAGCGTTCTATGGCAAAATTATAATGATTAAGCATGATTAAGCATCAAATTCTGAATACATTTGACGATATTCAACTGTATACGGAGATGGATTGAGCACAATAGAGGAAAGAGCAGACTTAAAGAAGAAAATTTTGACTTAAAACATTGCTTGTATAAATACAACAGAAAAACAGCGGCCAACGTTATGACAAATGAAACTCATTTTGCGAGTAGAGGTTCCTGGTTTATTCCGGCTTCACTTACACCGCATTTATGTAATGTGGACAAAGAATTGGTCATCTTGCATAATGCACAAGCTGATTTTGCCGGCGCTTTATTCACTGTATGTTTGACCATTTATGGATTAATCTCTTAACATGATCACCTAGTTGGAATCCCGATCTGGTCGGAAATCTTATTGACCTTATTAAAATATAACTTTTTTAAAGCATTTTAAATAACGCAAAGCTATTTAGTTTAACCATTGTGTTATGAATACAGCCACTTCCTATTGAAGAGTTATAAGAATGTTGGCTAAAATGTGGAGATACTTCGATGTACAAACATTTCCCGACATACATACAGTAACTCCTATTCACCCCTCTTCCTATTTGCAATATGATTGTAGTACTGCCAGTCATTTCTCCCCCAAACCGAAGCATTGAAGGATTTTCCTTGCTCTTTATCATTTGCTAAAGAGACACAATATGGAATAAACCAAATGGCAAAAAACATAGTGTCAATCTGGATTCATAACTCACCAATTAACATTTAAATCATTGTGATAAAAAGTGGAAAAGCTCCATATGGCCACTCCCCTTTGGCCATGGTGATTAATGTTCAAAGTGTTAAGAGTCGTTTGTAAACTGGAAAGTGTTTGTAAAGAGGACTTCATTATCGGTAGGTTAATCTTTGTTATCATACCTGTGTAGTCAAATCAGAACCTTATCATGTGATGATATGATACCACACATGACTATGCATTATGACTGCATAATTATCATGTACACAACGTCCAGAGTTCAAAGCAAGACTTGTAAGTTCTTCACAAAAGTGACAACATTTCGATAGTCTTGCACCAAAGACTTGATTTCAAGTTCAATAGACTGGCCACTTGGCCATTTAAACCCATAAATGTTTGTCTTGCTTGTTCAAATAAGTCCTCAGCAAAACAGGGCAAGTTGCTGGACTTGGAAGCATGCCATTGCTGGATTTAATCTTCCTTAGGAGAAACATCCAAGCACATGGGATAACAGGCATGAAGCAGTCAAATGTGTCACAGTTATTTGCAAACCAATGCAAACTCTAAATCTAAATTTGACGCAAGACTATAGTAAGTGCTTCAATAACATGAAGCACTTACTATAATATTGCACTGAACCCTTGAAAGACTAGCTGAGATTGGTATGTTGGCTGTTTTAAACAAACATTCTCTTCATGCAAAGATTTCAACATCAGCATATTTACTTGAACCTTAACTCAATAACGCCCAGCTTGACACACCTGCAAATGAATTTAGAAACAACTGCAACAAAAGGATAAATTGCTCATCGTAAGCAAATTATACTTTCATAACACTAGTTTTTACTAAAAATTAATGAGAAAATGTACTTTTATGTTGTCATTTTTGTCGGCTGGGGCTTTCATTTGGAACAGTCATAAATGTTCAAATCTTAGATTGGGGCTGGGGGTGTGTAGGGTTTCAACTCAAGGTGTGTGTGTGTGGGGGTTCAACTCAAAACAAATGTACCTAGAAAAACTAACTCTCGAATTTCAAGAATATATGGCAAAATACTGTCATCTATATATATGTACATTTTAATTTTAACTTTACAATATATTGTACACCGAAATAAATGAACCCTCACATCAACATGTTTTGCAAACATTCAAACCTTGTTAATTGATTCAACACCAGCTTAATTAATAAATAGTAGACCACTTTATTGATAGCAGCTTTAATGAGCCCAAGGGAGAAGATTTTGCTCATCCTCAAATATGGGATTTCAACGCTGGTCATGATTCAAAGAGACAGCAATTGATGACTTCAAATCAAGAAAAGTAAAGATTCCCTTCTTAAATTTGGTAGACACCATGGAGACCCAACCAGAATAAATTGATTTCTGCTATTTCTCTCAATTCAAACAAGTCTTAAAATTAATTGGAGGGGAATCAAAATTTACTGTGTTTATATTCAATAGTAAAAGAGCAATACTGAGAGTAATCATTAGTTCTGGATTTAAATGAAAGAATATAGTAAGTCTCACATGCAAGTTAAGGACAAACTATAGTAATTGTTGTTCATTGCATATTTGATGTAGATTTGAGATATATTTCATTTGGATGTTTGAAAAATTATTATTCTAATATCACACAAATTTAGTACTATATTCTCTTTTAAGAAACAGCTTTTTATCCTTTAAATACAAACTGTAAAACATGCATACACAGTTGTTACAAATTAATCAAGAAAAGGCGAGTTTTCAACAAAAACAACACTGGTCTTTTAAGCAGAAGCTTTTTACCTCAAATTAGGATGAAGAATAGCCCTGTTAGTTTTGGTAAATTTCATCAATGAAATTGCTAAGTTGGGAAAACAAAAAAGCTTATGTGTCTTTGAATTTTGGGGAAAACTACATGATTCTAAAGAAAATTCTAATTGGAAATGTGCCTTTAATGGTCCCCTGTTATATCACTATATTGCAAAAAAAGCTCCATAAGTAATGAACATTTTTTCCAGTTGCTATTAGAAAAGATAAAGGCAGCAATAGAACAATTAATTATTGAAGTATCAGGTAAAGCCTTTCCCAAAAGTATCAATGTATAATAGGAAACAAAGTTTAAAAAAAAAACATAAATGATATATGTAATAAACATAAACAATTTGAAAATGCTACATCCAGTAGAAGATGATTGATTCCCCACCTATTGTTTAGGCTTTCTGTTATCATATTCAATGATGCATTCAACCCCTTTAAAACAGCAAACAAAAACATTTTTTTAAAACATAAAATCTTTTTAGGCTTACTCTTGTAATTCAACAAATAATGAGAACATAATGACACCATGTCGACAATCTAATAATAAAATATGACTTCTCATACCAACAAGTTTTTTAAGGAATTGGTGAGAAAGAGGCTTGTAACTCAAGTTTTTTTGTGAAAGAATATGCTTTTCAAATACACAATAATCGAAATTAGGTTCATGCCTGTCTGTAGGAAAGCTTTAAAACTAAATTTTCTTTAGAAAGTTAACATTGTAGGATAAATCAATTGTTTAAAGTGAAATGAGTATTGTTGTTATCAAAGAATGGTTCCCTCTGGTAGATTTTAGTGCTTTGGTTTTCATCTGTTGTTCATCGGCTGTCACTTGTATAACGTCCTTCTAGCTTACATAAAAGTTCTCTTAATCAAACCTCATAATCATCGCCATACTCGTCTGCTTCAGGAGATAGTGGTTGTTTGGTTGGAAGACATCTGGATTCGAAGAAGTTTAATTTGCATTTATGTGGTATTTCTGTAGATGGAGTCCATGTTGAAAATAAATAAAAGTATAATACACCAAACACATGGGGTGTCCATCAGTTGAACCAACGATTGTCATGTTGATCTTTATTCATGGAACCAGGAAGGCAAAATGGATTCGTACCTGGGACTCCACCTTTCACCATAATGACACACCCACACACAAGTCGAACAGTCGTGAAGATGACAGCAATCAGCAGGCAAACATGCGGAAAGAAATATTTGATCGGTGTCTTTGGAATGGTGTAAAAACAGCTACAATTTTAAAAACTTGCATCACAGGAATCGGTCGTCCGCCCACTCTGACCGTTTATACGGCTCGTTTCCTCGCGTAATAACCTAAACAAGCACATATACCGAGAATCCCGATGATAAGTCCCAATACCAGAGCTATCGCATCCCCCGCGTCAAACGCTGCGACCCCCGGGAAAAGGGTACAAAGGAAAGCAACGACGAGTTGGCAAAATATCGTGTTGTCAGCCATCTTTCGCCACAATTTCAGGTATCATGTGATATGTCATATGATCTAAGTAAAGGGAGGCTATTTCGGATAGATCAGAGTACTGAGAGTAATTGGTATATAAAATCAGAAAATGATAGGATTTTTTCCCCATTGTTAAGCTTATGCAAAAACAAATCGTGGTATCAAAATGGCTTGTTGAATTATTGTTAAGAATGAAATAATGCCCAATTAGATGAAATATCCGAATTAATAACTGTAAAGGTAACTGATGTGATTACAGCGGCGTAGTTTGACGGAAAGAATGAGTAGGCACGTCATTCTAAGATGGGTCCGGGGACATGCTCCCCCTTGTGGAAAAAATAGTCTGAAACCCCTCAGGTGTGTTCAGGCATGTATTTGAGAGCACAAAAATATATCTTGTTTAAGCCGGAAATAAAGGCCCATTCTGTTGCTATCTTTAGATTTTTGTTTTTTGTTTGTTTTCTCAGAGACATAGATCTCTGGTTTTCTGAAATAAAAGTGTAAGCACGTGCCTAAAGGGCCTAAATGAAGCTACGACAATGGTTAACGGGGTGCGCTTGTTCCATTACATGCCGTTTGGTTAAAAGGTAAAACAACGCGGGAACCAACGTTACTTGGGTAAGTGTGCAACAGGAGAAAAGCTCTAACGCTTACGTGTACACAAAATTCCGATATTCAAAAAACATGATCTACGGATAGTGTTAACAATTACCCGAAGCATATAATTATTATATTTTCGATTTTTTTTTCTGTTGAAATTGAGTTATAATTGAAAATATGTCAACACAACCAGAGACATAGATAACATGTTATCAGGCAGAGATTGGAGGGCGTGAATGTGCGCACGGCTAATATCTTTGTAAGTATCGTTGGTTTAAACATTGAGACAACTAACATGATCTTTGTCTCTGGCTTAAGGTCTTTGGAATTATCAGGTACATAGATATCTATTTCTTTGGAATTATATATGATAGGACTAGTCAAAGACAGCACGTGCTCCCCATACTCTAAACAAAGCAATGCCTAGGGCAAAGCTCATGCCTAAGTAAGTGAGGTATGGTCATTCATATTGTTAAATTGTTGCCACAGACGTAAATTATCCATTACATCTTTGGTAATACACTGAGTCAAAAATAGTAAATTTACAACTTAGGTAACAAAATCATACTTGAGTAAGCTGGTCGAAACTTTGGAAAAACCAATCACTCGACTGAATTTTATTGTTGATCGAAAACGCATGACGCTGGGAAAGGGAGATCACTCTGGCAAAGAAAAACAAACTTTTTTTGGAAATTTATGGAAATATTTCTGACCAACGTATTTCGAAACCAATTGAAAAATCTACTCTGATAAAAACATTCATACATATATATATTTGACATTTGCTAGACTATAATCGTCGTTTAGGGTACAGTGATCCACAGTTACCAAACCTGATTCAAGTTTTCATCGAGTTTGGTTCTAGAAATGGCAGGTTATTTTACACCAGGATCTGCGGCTGTGCCTTCATCACAAGTGGAAATTAGCGTCTCTTGTCGGTAAGTTTATGGTTTTCTTAAAAACACTTTATCTTGCAATGCGTAGCATATTGCTTCACGTATAGGGTGCTGTAGATCTTAAAGAATAAAACATAGCTGATATTTTCTTTATTTTAGTAAAATATCAAATGATCAAGACTCGTAGTTGTGAATTAAACATTTTCTAATCAGCTGCATATTGGTATCCTGCATATTTATTTTGAAAGAATGGTTTGATTATTACTAGGTGACCATTTCCTGCTTGCCAAATCAAATTATGTTGACTTGTTTGGTGTGAGGACTCTTTATGTATCAATGAAGAAGAATCAAGAAAGATTAATCTTTCTAGAATCAAAGGAGCTGTAGTCAGTATAATATGAGATAGTCTGAGGGTTTACCTGTTTATTTGCTAGTAATTTACTCTTTAGATATATATTCATTCATGATTTTTTTTCTTTTTACAGGAACTTAAAGGATAAAGATGCATTTTCTAAATCAGATCCAATTTGTGTGCTCTCCATTTGGGATAATAGAGGGAAGATGTACCATGAAGTAAGTTAAATACGAAAAAACATTAAGCTACATTTCTATAGCTTGAGAGATCATTTTATTTCTCAAAACAATGAAACAAAGTCTTGAAAGACAGGTTCCATAATGGTTCTTAGTTTCATAAGTTGAATCAAAAGTCATATTTCAGATTTACAGATAATTTGCCTGCGAACGTTTTCCCCTACTACAATGAAAATACAATATCTCTACATTCCCTTTGTGGGCATGTCCTCTAAATGGTTTATTATGCTGTATTGTAGGCAAAAGTGTCTGTAATTGAAATTTCTGACAACCATAATTCTAAAGCTTAAGAGCCATCTTTATGCTTCTTAAACTGAAAGGTTCTCAAAAACAAATAGACAGACAGGTTTAAAAAGGTTTAGGATGTTTTTATTTATAGAAACAATATCAGGATATAATAGTTCAGATGCAGACACCTTTTGATCAATTTCTACATTTTTCATCATGGCTTCTTAGATGTTCTGGTGGTAAACTGGCTGCTGGCCTGTGATCTAACCTGTTTGCTTCCTTGAGAATCTTTCCTCCACAAAGTTAAGCAGATATTTTGGTCTTTTGGAAAGTAGATGATACAAAAATATATTTTCAGAAAATTACCCAGCATTCTAAGGGTTAAAACTAATAAATTTGTTTTCCTTATTTCAGCATGGAAGAACCGAAATGGTGAAGAATAATCTTAATCCAGACTTTGTTCACAAGTTCATTGTGCAATATTTCTTTGAGGAAAGTCAGAAGCTTAAATTTGAAATGTATGTATTGATGCCTTAATGGTGAATTGGTGATAGGCCTAAGTAATAATGTAGAATTGAGGAAAAGTTTAACTTTAATTTGGAAACCAAAGAGGTGGTGTAACTTCTGATTAATTTAGATAAATTGCATGATTATAAAGAAAATCTCTGTTAACATGAAAAAGCCTGATGTAAGATGTAGCATTACCATTTTAGTGAAAGGATTGATAGAATACTGAATGTAAGACTTAAGTTAATTCTTAAATTAATGAATGACTGAGACTGAGACAAGAAGTGAAAATTGGCTGTGAGAAATAGCATCTTGTAAAGTAATGTTTGTTAATATTTCTTTACTATGCAGGGGAAATGCTCTTATAATGGCATAATATTGTGACATGCTATTGTAGCTGTTACTTGCAAACATGGCTGTTTTCTGTCATTTATTTCTCTTTTCCAACTCAACATGGAGTCTCCTTTATAGTTTACCAGTTCCCTTCCATAGTTTCATGATTTTTGTATCATATTATCTAACAATAGTACCTTATGTGAAAAGAATTGGTATCATATAATTGAATAATGATGCCATTGGAAAAACTTTGGTATTAATCTTTGAACAATAATAACATAATTGCATGATTTCAATGTCATGTTATTGAACAATGAAAACATAGGTAAAGTGTTTTAGTATCATACTGTTGAAGAATGATTGTAACAAAATGTAAGAATTGACCACTTATCTTGATATAGGTTTCTTTCATTAAACTGCTTATATGGCATGCCTTCCTAAAGAACGAACTGATATCTTATCCTCCATGCATTTATATTTACAGTTATGATGTTGACGCTCCTACAGCAAGACTAGATGCTCATGTAAGTACAATTAGACTGTTTGAAGAATTCAACTTCAATTAATGTATTGTGTCTTGAATATCAATTTGGTAGATGTACAGAAAAAAATTGTTTTATATGGTTACACCAGACAACATTGAAAACAAAAGTACTTCTATCGTATTTTGTACAATTCTCTTAATTCTAACTTAATAAAAACACACCTAGATGCACTTTCAGCAAGAAACATACAAATCACTCTGACAAAAGATGAAACGTGTTATTAAGCAGATAAAAGTAATGAATTACATGTATAGCAATTGACTCTTTAGTTTCGGTAAATGTATTTAAGATGTAAGAGAAACTATTTTGTTTACAAACATTTTAGATATAATAATTATGTAGAAAAGTGACTATAGCTGTTGATGGGCCTCATTCATTCTGTACAAATAACATGTCTTGTCTAAGTGAAAACTATTGGATTTTTTTTTTGTAGGATTTCTTGGGAAGAATAGAATGTACTTTGGGAGAAATTGTAGGCTGTTGCAGCGGAAACTTGGAGAGAAATTTAGTGTAAGTATTGGTCAATGAAATAGTAAATTTAATCTTTGTAATTGGTTTTGATTTTTAATCATTTGTAATTTTTAATAATTTGTAATCATGCTAAAATGAATTTGTTGATTTGGTTTTCAATTGTTTTGTAACTGTTTTTTCATTTTCTGTTCATCAATGATTTTGATTTGAATTGCTACTTTTCTTGCTTTTGCAAATTGGTTATTTAAATAAGTATTGGCGACTGGCCTGTGATCTAACCTGTTTGCTTCTCTGAGAATCTTTCCTCAACAAAATAAAGCAGATATTTAAGTTTTTGGAAAGCAGATGACACAAAAATCTATTTTTAGAAAATTACCAAGTGTTCTAAGGGTTAATTGTTTGTTATTGTTAATTTTCTTTTAAGGGGTGTACCAGGAGGATCAAAAATCTTAGGTAAGAGTCTTTTTGTTATCATATTTCTGAATCTAAAGGCTTTGATGGTTCATGCATTTGGGATCCTCCGTGGACTAGTGGTTAGAGAATAAAACTTGAAATTACATAACTCAGTTTGCGTTCAAAAGCCTAGTGAGGTTATTTTGATTTTCATGAGAGGTCAGCTCCTGTCGGAATTCCAGAATGCAAATGTTTCTTCCTGGTTTAATCCATTACCAAACAATAATGACATTTAACCGCTTGCAGACAACTCTAAACACATTGTGGGAAAAGGAGAAATTGCTCGTAACAAGCAATTTTTCCACAATATTTTCTGCCCTATCAGAAGATTATTTTCCAATTTCATGACATTATGAAACGTTGTCTGCAAACTCTTTCAATTTGGGTCAGTCAAAAGATTTGGCGTTTGGTAAAGGGTTAATGAGCCCCGGAAATCAGTAAGTCTTTGAGTCTTTCTCACCAAATATGATTTTTGCCATAACTTTGATATACATGTAGTTGACTTGATGGTAAACCTTAAAATAGCAAACCAAATCCATGCGTTGTTAGATATTACATATATTTAGGTTTACATTCATCTTTTACTAACAATTTCATCTGACATGTTAAGGTAAAAAATTCAACCAATAAATTACTTACCCCTATTCAACCTCAGGTAAATTCTTTTTATTACATTTTCAGTCCGAGTTGAAGAGCTCACAGAATCTAAAGAAGTGGTGACAGTACAGTTCAGAGGAACTGGGTTAGACAAAAAAGATTTCTTTGGGAAATCAGATCCATTCCTAATCATCAAGAAAGCAAATGACTTGGATAAAAGGCAAGTAATTATCTTTGGAAATAATAATCCTTCCAGCACATGATGGTGGTATCGTGCTTAAAAGGACTTTTGGTTGGTTGTCTGACTGACTAAAACTTCAATTTGTTTAACCCTCATAGTGCTTGAACCAACTTCATGCTTATGTAAACAGGTTAGATCCAGGCCAGCCGCCAAGTAAATTGGCAGCTTGCCTGTGATCTAACCTGTTTGTTACTCTGACTGTCTTTCCTCATCAAAATTAAGCAGATATTTAAGGTTTTGGAAAGCAGGAGATACAAAAATCTGTTTTTAGAAAATACCCAGCATTCTAAGGGTTAAAGGAGTTACAGTAAAATTTCATGATCACAACTTATTGAGCCTTTGACAAATCATTATAGAAGTCTGTTACAGACAACTATTTGTGTTATTGTGGAAATGAGCAGAAACTGCTAAGATTAGTTTCCCTGAAGGATTGTTAGAAATTTTGTTGAAATAACAAGTGATTACTCCATTTTTTAAATGTCTCTAATGGTTCACACCATTGATATACTAATCATTCTTCTTAATGTGGAATACCTGTTTTGTTTTTGATTTAGCATTCTCTTAAAGGAACAACAGTGTTATATCACATTGATCCCTTGGTTCAAAAAGCATCTTTTCTTTTACTGGGGATTAGCTTTCTGGTTGTTATGGTATTCATTTTATCAAGAGTTCCACCAAAGGAAAGTAATAACTACCAATATGCTATCTTTAAATGGTATCAAATGAGACGACCAAACATATTTCATCGCCATAGAAGAACATTTTATTTCAACTGAAGCATAGGCAGCTTATGGTAAACAAAGGACATAACAACAAATTCATCTTGGCATACAATTGCAGGAATGGTACACATACTGGACATGTTACATATACATTAACACACACATGCATTTGCATATTGCATAAGGAGCTCTGTGGCTTCATGGTTAGAATACAGAAATTAAAATCTCTTGGCCCTTCTCAGCATGGTGACAGCATTTGGATATTTTTATGATAGGCAGTCTCCTGTCTGACATACAGAACGCTGATGATTCTTCTCTGCTTGTCCAGTTCTTATTGGGAGTGGAGTAAAACCCATTTAGATGAATTGTATTGCAACTTTGTTTCTCTTTTTTTTGTAGTTTTACTGCTGTTCACAAGACGGAAGTGATAAAAAATACGCTAAACCCTACCTGGGTTCCAATAAAGCTATCTGTACGGACATTGTGCAATGGAGACCATAAGAGGTGAATTTGTGTTGATGCAATTTTTGAAAAAAGATGTTACTAATAACAGATGATTCATCATTCTACATAGGCAAATAAGCATATTATTTTTATATGTACTTAGAATAATGAAAAGTTTTGAAATATAAAACTAGAAGTGAGAAAGATTGCATTTCAATGAATTAACTCATTCATGAATTTCAGTTTAATTTTCAAATGCCATGTATTCTGCAACTTTATGTGAGAGTATGTACATGTTCTTTGGTTTTGTATAAGTTTTATACTGGTACTAAATCTACTCATTTCATATTTACAGATTATTAAGAATAGAATGCTTTGATTGGGATTCCGATGGCGGGTAAGTTCAATCAACATGATTTGATATCAGTTTGTACAACTAACTAAACACACAAACTTTATATGAACGAATTAGTATGATTGTTTTGTTTGCAGTTTTTCATTAAGAAAGAAATTGTTAACTCCTAGGTATTTGGTGAAACACAATAGGACTGTCTCAATGAAATATTTTTTATGAGAACCTATACTAAAGGATTTGAAAAACAAAGGAAATATTCGTCTTATTTGAAACTTCTAACAAAAAATTTCCCCTCTTTTGTCTTGTAAGTAAAAATCTTTTTTTTTGTGTTTTGTTTTCTTACAGGTTTCTTTTATAAAAAAAAATATACATGAGTTATTTCATGAACATTTCAAACATATCATTATTCTCGCTTGTGTTTGCTGTAGAAGTTTAACTTGTAATTAATTTCCATAGCTGATAAAAGTTTTATTGAGTACATTTAATTTTGTAATTTTATTATTAACTTATTGTTGTTTATATTGGCTAATTGACAGACATGACACCATTGGTAATTTGACCACAACTCTGAAGGACCTTAATGATGCTGCCAAATCTGGTCAAATGCTTGAGGTAGGTAATCCTTTGTTTGCATGAAGAGGAGATAGATAAAGATAAATAGATACATTTACTGAGGAAAAAAGGGAATGTGCATAACATACCATATCCAATAAAAACAATTCAATATGAATTTAACAACAACAACTCCATTGGCGGTCAATGACCAGAGAGGGCAATAAAATATTGTTTTGTAAAAATGAAAACTTTCTGAAATAATTTTTCAGGGCGTGTATCTGCTGCAGCTCTTTTTTTAAAGTGATTGCTTCATAGATTGAGATTTTTTTATTCTAGAATAAAATGTCTGCTACAGACAAAATAGCAACATATAGAATGTATACAACTAGATTATTAATATGCTTTTCAAGCCTGCCCATAACAGTAGGGTAAAGATATAGCACATTTACATTTCAGATCTAGCAAAATGTTCAAACAGTTTATTCTGTAAATGATAATATATTATTTCCATCTTGTGAAATGGCCAAAATGCGTAAGAACATGTGGCACCCAGATCAGATGCTAGGTTTGACATTTCTATCACATGATGCTAGCACTTTGCATTAGCGTACAATCCCATGACTATTTATAGGCAGAGAATTTTCCATCAAAGTGCTGAAGGGCTCAAATGTTCAGCATCTTTAACCATTTGTTTTATTCGCTTTTTTTTTTTTCAATCTTTTGCCTAACATGAAGTATCTCATATCAATATGTATTATTAATCCCTTGGACATACCCGCTGACTTCACATTTCAATATGCTTTTTCTTAACAACACATAAGAGTAGAACTCTTTTGAGTGATTGAAAGATATGGTATAATGAAATAAGAACCTGTTGTCAAGGTGCTTAGGAATGAAAATCTGTAACAGATAAACAAATGTTTAAATCATCATCTTTAAAATTGATCACATTGAAGGTTTTGCAACATATTTTATTTAACAGATTGTTAATGAACATAAGAAGGCAAAGAAAAGAAATTATAAGAATTCTGGGGAGGTAAGCATGTCTTAAATATTTAATGAAATGAAATATCATATCATAGCGTATTTAAAGAACAGGGTACCGTTTTACTAACCAGTTTACGCTAAAGATTTGCGTAAGTCTAAAACAACAATTCCTCTTATTTCAATATTGGACGAAGCAATATTGCAAAGTGACACATCATTGGAATCGTCTCTCCGAGACGCTTCCAATGAAGTGCCACATTGCAACATTGTACTTTCATTGAAGATACTATCCATGTTTATCAATTATGACTTACGCAAACATTTTTGGTAAGTTGTTTAGTAAAACGGGCCCCTGTTCAATGAATGCTATATTGTGTGTACTCACACTATTCTTCTTGATGAGATAATGTTGCTCACAACATAAGATTTAGAGAAGTGATAAAAGAGAAAGCTAAAGGTAATGCTTTGAGAAAACTTTTATGACTACCCACTATAAAAAGTTAAGTTTATTTTAGAAGTTAAACTGTTAGTTTTAAGTAAGCATAGTAACAGCAGTTGGATTTGTGGAGCATAAGACAACTTGTAGCTTTATCTGGTTACAAATCATTCAAAAAGCTCCATTAGGCGTTTTCCTGAATGACTTGTATGCTGTATTAAGCTAACCTCACACTAAATAACTGTTAACACACTGTATAAGACTGGTGGCTCAAAGCAAGATTGTACTGATATCATGTTACAATACTAAAGAGTTTCATGTTGATTCAAAAGTACAACTATCAATTAAGTTATTGAATAAGTATCTAGTATCTAGCCATAAACAAAGGTTATTTATGTACACCAAAACATATCAAGTTAATGACCATTTATTTCAGTTGAATGTGATGAGCTGCAAGATAGAGGTTATTCCAACATTCCTAGATTTCTTGAAAGGAGGGTAAGGGATTTTTTACAGTGACTATATGAAGGATAAGGAGAGCTTTAAGATGTAGTTCTCATTCATGAGTCTGACTTGGAATCACACTTGAATTTAGTTTTTGTTTTTAATGAAAGTCGTTATTCCATTAATTACTCAAGAGAATGAAGTAAAACTTCACACATGAACTTGGATCATGGTGTAAGGTCATTAACCAAGCACCATAACTCTTACTTCCTTGCTAAGATTTTGCAAGCATAGGATAATTTTCTAGCTTTCAAATTAGTCTAATGGAATTAGAAGTAAGAAAGGAGAAGACTGTTATATGATATAAATAGTACAAGAATGATACAGAATGGAAATTCACTGTGGTGATTGATTTCACTGTGTCAATTGCAAAATGGTTCCTTAAAGGTTTTGCATAAATGTTATAAGTTTGCAATAATGCTTTACAATGTGACAAAGGAAGAAACAATAGTTTGATAAGGATTGTTGTAAGATTTGTTATCTTTTCTATTTCAGAATGGAGATGAATTTCACAGTGGCGATTGATTTTACAGCATCCAATGGTAACCCTTCACAATCAACATCTCTGCACTTCCTCAGTCCTCATGCACCAAACCAATACGCCACAGCAATACAGGCTGTAGGCGAGATAATACAGGATTATGACACGTAAGCACAATTTAAAGATATTATGTTGTTTAATCACAAATGAAAGGAGCTATTGAAAGCGTAATTAATTGGTGTCAATTTATCTAACTATGTGCAGTTTATATGCTGTAGATCTCAAAAATGATGTAACCCTTTTGGCTTATCATCCATTATAATTTTCTGTATACACACTTTAAAGAATTATAAACAATCTGATTTTGCTTCCTATGACTTTTCCTTAGAGCGTATCATATAACATACAGCTATCATGCAATTTTAAAGTAATAATATTTAACTTCAAAATTTCCTCACATCTGTGAAGAAGCACCTTCAAGATAACAGGTACCTTTATCAAACTGTAACGTAGTGTATAACATGCATGCACTATCAATCTTAGTTAGACTCTTATATTTGGGAATGTGTTTTCAGAGATAAGATGTTCCCAGTTCTTGGTTTTGGAGCACGCCTACCTGGAGGTGCAGTGTCTCATGAGTTTCCGTGTGTAAGTTATATTGATGGGTATTTGAATTTCATTATTTTATTTCTTTAATACTAGAGTCTCTAGTTTGTAAGGAAGTACAGAGGTGACATTTTTTTCTATCTCATAATGTCTTTCTAACTCCTTATACCGTCTTACTAAGTCATTATTACATTAAAAAACCTCTAGATAGACACATTTATTATGTTGTTATTCTGTGTATTTGACATACACCACTAGTTGAACTGTACGTATGTATGCTAGTAATATAACAGAAACATGTGTATTATGGGCCAGAGATCTAAATTGTCAAATAAACTATTGTCATTGTCATTACATTTAATTAAGCTGTTATAACAAGTTAGTGGGTCGTTACAACCATAAAATCATAGTATGAATCATTACTAGATAAATTTCATTTATGAATGATGTTTTAATAAATTAATTTTCCATTAGTTACCAATTATGTTCATGTAGGAAAGGGTGAAATAATTATTTTTGAGTTTTCTGTAAAAACCTGATTTAATTGAAATGCTACAACGAAGAAAGCTAGTATAAATTTGATTCTATTTTTGAAAGCTACTCATTTATTATCTTTTAGTTTACATCTTTTAACTGTTTACAATGCATTAACACTTAAATGCGAGAATTGTCAAATGCTCATGAAAATATATTATCCAATCATATCCCTTAACTGAGGATACATAAAGATGAAATGCATAGGTTTCTAATCATTTATGACCATGAATTATTAAATTGTGTGCACAAGTAAGTAACTCATGGCCGCAAAATACTAACTTTTCTCCACAACTTAATAATCAGTGACAGTGGTGCAGTGGTAGAGCGTCGGCCTCTTGTACCGAAGGTCTCGGGTTTGAATCCCCGTAAGGCGAGGTGAGAATTGCCGGGGCTAACCCACAAATCGGCGCAAGTACTGGTGCAGTATCCAGAAAGCAGTCATCGAGAGTAAATTTAATAAGCTTCAAGCTTCCGTCACAATCGATGAAAAATAAGAATATGTTTAAACTAACTTGATAATCTTGTGGCCAAGAATTTCTAACTTGTGCATACACCTTACTAACTTGTTAGCTAATTCTCTTGTTATTTAGTGGTCTCCATTAGTAAAGAAGTCATCTGCACGAGTTACTTTCTCGTGGCCACGACTTATTTATCTCATGGCCATGACTTATCAACTTTTCACATCGATGCCACCATACTTAACCCAAATTGTCTTTTGCAGAATTTAAACCCCCAGAACCCTTACTGTGCAGGTTTAGAAGGCATCATGCAGGCGTATTATACCTCACTCAGGCAGGTACAGCTCTATGGACCAACCAATTTCTCTCCAGTCATTAACCATGTTGCCAAGTAAGTCTGTGTTTTCATCTATTCATTTTATAGTTTGTGAGTTCAGTGAAAAAGTAAAGTACATGTAAGTCTTTCACAAATGTGGAGCACCTACTCAGTATTCCGCTAAACCTTCATGTTATTTTATTTTCTTTATACTCCACGAAATCTTGCTTAGATACATATACTGAAGATTTTAGACTACTGTGTCAAAATGATTAATTGCTCCTTTTGAACAACTTTCTTTTGTCACTATAGTTTTTTCATTTTATGATCTACAACTGTTTCCATTTTGGACTATTCACAAAGTCTAATATTGAGGATTTGAGGATTGCTTTTACTAGGAAGAGACCCCAGTCTGTTTAACCCTTTACTAAACACCAAATTTTCAACTGTCCCAAATTGTAAGAGTTTGCAGAAGACATTTCAAAATGTGATGAAATTTAAAAATAATCTTCTAATAGAGCAGAAAACATTGTGGGAAAAAGGAGAAATTGCTTGTCATGAGCAATTTCTCCTTTTCCCACAATGATTTCCAGAGTCATCTGCAATAGAGTGGTTAAATGTCGTTACTTTTTGGTAATTGGTTAATAATTGGTAGAGAAATAATTGAAATGGCTGAGTTTTGAAACCAACAAGCTGGTTTAATTGGATGTTTTAAGAAAACTGAATGATTCACTTAGAAACAATTTCTTTCAGATGAAGCCTTTTATTGCCCAGATGTAGGTATACTGAGAAAATGCCTTGTCATAAGGAGCCATGCATGCTACCTAAAAACCTTACTATTCTTCTATTTTCAGGTTTGCCTCAGCAAAAATGGATGGGTCCAACTATTTTGTACTATTAATCATCACAGATGGTGTAATATCTGACATGCCTCATACTATTCAATCTATAGTTCAGGTAAATTTGAGTTTCTCTGATAGATAATACTTGCATTTCTTTGCCTAAGACATATTTACTGTAATAAATATAAATCCAATGTAAAGGCTTTGACAATGCTTTTGTTCTTTGGTATTCCCAAAAAATGACAGTTTCTGTGATCACTGGTATCTGTCTTATATACCATGTTTATTTTATCGTTTAAGAACTTTCTTGAACTTGTGGTTTCCGTCTATACCATGTCTGTTTCTGTAAGGAAGTTTTTTTAAACTGGTATCAGTGTAACCCTATTTTCCATGTTTATGTTACCGCTTTTTGATTGTGTGATGTTTAAAGTTTATTCAGAGTCTGTTCTTTTAGACTTATTTTGGGATGGTTTTTCAGGCCTCCCGTTTGCCCATGTCCATCATCATTGTTGGAGTTGGAGATGCAGATTTTAGTGGTAAGCATGATAATGTACTGTAAATACTACATTAAGAACTTACTGATTAATACCTTGCTTTACTTATCTGCTGCAGAAGACTAACACGTTTGAGATGTTTCTCCGTCATTTTGGGTGGGGCATCACAACATAACATGAATGATTTCACTTCAATGTAAAACCCATAAGAAAAAAGACTGACACCCTCTGAGAACAATGATAAGTTGCTTGTGAAGTGAAAAATGTTCTGTTGTCACAATGGGTTTTTTTCTTTTTCTTTATTGTCTTCTGTGGCTATCAATTTTGACCAGTCACAAATTGCTATTTGAGGGTATTGGGTAATATATGGCCGAGTGATTAGATAGAAAAGCTCCTGTCGATGATCCTAGTTTTTCTTCATACCTATTGTACTTTGTTCTTTTCAAGCCCTGATTCCTTTCCCCCATGGAAGCATCTATTCCAATAACTTAAAAAAGAATGATTTATTTCTTTTTATCTTCATTAAAGATTAAGACGAAAAGGGTTAAACAATGACATTTGAAGTTGGACTGGACGCCAATCCCAATCATTTACATATATGCTTTTTAGATTGGTCCTATCTAAAATGACTGCAATTGTAATGTTGCCAAACCTGCATTTTCTGTGCTGTTTAAAAAAGGAGTAATTGATCATGACAAGTAATTTCTACCCTTAACAAAGTTACAGCTAAGGTCTAAGGCTACAAGTATGACTTTTTTAAAATGTAATGGGTGAATAAATGTACATTCAAAATTGATTTTATAAAAATGTTTTTTTGTCGCACTGGGATAACATGTCCAGGGTTTTATTTGATAATTTTGTTTTCCTTTATTTAGCTATGGATGTTTTGGATGGTGATGGTCAAAGGTTAGGAATAGAAGGAAGATATGCAGAGAGAGATATTGTCCAGGTTTGTTTGAGTTTTATTTGTATATCCTATCAAATCTTTATACCGCTTATCAATATAGATGATGTAAAAATTATCCCCACTCTGCTCAGTATTGTAAGCAGTTTATTAGTTTAAACATATCTTATTGCCAATTCAGCATTTAATACACAGTCCACACCATTGGTGAATACTCATTTTATAAACTTTGGCAAAATGGTCTGGCACTAAATTCTCACAATTTAGAAATGGCCATTTCCCATGTAATTATAAGAGTCTGCTTAACCCTCTTAGTGCTGGAACTGACTTAATGCTTATGCAAACAGGTTAGATCCAGGCAAGCCTCCAAGTAAATTGGCAACTTGCCTGTGATCTAACCTGTTTGCTACTCTGTGTATCTTTCCTCATCAAAATCAAGCAGTTATTTAAGGTTTTGGAAAGCAGACAACACAAATATCTATTTTTAGGAAATTACCAAGCATTCTAAGGGTCAACCATGTGTTACTTAATATAGTAAAATTAATTGCTGAATCCTCATCCCAGTTTGATAGCATAAATGTTCTGGTAATTCCAAATGACATTGCATGGTTAGTATTTGCACTTATTACCTCTGCTAATATGCATACAAATTATGAAGAAATTGCCATGATTATGAATTCATGTAAATATGAAATATTGTTCTGTTTGCTTGCTAAAAGAAAGGGGAAACTTGTGCTTTTCGCCTTCGACTTGGTTGTTTGATATTTTCAGTTACAGTAAGGATGATTATCATGAATGAAATTATTTAAAAGGACTATATTTGTTATTCAAGAAATAAATGAAAACATTTATCATGCCATTGATTTTTCAGTTTGTGCCCATTCGTGATTTCCTTGCAAGGGGACAGGGTGACGTCAGCATGTCTAAAGCAGCCCTGGCCAAGGCGGTACTTGCCGAAGTTCCAGACCAGGTTGTGGAATTCATGAAAAGGCGCAACATACAACCAAAGCCACCCCGTGTTGTGTCCCCTTCACAGCAACCTAACCCCTCACAAGCTACTCAAGGTCAAGGGCCATATCCCAATCAAGGTCAGCCTCCCTATCAGGGTCAAGGACAAGCAGCTCCAACAGGTCAAGGGCAATATCCGAATCAAGGTCAAGCGCCTTACCCAAATCAAGGTCAAGCACCTTACCCAAATCAAAGTCAACCTAACACAAATCAAGGTCAGGCACCTTACCCAAATCAAGGTCAACCTCCATATCCAAATCAAGGTCAAGGACAGCCTCCATATCCTGCACCAGGTCAAGCCCCTTATCCTCAGTCGGGTCAAACAAGTGCAGGGCCACAGACACAGTACCCAGCAACTGGAGGTCAAGGGCAGCCTCCGTATCCTTCACAAGGTCAAGGGTCAGCTCCATATCCTTCACAAGGTCAAGGACAGCCTCCATATCCTTCTCAAGGTCAAGGACAGCCTCCATATCCTTCACACGGTCAAGGGTCAGCTCCATATCCTTCACAGGGTCAAGGCCAGCCTCCATATCCTTCACAAGGTCAAGGGTCAGCCCCGTATCCTGTGCCTGGAGGAGGGCAGGGTACAGCCTCTTACCCCACAACTGGACCCTCCCCTGGCGGCGCTCCTTACCCTATAGGGGGTCAGGGGCAGCAGCAAAAGGGACCACAACCTCAACGACCACCACCCCCTTCATATAATACTACAAGCTAAATCTTTGGATGACTGCTTGTACAAACTTATTTCTATTGCATTTGTAGCTGAGGGCATTTGAAATTATTCAACATTAAACCAAATCTCCATAATTTAGACCTTCAATAGGACTTCTTGCTAATTGCAAGGATTCATTTTGACAAAATGAGAATTCCCTTATAACGAGTCAGTGTTCTTTTTTGTCATAAAGAATAATTTCATAATGTGTTTTAAACAGATTTGCAGGAGATTGCATTAAAACCATTCTGACCAAGAAATTGCTCACAAAAAGTAAACTTTCCTTACTGTTTAGTGATTTTGGTTGTCAAAGATCAATATGACATAATCATACCACTGTTTTTGCCACCCTTGTACTTTGTTTGAATAACATCTGATGTGGGCCATTCAGAACATAATATGGGTTTACATATCGGACATACTAGATCGACCATTGATTTAACTTTCACATGAAAGATGTTTGATAGAAAAGAAAAATTGATTTGTATAGATTTACTGGTTGCAGAAACTGATTGGGTCGCCCATGACCTAGTGGTCAGAGTGGGGAACCTTTAACCCTTTTCCAAACAATAATGACATTTGACCACTTTGTTGCAGACAACTTTAGAAAACATTGTGGGAAAAGGAGAAATTGCTCATCATGAGCAATTTCTCCTTTTCCCACAATGTTTTCTACCCTATCAGAAGATCATTTTCCAATTTCATCACATTTTGAAATGTCGTCTGCAAATCCTTTCAAATTGGGACAGTCGAAAATTTGTTGTTTGGGAAAGGGTTAACCTGGGAGTCCCTGGTTTGAGCCCCAGTGACACTTCAGCTTGCGTGAGAGTGTCCTTTGGCAAGAGTTCTAGCCTAGGCTAGTACTTGTTAATCCTGGAAAATTGTTATATAGATGAGAAGTTGTTAACACAGTGCCTAATGCTTTAAAGCTGTTTTTTCAAAAACTACCATAATCTATCATAAGATATCATCCCATTGTTCAATGGATAGAGCTTTGGCCTAGGGTCATAGGTCACATCCTACGAGTAACAGTTTCCATTTTGCGACTTTTTATTATTTGCTGTTCTGCTTATATACCCAGAAAACAGAAGTGAGAATGATTAATCTAAGTTTAAATCAATATATGTTACAATTTACTTGCAGATTGATACTTAAACCATTATAATTGAGAGAAAGTTTCTTATTAAAAAATATTTGTGTCTTATTTTGATATTGTGTTCCTTTGTCATTGCCAGATTTAGATTTCTTTTTTCTTGGTTTAATTTTTAAAAATAACTTATGCTTGTCTTTATGTTCAATTTAAACCATTGGGAAAAGAGTATTTGAGAAGTGGATTTGTTTTATGATATTAAAGGTCTGTAGTTTACATTTTGGCACATGCATAATTTGACTTGCAAGCTTTAACAAATGAGATTTGAAGATATTGCACACAAATTGATGATTACTTAAATGTTTTGCATCTGTCGAAACCCAAATTGATTTTACTTAGGTACATCATGTCTTCTTCATTTATGTACAGCAATGCAGAGCAAGATATTAATTGGTGCATGTTTATACATACAATGAAATGAGATTTTTTTTCTATCAATTGCATCATTATTGAAAAGTCATTGAAATATTGATACTTGTAGGCTAAGCCAAAGAAATCGCTTGTGACAATTTTTCCTTCTTTCAGAAGAGTATCATATCAATTGCTGTAGGGGCATTAGATCATGTACGTATAAAGAAAAAATGAAAATAGATGAGAAATAATCATTTGGAATTACTCAGCCTGTTCCCACATATGTAATTCTTTTAATGGTTCATATTAAAAGCAGTTGTAGACGCCAAAAAATTGATATGAATTTAGATCCATTGGCTTGGAGGATTTCTGTATAACGATAATTCATTCTTAGATAAATTGACACATTCTGAAATGATTTTGTGTTCAGTAGCTATTTTTTATTTCATATTTAACAGCAATACAAAAACTGCACTGTTTCAACATATTATATTGTAAATTCTCATGTCTGAAAGTGTCTCAGCCTTTGTTTTTATGGCAGTGTTGTAATTTATGGGTTACATTGTTAATCATGTATGCATTTACTTATGCTTTTTTTGTATAGTTTTATATGAAAGTGTAATGATTGTACCAAATGTATGTCAATATATCTTTATATATATTTACTAATATATTTTACTAACCACAGATGATTGAAGTCGGCATTGTTATTCTTTTTGCAATCATGCAAGCTTCTTATTTTGTTTATGAGGTTTCTGTTATCTCTATCTAATAACTAGTGTATGCACTATTAATGATATTTTATTTATATACTACGATGTTTAATAAATGTACTTATATGTATATGGAGGGTAGTTCATATTATTTTTCCCTTGCTACTTTTCACTGGTGAATTGATTTAGGCTTTATCAGGAACCAAAACAGACACAAATTCATATTGGAACTTGTTTACTTTGAATGGCTATAAGAAAAAGGAGACACTGAAAAATATTTTATATATATTATATAAAAAAAAAAATAATAAACATGGAACGCCCTACTCTCCAGCTTTCTGTATGTCGGTCAGGAGACTATTTCTCATTAAAAAAAAAAAACTTGGAAAGCCACAAGCAGGATTTTAAACCACTCGGAGAGGGGTCCTGTTATATACAAATGTCATCAGTTAAACTAAGAAAATCTGATGGGTCAATACATTAAACTCGCCATTGATATACAAGTTTATCTTTTATTCTAATATGAAGAAGATAACCTTTTTAGTTATCTGTTTGTATAACTAGCAATAATATAGAGGAAGGGTTCCAGTGTATGAATGTAAAAACTCTTGCGTGGCCAGTGGCTAAGTTGGTTGTCTTATGACACGGGGTCGTGGGTTCGAGCCCCAACAGTAGTCTGGTTTGGTGGGAGTGTCCTTTGGCCAGAGTCTAGCACTGGTGAATCCAGAAAAGCTGTAACATAACTGAAAAGTTGTTGACACTGTGTTGAACTCCATGTAAACAAACAAATATGAATGAAATGTTATATGCAGCTCATTAAATCTTATTTTAAACACCAAACGATGTAATGGAAGACTATAAAAAGTCGTTCAGTTTATGATAACGTCTGTTTAAGCATTTATGAAATAAGCAATTTGAACAGTTACATCAATATATTTAGTTTCGGCAGTTAATGAAATTGTTTACAACAAAAGCTCCAGCACATCAAATCATCATAGCCATTAGGCCAACATTTACAGGATAGTTTATGACAATCTACAAAGTGTTTACAAAAATATCATAAAACATGTCAAAATAGACCATAATAGACTTTCGCTACTCGGCCAAGCCGTATTTTGGCATCAGACTTAGACAATATGCAATAAACGATGCGCAGTTTATGGTACCGAGGGCTTAGTGCAATGCTATAGTTACTCGCTCAAAAACATGGAGGACAAACCACTGTCATGCACTGAACACTCGTGAAAGCCTGAAAAAGCATACAAACGGAGGCGGCTTGCACCATTACAAATAGATGTATATTTTGTATTGGTCCGCACAGGTTATAGAAACGCCTTCACAAGCATACAAATAAACGCAATTTGCAGCAATACGCCAATATTGTTTGGTCTGGCGATGGTTCCATCGTTGCAATAGCTCGTACTGCATAGACACTTGATATGTGAACCAGTGTCGTACTCGGTGGTTGTGCAATCATCGGCCACGGTTCCCTTGGCACAGTATCGGGAATATTTAACGTCTGAAAATAGATCAGAAACGATTTTGTACAACAACTAATTGTTGCTAATGAGTATGCATGATAAATGGTCGCCATGGAATAGAATGTGCCGTCTTTAACTCATTTCCATTGGTCCAAGTCACGTGTGATATAGAGGAAGTTGCCGCTTTGAGGAGTTTGTTGCAGTATTTAATAGATTCTTTTCTACCTTATAATGTAAGCAACAGTTTCATACTTAACGTAATCCTTTTTATATCGATTGTGAAGGTAGCTTGTTTAATTCACTCTCGATGACTGCTTCCTGGATACTTAAACAATACTCTCACCGATTTGTGGGTTAGACCTGTCAATTTCAAGTGTGCCTAACGGTGATCGAACCCAAGACCCTCATGATTTATGTGAAGTCTTGATAGCGTTTGGTACAAAAGCATGAGCGAAGAAGCGATCTTTGAGATCAAATTACCAGGGTAGTTTTTGAAGTTTTATTTTACATAATTCCTTAAGCCTTTTAAGCCCATTATGTTTAGTGATGACAGTCTGAGAACAAAACATAATCCATAATCCCTTAAATCAAATAATGACAACATAAAGTCATCCAAAGACATACATTTTTGAGGCGTCTGCTTTCCAAAACCTTAAATATATGCTTAATTTTGTTGAGGAATGATCACAGGCCATTCGCCAATTTACTTGGCGGCTGGCTTGGATCCCACCTGTTTGCAGAAGCATGAAGTCAGCTCAAGCATTATAAGGGTTAAAATAAAAAAAGATTAAAATCCCAATCGTGAAACAGTCATTTTCAACATGTTGCATTAACCATCAGATATACATACGTCCTTTGTAGCTGTTGTATGACTTGACGCAACTTCCGGCGCACTCCATCATCTGAACCCCGCTGGATTGGAAGGTGTCCGTACATTCGCCCCCTTTCTTGCTCTCGCACGCGTAACACTTTATAGACCGCGTCGAATCTGCATGACCTGTTAATGAAGGTTTTATAGAGATAGATAGATGTTTTATTTCTGTTTTGTAACTTATACAAAAGTACTTTGTTATGGCCACATATAGTTTTTCATATTGTTACATCACATGAATACAAAACTTGTTGATAGGTGTTTGTTCACAGATGTCAGGAATTGTGGTTAAAGTTAGAGAAATATGATGTTTTTCCTAAAACTGCACTGAATTGTTATATGATAAACACTGAAGAATATTCATTAGAAGCAAAATTTGAACGTTTTTAATTCTTAGACGTATATATCATATACAGTGACGTAACATGTGTATAAATCCGAAAACGTGACAGCACCTTGGAGATCTACCGCATATAAACTGTATATATACCTAGATAGATTGAGTCTTCCTGAATTAATTATGCTATCAGTGGGTACTTTTAATTTTATATCAAGCCACGTTACAAAAGCCTTTTGTTTCAATTACATTTCATTTTGGCTTAAACAATTCTGTTCTGTGAACAAGTCCCTTTTATAGGCCGAATTGGACGGGCAAGCAGACGACAATTTTAAAAAAAAGTGGTAAAACGAGATGATCGGTCATCTTTGAAAGGATAGAAAGAACGTAAATTTGTTCTAAAACGACACCGAGTTGAAGATTCAGTTGAAACATTTGAAACAGTTGGCTTGTTCTAGCCCCTCTAGTGTCGGGTCCGGGTCCGTGCCTTTACCCATCACTAGTGTTGGGTTTACACACGGATCAGGACCCCAGGCTATAGCCCCGTCGGTATCTCGGGTTTCGTGGGAGTTTACACTTGGTTAAACACATCAGAGCCATAGTCTAGTACTGGTGTATCCATGAAATCCGTAATGTAACTGTAATAGTGTTGACACAGCGTTTAACCCCATACAAACAAAGTACTGATGATTGGTTACTATGAATACGGAAAGATTCACTGATCACCGTTAGATGGATGGTATCAAAACCGGGTCCTGCTGGCCTAGTTGTTAAGTGTGACAAGGAAAAATTGGGTTCAATCCTCACATTTGGCACTTAGATTTTTTCTGTGAGTGACCTTACGCAAGACACTGCAGAGTCCTAGCCAAGCATTTATGAAATCCAGGACAACCGTCACATACCTGAAAAGTTGTTGATACGGAAAAAAACATTGAAAAACAAATAAGTACTGGTGATGGGTTTCCACTAATAAGGAAAATCGCATTGCAACTGTTGTATAAATGGTATAATTTTGAAACCTTTATTGCTCGACCCTATTACTGACGGCGTGAAATGAATTAAACCATAAATGTATTAAATCTTATTGAACCTTAACAAGAATAAGTATATGTACACTGCGTACCTCCACGAATGAGCATAGCACATATAACCAAACAACACACGTATCTCACTAATGTACTCGTCTCCATGGCTGCCGAGAGTTTGAAACAAACGCCCGGGTCCAACAAAGAGCGGTCACGTGACTCTCGTGCACTGGCGCCATTAATAACGTACAACGCGTTAATGTCTCCGTTGTTTCAGCATCCAATCAGCATGAAGCGTGGCCGGATGAGTCATTCAATGTCACTTAGAGGCCTGTCACAAATAACAAGGCAGATACTAACCCGGACTATCAAAGCTGTAACTGCGTTACATGATATATGTACGTTTAGATCATTCGGACTAAATAGATAACTACACCGTAAAAATCATTCTGACGTTTGGTCATGCGTGATTCATGCCGCAAAAAAATAAAATGAGGACGCTGCTTGGGGCCAACCATTTCTCCCTCTTGTGTCAAATGTTTTTGACGAAATAGTATATTATATATTATATCGAACCTGTGGTATCATCTAAATAAGGGTGAAACCAGAATCAGCGTCTTTCGGTGCGTTGGTGGATGAAAATTTTGAAAAAAGGTTTTGCAATTCTCTTTGACCTACACAATTGCTTGTTTCACAAGGTAGGCATCTTACGGTGTCATCGCTATTAAATTGCCCTATGCTGTTATAATATATGGAGAACGTTTATGCCAATTTTAGAACGTATGCATTGTTATATTATTCATGGAATGAATATGCGGGAATATGTTTATCCAGTTTACTGTACAATCATTCAGTAGGTGACACTGTGTTCCACTATATAGTCAGATTTAGATTTTGAAATGTCTCTTTACTTGATCCGCCGCACTGTAAAAGAAACACCAGGACTTACAGATATATTACGATTTGCTAAAGGCCCGTTCGTTCGCCAGGAAAAGAAAGCCAACGCATGAAACAACATGTTGTAAACGAAATCGTGCTTGACACGTAGGTTGTTGACCCCTTTTGTGCATTGACGAATGAAAGTGTATTATGCCTTGGGTTGTGTGCGATGTAATAAAAAAAAATGACTAAACAATCGTACGCCTTACTAAACACGACGCACGATTCAATATTAACCAGCTCACTAGACTCTAAAGCTATGATTTCTGAAAGTTCCAGCTGTAGCAAATTAAATAAAAAAAGCCGACCAATCACAGGAAAGAATGTAAATTTGAATAGATTCAATAACTGAACTTCTTCGTGCGCTAAACAATGACAACTTGATTCAACTTTTTACCAACTGCAGTCGACGTTGTTACTAGATGCAAACGACTTTTAAAAGAAAGCTTTGTAAGCATGTGCAAATCTTCAGTTCTACTGTTGTTATACGTGAATAGATTGAAAAAGCATTGTGGCTGAAGGGGAAATTTCTGACAAGCAATTTCTTTTTTTTCCACAACGCTTTTTGAAAGTTGTCTGCATTTATCTTGTTAAAAGTACCAATTTTGAACCAATACTTACTGAACGCGTCTTTTAAGTATTTTGATTTCTACAACCTTTTGTGTGAAGTTTTAAGGATTGCCTTATATAAAGTCACGACATTCTGTCTAACTTAATCGTATAAGAGGTTTACATCATTTCAACAATATTTCAGGACCATTTACATCACGATGTCAAATGAATCTTACCAATCCCCTTACTAGTATATCACTGGGCTTTTTAATGACTCAAAGACAGCTTTTCAACACGAGCCAAACAGTATTTTGTGTTTAGATACCATGTAAAATACATCATTCAGGTTTTCTTCATTAGACCTGCTCGTATGCTTCACAAGGAAACTGATTAGCTACATGATCATGAAACATAGCTATGTGTCCGATGGGATAAATCTGCACTGACTAGTGCATAAATTATATCAGATAGGCTGTGTTGTTCAGTGTATGCTTTTCTAGAAACTGTCCTTAGCAAATGGCAAAAAAATAGGTTTTAAAAAAGGCGTAAACAACATTGACGGCCAAATTTTTACAAGCCTTTGGGGATCACGTGACCACACGATGACGTTCTTCTCTCTGAGAATTAAATTTGAAAATATTACGCTTCTGGTAAGAATTTATTGTTGGTAAAGTAAGTATGTGACCATATGAAGAATTAAAGTCGTCTGCAGTAATCTAGGAATTCATTCAGAATGGGTTGTTTGGGACGTAAGATATTTGAAACTAAGGGTCATGGGCTCGACCATGTCCTATGACAAGGCACTGATTCCTATCATAATATTAGTATTGTTTATGTCAATCCCAAGTAATCCATAGAAATGTGTAATCTGATGTATTGGTTACTTTGTTTTAAACTCCATGTATGGGTCTAGTTACACAGTAGTTAAGATGGTGGATTTCGAACCCCAACTTCGAGACACACCGGCGTCGCCGAAGTAATTGGGGTGTCTTTTTTCAATACACTTTCAGAGTCATAGCCTAGAACTAAACAGGTTACTGCAGTAATCAGTGGAAAGTCGTAATATAACTTAACACTAGTTGACAGGGCATGGCGGTTACTCTTTAGACCTGCAGACGACATTTTTTAATTTGAAGCAGACGCCTTTAGAAAAAGCTTTGTAAATATGAGAAAAACCTTTCAATTCTGTTGTTGTTAAATGCGGATAGATTTAAATAGCATTGTGGTAAAAGGAGAAATTGCTTGTGTCAAGCAAATTCTCCTTTTGCCACAATGGGTTTTTTTAAGTCATCTGCTGCGAGTCGCAATAAGTATGAATAAGTATAAATATGAAAAAATCCTCAAAGGGATTGAAATATCAAGTTGTATGGAGAATGAATGGCAAAAACATGCAGTCATTAATAATGTAGGTCGTAAAAGGCAGAACGCCTTTATGTTTACGTAATGAAATATGCTTTACCCGCTAACCATTTGTTTCTCATGTATATATGTCAACGAAATTGAAACCTCCTTGTGAGTCTTATACTACACCCCAATTGTGAATGCTTAAACAGGTCCTTATTGAACGGTTCAACTTAAAGTGTATACTCGTTCATGTATTGAAGCAGATGTCTTTACAAGAAATCAATAAAATCAAAAAGACAATCATATTATCCAATGTTTTTCCTTACCCCCACAATGTTTTATATCCAGGGGCATAATGCTTTGTTCGTGTTTATTAGCCATGCCATTCGCTGTTGCTTTCAATGACCAGTCACAATATGTGAGAATGGTATAAAACATAAAACCTCATTTAAAGCATTGTGACAAAATGAAATTGAACGAATCATGTGCAATAATCCCTTTTTGTCTCCCCAGTTTCCTTATGTGTCCATTAGACATTTTATCTATAAGGTCATTTTAGAAAAATAATTAATTTATTCAGTAATATTTAGATTTCAATGTAATTTCAGCCATTTTGAGATGACGAAGGCGCCAAATCCAGTTTCAACCATACAACTTCACATCATTATTTTCCAAGCCGGTGACCTCTTTTCCACATGAACATAAATAATCAGTGGGGGGTAAGAATTTCATGTTTTTTTTTGTTGTCTACTGTTACTTTCAATTTGGTCTAATAAAAAATGTCCCACATCGATAGTTGAATAGCAGACTATCGATAGTTGAATAGCAGACTGCAGGAAGTACTTCACTAATGTGATCCACTTCTTATAGCGTTGCAATAAACACTCTATTTAGTTTAAACTTATTTATTTTACATTGATTGTGAATTAAGTTCTTACAACTTAGATTAATCACTCCCGATTCTGCTTCCTGGATATAAAACTAGTACTCCCCCCGGATGTGGATAAATGAAAGGTCGCAAGGCAGAACCCGCTTCTCACGGATTATGAACCCACGACCTTCTTGTCCGGAGGCCGACGTTTTACCTCTGGACCTATGTCCTCCACATGTACATTTACTCTATATGGCTAAATGTGTAAAGCTCCTTAAATCACTCCTCTTCAAGAATATTCTTCAATGATCTTTCAAATATGTTCCCAATGAATACTAAAGATATAATTTATCAATAAATAAATGTTTTTATTAATTTATCATAAGTAACAATTAGCAATTAATACATAGGGCAATGGGGATAAGAGCACATGGCACACAACCAAATAATTCACCGCCAAAGATCTTTATATATATACATATGTGTGTGATAAAAAAGGATCTTTCATTGTGGCCTCAGATGTTTGAAATTATTATTTTTTATTGTCATTTTTTGTTTTGGTATCTACAGGTTCTGCGTAAAGGTGATGGACTAGTAACTCAGGGACCCTGCTTTTGAGTCCCACAGATGTATTTCTTTTCATTAGAGTGTCCTTTGGCAAGACACTTCAGAGCACTAGTCAAGTATATTATATAACTTAAGATTGTTGATACTGCATTAAACCCCAGACAAAAAACTTTGTGAAGTAGGTTTCAAACTTGTCTGCAGCGAATAACATGACAAGAGGAACTTCAATTAAGACCTATTTTCAATATAGAAGTTTCAAATAATGCTTTCAATTTCTGTCATATACCAATCAGAGAGTGCTACCTCTTTCATAACCTACTACACTGTGCATTTTTCATACTCTATAATCATTGTCTGCTGTTGATTCCAATTCATGCTTTTCACCAAACATTTCTAGATAGGTGAAAGAGTCCAATATCTAAAAAGGAGACACTATCATAAGAATCTTTTTCCTTCTTTCCTATCATAAATTTTATCCACCAATTGAATAGATTCTAATTCAACTCTATTCGTCATCTATTAAAGCTTTCGGAAAAAAAAACCCAATTATTTTTGGAATATATTTATACAAAAGTTTAGTCTACCCAAAATATGATCAACAAATAGATTTGATCCTCAGATTACTGAACAGGAAAACTATATATTGCTCAAAATTGACAATTACCGAGTTTTCAAAATGCTTTCAACTCATCAATGAATGGTACATATATTTCCACACAGTAATTTCTAAATCAAATCCTCCGTGTGAAATGATCTTTTAATCCATTATTTCCTACATTCTAGAAATGTTTGTGACAAAAGAAGAACAGCTGTTATTATGATTGTTATAATGATTACCAATCAATATGAAGACTTCTATAACACCCTTAACACTTATCACATAGTGCTGCATTTGCATCGGAATTGGATCTTGTTCATCAATTAAACATTCAATCATATGGATTAACAAATCTTTTTCAAGCTTCTTCAATCCCAATCATCATCATCCTCATCCCCTCCATTTCCAGTTTCTTCCGTAATCGTTTCCGCTTTTGGTGGGCTTGGGATCATAGAGGATATCTTATCCATGGCAGATCCTGCCCCGCTAGCCCCTCCCCCTTCGTTCTTGTCCTTGCCACCCTCACCCGGCTTATTGCCCCCGGATATTCCTTTCCTTCTCATAGACAGTTTGGCGAACAGATCCCCCATCAAGTCACCTCCTCCACCGCCGCTAGATTTATTGGATACCTCCTCTTTTTGTTCTTTCTTCTCCTTCTTTCGTTCACCTTTTCCTTTTAACTTTGCCTTTCCAGCCCCTCCAGCCTGTCTAATGGCATCCATCAAACTGGCCCGCCCACCACTACTAACCTCGGCAGGGGCTCCCTCTGGTGGAGGTGGGGGAGGTCCAGGGGGCGGTCCCGGAGGGGGTGGACCAGCTGCTGGAGGTGGGGGAGGAGGGGGCGGGGCTGCTGCACCTCCAGTTGGAGGGGGTGGGGGCGGGGCAGAGGGAGGTGGAGGAGGCGGGGGAGGGGCTTCAGCTGGTCCTGGAGGCGGGGGAGGGGGCGGGCCTGGTGAAGCCTCGCCCCCAGTTGTGGTCGGACCTCCGGGTAATTGGTCGGGCTCTGCTAGTACAGATGGGAGCTCTGGAATGTTGCTTCCCAGCACTGATGGAGCAATGGATGAGCCCAGGTCTGCGCTGTAGGCCACATCATCTGCCACACCTTGAATGATATGTTAAATTTGTCATGTCAATCCTATAACAATAATAAAATGGGTGAAAGTTGAAAAGGCATGTTTACTATAGCATTATATAGGAACAAAAAGTCTCAAAAACCTGAAATTCAGGAATAATCCTGAACACTTTCACCCATGTAATAAGATACATGGGACCCCATCTAAAATAAGTCATGAAACTTAAATCAAAAACAAAATAAAATTGATATTCATAATTATCTCAGATAAAAGGTTCTTTTTGATACTGTCCCATTAAGCATCATTTATTGTATGAAAGAAAGATGTTTTTGTTGATCATATTGGGGTGGTATTTAGAATAGTCTTGACAAATGACTAAGAGAAATACCAACAAAACAGTTCCATGTAGTATTACAGAGACAGTTTACCTTTCCATGCTCCGTGGGTTTATATACTATATTACCATTATAAACTCTTTACTACAATATTCTTCTTGAAGTAGACACCTTTAGAAAAGCTTTCAGTTCTGCTGTTGTGATATGTGAATAGAATGAAAAAGCATTGTGGATGAAGAAAAAATTGCATGTGACAAACAATTTCTCCTTTTGCCACAATGCTTTTTGAAGATCATCTGCTACAAGACATAAATATTTGGCATTAGATGGTAATATGGTAACAACGAAAATCTGCCCCATACCTAAGAGATTTGAAAAAAAGTTTTTCCCAACTATGCTAACAAGTTTACATTTAAACAAAACCTGTCCCATAAATTAAGGATGACACTGATTTGATAGCTTACTATTGAACATGTGCATCATGCTAATTCTCATTTTAAGTGAATCTTTCTCCCATGGCGGATATAATATTATATTCATATTTCTGAGACAACAGTAACATGTTATGAAAAGTAATTGTTAATGTGCATTTTGTAAATTACTAGAAGCTGTACTAGCTTATGTCAATAAAATTTGTCTATGTCTATATCTTAACACGTAAAAATTAAAACCAAAACCTGCCCCATACCTATCAGATTTGGAAGAGCTATTGGCACATCAAGTTCTGGTACCTCCCCAATGCCTGGCACATAGAAATAGTTTTCTGTTTGTTGACGCTCAAGCTCTTCGCTCGTTTTGATCGTGTTTGGTGCTTCCGCCATTCCCGCGTCTTCTTCATCAAGTGCTGTGCGGGTCTTGCTCTTAACCCCAAGTGGATCAAACATCACATATTTACGGTACCTTTAAAAAAATTGTTATCTTTAAGTTTTACAGAAGTGGATATTTTTCCTCAATCATTTAGTTTGATCAAAGGACATTTGTAGCAGAATTTCCCAAAAACTAAAATGTTTCTTTAAAAGTATCCTATTTAGATACAAGTCCTCACTATTTCACTTTAATCAAAGTAATGTCATATTAATGTGTACATATCAATGCTTTTTCACTTTAATCAAAGTAATGTCATATTAATGTGTACATATCAATGCTTTTCTATAAGACTTTCAGTATAATCATTTGGAGGGGAAAAAATGACAACAGGATAAGTTATACATTTACAATAAAACCTGTTAGTGTATATATAGTGGTCACATTGGGCCTTATACAGATATGCCTTTAAAGACGTTTATTCAACAGCTTTCCTGAATTTCACTAGAACAGTGCAAGGCTCAGCAGTGTCTTGCCCAAGGACACTCTCACAAATAATCTCAGCGCCACTGGTGAGAACTGAACCCAGGACCCCAGTGTCAAAACCACTTGGCCATGCAGGGCATCTATTTTACAAACAAAACCATACTTACGGGTTCTCTGTAGTATTAAAAAGTAATAACGAGCTGACTGAAGGTATGGTCTTTGGCAAACCACCGAGGCCTTCTCCTTTGGTACCGTCTGATCGCTTCTTCTTGTTTTCTTTGACACTGTAATATTGCAATTTGTCTCGGAGTACTGTGTCATCCACAGGTTTATGCCTAGATTGCACATGGTAATTTGGTCGTTTCACAGTCTTTTGACAGTCATTTGGAAACACAGTCTGGTATATGTCAAGAAACTCCTGTGCAGGGTATTTGGATGTCGCAAATACCTTCGTAGCCTTCTTGCTCCCTTTGATCTTTTCTATCCTGGCCTGCGCATTACTGACATTTTCATTTAACTTTCGAAGGCGAGTTTTGTTGTCCTCTACTTTGGCGTGGATTCTAGTGAAAACTTCATTAGCAATCTTGTCGAGATACTCCAGGGAGTCTACAATCTGGTGAACTGTCTCGTCGCGGCGCAGTTCAGGCGAGACACCTGGCGCATTATACGGGTGACTGGTCATGATAGTCATCTATTCATTGAGTTAGATACCAGGTTAGCTGAAATAAAAGGCAAAGTAAAGAATGTAGATCAAATTTTCACCATCATCTGCTGTTTCAACTAGACATCTCCTATGTTAACAAAGATTGAATTATTAATAGATTCAGAGAAAATGTTAGACAAGCTTTGTTCAGAAAGAAAGGTAGTAAGTTCACAGAGATAGATAGATGGAATCTGATCAAACTATCACTGATAAGAGCAACTCCTATATCGTAAATGAACCAATCATACTAAATCTTTCTAAACTATAAGATTACAGAAATTGATGTTTATGACATTATGCATGAAACAAGAAGAAAAAGGTTTAAAATTGTTATTGGATGATCAGGTGTTTAGATTTTGCATTACAGGGGCCAATTAAAGGTATCTTCCCAATTGGAAGTTTCTTTAACATGGATTCAGTTTCCCCAACAGTCACATCAGCTTACTGGTTTTCTATTTCAGTCACCAATTTCATCATTACGATATACCAAAATAAGCAGGCATAGGCATCTTTACAATTTAAAGCCTCATCCCAATTAAAGAAGAAAAAGACATGGATAAAGATATTAATTATTAAAGCTATTAAAAGAATATCTACTTCAGAGGCAATTTTTGTACCCAGCCAGTAAATGACAAGTTATACAAACAATATATCGTTAAGTATTGAAACTGTAAGGTTATGTTCTTGGTTGAAATGTTATACGGGCGAAAGACCGTGCCGGAGGCACGGTCTGAAGACCGCCTATATGTTACACGTAAGTACGAAACGAAAGAAGGTACCTACAAAACCAAGGATTTCCGAATTACTCAGAACCCTATAGGACTTTTTTCGGCCATGTTGGTTGCAACCGTTTTTCTGCCCCATATGGCGCCATCTTGTCCGAAAATTTATTTTTATTCAGCTCTTTTACTAGCAATGATGTGGAAAAATCAAAGTTAACAAACAAAAAATAGAAGGATTTTCCTCCGAATATTTTTTACAACATCTAAAACAATAAACAGTTTTGTAAAATTTAGACCGCATTTCAACATTTTCTGTTTATTTGGTGAAGGTGGCGTCTCTCATCCTAAAACCCGTCAATTCTTCACATGTTGACATGGTGATTACACCAAGAACTGTAACGTGCACTTTCCGTTTTTGTGTATCATGTGACAAGACATTTTCTTTACAAATCATCATCGTTCCGATCACCGCTTCAAATCTTAAATCGAATGAAATAATCGCCTTGTTGAACGAACATCGAAAAAGATGATGTCAGGTAAGATAACTTTTTGTACACTTTCATTTTCGTATAAAGAACGCATATTTAAACTGTATATTTTGTTAAAAGCGAGATGGATAAATCGAAGAGAGTCTGGACCGTCATTCTATGTTTACAAACAAGATGGACACTACGAGCACTGTCTTACTCCGAATATTGATTTTATGTCACCGCATCTATCTATGTGTCGAGGTAGTATTTAGTACACTTTCCAGTGTTAAAAGCTACGGGCAATATGGACATACATTTTAGAGACGAAAAAAGATTTGTTTACATTGAGATCATTTCAAGGCTGAGTAACTTCGATCCATATTGAATTCTTCTTTTTGGATTGACAATGTGCCTGTTTTTTTTTATTCACACGTTCTTTGCTCTTTGATTCTTGAATCTACCTATCCTGATGACTTCCAAAACGTATGTCTTTTCACCGGTTATTAATTGGAGTCGGGGAACATAGTAATGACTTTTAAGTAAATTTCATTTGTCTGCTTTCCAGAATCAGCCATAGTTCAGACTGCGTGAAGGTCAAATGTGAACCGGCAACCAAAGAAATGAATGTTGTGGTACTGCATAAAGAAAGATTCTTTGTTTTATAAGCACATGTAAGTACAACTTGTCTTTTTCATAAGTAATTATGATATGAATAATACTTTGCAAATACAGATAAGACAAACAAGGAAATTTTGGTTTGAAGAGCTTTTTACTTTAGAAAGAAGTTTTTACCTGAACTACAGGTGTTTAATACTGTTTTCAACACTATGTCAAACATAAATGTTATGGCGTATAGTTTGTGTACATGTCAATACATCCTCTTAGCATGTTTTTTCTAGAAAAAAACTGCACTGCAATATTCTTTAAGCTAGATTACTTTATCTTCCTTTCATTCATAATTTGGTGAGAAATCTTAATAAACAATGATGTAAAAGGATGCATAAAGACTAATGAATTTCAAACAAGTGGCTGGATAGATTTGTTTTGCCATTAATGTACATGGCTCAGTCAATAAGGATTACAACTAGATGAACAAAGACATCATAACTTAAGTAATTCTGTAACAAGATTTTGGCAAACATGTTGCCAATTAAAAGATATTCAAAACAAAGTTTGGAAATACAAAAATGACTACATTACTTTTGATATGATATCTATTCAACATTCATGTTTTATGTACATATATACATCAAAACACTTCTGCTATGTATGAGGTACAGTGACAAAGAGAGAACCATTTTAACATGGATTTTATTTTAAACTTATGTTTCTTCCATTATCTCTTTTAAACAGAAATATCTGTGCCTGACAGAGGAGGAACTGTCCATGAAAGTGCTGACATAAAAGATTACCTTGACAAAAAGAGAACAGATGAAGATCTGTATGAAAATTGTCTTTGCATTTTTTTCTGTAAACGGTTAAATCTAAAACATGTGTGGAATCTATGTTTTGTAGCACAACACAAACAAAACTGACAGAAATGCACATGTATTTCCAATACTGATAGATAGTTGTAGCAAAACTGTCTCAATTTGTGAGATGTAAGAAACTTTTCCCATAATGTTTAAGAAAATACTGTTAAAAGTCAAGTGATGGGACAGTAAGAGTTTTCATTCATTATTTTGTACAATATAAGGCAGCAGGTAGCATTCAAAACTGAGATACATATTGCTGCTTCAATTCATTACATATTTTACTTTACTGCAAAAGGTGCAATAGGGTGAATTTTTGTTTAATGAAATACAATAATATCTGTTTAGTTTCAATAGTAGACCAGTTAACCCATTACCAAACATCACTGAAATTAACCACTTTGTTGAAGACGACTCAGGAAAACATTGTGGAAAAAGGAGAAATTGCTCGTGACAAGCAATTTCCCTTTTCCCACAATGTTTTCTGCCCTATCAAAAGATTATTTTTCAATGACATCACATTTTGAAATGTTGTCTGCAAATGCTTTCAATTTGGGACAGTAAAAAATTTGGTGTTTGGTAAATTGTTAACTCATGTAAACACATTTGTATGCAAGTGGGGCATAACAAATTTGAGTAAAGCCACCATTATAACTTAATTTTTTCTACAACAAGTATTCGCTTTTGTCACAATGATTTCTTTCTCTGCAAAAATGCTCTCTTTTTCCTGATTACACTTTTGGTTACAAATAATTTCTATTTCAAACAGTGATGGCTCTATATTTAAAAATCATTTGGACATAATCATTTCTAGCAATAAAGCATAAACAGTAATAATCTCTGAATACTATTGGGTAAAATATATTGTTATTAACAGATTCATGGTTTTGAAAGATTTCCTTGCATCACATTAGCTTCTTATTCTCTGTTAAAGATATGTTTAATTATTTCTACCTTATGAAACGCTTTGCATGTTGCAGGAGTCTTTTAGAAAACACTCTGACAAAATCATGAAATGAGTCAAATGACTAAATGAGCAGTTATCCCTTTTCTCATCATACTTTAAATCAAATGTCATAGTTAAATTATGCAATTTTCTTGTGATCTGCTATTACTTTCATTGGTAACAGTCACAAATATAGCTTGAATGAAGCTTTAAGGATAAATGATGAAATTTTGCCTGTTTACTTTCAATAGATGTAATAGTTATAGGAATTCACAAAAATTCTGTGCTTTGTTCTCAATTTGGACTCCACAAGAGTATGGATATTACACCCTGAAGATGATAAAACAAAACATTTGGAAAGAATATTTTAATCAATAGTTTGTTAAAAGGAGTAACAGGTTATTGACACAACATTGCAGCAAAGGTTAAGTTTAATGTGGTAAATATGCAAACTTGTATAACTTTCTTTATTTAAACTACATAATGTAAATCATGCATTGCATTTTGGAGAGGGTTAAACCAAATAAAGGCTAACACTATGACTGATCATTTGAACAAGTTTTTGTATAGATCTGTACATATTCTATCAAGAAAAGTGTTTGTTATTACTACTTATTACCCTGAATAAATTTTGTCAAGTGTTTAACGATAGAATTATCTTTTGTTTGTTTCAACTTATTATAGAAGGACTTTTGGTGCTGTAGATAATTTTAAAGAATTTTGACAATGATGGATTTCCCTCATAATACAAATCTTTCCTCTATTTCATCATTAAATCATATGCTGTGAAAGGTTTTAAGAATGATTCAGAGAAAACATATACTTACAACATACAATTTGGTGAAGAGTAAATTCTACATATCAAGGTTTCAGTGCAAGACAATACTGTAAGTACTTCACATATATGAAGTACTTACTGAATCTTGCATTTAATCCTCATTTTGCATGGAGAGTTTTTGGAATTCAAATTCTATAGTTTGGTGGTTTTTGATATTGCTCGAACAGTGTCTTCTATTTCTCATTGCATTACTGATATGGGTAGAACAGCTTAAACATGAGAGTATCTAGCGAGAACCACCAACCACCAACCACACATACATGATAATTAGTCTTGGATGCTATGTTTGATTATGGTTTAACAACATTTTCAACATAATGTTTCAGTTGTGTCAGTAGACATATCCCTGTTCCTATTATTTCCTCATCAGTCACTGCAAATAGACCTAAGCCACTGATCACTTACCCCATACAAACATCGTTGCTCTATGGTTTAGTCAAAATAATTAAACACGAAGAAGTTGTATCAATGGACATTAATCCCTGCTCCTGTTATTTCCCCACCAGAACCTGCCAATATTTCTCCCTAGACATAGTCCGAAACTCCGAATGAACCAGAGTAGATATTTCATTCTACATCACAGTTACAGCTTGGATCATCCGACTTAGCCTAGACACTGACCATTTAACCCATACGAATATCATTGCTCTTCGGTTAGAAATTTAAAAAGTCTAGCTGCAATGACTTTCGAAAGAATATCATACAAGCTGAAGTGTCAAACGCATAATTATTCATGCTAGATACCAACTATACTTCTGAATCTTGATAATGGCTATGTCTTTCAAATTGGAATGCCTTCTGACAGGACACTGCTTCATTGCCTACTACTGATACAATACAAAGGGAACATATGTAATACAAGTCCAGAATTAGCACTGTTCATTAACTGAAGAACAAAATCTCTTTCGCCCGGTTTAGGCTTTGCCTATTTTCATATTATCTGTTATAACATATTGCATCTTTTGAAGCATTGAAATGAAACCAGAACATAAAACTTCAAGTCGTTCAAAATAAACGTCTGCAAAACATTAAAACGGCTGGCCTAACGCAATCATTCCATATGTCCTGACATTAACCATCGTACTATAAAATGTCAGAGTTTATGTCCTCTAAAGCCCAAAAGGTCTTAATATGTTTATTGAATGGTTTGAAAAATGTTATGCCATTGACATATAGAACATTTTTCAAGGTTTTCGATGCCAAATTATCTCCAATTTTATTATATGGTTCTGAAATATGGGGCCTTGAAAATATTGATTCTATTGAGAAAGTGCATACTTATGCTTGTAAACGCTTTTTGAATATTCCATTAAATTCGATTAATAATGTTGTTTTAGGTGACTGTGGTAGATACCCAATGTACATTGCTTCTTCCAAACGCTGTATAAAATATTGGTTGAAAATATTAGAAATGCCTGAGGATAGATATGTTAAAAAATGTTATAAAATGCTTAGATATTTAGATGAAGTAGGACATAAAAACTGGGTCACAAAAGTAAAAGAAAACCTTTGCTCAAATGGTTTTGGATATGTTTGGAAGAATCAAAGTGTAGTAGATGCAAAACATTTTATCATTTTATATTCTAATAGGTTAAGGGATCAGTATATCCAAAATTGGAATAATTATTGCAATGCCTGTAGCAAACTTATTTACTACAGGCATTTCAAAACTAGCTACACAGTTGAGCCATACTTAACAATAATTGGCTTAAACAAATTTAGAAGATGTTTTGCAGCTTTCAGAGCGTCGTCTCATTGTCTCATGATAGAAAAGGGTCGACATTTCAATTTGGACAGAGCTAACCGCTTTTGTCCATATTGTAATGACACCGTGGAATGTGAGTATCACTTTTTACTTATATGTCCTTTATATAATGAATTAAGAGCTAGATATATACAGAAGAAATATTATAATAGACCTGATTTAAACAAATTTTATATATTAATGGCAAGTAATCGTGAAGTTGTTATTAGAAATTTATCCATGTTTATTTATTATGCTTTTAAAAAGAGGAGTTTTGAACTTAATAGCCTGTCAAATTGATTTATCTGTCAGTTTATCTGTATATATGTATATATGTTACCACGTTACAACATGTATAAATGTATTGTAATTAAAGATGTATGTATGTATCTGGGCCGGTGGCCTTAAATACAATAAAATGAATTGAATTGAACCATCGTAAATTCATTTTTATTATAACAAATCAATTACATTTACCTGTCAAATGAAGTGAAGTTTCTCTTCAGAGAGAAATCATATGATCTTTTGGCATCCGCCCCTTACGAGACACGAAAACTAATGACGAATTTAGAAGAAAAGTGTCGTATTATTAATGTCGTGGAGTAGTATTAATATGAGCTTTTGTACAGGATTTGCAGTTTAAAAAAATATGTTTGATCTCACACATTTTACTTTGAATGGATAGATGATCATAATATCAAAAATATATCTCGCTTCCGAATATCCGGGCATTTTCACCCAATTTCCCAAAATGCAACAGTGCGAAACCAAGGGGGTACAACGACGTGATTCGCTATGTGTTTACATAGTGAGAAGGGTCGATTGCCTGATTAAAACATTAAATAAAACTTTAAAACGCTGTGTTAGCTCTGTTGGACGATTGCCTGAATCTAAAATAACATTAATTAGAAAGAATTCTCCTTTTAAACTAGTCCAAATTATGTTAAAGCATGGTTAATGTAGGTAAAAAGAGTAAACATATTTGAATCAGAGATATCGTTAGATACTCATTTACGAGGGTATGTGACGTTTCGTAAAAGCGCATCTCATAAGCGTGACAAATATAGCAATTTTAATTATATGTTGTTGAAGTTATTCCTATTTTACTTTGATCGGACGTATTGTGTGTTTAGTGCATTTTGAAGTTAAGACTAGCTTCAGACATACCGTGTTACTTTTGGATTCCTCTGATTATAAAAAAAATCCTTAAGTTAATTTTACGTTGACACATTGTTTTGAAGACTATCAATGAATAACAGGTAATCCGCATTTAACTCTCAAACACTAACGATGCTTTGTATTTCGATACTAAGTAACACCCAATCACCTACCCCGAAGCCATAAAATACACAACTGTAACGGACGACTATATACACCTCGGCATTGTTCTAAAATAACATCCTTATCAAGTCGGTGGTTTTATTGCCCTAGCATCTGTTCATGAATCAATTTAACAAGTTGACCATTAGTATTCGTTCTTTATGACTACCCTTTATCCAAACAACCATATCAACCATTTGAATCCGAAATTCTCGACCTAAAAGCATAAATGTTAACGTTGTATAAGATTACAACAATTATTGATAATTCTGTGTCTTACATTGCAACTGGCTTTTGGCAGCAGTTTCGCAAGAAAATGATGTTTGTCTTACCTTTATACTATAATAGATAGTACAAGTATGCCATTGGTATAACCGTTTTAATGTCTCTACCTCTTATTTGAATAATCGTTTTATTTTGTGTTTAAACATTTTAGTAGAAAGGTCCCGCTTGTATCAGGTAAGCGGGATATTAAGAATATAGCTGTCATCATTACTCGCTATGATATAAAGGCACTGACAAACCAACTAAAAGAAACCAATTCGTTTTATTTGCCATTCGACTCAATTTTGAGGTCAACACATTGATTATTAATTACCTATTATAAAATGTGCCTCCATATTTGACACCGCAATCGATCATTCATGAATGATTTAAATTTTGATTTTAAGATCAAGGGTCCGTTCTGCTGAATTCTAATATCACAAACCTCAAATGTTTGTCATGATTAAATTGCTTTTTTATCTTGTTGGTCACACTCAAAAGCCGACTTTCAAACATATGATGAATAAAACGATGTCGTGGTTTTTAAGCCAGTATATCATTGAACAGATAATTCACACATTTGAAAACAATCTCTCTGTATACAACTTAATTGATTCTTAACAGATTTACAATCCGGATCAACACAAGAATTACGGGTTGTGATACAAGTTAATACCGATCTGCCACATTTGCACCCTATCATAAAGTTACAAATTCTTTCTTGTTAAGCCAATCAACAGCCTCCGGACATAAGAGTTCCTTTAAACATATCAAAGTCAACCCCGTGTCCTTCAATCATCGTGATATGAACAGAACAGAACAGAACAGAACAGAAGTTTATTTCATGACTTGAACACTTAAGGTTCATCGTCATTACAACATATAAACATACATGAAATAATGGAATATATGTAAATACATACAAATGTAGTAATAAACATACAAAAGTAATGCGAAAATAGTGCTTAATATGTAAACATCAGAGATAAAAGTATACAATATAGGACAAAAATGACTTAATTATTACATTTGACTTACGAAATTTGGGTATTAAGTTGGCTTATTCTCTTCTCATTGGCTAATTTGTAATAAATTCCTATGCCATTTAACGTGTTAATGTTTGAACAATTTAAAAGTTTTATAAGTTTAAACATACTAGGTTTTCTATAGTAAAACTGCCTAATATAGTTTTCTCTTATATCTTTATAAAACGGGCATATTAATATGAAGTGAAATTCATCTTCTATTTGGTCTAAATTACAAAGTGTACATTTTCTGTCATTTCTATCAATATTCCTATGTCTACCAGTTTCAATTAATAATTGATGAGCAGATATTCGCAGTTTTGCAACAGCGTTTCTGTATGTTGGAATGGTCATTTTTGTGATATATTCCGATATTTCGAATTCGATTTTCAGGTGTTTGTAGAGTGAAAGTGATGTTTTTGTGCTAATGTCAATATGCCAATCGTTTATATAGGAGTCTATTAATCTATTGCGTAAAACAGGTATAAAAGCATTTTCATTCACTGATGATGGAAAAAGCCATATTTCATGAAATCCAGTCGACTGTAACAAACATTTTACTTTATCAAACCATGTATCACGATTTGTGTTGCTACTTGTGATCATATGTTCGATCGAAGCATGTAGAATACAATTATTGCCTTTTACAGTGTACAATTTTAAAAAATATTTGATAATTCTAATTTTAATATTGATTGAAAGTGGAAACCTTCCAAATTCACCATAAACAGCTGAGTTGCATGTAGATAACTTAACGTTTAACAAACGTTTTAAAAATTTACGTTGTATCCGTTCTAACAGCTCAGTCGTCAGGAACCCCCAGACCTCGCAAGAATAATAAATAATAGAAGCAACAAAAGAATCAAACAAATCAATCATAATCTTAATAGGTATATCTTTATGTTTTGTTATTGCAAACAAATTACCCATTGCTCGCATTGCTTTACTTGTTAATGTCTTAATAGCATTATGAAATGTACCGTTACTACTAAAAACAATTCCAAGGTAATTGAAAGAGTCGACTTCTTCTATACAATGTCCATCGTATACAAATGATTCTAGTTGCTGTGATTTACGCCCTTTTTTAAAAACTACTATTTTTGTCTTTTCTACATTAACCGTTAATTTCCATTGCTTACAATATTTTTCGAATGCTGTTATTAAACGTTGGAGACCATGCGCGCTTTCGGAAATCAAAACCGAGTCGTCTGCAAAAAGTATTAAGTAAATCGATAACTGACCAATTGTAAAACAATCTGTAGTATTTTCTTGTAAAAACATCTCAATGTCGTTAACAAAGAGAGAAAACATGATCGGTGACAACGACTCACCCTGCAACAAGCCCACATCACAGTCGTAGACATCAGAAAGCTTATCTAAGTGCTTCACACACAACTTAACCTCGTCATATAATGAACGAATCACAGCGAACAGTTTTCCCGTTACCCCATGCTTAATCAGTTTAAACCATAGACCATTTCGATAAATAGAATCAAAACATTTTTGAAGGTCTATAAAACAGCAATATAATTTGTTTTTGTCACAGAATTGTTTCTGAATAAAAGAGTTAAGTAAAAATATGGCATCTACCGTTCCATAGTTTGATTTAAAACCAAACTGTGCATCGCTAATAGTTTCATATTTAACAGCCCATGATTTAAGGCGTTCATTGAGTAGAGCAGTGAATAGTTTCGAAAAACAACTAGTGAGGGTTATTCCTCTATAATTATTTGGGTCAGAGTGATCTCCCTTTTTATGGATAGGTATAATAACGCCACTTGACCATGATCGTGGGAATTTCTTTTTTTCAAGTATATAATTAAAAAGAATATGTAAGGGCTTATCAAGAAAGTCTATACTCTCTTTAAAGTATTCATAAATAATGTTGTCAGTTGAGCATGCTTTGTTGGTATTTAATTTATTGATGCATGATCTTATTTCTGAAATTGTAACAGGTGAATCTAATTCATCGAACATACATCCACATTTATTTTCACTATCAAATTTGTTTAAAAAATCAATACATTCCTCACTTTCGGTGAAGGTATTATTTGCAGACAAGTCTTTAAAATGTTCATAAAAAGCCGAGAGATTTATGTCGCTATTTTCTGGTTCATATTTATTTTGTTTGAATAGTTTCCAAAAATCTCTTGGCTTTTTATTCTTCAACAAAGCAAGTTCAGCTGCCATCTTTTTATTATAATTTCTTTTTGCTATCTTACAGCAATATTTATAATCCCTTTTCTTTGAGTGGAAATCTGCTCTTGTTTCATTAGTTTTCAAAAGGTTATATCTTGATAGAGCTTCTTGGTATAAAATATTTTTCTCTTTACATGATTCATCAAACCATTTCTTCATAGAGTACATAGAATTATCATTATATATACAACGATCATAAGTTTTGATATGCTTCTCAAAGTATCTATTTCCAATATCATTTAAAAATGTAGTAAATGTTTGTACCATAGTGTCTGTATCGCAATTATTGGACACATTCTCATTTAATGTGGAACAAAGATTATCAACGGATGAAGCGACATCATTACAAAATTGATTTTTGAATGCTGCATCCCATTTATGAATAACACGGTTTCTTACTTTAGGTTTGGTACGATGCAACGTGTCAACTTTTAAGTCAAAAGTAAGTGGTGCATGATTAGAAAAAATATTAAAATCTCTTACACAAAAATCAGATAAAACATCAAAATTGTCATGATTAGTAATCAAATAATCAACAGTACTTTCCCCGTTGTGGGTAAAACATGTATATTTCCCAATGTTACGATCGTTACCAAATCGGCCATTTACAATACGTAAATCTAAGGACTTACACATATCTAGTAAACAGTCACCAAACCGATTTGACCCCTTATCGCATGACGCGCGAGTTAAATACTCGTCGGGTTCGTGGCTGTCCACCTGATCGTGATTATCTAACGGTCGGTCGTGCATGATAAAATCCGCTTTACCTGCAATACGTGAGTCACCAAGAAGAAAAACTTTACCTTCTAAGCTTTGAAAATACCTAATATCAGTCTCTAATTTATCAAAAATTTCAAAATCATATACATCATAAATAGGGGATTTTTCAGGGGCTACATACGTTGAGCATAAATAAATGTTTTCTGAAACGTTAAAATATGTTTTATCAAGTTTAAACCATTGAACACAATCGATATCGTTTTTCACTAGTTTTACCCCACGGGCTAAAGCATTTTTAACATAGAGAAGGATACCGCCACTGTTTCTCTTAGCCTTTTTGTGTTGTAGTTTTCTAAAAGAGTGAAATAGTTTATATCCTGAGAGACCTAATTTCGATGATCTATTTGTCCATGTTTCGCTGAGGAAAATCAAATCATAATCGCACAGAAAAGACGTAAATTCTTCGTTGTTAAGTTTATCTTTGGTTAAGCCTTCAATGTTCCATACTAAGCACTTAACACTATTTCCGCCTTTGTCCTATTGTCTATCCTGGTTGGTTGGTGCACGGTACAGCTCTCCATCTATGTACAGACGATCCACCACGATGTAGGCCTCTTTATTCCGCTCACGTGCGGCCTTCATTATCGGTACAAGCCGCCTACGTTCTTCGACGATCTCCTGGATAGTGATATGTGCAGTGTCAATAGGTTGAAAATAATGGATTTGCATTTTTTCATTGTCATGTACATTTATATACGAAACATCATTAAAGATAGGCGGATCACAGTTCTTATTTAAAATGCATCTATTCATTCAAAGTGCTTTAAAGCAATATTCATGAACAAGCTTTGTTTAGTTGGATTTTAAGAAATGTTTCATGTATTGTTAATGAACTGGAAAAAACATTTAGTTTTAACCCTTCACCTTTATTGACCCAATAATTTGCGGGTAAAATTTTGATCATCAAATGCAACAAATAAAAATTTTCAAGTTTGTCCCTTATTCATTTTTTCCTATACACCAAACTATTTATTAGGAAGTTTTCGTTTTCAAAGGTCTAAATTCTGCCAAAAAGACGTATTTTATTGCTATGGAATATATGGAATATCACGGTTATGACTGCACCGCGTTTCGTTTATCAGCACTCATTTAATCCAATCTATGGCAATATCTTAACATTTCGAGCATTGGCAACACCCAAAAACAAATCTTTATACATAAAATATGAAAACACACTGGACACAAAATAAACGTTTTTTTATATTGATTTTTATGTAATGAATAAGGGGCTCGCTTCTGCGACAAAGCGTTGCTAGGCAGTTGTACCCCCCCCTGATTTTTACTTCCGGTTGAGATGACGTCACGTCGAAAGCGAGAATTAAGAGAAAAACTGCTATAAACTACATAAACAGGCGATTGCAACATCAATAGTCGATCGATGTCAATCAAATAATGAGCACTGGTTTATCGAGGAATATGACAAATAAAAAAGTTTATCAGTATTTGTTATATTTAATACAACCAATTAACATATAGAATTTTAGATACACAATCACACACAATATTCATTTGAATAACATTAAATGTCTTGATGACAATTTTCGCGTGCGTCCTGCAATTCAAAAAATCGATAATTAGACCCGGGGCTTACCTGAACATCTACTATCGCGTTTTGATTGGCCAGTTCTTTTACTGCCATAGTTTTTATTGGATGTCTCTTAAAGGTCATATGTACAGGTTGGGTTTATTTCATAAAATTAAAAAATGAAGTAAAATAATCACATTAAAATTATTTGCAACATTTTAGCATAACACATTACATCATAAATCACCGTCATAGCACCGATTAATGAAAGTTCGTCTGACTAACTTCCCTTTGCTGTGACGTCATTCTTGAACCACTGAATGCGCCATGTAAAGGGCGTGCAGAGCGATCGCTGGTTAGAATTGGTGTTTTTCTTCAAATAAACGATCCTAAAGTCATTGTTTGGATTGATATTATAAGAATATCAATTTGAAAAAAAAATAAATTGGTGACTAAACCCGTGAATTTGCAAGGATTAGTCATTGCGTAAACCTGTTCATATGAAAAGATGGGCTTGAAATTTTGACGATTTACCTTGAAATAAATTATCCATAAGTCATTGCTTGGATTGACAGTGAATGTTCTATATTGAATATGTTTCATGTTATAAGAATATCCATTTGAAAAAATAATATTAGTGACTTAACGCGTGAATTTACAAGGATTTGTCAATGTCTTCATATGAAAGGAGCGGCTTGAAATTGAGACGATTTCCCTCGAAATCGCAATCCTTAAGTCAATGTTTGGATTGACAGTGCATTTTCTTTATAGAATATGTTTTATATTATGAGAATATCCTTCTCAAAAAAATAAGTAAGTGACATAACCAGTAAATTTGCAAGGATTTGTAAATGTATACATATGTAAGAATCGGCTTGAAATTTTGACGATATTCGTGAAAACAGCTATTTTAATAAATATTTGTTGATAAAAAAAACATGTGTACTTTTTCGTCAATTATCGTGTATTAGCATTAAGGTTTTAATTGAACAGTAACAAAGACATAGCTCTGAATAAACGAATTTTCTTTGATTCGTACATCGTATAACTATTAACCGTCAAATTCACCCTGCATTGTTTTATCAATGCATGGAATGAACCGGAAAAAGATCATAAATTGCGAACAAATAAACAGTATTATAACCAAACTTACTTGTGATACGAAGGTTATCCTTTAACTCACATTTTCACCACACATTCAAATTAAAAAGTATTGTTCTCATAAAGAATTTTCAAAACTAAACCCCAGCACCTTCACAAATTATTTGTTAAAATCATCCGGCAACTTTCCAGTAACTCTACCCCAGTAAGAGGTCTATGATTTCGAAATTGATTCCGATGTCGTCTTACTAGATCAACTGTTTTGACTTAAGAATTGTTCTTCATTTTAACATTAACTTTATTTTCGTTTTCTGTCGCGTAAGTAGCCTTGACATATTGAGCATTTAATTTTCGGACAGGTTTGATAATTAACAGCTAAAACATAACAAAAACGTCATAGTTTATTTTACTAACAACCTTGAATAAACATATTTGAATTTATATTTTGCGGTTTTGGAATTTGAATGTCATTTGAAAAAAATTGATTTTGATGTTAAAACGTTTATGTTGATAACATAGAGTTAATATCGTTTTGGTGAATACTGATTATCAAATACTTATTGAAGTGTCAAACTATTTGAATAGAAAAGACAACATGTTCACTTCTTTGAATATCATAACGAAAAAGTATCAGACGTAAGTCACATTGAGAGATAAATATGTCCTTACACTTTATCAATCGAAACATCCTTGAAAGTTTGGTCTTGATTGGTTATATCTTAACAATGAATATTTTAGAAAGATCTAGTTGCCGCGCATTGAAAGTGTGAGATTTGCCGCTCATTATTTCATGTCTTGAATAACAGGAAGTGTATCACCTGTTAATTAACAACATTGATGATTGAGAGATTAACGCCAGAGACACTGTGCAAGTTTTTATCGGTGAAATTACGCAAATTTCAGTAGTCAAATTATGCCAACACCATTTAAATTTCATCTCTTTTGTTTTTTGTATGTACTTAAAAATGCCATCTTATTTAGAATCTAACAGCATCATATCGAATGAAAGTTGTTTATTCTATTTTATTTTTGTATCTATTTGTGGTTGTTTCTTTGTTAAACTGACTTAGATGTTCTAAAACACTATAATCGTCAATATGCATTTAAACTTTTGTGATTTGCTAATAAACTGTTTATTGGAAATGTACTATGCACCTTGCCAATTGCATGGTTAGCCATTTCCCCTTACTGTATATATGTTTATACTTGGGAGAATAAATGTTGGAACTTGAACTTGAACTTGACAGATTGTATATATATCAAAGCTATCCAAAACAGAATAAAGAAGGACACACAGGGTTGTCTTTGACAATTTTAAAGGACCTCGGACGGCTAATTATTAATTGCAGAGGCTATCTATCAGCTAAACAATAAAGGACTTGAGACTTGAAACATACTGTGCAAATATGGCAGATTGGTGTTAATTTGCATCACGACCCTTAAGCCTTGTAATGTCCGATGCTTGTTGATTGACCCTTTGTATGTGATTATAAAGGAAAACTGACAATAATCAATTAAATTGTATACAAAGAGATTATGTTCAGATGTCTTAATTATATATTTAATGATCTTATTACAAAATTATTAATATAAAGTTGTAATAATCATGTTTGAACACCAGCATTTCAGTGTGACATACGTCATTTAAACCAATGTTATCAATGGCAAAAAAATGAGGTGTGTGATTCAAATAATTCCGAAAAGCAGACGTTTAAGGTAAGATCGAACCCATTCATGAAAGATTAACATTTGCGTTGTTAAGTTCAGAGACAGTTTGCTGGTATTTTGAATTTTTATTCAAAGACAACGGCAGATAAAAGAAACTTGGTTGTTTTAATCGGTGTGATATGGCTTATTTCATAGCAATCAACATACATTTTATCATTTTGCCTCATTTATGTTCAATGGCAACGTTTCTACGATTATGTTAAAACATAAAACAAGTTTTTCAAATAAGAATAACTAGATGCATTTAAGCGTTTAAAAACCAAAGACATGGCAATACAATTAATTATGATGTGGGATGAAATCAACACATTCTTGCAACCCTTTGAATTCTTAGGTAATATAATCGCAAAGCAGCCTAATTGAGTATTCGTTACTACGTATGTAGCATAATTAATCTGTTCCAATCAAAACTAACTTGGCGACTAAGAGAGCCATTCTAGGAAATTATCTTTCAAAAAAGGTGTAATCAACGTGATTTATCATTTTTATGAATTTATCGACATTTTACACAGTGCAAATTCTATATAAAGATATAGCATGACTACACGAGGCTCAAACACCCCAAACTTAACGTCAGGAATTGTATTAATCACGAACATCAGTTCACCCCAACGTTAATTTTGAAAAATATTTTCCTTTACCTGAGAGCATGTGGGAAACAGCGTTACAAAAGGACTTCAGGCTTTAATTATCAGAAGCAACTTGGTACATTGGATAATAAAACAACGACTTTTGATAGATATTTGGAGTCGCTCCGAAATACAGTGTACACAGTCGCGCGCCACACCAATGTCTTGACACGCGGTTGTGTGCTTTATCGCCTGATTGGTGTTTGGAAGTTAGATTAGCTTAGTCTGGTTTGCAATGACAGTCTTGAAACCAATACATCAAGGTGAAGTGAATGTTGTCGGTGTGTTTCAAATAAGGGAAATATAACAGTTACTCAATTAGTACAATGAATTTGAAGCGTCTTCACCTGTATAAAATACTTTGAACTGCGTCCGATCATTTAAAGACCAATAAAATCAATTCTTTGGAAACGCCTAACAATGCGTAAACTTGCCGTCTTGAAAGTGAAAATAACACAGCCTACTGTTCTTGTTTGGTGAATATATCTTTTGTTTATTTGTCAAGTAAACACGGTCCAGTTTACTAATCGAAACTTTTTGCAGCTTTTATGTTCGTCGGGAAACGGGAGAAACTCGCATCACTGCGACCAAAAACAGAATAACACCAGAAGACCTGTCAAGATACCATATTCAATATCCAATTTACGTTTCAAAAAACACAATTCAACACTGACAATGCCGGAAATTTGTGGGAAAAAACCGTCGTTACTGAGAACTACATTCTTCTTACTGATAGTTCATGTGACTTTGATTCACAAATGACGTCACAACAAGGGAGATAAGTCATTCACAAAAATCGATAAAGGTGAATAAAAGTAATCAAAAACAACCCTTTTCGCTTCTGTTTGAGAAAAAAATCATTACCTCCGTCATAATGAAACCATAACCTAATTCAAAAACCTTAAATAAAGAAAAATTCGTCCATCGGGAAATATGACCTTTAAACCCTATGTTTAACAGTTAAACCCATAGTTTAAGAGACTTTAACTTGAAACCATAGTTTAAAGTCGCTTAAACAGGATTATTGTGCAAACGGCTTGAGAAACCATGTTTTAAGGGTTGAAACCATGATTTAAAGAAAAAATACTTTAAAACGATAGTAGCGAATTATTGTGCAAACGGCGTTCCATAGTCGTCTGCAGCAAAGTCGTCAAATGTCGTTATTTGTTTGGGAAAGCGTAAATACTGTGAACACATAGAGGCCAGCGCCCAAAGCACCCATTCTGTTTCCGATTACGCGGAAAAGTTCAGTCTTGTCACATTGTACATGGTGTCTGTTTTAAAACGGATTGTCCACAGATCTGATGAAACTTGGATATTAAGTTTGTACTCATTTAAACATACGTGACAGCTGCATTATTTTATAAGGTGTATTGGAGAATAGCAGTAGGAAGCAAACTATGTCGTTTTCAAGAATTCAGAATCTGTATACAGTGTAGAGTAGATGAATTTGTAATTAGACCCAACAGCGTTGCAACGCTTTTGAAATCCACCGCAGAACGTCTGTACATGCTTTAATAGTTTGACACACTTAAGATCAATTTTGCGTCGTTTTTTCATCAAATATTATAAAATATAAAATTGGTTAAGCAATATCTATATACCATCGTGACTGAAAGTTACTGAAAGTGACTGATAGAGATGAACATGTTATTTGTGAAGGGCTTATTTATAAGCCATTTTAAAAGACCTATTTCCCTATCGCTTATTTATTCATTTCATGACAAAAGCTAACGCGTTTGCCCGTTTCCAGCCAGCCATTTTGCCCGTTTCCAGCCAGCCATTTTCAATAATGATAATATAAAACGCAGCCAACTGTTTGGTCGACTTACTCGCTATAACCACTTAATTATCTCGTTTTACCATTTACTATCTCATTTTATCGATTTTTGTGCTCATTGTGGCAGGTTTGAGAAAAAGAACACGTATCAAATTTCGAATTATGGGACGAGTACGGTGGCACAGAGGTGACATGTATGCGATTTCTTCTTTCGTTATTTCGAGTAAGTAAGTCGTAATAACGAGATAATTAAGTCGTTATTTGGATTTACCAACAATGATAAGATAATTAAGTGGTTATTTTGACTTGCTTACACGAAATGACGCGATGATTAAGTGGTTATTAAGACTAATTTACTTGAAATAACGATCAGATTCACTTTTACTAATAGAGTAATTAATGCAAAGGAATGGTGAAAAAGCAGTTCCGTCAAAACTGATATCATCACTAGTGATGATATGACTTTTTGATATCATCACTAGTGACGATATTCACTGTGACAAAATTGAAAATTAATACACTGAGAAATCCCAGTATTGCAAATGCTAATTATAAGGTAATGCATGGTGTGTATGTGGGGGGGGGGGGTGTATTCGTAGTGACAATAAAGATATTGAGTATTGTGATGATTGAATCATGGATCGTTCCGATAACGACGATCTTAACAATAGAGTATAGTCCAGAAACAATGGCTTTATTGTTCTAACATGTTGGATACATAGGGGAGACTCGGCAAAGAATTGAAGAAACATTTTGATAGAGATAGATCTGCGCTTCATCATTCACAATGCGGAGAAAAAGACTTCAAACAATAGCTCTGATTGCTATAGTGTTAATCTTTATACGCATAGTTTGGGATTATTTTAAAACAGAGCCTCTGGAGGATTTCAAAAGGTATCCGTGTCTCCGGAAAGACTCAGACTTGTTGTCAAGTGAGATTCCCGGAGGCTGTGTACGGACAGTGAGCATTCCAGCGAGAGAGGAGCTGACACCAGATACCGGGTGTGTGATTCTTAAACAAGCAAACACAGAGATATGTACTTACAGCCCATTGCTAGACCACATTTCGTTAGTATTACACCAATCTGGTGAGTGGGAACCGGGTCTAGTGAATTCTTTTATAGAAACGTTGAAGGCGAATCCTGATTATATTTTCCTAGATATAGGTTGTAATATAGGTGTTTACACTATTACCGCCGCTGCTACGAAAACAAAGACGATCTGTATTGATGCTAACCCAGATAATCTGGACCTCGTGGCAAAGTCTCTATCACGAGGACGTTTGGAAAACAACGTAACACTCGTCTGGAATGCTCTCTCTGATCACCGTAGAGTCGTGAACTTCCAGATTGTAAAAGGGAATTACGGAGCGAGTAGAATTGGCGACATAAGTAGATACCAAATGAAGAAGACGAAAGACATTAGAGTGAACGCCATTATGTTGAATGACTTGGAGTGGCTTGTTCGCGGAAAGTCGATGTTCATGAAACTGGACGCCGAATCTCACGAACTGTTTGTCCTCAGGGGGGCTCATTCATTCTTCAAAAATGTTGATGTTCGAATTATCCAAATGGAACTTCGGGAACCGGATACGTTTAGTGCCTTGGTGGACCTACTGGCGGACTGGGGCTACTCAATGTTTAGGGACCCGCTTGGTTCAAATGTGGTGGAAAAGTCAGAGTTCGGAAGCAAAGCCTGGCCAGATGATGTATACTTCATTAAAAGCTAAAGCTCTTTTTCGTTTTATACCCTTGAAATCAATTCCATAACACCGAAATACCTAGATAGTACTGTATAATCAATATGACAATACTTTATTGGCAAGAGTCGGTAAAGCATTTTCCCTTTGGCCATTTACAATTCCTTTCAATATGGGTAATACATTTTAGTCATGTTACAAAAAGGTAATCTACAAATTAAACTGCAAAGTAAGGTTTTCTATACTGATTTGCCAATATGGCGGACTCGTAGTTTATGTAACCAGCATAACTGTTGAAAACAGCGATACAATACGTTCATAACCTTATTCAAGGAACCAAAATAGACAAGAATAACTCACAAATCGGCGCGAGTACTTGTTAAGTATCCAGGAAGCAGTCATCGAGAGTGGGTTTAATAAGATGTTTGCAAGAAGAAGAAAGTTTAATGGGAGTAAAGATCATCTAATCCTTCGAATACTGGGGAATTCTCTAGAAAATAGGTTTTTTGTGTCGTCTGTTTATCAAAACATAGAATATCTGCTTGGTTTTGTTGAGGAATGATACTTAGAGTAGCAACCAGGTTTGATAAATGCCGCAAATCTACTCTGGTTACAGGTTAAACTCTGTTACTTGGTCGAAATGGTTTTGGGTTTAAAACAAATTCAAAACCAGTTTGACCAAATAACAGAATTCAACCTGTTCGTCTTTATAATTCAAGGCCGATAACGTTTGATTCAAAGTATGCATAAATGTTTTTATCCAAAGATTACTAGATTGCTTTACTCAGATATGGATCTCGGATATTGATAACACCATTAAAGCCTTAAGTTATAAATACGTCTGTTCTACATCCCGAATATCATCTTAGTATAAATATGCCATATCACGGGTTCAGTGCAATACTGTATAAAGTGCTTCATGTTTATGAAGCACTTACTATAGCCTGCACTGAACCCTTAATATCCAATCTGAACACATCGGGTTTATCGAATGAAAACACGTATTTCACAGCACACGGAAATACCCGAGTAGTTCCGATTGCCTTGATATCTACACTACTCGGGTATTTCCGTGAGCTGTGAAATAACCTCGGATACAATTTTTCGGGTAAATCGGCCCCGGCGTCTAACACCTTTTCTAAGCGCACACGTTAAGAAGTGAAATGTGTATGGAAGTGTTGGACATCCACAGTCTTTATACTCATACGAAAAAGCGAAATTGTAAGTTGTGACATATATAGTTGTTTGCTTAATCAAATTAAACGACATAAAAGATTTTACATTTAAGATCTATTTTTGGAAACGCAAGTGGAGTGACGTCATTCCGCGGATAACAATATGGCGTCATCCCTATTATTTCAGAGGTGTTTTGTTCGATACCCCATGTGTTCAGATTGTAGCTACAAAGGTGAATTCTTTCTTACTTCAGGTGCTCGAACTCAATCTGATGATTGAAAAATGAAGGCACCTGGGGATAGACAGAAACTGTTGAAGATGAATTTCACTTATTCTTTGAATGTTCACAATATGAAAATTAAAGATTTCAATTCTTTAAAGCATACTGGCCAGATATACTGGCAAATAGATTTACTTTTAACGTCATATTATCAATGAAAAATAAAACAACGATACGATTAGTAGAAACAGTCCTAACTGAGGCTTGTAAATGAAGAAAACAATTTCTGAAGAGTTCATGACTTTTTTCTCTGTTTTATAATTAATACTCTGTCACTCACACCATATGTTTGTAAATATGTGTTTATCTATATGGGCCAGCGGCCTACGATACTTGAATAAAAGTTAAAATGAAAAGAATTGAGTTGATCATGACCGAATCTGTTTGAAGAGTAACCACATATGTTAACTTTTAAGGTGACTAATAGGCCCTATAGGCAGGGTCCTTTTTGTTTCTCTTCATTTGACCATGTATTTACAATATATTATATGTTTGTACATGCTTTAGTCGCAATAATTACCAAATTTCTTATCTTATCTTATTTAATCTTATCTTATCTGATCTTGGGTGTTCGGGACACTTTAATCAAATTTGATAAAGATAAGATTTGTTCTTTAGGTGCATTTCTGAACATGTGATAGATTTGTCTTAATGCGTTATGTAGTAAAGTATTTAATTTGTTCTCTGACGCACCCACACACCCCACCCAACACACGAATCTATTCACATATGACGGAAAACCCCTGGTGCGAGCATTCAATGTCCCTCAGTTTATAGGCGCATGTACGGCTAAGCCGCGCACAGTGCTCCATTGCATCGAACCCAATGGCAGTGCTGCACCAAATACTCGAACCAAGCACAGATCCCTCTGAGTTTCTCCATTCGGTTCCGTTCGTCGCGGTATGCTCCAATGCGTCTGTCCAGTACCCTGTAGCGTTGTAGCCTGAAAAATAAAATTGGTTTTACCATTTAGTAGTACCTAACGCCACATTTTGACTCTCCCAAATTGAAAGAGATTTCAGACTGAAATTCAAAACGAAAATGAAAAGTCATCTTCTAATATGACAGAAAACATTGTGGGAAAAAGAGAAATTGGTCGCTTAGAGGAATATCTCATTTTCCCACAATGTTTTTCATAGTCGTCTGCAACATACTGTTCAAATGATGTTATTGTTTTGTAATTGGTTAACCGACCACAATACTTCAGGTCATCTGTCCAGCAAGAATGATGAAACAAAGTCAATGGAGTGTATCATACAATCATATCAAAATAAACCAGACATCATAAAAAGGACCAAATCAGAAGTGAATTAGAGTCATGAATATCCAATTTATCAAGAAAAAATTAAAAATGTTAAATGGTCACTTAAAGCAAGATTGACTGTAGATTTCTATTGTAGATTTTTCTTTGTTAACCCTTTACCAAACGCCAAATTTTCGACTGTCCCAAATTGAAAAAGATTGCAGACTGCATAACAAAATGTGATGCAATTGAAAAAGAATTTTCTTATAGGACAGAAAACATTGTGGGAAAAGGTGAAATTGCTCGTTAAGACGAATTTCTCCTTTTCCCTACAATGTTTTCCAGAGTCGCCTACAACAAATTGTTCAAACTCTTTCAATTTGGGATAGCCGAAAATTTGGCGATTGGTAAAGAGTTAAATATCAAAAACAAAATCAAACAAACTTGTAAAGAGTTAAACACGTTTTTAGTACGACAGGGAACCAGTCTTGAGTTCTGTCCCTTTAAATACGTTACATTAATGTTAGAGTGTATGTTAGAGAACCAGAAAAATATATATATCTCATGCATTTTGCCACCTGCTCCTTCTTTTCTTTGTTATAGGTCTACTAGTGAAGTTTTAAATGGGAGACTAGACCAACTGCAGGCCTAATTGCATGGTACTGCTTACCAGTACACAAGTGCAGATCACGCAGGAAAGACACGAGGGTGTCGATCTTTGCCTCATCGTTTAGTGTCAGCATACGCAGACCACGTGCGTCACACAATGCCACAGACTCGCTTTGGTTCCCGACGGCGTTCAGCATTGTGAAATTGTAAACGTTGCCCGCGGTACCCTCCAATACTACTTTTCCCGTGAATCGATCAGGACAGACTAGTGTTGGACTTGGTGCGGTGCCGTTGACGGGCGCTGCTTCACATGGAAATAAGAATGAACATCATTCAGTGCATTCAAACTTCTCACAATGATTTACCTTTATGTGATTGATCACTGCTACCACAAATGTCACATGACCATCTGCTTAGGCCTAGAGACGAAAATGGTGAATAAAGACGGCGGCAACACCCCCCAAAAATCATCCATTTGCCCCATATCTTCATCACACAGTAACATGAATGAGGATGGAATGTATATCACTAACCAAGTTATATTTAACATCATATATCTGTGATGTCATTTTATTCAGAAAATGCGTCTTAATTAAAAAAATATTATTCTGTGAGACAGGTGATTGTTTTTTTGATTAAAAGAAAAAGACTAAATCAAATTAAACAGTCACACTCACGATTTTTGAGATAGTACTGTCCCTCGTGTACAAGATTAGCGCCGTTATCGGAGAATATGGACGCTGTCGAGCTTGTTGACAACTCGGGGAAACATTCCCTTGACATCTCGACGTAGTAAAATCCGCGACAAGTGAGGTCGATGCTGCAGACGGTGGCGCAATGTATCCGACTCCGTACAACGATAGGTGTAAGCTGGGACAGGACCTGGTATGAAACGCTGTAGTTTCCGGTGTAAATGAAATTGTCCGATCGAATAGCTGCGGGAAAAAGATGTTTTGTTTCAATCCTAACTACACAACTGTTTCAATGGCCTGAGAAATACACCTTGTATAGAAGTGTTGGTGGGTTACAAATTCTGTGTATAACAATCACACATTTCGTATGAGCGTCCACGTTTGGTAGTTCAATGTTTATGGAAGTGTTGAACATCACGTAAAAGCATCTTTTTGGTCGGTGATAGTAACCTTATCTTAAGTTGTGGGGAGTCCATGTTTCGTTAATCAAATTAGATCACTGTTCAGATGTTACATTTGACAGTTTCATTTGAAAACGGAAGTATAACGCCAATAGTATATGCAAGAAGAAATGTGACCGCTTCCATATTATGTCAACGGTGTTTTCAATAGAAACTCCAAACGCGTCCAGATTTATTCTTTTTCACGCACTTCAATAGCTTGTTGATGATGTCTAGAGCACTTCTAGTTGGATACGTGCGTTAACTAAGACAAACTCGGAAATGTTCGTGATGGCAAACTCATGATTAAGTCATCGAATGTTTCTTGCATTGATGAATGGCGTTTTAATGCGCATTGGTAGCGTTATTGTGTCATTTATCGCGCATAATGATTATATGAGTAAACTTATATTGAACTATTTAAAGCCTAAACTGTATTTGGTTATGACAAATAAATAAGAATTTCAGGGCTCACCCTGGCTGGAAAAAAGTCTGCGCCAGCACATTCGCCAAATGACAAAAATAGGAGCCAAATTAAAGAAGTAGGAGCCAAATTCTTAGCAAATGGCTCCAATTAAAATTAAACACTCTTCATGTTATATGTACATATGTGTTAAATCCTCTTGGTTAATTGTTTCTGTTTGTTATGTTTCACCATCTTTATCAAAATTGTAATGTCATAAACATGTGATGCGTAATGCCAATAAAAATATTATGTTAAAAAAAAAAAAACAAAAAAAAACAAGACATTCCCCTTCCCCTTCCGAACAAATTTAAACCAAATATGGTATAACTAGTGGCTACGCTTTGAGTGACAAAATCAAATATCTTTTATCTCAGATAACATCAAATCATATTGAAGACTATACATTTCTGAATTCTCAGTTTTGTTATTTATTTTAGAAATGTCCGATAGATAAATGGAAAGTAAACATGATCTTAGGTCTATTTGTTTTTACTCTCGTCAAGACTCCGGTATGATGATTTGAATGATTAATAATAGAGGATCACAATTTGAATAGTACCGTTGCATCAACGAAGGAAGCGAACTGTCAATATCAAAATACTTTACAAATTAACCCTCTTTAAATTCTCGCATTCTACCATGCATCATAAAACACTGGATGGAATGCGGTAAATAGTAATCGGTTTTCGTGGAACAACCGCATCGAGTCTACCAGTCAAGTGTGTCGAGTTGTTTACACATAATTAAGACCCGATTAATTCACGCCTCAGGCATTGTTTGACACGGGGATAACAATTAGCGGATTAATTTGGGGTTTTCGGAGATACTGTTAAGTGTGTCAAAAGATATAACTGTCTGTAATGTCCGGACAGGTGGAAATATGGTAAAGTTGAATGAAAAAAACATGCGCCAAGCAAATTCGCCAAATCGGGAAATCTTTCGCCAGAATGAAATAATATTCGCATTTGGCGCATTTGGCGACCGACAGCGTGAGCCCTGAATTTATAAAGAATGATAATAAATGGATAAAGTATAATGAGTTAATGATAGTAAATCAATAATGTTTTGTAATGGTAAATGATACTGCTTATACATGAGTATTTCAAATGAGTTAGGAATCATTATTTGTTGTAAATTCTAACACCTTTAAGAAAGGATCTTAAAAGAAAATACCATGTCCAATTTTGAATTAAAACAAACCAACAAATAAATGTCGCAAGTTTGATGCTAGACTGAAATAAGTCCTTGTCTTCGTGAACTGTCTTGCATAGCATCGACTACTCTATAGCGAATTGTGAGTTATCTCCCCACACACACACACACACACACTTACCTAGCGGTAGAACTGTTATACAGAGGAAGCAAATTTTCATCAGCGACATTTTAAAACGGAATAGCACGATACAGAATATGACTGCAGATGGATATGCATGCAGGCGTCGTTATATATAAGTTTCGAAAATATTTTTTTCTTCAATGTGGTTGGATGTTGCAAATAAAAGGTATAGAAACTGCTTCATTTGTGTTTTTTCCCCGCTAATTTCCTAATTGGATCTCTCTGGTCGAAATCAATATAGCAGAGCTAATATTAGACAATTAGTCCAATTCTCCAATTTTAAGCTGAGAGTTTTTGCTCAGGATGTTAACAATCAAAACTCGGGTAAACATAGTTAACCCTTTCCCAAACAACACATTTTCGACTGAAAAAGTGAAAATTGAAAAAGTTTGCAGACGATATTTCAAAATGAGATGAAACTGAACAATATTCTTCAGAAAGAGCAGAAAACCTTGTGGGAAAAGGAGAAATTGCTCGTTACATTTTTGTGATTGTGCGAATCTTATTGCCTTCATCAACTGTGTACGCCAATTTAATTATTTTGTTATTTCCCGAAACGACGATATATCAATTATTTACAAACAAGCGTAAAGGGACACGAAATCACTCCCTGGTGATTTTCATAAGCCCAAATCCATGCAAATATGTAATCTTTCATTCACGGACCTTTAAATGTCAGTCCAACATTTGTCAGTCGACACCCCATGTTGTAAATGATGTACTGAATATAAGCGTCTGGGTCTTTTACTAATTCGGTTTGGTGCATCCGAAAGAAGCATGATTCTTAAAACTGTAATATATTATAACACTTTTCCTGTGTATACTGCTTAATCATGTATAGAATTGTTTATGTAGAAAAGAAGTCAGTTGCGTAGGAAGAAAAGTGTAGAATACCAGTAAGAATATACCAAGTCTATTGTTAAGTGTACTATCACTATCTTTCGTGATATACAACGAACATACATGCATATTGTATATGTATAACCACTTCCTTTGTATATCTATTTCGCCTGATTTCAGTGTCTATAGTCACTCATAAAGTGTTTCATGACAAATAGAACTATAACGGATTAATTGCGCAGGAAGCTACAGTACAATAAATCCGTTCGCTTGCAATTTTGGTGTCCAGACTATTCCATTACCAAACAATATCGAGAATCAACTGCAATATTACAGACAACCCAGGAACACATTGAGGGAAAAGGAGTAATTGCTCGTAACGAGCAATCTTTCCTTTTCCAACAATGTTTTTTGCCATATAAGAAGTTATTTTCCAATTTCATTACATTTTGAAATGTCGTCTGCAAACTCTTTCAATTTGGGACAGTTAAACATTTGGCGTTTGGTAAAGGGTTAACGAAATTTCACTGTATCGTAATATGTTATACACAGTCATCCCATAATATAAGGTTCCCTAAGTGGAGCGATTGTAGAATATGTTTTTACTGAACTTTAATTAAGATTACTTTCTTTAGGGGGGAAGTTAAATTTCCACAAAAGAAATCCCCTGTCAAAGAGTTATTTCTTTTTCATGTGTAAAGTGCATTAGCGATTACAGCGACGTCACTGCACTTTACAGAAATACTTTCCTTCTAACCCAGTGGTCCGATCAACGACTCGTAACCAGGCTACCTTGGTTACAAATGTACTTCCGGTTATGATTTTCACCCAGTTCCGGTGTACTTTGAATGTGAATTGAAAACCCATTGTGTTTTGCGTTTAATATAGGAACAACGTTTTCATATTTGATTTAATTGTTTGCCATTACAAAGTGTCTTTACTAGTTACAAGTATTTAAGTTGTTTTTAACTTAAATGATAGGACATCTCAATCGACAGGAATTTCAAAAAAAAAATTATAGTCAAACTTAAGTCTCGTGAGCCAAAAGAATCTTGATGGAAGTTTAAACTACCATGTTCCATTTTTCGACAAATATCTTGTATTCAGTTTTAGATATTTTGTGTAAGAAAAAAAATGTTTTCTAAAGTTGTCTGCAACAAAGTCGTATAACGTTGATGTTGTTTGGGAAAAGGGTTAATTCGCCCTCGATACTTGGTCCCTAACAGTTTACACAGATTAAATTGATTAATGATTATTTATAGTGCCTTTTTAACCAACATTAACCAATTACTGAAGCTCGAAATAAAAAATAAGAATAGAATCGAGTCTTCTCTACCACGCCCGACTTTCATATCAAATCGAGTCTTTCGGAAAGAATTAGTTCAAACAAATATGATTCGTCTCTCGAAGATTGTGTTATGTAAGTGTAATGGATCGAAACAGTTCTCAAATTAAAATCAGTTATTTGAAAATTGAGTTCCAAGACACGTTTACTTCTCCGTACTTCTTGTTCTTGTTCTCCTCCTTCTTCTTCGTCTTCTTCCCCTTGTTCTTATTCTTAATGTTCCTTGTGTTCTTGTTCTTGTTCTTCATCTTCTTCTTGTCCCTGTTCTTGTTCGTGTTCTTATTCTTCTTGTTGTTCTTCTTCTTCCTTTCCTCTTCCTTCTTCTTGTTCCTGTTGTTGATGTTGTCGCTGCTGCTTTTCTTCTTCTGGTTGTTGATGTTGTTGTTGTTCTTCTTCTTCTTCTTTCTGTTCTTGTTCTTCTTCTTGTTGTTTTTGATCTTGTTGTTGTTCTTGTTCTGCTACTTCTTGAAAGACTATATGAGTATGTCCAGATAGGACCTATACATATGTATATTTGAGTATCATCAGCTATTTGTGAGTATCGTCACATGTAAATATTCGAGGTACACGTGTTACGAACGTTCTACGTCTCTGGTCAAACTGTGTTATGTATGTCTCTGGTTTCTCGCTTCCTGATGATCTATTTGAAGTCAATATTATGATAAATGTTAAAAAAAATTATCATAGAGATTTCAAACACCGTTGGTTGGTTTATTAAAGTTTGACATCTACTTTATTAGATTCTGAATGGTGATATCAGAGACATGTATACATAACGTGTTATCTTAGTCTCAATAATGAGTCGTGAACGAAGTTGTTTTCAACATTTTCACAGTTAATGTGCATCGCTACGAAGGCGTCAGCCAATAAAGCAATGCCTTCGAGACCAGAAAACTGGACTACGTGATATCGATGCTCTCTCTGGAACTGATTAATATGCAAATACACTATACAGATACATATAAACAAGCGTATAGACTTGTAAAAAATGTTACTTTGTTGGAATGAAACGTTGATGTGGTCTTTGATAAACCCAGGCCAATTTAAGTTCCTGTCTAAAAGAATCTCATTCTTTCACAATGTTTTCAAAAAGCCCAATTACTGTATTTGAAATCGTCCCGATTAATTCCATTAACGACTTTTCTGTACTCGTTAAAAGAAGTAACTTATTAGAAAGTCTTGGAGAATTTGAAAAAACACGAATTTTCTTTTTTTTTTTTTCAAAGTTTTTATTCAATTCAACATACATTTATTTCCCCTTAGTTGTTGTCTGCTGTTGCTTTGAAATTAAGAAATTAACATTTTCAAAGATGAGTGAATGTGTCAAAGTCGAAAAAATGCGTGTCGGTCAAAACGATTATCCATCCATGTATCTTGACATGTTGTGTCAATTTTGTTTGATATTCAAATTAAGCGACGGTTATCCAATCAAATAAGAGGGATAGTGCGATAACCAATGAAATCCCTCCAATCTACAATATCCAAAACACCGGCCTTGAAGATGGCGTCAGTTAGCGTAAGTCCAGATAAAAAGTTGTAAAACTTTATTTCATCAGCGTATATTCACATTGGCTCACGATTTTTATCGTAGATTCTGAAACTTCTTTTCATGCGCTATGCCTTGTTTATAAAGCACCGTCGATGGGGACGACACTGTTTCGGTCGTCTGATTAGTTAATTAACGGATAAACAAACCGTGTTGACATTTCAGTAACGTTCATTGGGACAGGTGTGAAGATTTCTTATCCTTTCTATATGCAAGCGATTATGCAAACAACTACCGGAGATTCTGTTTAAGATTGTTACTGAGAAATTCGCAACATTTCTCTCATAAGCACCATAGACATGTCTCGATACGTCCTGAATGTTGTTCTTTGGGGAAATTAATAAAAACTTACATGTACAATCAAAGTACGGAAGGGGGCGTTGTAGGACTGACGACCCATCGGATTTTATGTAAGTCAAAACAATTCGATGTGAAGATTGCCTGTTATTTTCTGATCGTGTCGGGAGATATTGCCTGATGCAAAAACTTTCTCAAAATATATCAATCACATCAAATTAGTTTTAAAATAATTCAAATCAGAATATGGTGATCTGAAGTAGATCAAATTATGCATTCCGAAGATGTGTAATTAATGAACGTTGAGCAATTGCACTTTTTTTATTTATCTGAAGTATCTTTCTTTTCACGTTTATTCTCAAAAGTTTACACTTTCAGAGGGTTGTCAATAAGAGCTGGCAGCTGGCCAAATCGACCGCTTTAAATGATTTTTTGGTCAGCTCAAATAACAAAGAATATGATAGGAGGTCATATGTAACATCTAATTTTTGATTTTCGTTTGCTTCATTGGCCTCTTCAAATCGAAAGTCGGTCTCTTACTCAAAAGATTAATGACAACCCTGCATTTACATGCAGCCAGTTTTCACTTTAATGTTAATTGATCAGTTTTTTAACCATCACAAAGGCCTTGAATATGGTCAAGAGAAAATACTGTACAACTCAAGTTTGGTTCCCAGCTACTGCCAATTATATTGCTGCAAGGGTTTCCCTTGGCCCTAGTCCAGATTCCTGGTCTTGAAATAAATTGCTTTATTCGCTCACGCCCTTGTAGCAAAGCACAATAAATGTCCAAATGTTCGAAAAAAGTTCATACTCAGATCATTATTGAGACTACCCATGGCCCCTAGTCAAACTTATTTGATGCAATCAGAAATTGAGGATTGTTTGGCAATATTGTCCGATTTTGAATTTTTGGGAAAATGGGTCTATTTCAATGGAATGTCCAATAGGGAAGATGCCTTTAATTTGCCCCCTGATAAATAATGCGTACAAAGCCCTGTATCTGAAATAGTGTGGACAGGATGTGAGACCCATATTCATAAAGATAACTAGATACATGTCTGTGGTTTGCAGGATGTAGTTCAGTCCAAGAGGCCTCATGTAAAGACGAAGCGCATGCAGGACTTTTTGCAGTCACAAGGGGAAGCCAGCAGTCCTACAAAGAAACTTAAGTGCCCAGAGGAATGGTGCAATAAAGTGTTTACCAGTACGCCTGGACTCAAATATCATCTTCAGAAACACTGTGAGCGACTGCAGGAATTTACATGTAAAAGATGTGGCCGGGTTTTCAAAAGGTATGTGTCGGAGCAATTTGAGGGCTGTAATGAAAACTTATAACTCAATGTGTTTAACCCATTACCAAACAATAATGACATTTGACCAGTTTGATGCAGACGACTCTGGTAAATATTGTGGGAAAAGAGGAAAATGCTCTTAACAAGTAATCTCTGCTTTTTCCACAATATTTTCTGCCCTATCAGAAAGTTATTTTTCAATTTCATCACAGTTTGAAATGTCGTCTGCAAACTCTTTCAGTTTGGGACTGTCGAAAGATTTGGCATTTGGTAAAGGATTAAAGCTTCTTGGTCCCAGATTTAGCCAATACACACATTAAAAATCAAATTTTACAAGATATTAATGTCCTTTTCTTCTTATGCATGAAGACAGCATTTATTCAGTCAATTCACTTTGTAAACAATTCATTTAGTTCTTTATCCTATCCTGACACACTCAGCATCTGCAATATGCTATGATATAAATAAACTGGATCTCTCAGAAATTGTATGCAGTTTTCATTGATCATGAAATCTTTAATCCAAAAAAATATGACTGACATATATTATATAATGGCTCTTTTAGAACCAAATTAATTTTATTTTATTTTTCCATTTTCTCATCTGTTAACTAGCACTTTTTAATAATGAGTCATGTTTAGTCCTTGAATTGGGAGTCACTTCATTTGAAGCTTCCAATGTCCTGAAGGCAAATGTAATCCTAAAAACCTTTTTTATCATACCTGATGCAGCAGATGAATTATTATACTATTGCAAGAATGTGAGAAATTTCTTTAAACAGACAGTTTGCCTTTTTTGCAAATATTAAAAAAAAAAGCAATGATTTTTATGATTTATTTTGCAGACTGTCACCTTTGATTTCAATTTTTGCACATCACCAAATCATGTAAGGAAATGAGACTTAAAAATCAATTGCCAGATCATGTATGTGTATGTTTTGATGCTCTAACTTTCCTTCCATCAAATAATGGCTAGACCAAGACTTATGTGAACATTGCAAAATGGCCAAATTCTATTTGTTGTGATGAAAACATTCATGATACAGATAAATATTAAATTTCAATTCAGTGCAAATGGGTTGAAATATCACAGAGAGAAATCAAAATGTGATGATACAGACATACATCCTCCAGAAATAAGAATCAGCTCCACCGCCCCATTTCAACGATCTCGCGGTGGTCTCCCAAGAGCACTAGAGCTGTCACAGGACGACTACGATGATGATGATGATGACCCAGATGATGATGATGGTGATGAAAAGAACAGACCAGACATGGATAATCTTACCAAACTAGCTATTATAGCAACTAGTCCACAGAGTCCTCTCATGCAGAGACACAAGCCACCCTGGGATATAAAACCAAAGTAGGTGTAGTAAGTGTGAAGATATATAGGATATTTGTGTCTTTCTTTCCTTTAAACAATATATATTTTATTCCTATACTTTGAAAGGATAGCCAAATGTTTGACAGAAAGTAGACAAATATTCTTTTTATTTAATGCTAAAGTGGTGTACATCTTAGAACTTTTGCTCTATGGATCTGTTTCCATCTATTTCGGCCTTTAAAGTTTTTTTTTTTAATTAAGTGCTTGCTTGAAAAAGTCAGGTCATTATGTTTAGTTGTGTAGCTGTGTAAATGAATAGAGAATATATGTGTGTTTTTTCCCCCCTTAAAACATAAGGTCACATCATCATTAATAAGGGAGATAATTCATATTTAAAGAAGCGTGTAGTATTTGTAAAAATTATCTCCCATGCTGGAGATGATATGAAACATGGTATGTTTGCTGATATGTAACGATTTTTCATCACCAGTAAGGGATATTGTTCTTATTTCAGATGCACATATTTCATGCTTAAATGTGGGAATTGCCTCAGTCTTAATGTCTGATGCAACAAAATATCTTGTGGCATTCATGTTCAAGTCTTATAAATATTTATTGAATGCTTTACTTTAGTGAAGAAAACTGATAGATTTTGACTTGTTTTACCATTTTTGATATAGATTTTGTAACATTATCATGTACTCTCAAAATGCAGCATCATTATGTTAAACTTCTTATCTGTAAGATATAACAATATATTTCCCAGAAAATCTTTGTGAATTAATGGATAAGCGTTCAACAAAAAGAGTTTATTCCTTGCTTTTTTTTCATTTCTTCTCTTAATCCTTTATTGTTGGTACACATTAGAATCGCCCCTTCTTGGTGAGGGAAAATATTCAAAGCAATCTGTGGCTAGGAAAGTAGTAGCAGTAAGTGGTTAGCAAAGAGAAGTCTGCATTTCTGGTGTGGAAGTGCCAGAAGAATGGCTAGTTTTTTTTAATATTGGATTCATATAACTGACTGTTGGAAATTGTGAAAAAACTAAAATTAGATGAATTTTATTTTCAGCAGTGGAGCTATACGTTCCTTAAACAAGATGTTAAACAAATGGGAAGATACAGGGACAGAAAGTGAATCAGAAACACATTGCCATGATCTCACTGTCTCAGATGGGTAGGTATTCTTATAAAAAAAACCACTTTTATGTGTTTGAATGTTTTAGCTACTCTTGAGCATTAGGAAATCTTTTCCCGTTCCTTTAACCCATTATCAAACAATAACGACTTTTAACCATTTTGTTGCAGACGACTCTGGGAAACATTGTCGGAAAAGGAGAAATTGCTCTTAACAAGCAATTTCTCCTTTCCCTTCAATTTTTCTGCTCTATAAAAAGATAATAATTTCAATTAAAGTTAGAATTGTTTTCTACGCTTTTCTGTATCATAAAGTTTTAATGGACTTCTACTCTATTCTGTATTATAATGTATTAATATGACTTCTATTCCAGTTCTGTGTTTACGGACGGATGCGATCCTCATGTTTCCAGTAGTTTGCCGTTGTTCATAACGCCGGAGGAAGAAATTAGTTCAAGTTGGTCTCATAAGTGGCCCACAGCAGTCTGGCTTTGTTTCATTAAAGGTAATGATACCATAATTTTAGGAGAAGTTTACAAGTAGATGGGTCAACTCTTGTTGCTGTATTTCAAGTCCATTTTGGATGATAGAAGAATAATTTCTATCGTTTATCATGAATTTGTTAATGGGTAAAGAGCAAAATTGATCTTCAAAATCTCAAGTTAAGTAGTTTATGTATGAAGTCTGTATAGAATAATAGAAAATGATTTCTATCATCTCCATTTACTTTTACCCGTGGTTTTAGAGCAAAATCGATTTTCAAAATCTATAGAAAAGTTGAGTTAAGACATTGAAACTGATACTTTCTTTGCCAAGTACAAGTTCCTTTTGTTATTATTATTCTGCAGCAGAATTTTTAACCCATTCCCCTTTTGTGACAAAAAGAGAAATTTATTGTGCACTTATTTCAGGGAATATATGATAAAGGATTTAGTCCAACATTTTAATTCCTCAGATACCAAGGTACAGTTTTCGGATTCAGACAGTAAGGAATGGCACCTAGTGCAGACAATTGCTCAAAAAGAGGAACTTGCCCAGCAGGCCTCACTTAACAGTTCAGATAACAAAAGGTAGGTTTTTTTCTCCTTTTTTTTTATTTGAATGGGCTTTAATTGGACTTGAGTAAGGGCTTGAATTAGAGTTATATTTGAAGAATTAGTTGCATAAGTTGTGGGGAAAAGCCCTGATAAAGATAAAATATACAATCTCCAAAACTCTTATTGCAAGGATTTCAAATAACTTAGAACATAACTTTAAAATCACATGCCCCCTGAACCCTTGTTTAATATTTTGTTTCCTCTTTTCCAGCTATGCATCTGATGGTCTAACCATAAAGAGTATTTCCAGTCATGATGATGGGTTAGAGATGGTGATACACTTCAGCCCAAATCCCTTGGGTCAAACCGATCTACTAGCCATGTGTGAAGTGGATCATCCGTTTTTTGTCAAAGACAAAGGTAAGCTTCATTTCTTTTTTGATAAGTTTTTGTGAAATATTCTTTCTTAGCTAAACCCAATATGCATGTATGGGGTACTTGTCCAAATTCTGACTTCTTATGTTACTACAGAAATGCTTGAGGTTGAAGATAAAGTGTATTTCCTTTCTGATATTTCTTGGTGTCACTTACTTCCTTCACTAACCCAATATGCATGTGTGGAGAACTTGTCCAATTTTCTGATGTTGTTTGATATTAGAACCATGAACAAAGTTAAGCTCTTTTTTGTTAAAGACAAAAGTAAACTGCTTTTGCATTCTGATACCTTTTTGTGTCACTCAATACCTTCACTAAACCCCATTCCCTACAACACTACTTTGGGGTAAAGTACCAGCCTCAGGACATGAAGCTAATGGGTTAGACTCTATTGACTTGCACTAGCGGTGTCCACTTTTCTATCATTCATTAATCAACATTCAGCTCGAGCACCTGTAAGGTATCCCGAAGCAGAATCTATAAGTTACTCTGAACTTGTTTCACAACAGCAAATGAAAATAGATTAGTTTAAAATAAACAGTGAAAGGATGTGAATTCATTGATGCCAGACTAAATTTCAACCAATGTTGTGCAGTGGTAGAACTTCGACCTCTTGTACCAAGAGATTCGGTTCCCATGAGCAGCAAGCTGAAACTACCAGAATTTACCTACAATTTTGTTTGTGTACTTGTCTTACATCAAGGAAGCAGTCATTAAGAGTGAGTTAAATAAGCTTCAAGCTTCAATCACAATTGATGTAAAATAGATAAGTTTTACCTTAATTAAACTCAACATGTAATTTCAGGATGGTCCTCTAGTAGTCCATGTAAAACTGTAACAAAATATGGAATTCCTTGTTGTGATCTCAGCGTTGGGGACACTTGTCTTCCACCCAACCATCCTGATGCTGCATTCACTGAGGATATATTTAGAGAACTCGAAGAGTAAGTTTTTTGTTCATCATTAACCCTTTACCAAACACAACATTTTCAACTGTCCCATATTGAAAGAGTTTGCAGATGACATTTCAAATTGTGATGAAATTGAAAAACAATCCCCTGATAGGCCAGAAAACATTGTGAGGAAAGGACAAATTGCTTGTTAGGAGCAATTTCTCCTTTTCCTACAATGTTTTCCAGAGTGTTCTGCAACAAACTTGTCAAATGTTGTTGTTGTTTTGTAATAAAAGCATTTTTGGCAAAAACCATCTTCAGGGTTGCAAGTGCTGATTTTTAGCGCTAGTTTTTTATATTGATAGGAAATCTAAGAGCATGCTTCAATATGGCTGTAAAATGATTAAATTTGATAATCAAATATCAGTCACATATTTTTTTGCTCATACAGTCTCTGTAATTCTGGATAGTTATCTTAATCACATTAAAGTAAAAGAATAGTAACTGTTTAAATGTGTCAAATAGTAGTCTTTCACCATTTCATGTAATATTACAAACTGCTTGGGGATCCCATGACCTAGTGGTAAAAGTATGGAACTTCAAAACACATGACCCTTCCTGTCTGGGTTCAAATCCTGGTGGTGAATTTGTATTTGTATGGTCATGAGAGACAGTCTACCAACAGATTAACAGAATGCCGATGGTTCTAGCTGGTTTAATCAGCCCTTATTAGCAGTTTAGCATGGGGTTTTCCTCCATCATTAGATCTTTACCAGCTACCAATGAAATCTTTTTTTTTTGCTTGACGTAGACGGCTTTTGAAAAGCTTTGTAAACATGTGAAAAGCCTTTCAGTTCTGCTGTTGTGATATGTGAATAGATTGAAAAAGCATTGTGGCAAAAGGAGAAATTGCTTGTGTCAAACAATTTGTCCTTTTGGCACAATGCTTTTTGAAAGTCTTATGCTGCTAGACGCAAAAATGTGGCGTTAGGTGGTTATGTGGTAAGAGTTGTACAGCGCAACATTTTTAAACTGAAATAATGATGATGGTATATAAAACCTGTATTAACACAAATGAAATGTAACACTTCATTTGTGTATTGTGTTTCAGGTATGATTTTACCCCAGAAGATACCTCAGCAGCTCTTGCCCTCAGCTCAATGAAGGTAACAAAATATTAGATTCTTGTGCCTATACCTTAGAATTCAAGCATGTTGACTCCAACTTTTCATGGCGCAGTGGTTAATGTGGTTTACACCTAACTTTTGTGTTCCAGGTTTAAATCGCACCAGCATTGTTGGATTGACGGAAATGCCCTATTGCATGACACTTCAGAGCCCTAGCCTAGTACTTGTGAATCCTGGAAAAGTCGTTAATGTATATCAAAGAAATTTTCGATCCATGAATTTAAAACCTTACTAAAAACAACAACAGAAATAACAAAAACACCACTGTATTTACCTTAAAAATCTTTTAAGGGGCCTCCAATGCCTTGTGGTTTGTTTGAATAAAGAACTTGAAATCATATGACCCCCACCTACCCCACCAACTTGGTTCAAATCACTTTATCAGTATTTGGATTTTCATGAAAGGTAGTCTCCAAATTGATAGACTTACTTAATGCTGATAGTTCTACCCTACTTCACCAGCCCTTTGGGGCGGTTATGTCTGGGGTCTTCTTCCATCATTTAGAGTCGGGCTTCCCAACATAACTGAAATTATGATATGATAAAAAATCCATGAAGAGATTATAAAGATAAAAAAAACCCAAACTAATATCATATTATTCTTTTTCTCCAGCAACGAAAAGATTCGGATCAGAGTCCAAGTGCTGGCTCGGGATCAACAGTCTCTATCAAACCTGCAAGAGATGAAAACCAAGGGAAACCAAAACGCCCTATGAATGCATTTATGCTGTTTGCTCAAGAATTCCGCCTCGGTTACACCAAAAGATTTCCAAAGAAAGATAATAGGCGAGTGTTTGGGACTTTTTAACAATGTTAAAACTGAAGCTTTAAGTCACAGGGTCCTGTACAGCCCAGGTTAAGTTGGCGGTCTTAGAACTAAGGGACCCTTGGTTTGAGCCTCAGTAGGAGGAATAGGTAGCACTAGGTCACTACCATTGGCAGATACTCCAGGGGTACTGTTTAATAAACAGTTTACGCTTAAGATTTGCACATGTCTAAAACAAGAATGGCTCTTATTTTGATATTGGGCAATGCAATATGCAATGTAACACATCATTGGAATCGTCTCTCCCAGACGCTTCCAATGACGTGTCACATTGCAATATTGTAATTTCATTGAAGATACTATCCATGTGTATCAGTTATGACTTACACAGATCTTTTCCATAACTTGTTTAGTAAAACGGTACCCAGATCCCTGGTCTTGTGCTGGTGAATCCAGTAAAGCCGTAACATAAATAAAAAAAAATTGACACAGCATTAAGTCCAATATAAACAAAGAAGGTTTTGGTTACATTTAGTTTAGCTTGGCATCTACCTGTTTGGTTTAAGAAAGGATGGATTCCTAGGTTGTCCTTTTGCAGATAATTACCTAATACGCAAGTATTGCAACCTACCAAGCAACAGATCCTTAAAAAACACTATCCCATCTGTCCTGGGATATCACTTTCAAGTCTAACTTTGGATACTGGTTTCATTGGAGTGTCCTTGGCAAGACACTTCTTTGCCTTAGCTTAGTACTGGCGAATCAAGAAAGACTGTAATATAACCAAAGAATTGTTGACACAGCATTAAACTCCATTTTTAAAAAACAAATAAGCAAAAGAAAAATGATAAGAAACATGTAAGTTTATTTTGAAAGAAAACAGCTTTATGGGTAATTAAAAGTTGTTAATGAGTACATATACAATTATAAATAAAAGCCTTTTTTTGTTTCAGATGATTTCTTATTTATATTATCCAGGTAAATGTTTGAAGTGAAATTTCACAATAGCCCTCTCTCTTTTATCAGAAGAATCACTCATTTTATCTGTTGACTGTAAAGTTATTTGGAAATCATTTTTGGGAAGGGAAGAAAAGAGAGTATGTACTAATATACTAATAAATTCTAACCTATTGAAATGCCAGCTTTCAAATTGATGGAAAATTGTTGTCTTCTGACTTTCAATTGGAAAATAGAAGAAACCGTGTGTTTGATCCTCGTGTTTGGTGAAGGTTTTTATTTAAGTTGATTGTATATCTTGATTTATTGTGTGGTACATTACCCTCTGTCTGATTCTACCTTCAACACTTCTTGGTTTGGTGTTATTGTAGTACAGCTTTTGGTGGTGTTATTTTCACTTGCTGTTATAAAGTCCGTCCGTCAGTCCATCCATCCATCCATCCATCCATCCATCCATCCATCCATCCATCCATCCATCCATCCATCCATCCATCCATCCATCCATCCATCCATCCATCCATCCATCCATCCATCCATCCATCCATCCATCCATCCATCCATCCATCCATCCATTCATCCATCCATCCATCCATCCATCCATCCATCCATAAATAGCATAACTCAATTGATTTACTGAAACCTAAATGTATTGCTGTACATTGTATAAGGAAATAACCGACCAGCGGTGTCAAATCATGCGTATAGAGCTCTTCCAATAGAGCTTTTATATTAAGCTTTATAATACATGCACCAAGCTTATTAGGCATATGCTTCAAAATTCATTAGAAAACTCTTCATACATGTACCACACTTTGTTTCAAAATTTACTACAAAATATATAAGAAAAACTGTGATAAAATGAAACATTGCACGTAGTTAGCAATTTGATTCTTTCTTTATATTTGCCAAATATTATAAGAAAAAAAATACTAGTTCATGCTTTTTATTGTTGTCTGCGATTGCTTTTAATTTGAACCAGCAACAAGTTCCCTAAATGCAATAATATATAATGTTCTAATATTCTTATATTAATGACTTATGGTTTCTTTTGACAGGGCTATCAGCATTATACTAGGAGAGCAGTGGAAATCTATATCAGTGGAGAAAAAGCAGCATTATGAGGAGAAAGCAAGGGCGTTGGCAGACCTACAGAAGAGAAAACATCCGGACTGCTGGAAAAGGAAGAAATGATGGTGCAATCATATGATAGGTTTTCAGTTAGTGCTACCAAACTCTGCTTAACCCATTACCAAACAATAACGACATTTGACTAGTTTGTTGCAGACAACTCTGGAAGACATTGTGGGAAAATTATACCCTTAAAGAGCAATTTTTCCTTTTCCCACAATGTTTTCTTCTTTATCAGAATAAATTTTTTTCATTTCATCACATTTTGGAATGTTGTTTGCTAACCCTTTCAATTTAGGACAGTTGAAAATTTGGCATTTGGTAAAGGGTTAATGCTGCCTGTATGGAGCAAGCTGGAGTACATCGACTTGTTTGAATGTTCCATAGTGCTAAACTTAAACTTAACATTCACATAAAAAGTGCTCACTCGTAGGTTAATTCTTGAATTCTTTATTTAAAGAATTTGGGGCATGCATGGCCTACTGGGGAAGAGAGCTGAACTTAATACCACAAAGCTTTTCCAAGTGGGTTATAATCATGGTACATATATGAACAGGTTTTAAATGATAGATTCTTTAGAATGTATCAACAAGGGATGCAGATAAGATACCATGTTATGTTTCATTTGAAATCAAATTTATTATTGATTTCGCATTTATATTTGTTAATTTCCATAAGAATCATCTTGTCTAAGATGATTCTAGTGAATCAACAATATAGAATATTACTCAGAGAGTTTAATGAGGAGTACTTCTTAACCCTTGGAATGCAGGGTAATTTTCTTAATAAAGATTTTTGTGTCGTCTGCTTTCCAAAACATTAAATATTTGCTTAATTTCGTTGAGGAAAGATACTCAGATTAGCAAACAGGTTAGATCACAGACCAGTCGCCAATTACTTGGCGACTGGCCTGGATCTAACCTATTTGTATAAGCATGAAGTCGGTTCCAGTACTATAAGGGTTAATCGGAGAAATATTATCAAGGATATATTATCAAGGATTATGTACACTGAAAATGAAGTTATTGTTAATCAGTTAAGTTTGCAGTTCTGTTAAGTATATCATTGTTGTTCATATTATTATTTTTACGATCTCAGTTGTTTGTTTTTTAATGCCATTTTATTTATATAAGAAAAGTTTATGAAACTGTCGTTATTTAAAAATATAACTGTTCTTTTTGGTTTAAAGTTATCTTACTATTTTCTAGAATAACATCAATGAGTGAAATAGTTTTGTTTTTGAAATTGTGGATTTGATATGTTTGTTTTTAAGTTAGTGCCTTAACCAATAAAAACACCCAAGCCGGTGGACAAGTTTATATTCTGTATATGTTTGTTTAAACTTTTATTGTTTATATTTTTTAATTGAAAGCATTTGTTCATCAAGATATCTAAATTTCTCATAACTTTGGATTATGTTTTATAAAATCTTCAGTTTAAGCTCCATCTTCATAAACCCTTACAATGCTGGGTAATTTTCTAGAAAAAGATTTTTGTGTCATCTGCTTTCCAATACCTTTAATATCTGCTTAATTTTGATGAGGAAAGATACTCAGAGTAGCAAACAGGTTAGATCATAGGCCAGCCACAATTTACTTAGCGGCTGGCCTGGGATCTAACCTGTTTGCATAGCATGAAGTCGGTTCCAGCAATATAAGGGTTAAGTGATAGTGATAGTTTCATCATTATGTAGCATGATATCGGTTTGATATCCATTTATACTGTAATATTTAAGGCAGCAATCTTGATGAAATGTAAAAGTTTTCTATATGATCATCAAATGTGTTCAATCATAAAAAAGGCAGCATTCATTGTCATCATTTTCTTTAGAAAATATTTTCATTAACATTGGGCATTACATGATCTGTTCAAACCAAGAAAGGTTGGATGGGAACGGATTTGGGTCTGGCTGTTCAAAATTTGGTCTAAGTTGTTATTTGAGGTGTTATTTTATGCTCTAGCTGAATTTTGTATGTTTTCCATCGATAATGACATAAGATATTAGTACATAGATTTCTGCTATACTGTTTTGTAACTTCCCCAAAAACCTTACCTAATTATCATTTAACATTAATTACCAAAAATTACCCCTTATGGACACTCATTGTTTTATGGTATTGAATTATAAGGCCAAGGGACACAAAGCTGACAAGCTCAAAGGAAAACCCATGGTTTCTTTCCGCTTAGGTTCAAAGCATGATGATGGCCTTTGAATTTTAATGAGAGGCAGTCACCTGACTGACTTATGGAACGCAGATGGTTCTACCCAGCTTGACCAGCCCCTATAGGTAGTTGAGTATGGAGTCTTACTCTGTCATTAAGAGTTAACCATCGAAATATAACTGAAGTAATGTTGACACCATGTAAAATCCATATATATTACACACACAGGGGAACTACTTATGTGCTAATCAATGGTAATTTTCATGATATATTGAGGGTTCAATGCAAGACATATGTGAGCCATTGACAATATGTGAAGGGCTTTCTATAGTATTGTACTAATTACTTGATATAATTAACAATTGTTGATAGGTTATTTCAAATCATCACAATCCTTATCCAAATGTTTTATTGAAGTGTATATTGAAGGTGTAAAAGGTTGTATGCATTGTTTGCATCAGACCTTTCTCACAGCTTATAAGTGTGAATCTATCAGTATTGATATTAGACATTCCTACTTAGTTATTGAATCCATAGCTTATACATGTATTCACTTCGGTGCCTTAACCCCTCCAAATGCTGAGTATTTTTTTAGAAATAGATTTTTGTGTCGTCTGCTTTCAAAAACCTTCAATTTCTGCTAAATTTTGTTTAGGAAAGATACTCAAAGTAACAAACAGGTTCGATCACAGGCCAGTCATCAATTTACTTGGCAGCTGGCCTGGATCTATCCTGTTTGCATGAGCATGAAGTCTGTTCCAGCGCTATAAGGGTTAACAAAGAATAAATCTTGACTTCTTTATTTTATTTATTGATAGAGTAGAAACTTTTCGAATTTATCAAGTGTCAGGTAAAGTACACTGTTGTCATGTGACACATCATTGGAAGTGTCTAAGAAAGATAATTCCTATGATGTGTTAGTATGAAATATTATTTCAATACTGCAATAAGAGGGAATTTTGTTTTGAAATTAAGCAAATTTTAAGCATAGAATGTTAAGTAAAATGGAACCCAGGGTAATACTTCAATAAATGACTTGAGGAGAAAGTATTTGCATAACGTAAAACTGATAAACATGGACCTTATCTAAAATTAAAGTACACTCTTGTCATGTACGTCGTTAGAAGCATTTCGTAGAGATGGTACAGATGATTAAGCAAAATGATTCCATTATTTAAATTTAAAAGAGGGAATGCTGCTTTGAACTTATCCATATTCTTAGCACAAAACTGTTTAGTAAAACACTACTGTGGCTGGCAAAATGCTGATGGTTGGTTCTACAGTGCTAGAGTCATTTTGGAGACATTTTTTTTTGGACTAGCAGTGTTCATACTGTTGCCCCTGTTGGCCATGTATACTGGTGCTATATACCAATGTGGTTCACTGGTGAAATTACACTTGTTAAATGTAGATAGTGCTTTTTATGAAGAAAAAAAATCCCACTGATGTGCTTGTGGTTTCTTGGTATTTCATGTTTTAATATTTATTTATATATGCCTTTATTTGTAGGTGAATTCTTTACTTTTTTGAGGTTTGGATTGTTTTAGATAAGTCCATAGACTGGATAGAAGGCTAAATTTTAAACAAAAATATATAATTGACTGCATAAATATACATTTAATTTATATTTATAGAGTAGAAGAAAAAGTTTTATTATAAATCATAAAGAAGAATTTGCTTGATTTTTTACATTGACCTAAACTCAAATTAATTCATGGGGTAATACATAAATATAATGTTTCCTTGCTTTAGAATTTATCAAAAATTGCTTTAGCACAGAATCACAGACATAACATTAAATTTAAAAGGTAATTATTTTACGATTTATAATCAAGAAATAAAAGAAAAAAGAAAACAAATTTAAATTACAAGAAATTCGTAAATTCATCAATTGTTCCTGCTACCAATGCTTATTCTTGCAGCTGTGTGAATGACCATTTGTTAAATGCAGTTGTATATCAACTCAGTGTGTAAAGTTCACTGATATGGGCAAACAAATAAAGAAAAAAATATGTGAGGTTTGGAGTGCAAGTTTTTGCAACAAGAAAGATTCAGAGCTTTTGACAAAGGAAAACTAAAGTCAAATGTGTATTGCACAGTTATTGTCCTGATAAGGGGCATTGAAATCTGAGATTAAGTTACAGTTGCTTGTTCACATAATTATGCTAACAATTGAAAGGTCAAATTTATAAAGATGTGTTCAAACAGTTGAGGATTCAATGCAAAACTATAGTAAGTGCTTTAAAAACATATAGTTCTTACTATAGTCTTGCATTGAACCCCCACAGTAAAGATTTTGTATTGTATGGAATACAATTATATGTATCCATTAAAAGTATATAATTATGTTTATATGCACTAGATATTAAAACTGTCGCAAAGCTTTTGGATTTATTTAGTTATTAATTCACTGAATACAGGCCCTAAAACTGAAATATAAGCTGATTCTGATTCTAATGGCTATTCTTTAGTGTTCTTCATACAACAATACAGTTTTTGTACAGTTGTGAAGAAATCAAGTTTTGACGTCTCAATTTCCTCACATATGTGAACAATCAACTTTATTACAGGATACAAATCAGTGCTTTGTAGTTAAGTGTCTAATACAGCATGCTTCTGTAATTTTGTTGGCTTTTACTTGACTAAAGATTGACTTTTAATGCTTAAATGTATATCCAGAATTTTGTTATATTGACCTAAGATTTATATTAACAATGTACATACTGATCTCATAACCAGGTAAAAGGCAGCCATTTTATATTGAACTATTTCTTATTTTTTATGTACTTATATGTGACATATAGGCAGCAGCTTGGAGAAAAGAGAAGAATGTAAGGAAAATTTTGCAAGGGTTCAGTGCAATACTACAGTAAGTGAAACACTTACTGTAGTCTTGTATTGAACCCTCGATTTGCTTATTTCATTCCCCAGTAGTAAGGGTTTTATGCGATACTTCACAAAGGGAAAGGATTTATGATAGTATTGCATTCGTTCCTCAAAAGGGATTTGTGCCTGAGCGAAATTCAAAGATACAGACAGTGCATTTACAATATGAGAAACTTTATTTATTTTGTAATTTTGGGTAGAAATTTGAGATCTTTCTCTTTTAGAGTTATCTGTCCTTATTCCACAGGGGTTTTCTCAAAGCTTCTGGTGCTGATGAGGAAAAACAAGTTTGTATGTTAAAGGAGGTAAAGTTGTAATAAAGTAAAAAAAAAACTCTGCATACTGGTTTTGTAATTCCTTTGCTGCTGGTACGATAAACCATTTTAAAGGCTGAAATCCTATTGCAAGTCATATTTAGAACAATGCTTTTAATTAAGAAGCAGATTTATAAGTAATACATTTCAAGATCATGTTCTGTTAACCTGCTTTGAGTAATCCACTTAAACTGATGAATTAATTCAACTTGCTGAAAACTAATAGTGAATTATTTTTTATCACAGTATTGCTGATGAAATCCCTTGCTAAGGCATTGATTATTTTTTAATTTTTTAATTTTATTTCTTGCTAAAAATTGCTCTTGGTATGGAAATGGTCCAGCCTTATTGAAAACACTTTGATACTAAAGGGGAAGGGCAATTCTATTTTGAATCAATTAAAAGAAAATCTTAAGAACAAAACAGATTTAGGGTTTTCCTGTTATGCAGAGTCAAAGATGATCTCTTTATATCAACTTTGTTTTGAATTAACCATCAACTCTTAACAAAACCACATAGACAAGTTGAAGCAGTCTGAAGAAGATTATATGAATTGTCATCATTTTAAAGATGTTCTTCTTGTAACAAAAAATGCTAAAGTGAAACAGGTAATTGCTTAGACAGTTTCTTGTTTCCCTATAATAAAATACATTTAAAAGTAATTTAGTACTCTAAAGCTGATTCATTCAATCCAGAAATTATTTTCTAAAGGTATTTGCTTGGGGTTGACATTTTTAAGGATTTGCAGATATATCTAGAATATTGAGATTGTATTGAATCATTTGTTCATACTTTGATGCCATTCTATTATTTTGTTAGCATTTACATCAAAATAAGAGGCAAATGAGTTGAAATTTCAAACTAGTGGTTGTCATGTAATTCATCAAACAGTAAATCTCATGATAACACATCCAGTAAGTACTAAGCTTTTGATTAACACATAACCATGTAACACTACATATTTGCGTCTTGCAGCAGACGACTTTCAAAAAGCATTGTGACAAAAGGAGACATTGCTTGTCACAATCAGTTTCTACTTTTGCCACTATGCTCTTACAATCCATTAACATATCACAACAGCAGAACTGAAAGGTTTTTCATATGTTTATGAAGCCTTTCTAAAGTCGTCTACTTCAAGTAAAAATGTCATCTGCAGGTGGTAAAGAGTTAAAGTTAATGCTTTGAAAAATAATGGTGAACATATTTTGCCAAACATGTTTCTTAGTTTTACAAGTGTTGATAAAGGTGTTCTATAGATGCAGGGAATTTATCTATTGAAATATTTCGATTGAAAAGTGGATTGAAAGCTACTGATGTTTTTGGCATTGCACTCAGTGTAAAATTCTCGTTTTGGCAAGTTAATTGAATAATAAAAAAACAATTCCATTTATTTTTTGTTTCTTCGGAGTGAAAGCTGGATATTATTGATAGAAATGCAAACCCATTGTTATTTTGTGACAATTTTATGTGCATTTGTGAATAAGGAACCATGCTTAAATTAACAAAACTTGCATTTAGAGGACATTGTTTTTTGTTTTTACTGTTGGATGAAAATGAAACCCATGTATCCCACAGGATCATGCATTGAGAAAGTTTATGCCTTAATGTTGAAATGATTAAATCATTATAAATGTATTGAAACGAGTTGTGGTCTTAATTATTAACTTCCTATAGTACAAGTCTGATTGTAGACCGTGGTCCCTGCATGTACGTATATTCAAGTGCATGAATGCAAAACTGCAAATGTGAACAAAGGTATTGAAACAAACATCATGTCTCAGAGTTCATGATAACGACCGTAGCCTCTTTATGTTGCTAACAGGTGAGTTTGAGTTTAGTGGAATCAGGGAGGTCAGATTCTAATCGGGAATTAATTGGTGAGAGTTGCAAATGTTACCATGAATTAATAGAACATTGTTTTGGTGACCATGACAGCTCTCCCGCCTTCACAGTGATACTTTAGCATTGGTAAACTATTGGCGTTTTCTGGTATACGAGTCCTGCGTGGCCCAGTGGTTACCGTGGCGGTTCCGGGGTTAAGTACCACCTACTATTGTTTCGTGGGAGAAGACCTTTAGCAAGTTACTTCGACAGAGGTCTAGCCTAGTACTGGTAAATCCATGAAATCCGTTACATTACTGAAAAATTATTGATATGGCGTTAAACACCATACAAACAAACTGGAATACAATGTCTTTGGAGTGGTCAGATAAATCGTATGAGATGACTGTGGAATACTACGGAACTAAAGCCATCAAAGCACAACCGAAAAAGAAACCATAATACAAAGATTGTCTCGTAATTTCAAGTTAGTTTGATATTGAGCACCTCCCCTCCAAAATGATTAAACAAAAATTAAAACACGACGCGTTATAATCACGCGGTTGTCATGTGATTGTGTCGATTCGCGATGCTGATATATAGAACTTGACTTACTCAAGGCAACTTTGATCATAGTTCATGAAATACATTGGCATCTATAGCGAAGGAAAACTGACACGTGCATAACTGAGCCAATATTTTTCTTGTTTTATATCCACATGGTGTTTAACACCGTGTCGCCATTTTTTTTTTCAGTTATGTAACGGCTTCCTTGGATCATTGGTACTAGGCTATGGCTCTGAAATGCTCGTAAGCTACTAGGATAGGAAACTCCCACAAAACGAGAGGTACCGATGTGTCTCAATCCTGAGACCCCGAGGAACGCTACCTGGGCCACACAAAACCTCATCACTAAGCCAATGCCACTCATTGGTTGCTACTTAAATCTGCTTTCCCGAATATTCTTCATTATCATTAAAAATATTTTATGTCTCGGGGAAATCAAATTTTGAGCACGAGAAAATTCATTGCATTATCTCCGAAGAACGAAGCTTGTACGTCTTCTCGAGGTAATTATTTTGACTGTCTTTGGCAGAGAAATTTTGACTCAGAGAAAACAGTTAATATCATCTCGGGAGAGCAAAATTTGCCCCTTTTCTCGAGATTTCTAAAACGTTAGCTATCAGGAAAACGAAATTAAAAAATAAAAATATCCACATATCCTAGTACCATCATACGTGCACGTGATTGCTTCTAAAAGATGTATCGACAATAAAGGTCCCGAGTTAATATATAAAGGGATATAACAAGTACATACATAAATTCTATGACAGACAGAGTTGTCTCTCTTGGTTGAATTGGTTACAGCGGGGAAGCGGGAACTGTACCGTCTTTCCTTTTTTCAATCCGTATGGCAAATTTTATGCATTCCCGTCATTACTCTTGAAGATTTATATGCTATTTGAGAAGAAATAAACGCTTTGTCAATGAAATCCAAAGATACTATGTTTAGTCAGAGACAAAGATAACATGTTATCTATGTAGAGACATAGATAACATTTTATATAGATAACATGTTATCTATGTCTCTGATTTAGTAGATAAAACTGCATAGTTGTAACTTGACATTGCTTAATAGGACACTGATGTCATCATAAGACATAAATAACAACTTATCTGTCTCTGTTTCAACGTACCCTTGTATAAAATTGTCAGAAGAAAAGCTAACTGATTATGGAAAATACAAGAACGATTGCAATTTTTTTTTAAAATTTACTTTACATTGTTTTAACCATTTGTAATACGATTCCCTCCCTTGGTTTAATCTATTTATAGTAAACACACCGGTCAGGTAAGTTGACAATGACGTCATCCAGGTGTGAATAGCATTTCAAGGTCAGAGTTGAACATAATATAAACATTGTCAGTGGGCAAAATGGGGAGTTCCACAGATTGTGTCATCATTTGACAAACGTATATCGTAACCAATTAAAACTTTTTTCGTGTCGTTGACACCTGTGGAATGTAATCTTTGGGACCATAACGTGTGTCACACGGACTAGAATCCTGCCATTATTGTGTCTTTTTCATCAATTAAAAGGTACGTGGATTTGTGATTGTTGTTTACTGATGTGTATGTTGTAAGTATATCTGTTGGTTAATATGAGTAAGCAATTCGGGTCAATGAAACTATCACAGTATATTTAAGGTCTAGTCAAATTACTAAGTGATTTTCATGTGCCTGTCTTATCTAGATTTCTGATCCAACATGGCCATACATATATTTTTATATCTTTGATTTTATAACCCTTCACATTCTCCAAAATATTTTTTTTTAAAAAGGGCACCATTTTTTTTTCATTAATTTATTCATGAATAAATGTGGGATCTAATCATGATGTCAATTTGAATAATATATGCATTAATTGTGAGAAACTATTATGAAAAAAGGACATGTTAATTTATTCCAAGCAATTTCTCCTTCTTTAACAATTTCTATTAGGACTATAAATTGATTTACTCACTAAAGCAGAAGTTTGGTAACAAATCTATCCATCAAAAAGAAAAATAAAACTGATATTTTTCAGAATGTTTGTATCCTTTCTCTTTTCCTTTTCATTTCAATAAGCCAACATCAAAGAAATCTCTAGGTGACAAGAAATCTCTAGGTGACAAGATTATCTTCCAAAACTTGATCATTGTCAAAAATTTCATGTTCATGGCATAATAATTATCACTCAGATTTATCAGAACAATAAAAGAAAATGTTGTGTAAGAGATTATGTTTTCTCCTGATGCAAATATGCCTTTTTCCAGAGACATAGATAACACTTCTCTGCTTTTTCATAATGTTTTCAAATAGTGACATCTGATGTAGCAGTTTTGTATACCAATTTTTGTGGGATGGGCTAGATGGATAACACATTAATCCATTTTTTTCATATCCAAATTTCTAATTTTGTGGTTATAACGATAGATATTATTAATCAAAGATAAAGAAAAACTTGATAATAACCCCACCTGTTTAAGTATATGTTTTTATGATATTATTATAAAAGAAAATGAATGATTCTAATTAAAGGCCAATGGGTCTGGGTTTACTCAGCCTGTTATAGATGAAATTTTTTTAACTGAAATTCAGTATTAACCCATTATACATACAAGTGCTGAATATTGGACATTTATGGTCAAGGAGATCTAAATCAGATTGGGTTGCCCTCATGTTAACGGATCTGCTGCACCATGATGCCAGAAACAAAGATAAATTTGCTCTAAATTAGTGGGGTTTTTTTCCTCAAAATTATTTTTCATTTACTACATTGTATTAACCTTGTATTACTGAAACCTACTTCATTCTTATGCAAACAAGTTAGATTCAGTCCAGTGGCCAAGTATATTAAAGGTTGTAGAAAGCAGACACCACAAAATCTATTTTTTAGAAAATTACCCAGCATTTTAAGACAACTCAATCCATCCCATTTCACATAGAACCAGTCATAGAGTCTCATATGAGGAAAATGGTTGATAAACGGGCACAATTTTTCAATCAAATTGTCACATTTTTGGAACAAGTCCAGCTTAGAACATTGACCATCTTTTATCATGTTGAACATTGTTATTAATGCTATTGGACAAAGGTGTATTTGTGTACGCTTTTATATCAGCTTTGATTAGTTCAAGTTCATTCACCGTGCAATGTCCTGGCCTGACGGTCTATTGGCAGGTAGCTCTCTTTCTTAATATATTAATCCTTTACCAAACGCTAAATTTTTAGCGTGCTAAATTGAAAGAGTTTGCAGAAGACATTTCAAAGTGTAATGAAATTGAAAAATTTGCTCTAGGGCAGGAAAACATTGTGGGAGAAATTGCTCTTTAAGAGCAATTTCTCCTTTTCCTATAAAGTTTTCCAGAGTCGTCTGCTATGAACTGGTCAAATGTCATTATTGTTTGGTAATGTACTAATCTATTCCCTCTTATCAGGGGATCAATTATAAACTTTAGCAAACCATTTGATTTTGCTAGCTCTTTACCACCTGCTGACAACATTTTTTTACTTGAAGCAGACAACTTTAGAAAAGTTTTTTAAACATATGGAAAACCGGTGTAAGGAATAAACCCCCGCCGGAATAAACCCCCACCCTAAAAAACGACACAGCGGAATAAACCCCCACTCATATTGTGCACAATCGGAATAAACCACCACTCATATTTATTGGGAATATTGAAGTGAAAAATTACAGGTAATCCGTTTGTTTTGATGAAAGCGTTAACTCGATAGCTACAATAATTGCTTTTCTTTGATGGAAATTGGATGCAAACATGTATATTCCCTTAAAAGTTAACCCCTTTCATATTGTACTAACACAGACAATTGCTTGTAATGGTGCATTAATTCGAGAGCATTGATTTTAGTTAATGTTTGTTTTTAGAAAAGGTATACATAAATAACAAAATCGTAGATTTCCGTCATTGCATCTTGCATATCAAATCATACCACATGTATAAAGAATAACAAGGGTGGGCAGAAGTTATGTTACAAGGGGAACTGCTGCACGAAGAAGTCCAAGTCATTGGTTAGCCAGTGTTGGGAATGTGACCAAGGTGGGGGTTTATTCCGTGTGTGCAAACAGGGAGTGGGGGTTTCTTCCGTGTGTGCAAACAGGGAGTGGATGTTTCTTCCGCTATGCCGTTTTTAAGGGTCGGGGTTTATTCCGGTGGGGGTTTATTCCAGGATTCGGAAAACCTTTCAGTTCTGCTGTTGTGATATTTGAACAGATTAGAAAAACATTGTGGCAAAAGGAGTAATTACTAGTGACAAGCAATTTCCCTTTTGCCCCAATGCGCTTTGAAATTTGGGGTCAGGTGGTAATGGGTCAATGTATTTGTACTAATCCATACACTCTTATCAAGGCATCAATACCAGACTTTAGCAAGCCACTTGATTCTGTTAAAAAGTTTTTAGAAAACTGCATATTTTTAAAGGAATTTTCAATCGGGAAGATGCCTTTTATTGGCCCTTGTTATATAATGCAAAACAGTCCTGCAAGAAACCCATCCTTTCAAATACAATGTGTGAGAACTCCAAATTAGAAGCAAAGTCAGACAACAATGATTAGTAATTTAAAAAGGGATGTATTACTCATTTGGATCAATTATCCTGTTGTCACAGTAATTTCTAAATCCTTCTGAGGCTTATGAGTCAATTTCAGTTCTTCGGACTCTAAACCAAGGTCCCATCCTATAAGTAGCCATTTGCTGATACAAAATACACGTAAAACCACAGATATGATCATGTAAGGTTTTATAAAGTATGGTATGACATCATCATTGCTATCCTTCCAATTTCAGAATACATACAAGTTCAAGGTGGCAATGGAGGCAGGTATGTACAATCCTGATTCCGCTAGGACCTTGGACGGAAACAGCGCAGCTACCATAGATCACACAGAGATCCACATCGATGAAACGAAGCAAAAGGACGGGCCAGCAATCAACACTAGCGATGGGGTCCGGTATTCGAATGAACAAGCAACGGTTGTCGTACAAGCCAAGCCAGACAAACCTAAAGACTTTGTTGTGACGTCTTGTTTCGTCATAATGTTTTGTAATTTCTGTTTTGGAATTCCTGGTTGGCATTATGGATGTAAGTGAAATCTTTGAAAGTCTCTTTTTTACCTTCTTTACATTTAACCTCAACAGTGCTAGAACCGCTTTCATGCTTATGCAAACAGGTTAGGTCACAGGCCAGCCGCCAAGTAAATCGGCGACTGGCCTGTTATCTAGTCTGTTTGCAACTTTGAGTATCTTTCCTCAACAAAATTTTGGGTAAGCAAATATTTAAGCTTTTGGAAAGCAGACAACACAAAAATCTATTTTTAGAAAATAACTCAGCATTCTAAGGCTTTAATTGTATACATTTTGTATATGAAAATTTGTGTGTTTTTATAATTTTGTTTGTTCTTTTTGGGCGAGAGCAGCTCTTTGTTATTTCTGTTTGGGATTACCAGACTAGAATTATGGGTATAAGTAGAGCCTATGGGAAATGTAATCCTTATGTCATGATGATAACCATTTGATTTTTTGAGAAAAACTCTTTGTAGAAATATGCATTACATAATTCTTTTCAAAATTTCAAAAAGAAGTCCAAACGTCATCGTAGAAAGGAGGAGAAAATCGATTTCATCAGTTTTCAGGGGAGACAACCCATTAAAATATGAAAACAAGGGAGATGATAACAACAACTTGTACCATAAAATGATGTGCCAATATGAGCATTGTGCATTCTTTGCTGTGTATTCTAAAGCCTTTATAGGCATTTTATGTATAGAAACATTGGAAAATGTTTCATTATCAGGGGTCATAAACCTGAAAGCTATATACATGTATTCAACATTCCAATAATGTCTATTTATTTTGTCTTTCAGTAAAAGCCAATCATGCCTGGCAGCTTGGGGACGAAGTGGAGTGCAGGAAGCACGCAAAGAGAGCCAAAATACTTGTGATTTTAGGTGTGATTGCCGGAATAGCCACATGGGTCCTGTCATTAACCTTATTTTTCACTGTCTCGCCTCTCAGGCCTGGTGCTTAAACAGGTGTGGCACCGAACAGTAACCATATGCGTGCTAGACAAAACATGTGTTGTGTTATCTTCTAGTTAATGAACATATACCTGGTGTTTACTACTGGTGTGGTATCATAATTGACATATACCTGGTGCTTGAAACATGTGGGACACCAAACAGTATCCATATGCCTGGTACTGGTGTTATACCTTCTAGCTAATTAGTGTATGTCTGCATGGTGCTAAAATAATAAAACAAGTGAGACACCTTCCAGTAAGCATATGTATGAAACTTTATTTAGGGAATGGGCTAAACTGAGCTAATTGTGGTGGCTAATATCATGTGAATATTCTATATTTGAACTATTAGTTGCATCAGTATCCTAGTCCATTGGATCCATATATGATGTATTTCGAGGCCTACTAGAATTTTGATAATAATTTTCACAGACGCCCATTTACTCTTTATTCATCCTCATTATTTTAGATTGGGTCTGCTCTGAGTAATACCTTTACGAGGATAAGGCCAGTACTCATCTATACTTTAAATTCTATTTTTCAATGAAGGGCCCAGATCAAGACTTTTTAGAAATCTCTTTTATACAGCAAACTTTATTTATAAGCTAAATGTGTTTATCCCTCAGGATGAACCTAAATTTTTATTTACTCATGCATAATATAAATTTGATATAAACTGTTCATGGAAACTTTCAGGACAATATCCAAATTTCTTCCAATGAGAATTATATGCTTTCGCCTAGTTGGTTTCTACAAACTATCAAAGATATTCTGTTCTTGCACTTTTTGTTGACTACTGTTGCTTTCAGTTCACACATGCTGCAAATTACCATGTGAGGGGGAGGTGTGTGAATACATAAGTGCTTTAAAACATGACACAAGAAGTAGATTTTTATTTTAGATGAAAGGTTGTGTATATTTTATCTGCCCCAAGTAATCAATTGTCTAAGAACATTCATCAATATTCGAGAATGTTATGTAATGTTCAATCTTATTGAATGAATAAATCTGTTTCTGGTTGAATTGCTTCATTTTCGACAGAATTAAAGCAGAACCACATCTGAATACAAGGTTTTCATGTGGTATGATAAGAAATGCTATTATTTATGTTAATTTTTTGTCTATTAGTATTAAATCATATTACCACATTATGCAACATTTTTGTGTCTTGCAGCAGAGGACTTTCAAAAAGCACTGTGGCAAAAGGGGAAATTGCTTGTCACAAGCAATTTCTCCTTTTGCCACCATGCTTTTTCAATCTTTTCATTTATCACAACAGCAGAACTGGAAGGCTTTCCACATGTTTAAAAAGTTTTTCTTAACTTCTCTGCTTCAATGTTAAAAAAAGGTTGTCTGTAGGTGGTAAATTTTTTGACTTTTAGTATTAAATACATTTGTACAATTTGTATAATTGATGTTTGTTATTCATCCTCTAACTCATTTGTACACATTTCTGCTATATCAAGGCCTCTATGAAATACCTTGATAGGGCGCAAGTTGTTTCTTCTAAGCAAATAATTTCTTTTTTCACAGTGAGATGAATCAATCTCAGTAAAATAATGATTTCAAAATTCATGCTATTTGTTGCCGTCTGCTGGTGTTACTCTCAATTTGAGCCAATCACATGTTTTAATATGGAGGGATTAATGCAAGACTATAGTAAGTGTCACAAACATGAAGCACTTATAGTCTTGCACTGAAACCTCAATATGGGAGAATGTGTTGATCTCATATAATGTGCATGTAATATATTTACAAATATGTGTCTGTTCATTCAACTTTTCTTGAAATATTTATTTACATGTAGAGAATGAAAAAATGATAAGTAAATGAAAGATTATCAATGTCTTAAAGAATATGAAAGTAGTTACAATATTTTAGTAACAGTGCAAACAGGAGAATTTGCTCAAAATAAAAGCCTTTTTTTTTTCGATAATGTATTCTGTTTTTATAAAGTGAATTGAGTTTGAGTATTCTTAAAATATCATGTTAATTATATGGCAAAAATTGGGATAAAGGGAAAAAAGTACATGTTATAGGTAATTTTGAAATTTTACAATGGTGGTACATGTTTAAATCTGTATTGCCAGAGAAATGGAACAATATTGTGTACAGTTAAGGGTGGTTCTGTTGAATTTTTATCTCATTTAACTTGTCATTGATTTTTAATGTATAAATCTATTCTATGCAAATTAGATTCTTATATACTGTTTATTTTTATAAATATTTTTCATATAACTGTGGGATCATCTGGAATAAAAGATGTTTTACTCATTTACTGCATTGTGTTAATCATTCTCCTTGCTTGTAATTATCCTGTCTTTTCATAGCCAATTCTTCCCCTCCCACCACATTTATGTTGATAGCAACTATGGCGAACTGTCAACAAATAATTCTTCTATTTTTCTATATTGTGGGTACAGCACAGCTTAATATAAGTTTCATGAGTTAACCTATATAGTGCTTGAACGGACTTTATGCTTATGCAAACAGGGTAGATCCAGGCCAGTCGCCACGTAAATTGGGGACTGGCCTGTGATCTAACCTGTTGGCTACTTTGAGTATCTTTCTTCAACAAAATGAAGCATATATTTAAAGTTTTGGAAAGCAGCCTTTCAATGATCATGAGACTTGTATTTGTTAATAACATGACTTTTGTATTGGCTCAATCATCATGGTTTACCCCATGAATTCCATTCCTGTTAAAATATATTCATTGGTTCAATTACAAACAGTTCTGTAGAGGTTTGAATCACAAGTTCTGTTCTTAATGATACATAATGAGTTTTTTATAGAGCATATTGTCATTTGCACTGGTTAAAAAATCATGAGCTCTGTACTGGTTTATTCATTGTAAGTTATGTACTGGTTTGTATCTCGATTTTGGTTCTGTTTTAAATCATGAGATTTATCCTGATTCAAATATCTTGAATTCTGTTCTACTTTATATCATATGTTCTGGTCTGGTTTATTCCATAAGCTTTGATGTGATTCAAATATCAAGAAGTACTTACTGGTTCATACTATTACTGGTTCATCATATTATTCAGAACAGGTTGGTATGAAGCATTCTGTATTGGTTTAAATATAAGCTGTGAACAGGTTCAAATAAAATCAATTAAAAAAGAAGACACAAGACACTCTTGATACAACATAATCTTTTACTGTTTCCACATAATAATAAATCAACATTCAAGAACGATAGCAGTTATTGCACAATAAAGGCTTATTAAAATGCTTTATAAAGGTTTAAAAACTTAACTCTATAATGGTCCCTTTACCAATGTAATATGGAATGACTTCTGCTGGTCCCAAACTACTTTACCTTCTACCAAACAATTAGACAGCATTTCTATTAGTTCTGCACAAGAACAATAAAAACCCTTAATGTGCTGAAGCCTACTTATGCTTATGCAAACAGGTTGGATCCAGGCCAGCCGCCAAGCAAATTGGTGGCTGGCCTGTAACCTAACCTGTTTGCTACTATAAGTATCTTTCCTCAACAAAATTAAGCAGATATTTAAGGTTTTGGAAAGCAGACAACACAAAAATCTATTTTTTAGAAAATTACCCAGCATTCTAAGGGTTAACATTTCAGTTAGAATAAAGCCCATAAGAGCAAATTTTATTTCATCTAGCAACATGTTATCCTTACAGAGGACAAGCTTTCAATGGCAGCATTTTGTTTTTGTCTTGCAATTGCTTACCAATTTGAAAGTTGAAAAACCTTTTGTTAAGTGAAGGATAAATAATGAGCATACTCATGAAAGTCAGAATCACTAGAAGTCCATGTAGTTGTAACTTCTACTTGATGAAATTCAATTACATGTATTCATTAACTGCATACAGTATTTCTCTTTTTTACCATAACAACTTTAAAACAATGTCGAAAAACAACAACATATCTGCTTATTGATGTTACAAGCTAATTACAGCTTTTTTGGCTATGAATGTCATCAATGCTTACCAAATCAATGGCTAAGAGGTGATAATCTGGCTGTTAAGCAAATTTCATTTCAGCAAAGAATTTCAATGTTCAAAGGATATTGTTTGTCTTTACTGATTAGCAACATGAAATGAAGAAATTGGCTTCAGATATAATGTGTTCTGTTTTAGGTATATAATAAGAAGTAGATGCAGTAAGATGAATAATGAATGGATGAGCTGTTAACAAGTCACTATACCTAAAGCAGAACAAACATCAATATTATACATAGAGTTTAGTATTTTCTGTACCATGATGCAAAAAAGAATGCATATTGAAAAATCTATTAAACAACTATCCACTATATCAAAAGCAACACATTTAGTCATAGTTAACACACAATTTACTAATATACAATGTACCTTTAAATAATTATTCAAAACACATAATTATAAAATATCCCTTAAAATGGGACATCATAAATTCCATTAGTTTAAACAATAAGAAATTCATAAAATATAGAGTATGAAAAAACCAGCAGTTTTTTTAACATAAAAATACTAAGGCAAGAAGAAAATGGAAGGCACAGTTTTAACATGATCAAGATCTGTTTTTGTGACTTTCCTTTTAACCATAATGGTAAATCCAGTTTTAAACTGGGATTACAAGAAACATTCTTGTACAACAAAGTAAAATTATCCATTACGATTGGTCAATTAGCTAGGTACATCACCTGACATTCTCTGTCAAGAAACCAAACAACTAATAAATGAATCTCTGTTTTTCTATATCAGATTAGAAACATTTGATGATTTCTCTCAGTGTATTCAGAAGCATTGTGCATACCTACTGTCATCTCCTGACATCTACATATGTAATTATAAAACTATCAATGAAAATCTAAATTAAATATATGATTGTCATACAGTCAATCTTGTTTTAACTATTTACCACCTTTGCAGACAACATTTTCTTTTTCAAATTGAAGCAGAAGACTTTAGAAAACCTTTGTAAACCTTTAAGTTCTGCTGTTGGCATATTATGTGAACAGATTGAAAAAGCATTGTGGCAAAAGGAGAAATTGCTTGTGACAAGCAATTTCTGCTTGTGCCACAATGCTTTTTGAAAGTCTTTTGCTACAATATGCAAAAATTTAGAGGTACTGGTAGAAATGTGTTAAGTGACCATTCTTATCCAGTGTGGGAAAAGTTATTTAGCCTGAGGCTATCTAAACTAAAGACGCAAGTCATTTAGAAAGCTCCTACTGGAGTTTCCTGAGTAACCAGCATCCATATCAAGTTGATTGTTTTATACTGTAACCAGTGATTCAGTATACTTGTACAATAGTCACTTACAACAAGATTGTTATAGTTTTAAGATGCTTATAAATTGTTGAGCTTTCAGTGCAACCCTGTAACAAAGTAGAATCTATATGTCATGTACATGTATACAGTTCAGATAGAATACATGCATTACAGGTATTGGAAAAATATTTAATAAGGATTTAATCAATTCCTTCATAAGGGATTTTGAGCGTGATCAAGAATTAAATGCAAAAGCAAGCAACAATCATATGGATTCAAAATCCCAGATACCATTTTGTCAAAAAGCGAAATTACCAAAGAAAAGCATTATCCTTCAGTTACAATCACTGAAAATACTGTAACAGGAGATTTTAATCCCCCTAATTCCTCACATTACGCGTCTACTACAGAAGCTTTAATAATTCAATGAGAAGAAATAATGAGCAATTCATCAATTTCATCAATATCCCAAATGAAACATACAAATGAAATCTGCGTTCTTACTAACAATCCAACGTTACCAGAGGTATTGACGGGACTCAAACCCAGGACTCCAAGTTAAAGTCCACCATCTCGACTACTTACCCATGCAGGATCCTTTTATACAGTTTTCAAAATGGCATAAATTCTAGTCCAATACAACTAATTGATGTGATAGTAGGAAAACATCACTTGTGGTTATGTTAACACACATATCAAAAACTATTTTTGATTGACACAAATGCACTTTATTCATTTACTGTCTATATGCTTATCTCATTCACTCAAACTGGCCTAAAATTGTGACAGGTGCGTATCGAAAGCAACATCAGTCAGAACTACCAACATAAATAAAATGTAACTATTTTATTTGTGGTATTGGATAAAAAAAATTGTAAGAAAACGAGAAATAAGTCTTCACATACAATTTCTCTTATCATTGAAGACTCCCAAATTATATTAACCATCAAATAAATAAAATTGTCAAGGCTTTTGAAAAAAAACGTACTATCAACACAAATATGCCAACACTCTTATATTGCACTCGTAACACAATGCTATATAGGGTTATTTGATAAATAATCATGTTTCAATCAACTTTGTACACTTCAACAAAAATGTGTACAACATTTGAAAACTCTGCATGCTAATAATACAACAGCTATAGATATGAGTCGAAAGTAATTAACACAATTATGCAATGTATGTTGGTTTCAAATTGTTTTTGCATGCAAATATGACTTTAATTTGTACACAAATCATAGGTAATCTTGGTTATTGGATTCTTTATGACATGTAAAGCATTCCGTAAAACAATCAACTTCAACGTGATTCAAATGTATGTAATTTGAAAACAATTACAAAAAATTGAAATTGGCTCACCCTAAATTCTAATTTTATTAGAATGGTTCGAAATTTATCAATTGGTTTTGCAGTCTGGCACTTTGATTATTAGTCAAACATGATCCGTTGTAAATAGTCCAAATTAGGGGAATGGGTAACTAAAGGATAACAGATCAAAATTGCCCTTCATTTAGAAACTCAAGTTTTTGTTTGTGTCAATATTATATTCCCTTGAAAATTAAATCACAATATGCCACTCATTTTGTCATTTTCATAAAAAGAGGTTTGCCTTAATTAAAAAGAGATATAAAAACTTGCCCTTTATTTAGACATTTTCAAGTTGGCTTGTGTAAAAAAATATTTCAATGATGAGAACTTGCATGAAACAAAGGTAATATATCTGGAAAAAAAGATATGAAAAGCTCGGCTCTGTTCTAAATTATCCTAAGTTTAATTTGAATTTTATATACTCAATTTGGAGATGATACATTGCAGCTAATGCAATGTAACAATAATTGTCACATTTGAAAAGGCAATCATTGTGAAAAAAGGAGCAATTGTGAATTCAAAATCATTCATCAACACATACCCAGTACTGGGTTAAATGCCATGTCAAAACTAAAATATACTGGTAAGCTTAATACACTGACTCTGATTTTACAGGTGTAATGCAGAGACATGATACAGAGACATTTAAAATCATTGTGGAAATGACCATCTGAGCCATTTCTTGTCTAAAGACTAATAAAAATCAATAGTAAATATCCTTACTGGGAAATGTTGTGTATGTTAAATTCTAGGTACCAAAGTGAGGAAAAACTATACATGATTCATGAATTATAAGTAGAAACAAAGTGACACAAGATAAATAATTCCATTACTTTCACAACAGATCATTTCAACAAGTCCACACAATCAATGACATTGAATGAGTTACAAACATACAGTGTGGGACAATTCCTTCAAAAGTGAATTTTTAAATAATCCCAAATGAAAACAATGTAATTTTTTTAGGTTAATCCTTATAGTGCTGGAACCGACTGGAGATGCAAACAGATCAGATCTAGGCCAGTCACCAAGTTAGTTGGCAGCTGGCCTGTGATCAAATTTGTTTGCTACTCTGAGTATTTTTCCTCATCATAATTAAGCAGATATTAAAGGTTTTGGAAAGCAGACGACAAAAAATCAATTTTCAGAAAAATACCCGACATTCTTAGGGTAAAGTTAAAAAACAGAACAGGTACAGGTAAGCTGTTGTGTGATATATGAGGTTTAACACTGTGTCAACAGTATTTCAGTCATTTTACAGCTTTCTTGGATTTCACCAGTACTAGACAGGGCTCTGCATTTTCTTGCCCAAGGACACTCCCACTAAAAAATCAAGTGCAGCTGGTGAGGATTGAACTCAGAACCCCTGTGTCACATGTCTTTTACCTTTACCATTGGGCAATGCAGAACCCACAGCTGTTCTTACATTATTAGAAATAAAACAAGGCAGTTTATTGAACATTTCACACATAGCATACCTGAATAACAACTTTACTTATTTTCAATGATTTCTGTGTTATCATGATCTGGCTCCTGAAAGATAAATTGATTAATAAACATTAATAATTTAACATATATTTTAATTCAATTCTTTACATTATGAAAGTATGATACATGTATCTTGCTTGAACTCAAAATTTGTGCTGAATTCTAGGAATCAGTATAAGCATGACAGGGTAAATTGGTAATCAAAAAATATAACCAACTTTTTAGATTGAAAGGTTAAAGCAATGGTTTTGAGTCAACTAAAACCTATCTCAAGTGATTTGATGAAATGCTCAGAAGAGCAAAATCAAGAACCATGCTCAAACATCTTACATAGCTGTGAATGAAAACCATACTTATACATACCTATAAGTAAAGGTAAAAGTTGAGAGTCATAATTTTTGAAAACACAGGCTGAATGTTTCTGCAGCATTTTCAGGGTTCATTGCAAGACAATAGTAAGTGCTTCATATTCATGAAGCACTTACTATAGTCTTGCACTGAACCCACGATTTGCTTACTGCATACATAGGCGGGTCCACTCCTCCATTGGCATAATGTCATGCAGAAGGATCAAACCCTTGAGGCCCAGTCCAAAGGGGGTTCTAATGTATTTGCTATAAAGTTGCATATAACTGTAATACATTGATTTAATCAATGTCATTTAGAAATTGTTTATAAGATCACACAAAAATGAGTGACTACCATGCCATTCTCTTGATTGCTTCTCATCAAATTACAAAAGTTAAATTAAAACTGATGCCATTTAAGTTGAAAATAATAAGCCTTAGAAGGAAACATTTCCTTACAAAATCATTAATGCAATAGGAGAATAACTAGTTTCAATTTCTCCTATTTACATAATGAATTCCGAAATTGATTACTGTAGTTCCTGAAAAGGTAAAAAACTACAATATTCAACTTGCAATTGCTCTCTTAGTTTTGTAGCTGTTTAGAAAAATAATAAAAAAAAATATGGCACATTCATTTAAAACTCGAGGGTAACATTTTACCAAACATTTTATGCTTAAAACTTGCGTAAGTTCAAAACAACATTCCCTCTTATTTCAATATTAGCCTAAGCAATATTACAAAGTGCCTCCGAGATGCTTCCAATGATGTGTCACATTGCAATATTGTTCTTTCATTTAAGATACTATCCATGTTAATCAGTTTTAACTTACACAGACATGTTCCATTAGTTTTTTAACAAAATGGTACCCAGCTCTATACAATACATCAAATAAGAATACAATCATCTCTTTACCTAATAATCACTGTATTCATTTAATCATTGAATCTTCAACTGTCCGCTATTATGAGCCCTATATGATCATGGCTGTCGGTGTGACATAAAACAATATTCAGTCAAGCATTTGAAGCTATTGGAAAAAACGAAGCTTATTCTACATGTTGTGCTATAAGCATTTACAATACTTTATAAGGGAAATTTTTCAAATATTTCTCAAGTTTAACACCAAAATAATTGCACTTTGGCAAAAATACTCAGATGTTTGGACAAGATATGTGCATTTTGCATATAAGTCACTCACAATGCATACAGGAAGAGGAAGTAGTAAAATGATCATCGGCAATACCTAAGATATAGGATTATTTGATCAAAGTCCGAAAAAAGATCAACAAAAAAAAGAGAATGCAGAGTATATGCAACAATGGATTATGGTACAGAATAAAAAATTTCCTGTGAAAATGAATCATGGGGAATGTTTTTTTAAAACTAGTATTCCCAAATATGGAATGTTATTACTGGTCAAAATTCAAGGGGGATGGAAGAAAATGAAATCAGTTTTAAAGAAAACGATATAATTATGATAGAATCTGTCGTGGAAAAAGGGAAAAAATATACACAAAGAAAAACCCTTTTGTCACAGAAATTTGTAGCAGATTGGTTAAAGTATGGCATAATAGAGTCAAGGGTTAAATAATCTTCTAGTGATAGTTGATGCCTTAATTAACCCATTACCAAACAATAACGACATTTGACCACCTTGTTGCAGACGGTTCAAGAAAACATTGTGGGAAAAGAAGAAAATGCTCTTAAAGAGCAATTTCCCCTTTTCCCACAATGTTTTCTAACCTATCAGAAGATTATTTTTCAATTTCATCACATTTTGAAATGTCGGCTGCAAACTTTTTCAATTTGGGACAGTCAAAAATTTGGTGTTTGGGAAAGGGTTAAAGTAAACATTCTTGCAATTACTGTGAAAATCTGCTTAAATATCTAAACATTAATTTCCTCAAATACTTGTTCTCACTCATTACTAATTGATAAGATGACTTATAAGTGAAAGATTAGTTAGCAATTGTAACAATGAGGAAATTAACCATACATAAAACAAGTAACTATTAGTTCAAATTGAAAGAAATTGAAGAATGTCACATCTACATTATTTTGATTTTGATACAAAAGGAATATCTCATACTATTAGAATACAATGATAATTTTATATCAAGGCTTTAGGCAGATTTATATTTATGCCTTATTTATTCATATGGGTATGACATTGCGTCAACTTTCAGTTATGATACAATGACCAACGACTCATAATGATGGAGGAAAAACCAAATACAGGCAGGCTCTGTTTTAAACTTAGAAGAGCTATTATTTTTCCTTCTTAACATCGATTTCCTCTGCTGCTTACTTTTATAAAAGAAAAAAATGCAAATGTATACTTCTTCTGCGATATAATTCAAAAACCCCAGACTGTTCGTGTTAGCCAACCAATTTGCCATTTACCCGTCACACACACACTCTAAAAAACACATACACACAAATGTATGTTCTACTTTAATACATACTGTAGTATATCAAGGGGCATAGAACTGAAACATGAAACAAAAGAAGAGCCTTATAGAATATCATATTCACATTCTGCAAAGTTGATAAAAGAACATGCACAAATAGCATTAAGATTTTTCATTCCACTTACCTCTTATTTCTTAAATTTCTTTCCATGAAAATATCAAGCAACAAAATGAGAGCATACATGAATTGTATTCTATAAAATCATTCTACTACAGTCATTGATGTTTTTATTTCTGAAAATTGATCTTAAAGTATACATTGTGGTTACTCATTTTAACACCCTTTATTGTGGGTACTCATTTTAACACCCTTTATTGTGGGTATTTATTTTAACAACCTTTATTGTGGTTACTCATTTTAACAACCTTTATTGTGGGTACTTATTTTAACAACCTTTATTGTTGGTTTCTTATAAGAATCATCTCAATAAGACACTTCCAATGGATACTAACAAAATAGAATTCACCTCCTACTTTATAAAATAGCCTACACAGAAAGACTCTGACATATTTATCATCTTTACCTCTGCAAAACAATTAATTCTCTGATTCAAGAAACATCAATGCTTTGCTTACTAGACAACAACAAAATGAACAGATGTTGCTTCTATAGAGATATGAGGAGTCACAACATGGAAAAGTAAACTAAATTTAACTTAACCCCTTATTAGACATTTTTTTTTTTTATATGGGTTTTACATCACATCAACATTATTTCAGTTATGTAGCGATGCCCGACTCTTAATGATGGAGGAAGACCCCATACTCAACTGCCCATAAGGGCTGGTCAAGGTGGGAAGAACCATCGGCATTCCGTAAGTCAGTCGGGAGACTGCCCTTATTAGACATAAACTCCATCATCATACATATCTGTAGTAGAATACGTAGTATACCACTGTGACAAAAGGAAACTTTTCTCAAAAAGTGTAATAACTCCATTTGTCACAATGTTGTCAACACGCTATCACAGATATAATATAAAGTTTTACAGCTTTTGCTATCTTTTGTAATCTTCCTGTGCAGAAAGGCTTTAGCAGTCAACACTTTTTTGTTCGTTACAGATTTTTGAGTTTAAATAAGAAAGCTGGATATTGATTAAGTACATGCTGTACATCCTTTCTAACACAGACGGGTGACCTCTTTGGAATAAGAATTTCCTTGCTTGAACAATTTTTTCTTCTCAGGCAAAAACCAGTTTGAGACAACTTGCAGAAGATAATTTAAACCATTCCTTAATATTGATATGTTCTGCTAGATTCAAGTTAAATGCAATGAAAATGATAAAGCATAAAAAATTATTTTGACACAATAATAAGCACGTTTCCTTTTGTCATGACAGTTTCTTAAATCTATTGCTGTATACCATTCATATAATTAAATATATTTTAATCAGATAAAGGGATCTGTCAATGATTTGGTAAAAAGGGTCAAATTAACATACTCAAAATAAAGTAACAAAATAACAAGCTTTATATGCAACAGAGAAAAACTAAAAATTACAACAAAAATTGTGAAAATCTTGATGGAGCATTGATTTTTTTATGAAACTTATTTAAAAAAAACCCTTACACATTATTTTGAAAACCCCTAACAAATATCTTTTGTAGACAGCTTTAAATTTTACAAGATGAGAAGTTTTCAAGATTGTTTCATTTTTTCCCATAATAAGGCTGTAAAGTTACAAACCCCACCCACCTAAACACCCACCAGCACAATGGGTTGTCTTGGTTTGTAACTACAAAACTTAAGACTCACAAATTCAACCGAAAAAATAGATTTTTCTTTTATAAAAATAGGTCTTTATCATAAATCAATACTCTAATATCAAATAGTTATAAAAAACAAAAAAAACAGAAAGCTTGAAAATGTAAGAGAAGCAAATAAATAAAAAATAAAATAGTGCAGTGGTACAAGAGATAATTCACTAAAAAGTTTCTAGTCCAGATTTAAAAAGTTAAAAAGCAATTCTTTCAAAATCCTATCCTTTCCCAATCATTTAAATCTAATGCAACAAGAAATCTGACCGTATAAAAAGAGAAACATTTAAAATTGTATATCTTTATTCCTTTTAATATTCGAGTTTTCTGCAAAACCATATACTTTTAAAACTCATAAATCTCTAAGAATTTATCATAATGCAAGCTCGTAAATATCATCTGTAAGAATGGATTCTAATGCAAGCTTATTTAGTCCCTAAATCTGATCCCTGCTGTAGACCTATTCATTTCTTTTAACTCCCTTCACCCAATACTGAAAATTGTCCTGACAGAAACTCTTTGTGTCATTTAAAAGTACAAGCTGGCTAGCTTCACACTTCTGTTTCATTTGAGTGTGTTTGCACGACCACTCCTTTAGCAGGGGAACTCATTCTTTTAGATAAATCCACCGACTTTGTAGGTGAGCCTACAGATTTTGTGGGAGAGCCTACTGATTTTGTGGGTGAGCTAACTGTCTTTGTGGGAGACACTACTGATTTTGTTGTTGAGCTAACTGATTTTGTAGGAGAATCTACTAATTTTGTTGGTGAACCTGCTGATTTTGTAGGTGAACCTACAGATTTTGTTGTTGAATCTACTGGTTTCTGAGCTGAATCTGTTACTCTATGTAAGGGTTTAGATTTGGTTGGTGACTTAGTGGGCGATTTAGAAGGAGACCATCGGCCCCTGACAGGGGAGCCTGCTGACTTAGTTGGCAAACTTACAGAGCTAGAGGCTGGGCCTTTAGTCTTGTGATTTAAATCTGAAGAAGAATCATGAAGCAGAGAAGTGGTTCTAGGTGGTGGGTTAGGGAACACATCTACATATACGCTTGCCTTGTCCTTGACTGGCATTAGATAGTCATTGTCTTCTTCAGGCTCCTCAGCATTGCCCTTCTTCTCTTCAGGTGGTCTTGGTGCCTCTCCGAGTTTAGAAATTTCATAGTCATCATCCTTACTATCAGCACTGTCCTTGTTCATAGAACCATAGGCAATGTACTCGTTCATCTTCCTGGTGTTTGAGCTTAACACTTCAGATTCATCTTCATCACTAGGTGATTTCTCTGCCATTGAAGTTTTAGTGTTTCTTGGTTTTGCTTTTGGCTTAGACTTATCACCATCTTTCTGTTCATCCGTATTTGATTGTTGCCCATTTTCAGAAGAAACGTCTTTATCCCCTGCTTTAGCTTTGACACTTTTCTCCCTCTCATGAGGCTCGAGAACGAAATAGTCATGAGATGCCGGGGCCTCACCGTCGTTCTCTTCAGCCTCAGATTCTTCGATGGTCTCCATATTCATGTGATCAGGTTCATGAAGAGTAACTATTTCACTACCACTATTGTACACAGGAGAATCTTCATCTATGTCCTCCTCCATGGGTGCATTGTTCTTCTGCAGAGTGAAGTAATCGTGGGGAGAATGGGGCCTGTCAGTCTCGTCAGAGTTCTCATTGTCTCGATTTTCCCTGTTAAGCGTGTCATACGGACCCGACACTCTTCCATCCTCGGTTTTCATCAGCGGTATATATGTACTATTCCTCATATCAACATCTGAAGAAGCAGACGGTTGCGATGCCTGTGAAATCTGCGATATCTGGGAGTCGCCATCTAACAAGGGGCGTCTCGAAGCCGTAGATTCAAATCGCTTCACCTTTTTACCACGGTTTCGATCCCCATTCATATCCCTCTGAGGTGGCTCTGGAGCCTCAGAAACAGTCTGCATAGCACTTTCTCCATTTCTCTTGTTATAAAACACAGAATGATTGTCAACTGATTTCCTAGCACTAAAGAATCTTTGAATGCGTGTGGAAAGGCCGCTGAAACTAGATATGCCTCGTCTCCGTTTACGCTCCGGCAATGGGATGTCACTTGTAGTGCCACTGGCTCCTGTTGAGCTGCCTGGTCGCTGAAATAGGGAAAGGAAAAGGGTTTGAGTCCCATACTAGCAGACAACATTATGGTAGAAAAACAATTTGCCTCGTCAGTCAACTTATTTCCAGGATTTCTCATCTTGAGCTTACAGGCTATTGAAATATGGCAGAAAAGGGTCTTAAAACTGTTACCTTTTATGAAAACACTGTCAATGCCGAATTCTTAAATTTTTACTGAGATTTCAACGTCAGCTCATTTATGGAGGCTAACATATGACATACAACAGAGGAAAGTAATTATACCTAAATGAGATGAAATTTGAGTATTGTGGCAATAGGAGAAATTGCTTGTGAAAAGCAATTTTTCTTTTTGCCACAATGCTTTTTGAAAGTCATCTGCAACTACACACAAAAATGTGACGGTAGGCGGTAATGCCAAAGCTAGGAATAGTGCCTTGCCAAAGGATGCTCAGCTTCATGTATAATGCCCTGATCATAAAAGAGGGTGCCAACTTGAGGACGGACACAAAATTACAGATTACAAGAGAACTGTGGCCTTTGATTTGGATTGGATAATACATTGTGTTCAGCAGGTTTTCAGTCGTAACAGCTGGACAGCACGACTATCCATGCTTCTGGAATTTCCTTAGAAGAATTACACAATAATCTATCCAACCTGCCTAATATTGTGCAGTGTCGTACCAAGGATTATTTCTCAGGAGCTAAGTGCAGGGGTGTTGAAAACACAGTGTAGAAATCCCAAACCGTGAACATACCTGTAAAGGTTCGATCTCTGCATAAATATGCTCCTCTGGTTCTGGACCTTCTAATGGCCGCCTCACAGATAGATCCCTGAAAAATTGCAAAGATCTGTAAACTCTCTATTACTCCAAGTCTCACATTGGGAGCGGTTCAATCCTTTATTCGAGGGACCTTTTTTTTCGTACAGGTTTTACATCACATCAACATTATTTCAGTTATGTAGCGATGCCCGACTCTTAATGATGGAGGAAGACCCCATACTCAACTGCCCATAAGGGTTGTAGGAACCTCCTTGGCCTAGTGATTAGAGAACTTGAAATCACATGGCCCCTCTTTACGTTGGTGACGCCATTTGTTTTGCATAAGAATAAGTTTATTGACTGACTACAGGAATGTTGATGGTTCTTCCGGGCAGGACTTGCCTTTATGGATGGTTTCTTCATCATTAAGAGTCAGGCATGGCAACATAATAGAAATGATGTTGATGTGAAAACAAACATTTGGTATATAAAACATTCCTAATTATCCCTATCATGAAAAAAATTATTTGCAACTTGCTCCAAAACACCACACTTTGATGCATGTGCAGCTCTTAAACAAGACAACTTTGTAATTAAAGGAGAAATTGGAAGCGCCTAACTGTTTGTTAAATTGTAACAAATTACATGTTTTTGTTACAGTCATTTATGTTTTTCCAAAAGTTATAGTTTTTACAAAAGCACATAATATGTTTACATATACTGTATGTACAATTCTATATAAAATAAAATCATTACCTATTCTTTTTCTTTTTCCTTGAACGTCGACATAGCATAATACATAGACCAGCTATGATAAGGAAACAGAGGAGTACACCAACTGTGATCCCGATTAACCGTATCAAATCAGTGGATGTTCCAGATACTGCTGCTCCAGACTTTGGTGCTGCAAATAGACAAAAATCAAAACAAATTTTAACCCATTGCAAAACCATAACGACATTTAACCACTTTGTTGCAGACAACTCTGGAAAATATTGTTGGAAAAGCAGAAATTGCTCTTGACACGCCATTTCTCCTTTTCCTACAAAGTTTGCTGCCCTATCAGAAGATTATGTTCCAATCTTATCACATTTTGAAATGTTGTCTGCAAACTGTTTTGATTTGGGACAATCAAAAATTTAGTTTTGGTAAAAGGTTAGCCCTTAGAATGCTAATTAATTTTCGAAAAACAGGTTTTTGTGTTATCTGCTTTCCAAATCCTTAAATATTTGCTTAATTTTGATGAGGAAAGATGCTCAGAGTAGCAAACAGGTAAGATCACAGGCCAGTCGCCAATTTACTTGGCGGCTTGCCTGGATCTAACATTTTTGCATAAGCATGAAGTCTGTTCCAGCACTATAGGGGTTAATTTGGCATCCAAATACTTTTCTTCAATGCATATCATATAAAAGTACAGTGATTGTGCATTTTCAAGGAAATTGATTTTTAACTCTAAAATTTCCCCACATTTGTGCATCTAGAACTGACTTCCCAGTTGTAATGCTATCCCTCTTAAACAGAGACAACCTCCTATTTATCAAATCTCTTAAGTTCACATCTGACACAAGACGACAGAAAGCACTTTTTCAAAAATTGAGAAATCTCTTGTAACAAGTAATATTTTCCTCTGAAATAATGGTTCTAAACTTTATAAAGACATTCTTTCTGCAGTGTGAGATAATTGATTAATGCATACAACCCTAAGTGCATTAGCAATGAAACAATTAAGAAACTACAAAGAGTCGTTATATTTTACAAGTTGTCATCTGATGTTGCTTAAATTTTGGACCAGTCCATATATCCCATAGAAAGAACTAGGTTTAACTCTTAACTAAACGCCAATTTTTGACTGTCCCAAATTGCAAGGGTTTGCAGACGACATGTCAAAATGTGAAGAAATTAGAAAATAATCTCCTGATGGGGTAGAAAACATTGAGGGAAAAGGAGAAATTGCTTGTTTTCAGCAATTTCTCCTTTTCCCACAATTTTTTTCAGAGTCGTCTGGAACAAACAAGTAAAATGTCGTTATTGTTTGGTAATTAGTAAAAATATGTCAAATAGATGAACATACTTGTTTGAGGAAGGGTGACATCAGCAACCTTGCTGTATGTCGTATTTCTGGGGACCACGGTAGATGGGGCGCGGGTTGTAGTGGTGGTGGTGGTAGTTGGGGTGTACAGGTTCCCATTCCCATCTTGAAACACGACCAGTTTTCTCTTATAGTCCCATGTGGCTGCAAAGTATGAGCATAAATAATACAGATTAAATTTGCACAGAAAATTAAAGTTCCAATAATAATCTAAATCTTAAAGACAAACACCAGGGTACCGTTTTACTAAACCATTTATTCTTAAGATTTGCTTAAGCCTAAAACAACAATCCCTCTTTTTTCGATAATGGGCTAAGCAATTTTGCAAAGTAACACATCATTGGAATCTTCCCTCCAAGACGTTTCCAAGTATGTGTCACATTGCTTTATTGTACTTTCATAGAAGATACTATCCATGTTTATTAGTTAAGACTTTTGCAAATATTTTCCATAAGAAGTTTAGTAAAACAGACCCCAGGGCCCCCTACAGGGTCTTCACCATTATTGTTTTGATGAAGGAGTGCGTGATGTGTTGGGGGCAGGAATCTGCATAGAAGGGGGTTACGCCTTCCCCTGTCATATTAATTTTAATTTGCATTCCAATATGGTGAGGATTTATGTATAATCTGGTATCAAAAGACAAAAAAATGCCTTTAAATCAAATTAAATGTCATAGCAAATAGACTGGCTGAAAGACACATTTAAAGAGCTGTGGACCATTTTGAAGTGCAGTGGGATCAATTCAGGCACTGGGAGCTGCTAATTTTGAAATTGAGGCAGTGGGGGCATCAGCGCTCAAAAAGCATTGGGAAGACCCTGCCAATGTGATTGGTAGAAACAATTATTAATTCTTAACCATTCCATGGTACTTTGAATAATATAAAATTGAAAGCAGACTATAACTGTAGCATTACCTAATGACAACTGGATGTGATTTAGGAAGGTAGCAGCGGTGACAAAAGAAAACTGTGCTTATTATGAGCAACAACCATTTTTCAAACCTTCTATTCCAAGTATCTTTAAATGCCTTCTTTTGGCGGAAAAGTTAAAAAACAAATCTAAAAACAGTGAAGTAAAAAAGCAATACAGTATTATCAAAAAGCAATACAGTATCATCAAAACTAAGACAACACTATGGGGAATTTCTATGCATTAAAGATTTGCAAGGAATTGTGAATTTCAAATGCTTCAAACACCTGCCCAAGGTGACACGATATGCATTTCTTTTAGAAGAACGGAAAACAAAAGGACTTAATATCATGAGTTTGAGTATGAAGTAATTGGTCAATCATTATACAGAAGCACCCAAACCAATAGGGGTCAATGAGTGTGAAAAGATTGATTTGTCCACACAACGAGTTTGTGACATTCCACAACACACACTCCTCTGGCTATGTGAGACTCATAAATGTAATGTATAGAACAGGCAGACTCACTCAGTCACTCAGTCCAACGACTTATTGTGTGTATTTTAACACAATCGCATTATACTACTTAGCTCAAGGCAGGAAATGGACACTTGATTTATCGAATCTTATTTATATCTTCCTTTTTTTTCTACTGAGAGCATAAGTATGTCACTCTTACTATGGATATTGATGTTTTATAGAATAGGCTCCAACAGATAAACATGAAAAGGAAGTTATCTTTTATGTTACAGTTCATCCTGTTTTTTGCACAACGCAATGTACAAACACAGTTAACCTTTTACCAAACACCAAATTTGCGACTGTCCTAAATTGAAAGAGTTTGCAGACGCCATTCAAAAAGGTGATGAAGTTAGAAAGTTATCTTCTAATAGAGGAGAAAGCATTGTGGAAAAGTTGCTCGTACAGAACAAATTCCCTTTTCCCACAGTGTTTTCCAAAGTCCTCTGCAACAAAGTGGTAAAATGTCTTTATTGTTTGGTTATGGGTTAATTAAAGGTGTTTGTTCCCAGATTGATCTATGATCTAGGGTATTGACCATTTTCATGAAAGGATAAATTGTTCATTAGAAGCTGACATATTATTTTCAATTTTCAATCAAAGCACTAAAAGGAGCAAAACATTGTTTTACTCTTTTTTAAACACAGAATTTCAGCATTTTTGAAATAAAGGAATTTGAAAGTTTCATTTGTTCATTGGCAAGGAATCTTTAAATCAGTACTTTAATACATGTTCTCACAGAAAATAATCTGTTAAAAAGTCCCTTTATAAAAAACGTTTGTGCTTTAGAAAAGTATATTTTGACACATTTCCTAGATTACAAAACTAATATATTTCCCCCCCCCCCAACCACATTAATGGATTAATTAATAGACTGTACCATAATAGACTATCTATTCACTGGGATCTGATAGGCACCCCACCCCCATGTATCCTAGGACTCCAGATGGTTATTCAGGACAACAGTTACTGTCCTCAGTTATCCAGAGCCAGGCATTCAATTACTTTATTGAGTAGTCTGTTAGACAAATATAACTATGTTTTCCACATGACCTCTCTTGTTATGGCATAATTGCTGAAATGAAAAACCCTACTGCAGTACAAGCCTTTTTATCTTTTGTCTCCAGAGATTTATCTCATAATGAAATCAATATACCGGTAAGCCAATACAAAGATTCAGATGGGAGCTTAACTTCAGTCTTGTTTATTCAGAATTTCTAAATCAATGAACCCTAGAATGCTGTGTAATTTTCTGTGTTGTCTGCTTTCCAAAACCTTAAATATCTGCTTAATTTTAATGAAGAAAGATACTCAGAGTAAAAAACAGGTTATATCTCAGGACAGCCGCCAATTTTCTTGTTGGCTGGACTGGATCAAACCTGTTTGCATAAGCAAAAGTTCGTTCCTGCACTGTAAGGGTTAATATGCATCCTAGGTTGTGTGTACTCATAAGAATCGTCTCAAATCGTTTAGAAAAATATTTTAAGCAGAGTATGGTAAATTGGCTTCTTTATGACACTGTCAATTTATGTATTATATATCAAATGATTGGTTGGTTTGACTGGCTGGATTGTTGTGTGTTTTACAACTTTTTCAAGTAGGTCAGAATATCCCAATAGTAGGGATCTTAAGTACCTTGCAACAGATCAGGGTTTTCATTGACCCTCGACTGATATTGTAAATGAACCCAAATTGCTGGATATGACCCCTAAAAGTCATTATTTTTCATTCAATTCCATATATTAGAGGTCAAAAGTCCCCAAATTAAGCATAAATCAAGGGATCAAGGGATATCCCACAGATATAACTAAGTGAGGTGTGCAATAATTGATGATCGTTTGTTTCATCAACTACATTTCTACATCAATTATTTTTTCAGTTACTTTGCAATGCTCTGCTCATCCACATCTGTGATTTGAACCTGAGTGGAGAGGGATTCAGGTTTTTATTTAACCGATTACCAAACAATAACAACATTACTATTATTTACATTAGACCGTTTTTTTTGCAGACAACTTGGGAAAACATTGTGGGAAAAGGAAAAATGCTCTTATTGAGCGATTTCTCCTTTTCCCACAATGTTTTCTGCCCTATTAGATTAGTTTTCAATTTCATCACATTTTGAAATGTTGTCTGCCAACTCTTTCAAGTGGGAAAGGGTTCATGTATGTCGTCTTACCACATCATGGCAATATAGGCCTTCTTGATTTATAAAAGAAATTATACCTTTCATTTCACAGTCAGAGTACCTTAATTGTCTTTGCAGCACATTATATGCAAAAATGTACTGTCGAAAGCAAAACAAATGAAAACAGACTTGATGAAACTGTCCTCTCCTACTAGGATAGGTACAATTAACAAGGAATATTTAAGGAAGCAAATTTTCCTAAAGTGTTTCTTTTCCTTGATTAAAGAATCACTTCTTTCAACAATTAAATCAATTAGAAAAAGATAGTACCTTTAAAGCACTGGCAAGTATTTTAATTTTGTAAAAAATATTTGTCAGTTGACATTAAGAAACTGTTGCCTTGAAAACTCAGTTTTTTTAACCAGAACAATTGTGTTTTTTGTTTTGCAAGATTCCATCATTCTCACTCACTAAATATATATATTTTATATATGTTACTTTCCCACAGATATGGATATACTATATACGGTGAGCAAGTTAATAAACATTCTTGGAACAACCAAAGATACAAACTGATTCACAAGCAAAAAGGTTTATGGGCACTCAGGTCAATGGCTGAAGCAGGGCGACAGTTTGACCAACATACCTGTCAAGAAACAAACTGACCTTGGGCAGGTATGTTAACCCTTTCCTACAAGTTTACAAAATGTCTTTGTTGTAGACATGGTTTGAAAACATTGTGACAATTGCGTATTTTTTATTTTCCTAATCAAAATGAGCAAGATTCAATATTTCAATATATGCTTTTTTTTCTCTGCTTATTTTCCTGCTCTCTCGACCCATTTTCCTTTGACAGAAATGATGCATGCATCCATGCACAGTAAACGTTTCCTAAGACCCATTTGATGATGGATACTTAAAATATCACCTCTTACTCTAAGTTTAGACTGTTGTTTACAAAATAAACTCATTTAAACGGTCTGCACTATCTGTGATTGAAATGTTCTTTATCCTTTCTTTTGATAACCTTTACAGTTGTTCATGTGCAGGATTGGGAACCTGTCATTAATTAATTCTATGTTACTTTACAAATTCCTGTTCTTTTTACCAAAGGAGACAATTCATTTCAAAAAGTTAAAATCTCAATCTTTGAGAGAGATTTCTTTAACATTTAAATACAACACAAATCTCAATCTTTGAGAGAGATTTCTTTAACATTTAAATACAACACTTTTTTTATTTACATAATGGGTACAGTGGCCAGTGGCAGTCTTGATCTAAAAATTTCAAGAGTGGTGCTACACTAAGTCTAGTCAAAATAACATGAAGATTGCTTTTATTTTCTGATGGGGCAATCTAATGTCGAAATTTCAGTTGCTGATAAACAATTAGTTTGACTACATTAAGTCAAAATAATTCACTGTGAAGATTGCCTTTTATTTCTTGATGGGCCAACCTAACATCGAATTTTCGAGGGATCAAAGTTGTGGTGGTATTACCAAATTCTGTTTTTCGGGTTTAAAGCCAAAAATGACCATTCAAAGGTAATTGATAAGATGAGGCATGTAAATAAACTTACAAACCAACAAATAATGGCATAAATTGCCGTTAAACAATAAACAAAACTAATTAAGTGGAATTATCAAATTCTCCCGCAAGGAGCAGAATATCGTCACATTATGTTAATTAAACCGTTGTATCAAAGTAACTTATGATGTGAAATACCAACATGTTATGTGCATGGATTGATTAAAAAAAGGATTAATTCACAACTGTGAGTAAAATAATCTGTTTATTCACAATAACAATGGAAATATCAGTCATTAACAACAACGTTGATGCACCATCCATATTTAACTGAATCGTTGAAAGTTTGATGTGACGAGAGATATTGCTTGATGCAAACGTTTCTCAATATTTTTCGATCGTGTCAAATCAGTTCGACTAGGGGTCGGCTATTCCAAAGCCGTATTGTCCTGGTAAAGTAGAACTTGGTGCAGGACTGTGGGATCAGATAGTTAGTCAGATGAGATGGTTGTGATCGACACATGTATACTAGATTATTTTTCATTTTGTAGAAATATAGGAGGGATGAATATTCGTATAAATCAATAACAAAAGATACCTTTAAACTCGTTCTTCCAATTTTCTAGAAGCTGTCCATAATCCTTTGACGCCTGATTTGGGCCACTCATTATGTCTGGTCACAATGTTGTTTTCGTAGGAAATGAAAAAAAATCAATTTGACATGTAGGCTGGGTATTTTCCCATGTGAAATTCTCTAAAAACCAAATCTAAGAAATCACAAACACTATGCCATCCCATCCTTAACATAAACAGTAGTCGAAACAATCACTAGCGATTTAGATGAATCACTTTGCACGAAGGAATTTCCGTTTGTATGAGACGAGGGATTCTATGTTGGATTTGTGTCCATTTTGAAACAGGAAATAGCTATCAAGGGCCACTCAAGAGTTATCCGAAGTCTCTTTGCCTTTTCGGCCTTACAATTTATTGCACTCGAGTGACAATCGAATTTATCGCGTTTCGAGCATATTGCTTGATCTCAAATCAAAAGATCTTTTATTTGAATTATTTTGAAGTAACAAAGAAATGAAACATTTTGAAAAAAAGGTCTACTTGTTTTCAATCTTTTTCAACATGAATTGCATCTTGAATAATAATTATTAACAGACGGTTTAATAAAACATGGTGATGAAAGGGAGAATTTGCGATCATCTCAATAGATCTAGTTGATACCATATTTGAATTTTTGCCTTCGAAATCTAATAATGATAATCAAAGACGTATTTAACAAATGTTTTGCGGTCTTTGTGAAAACATAATTAGTTTGAACATATTTACCCAATATACCTTATATATCTTAGGTATCAATGTTATATCATTTTCCAAAAATGGACCCCACAAACATTGCAACACTGGGCCCATGTGGACGATATCTAGGAAAGCCCATATGGGCTGACCTTATTCATTGGACCCAAATCGGTTCCATATGTGTGATTACAATATGGATGCCCAATTCCACCTCAAAAGTACGAAAACATACGATAACACACAATGTAGAAGAGTGCTCCCCTAAAACATTTTTTAACTGGTCTTGACACCGGGGTATATTTCACATCCAGTGTAGGTCCATGCCCTTGTAAACAGCTAAAGGATAGGTTTTCGATAGAATAGATTTATAATGAAAAATTAACATTTGAATATGTGCATAAATCATGTTATTTACACAAATGCAATATAAATTTCCTTTAATCATTATGCCAATGGACGTTAGCGGAATTTGTCCCCTAATGAGGTAATTCAGACTATTAAACTTTTTTTCACAATCGATGAAAGATGAATAAGTAGGCCTTTATTCAGATATATAAAATCACCAACTTTTGGTTGTAGGACAGCGATGCGACAATGGCACTTTTTTTTCATACACCTTTGGTTCTGGTGTTTATGGTAATCTAAGCTTTATATGATAACGACTTCAAGTCTAACACTCGGTAGAGAAATAGCCGTCGACGGGAATTTCTCGAGATCTACCAAGTGCTAGAAAACATTATTCTTTATTCTTGAAATGTAACAGGGGTATGTCCCTCTAATGGATTACTTTAGTAACACAAATTTGGAGCGCACGGTCTCAATTTCCCGCCAATTGACTATCACATTACTGTAAAACCGCCATGTCCTCTGTGTCGAAGTGGTAAAGGTGGTGGACTTCTAATTTTGGACTCACAGGTTCAAACCCTAACTATGCTGCTGCTGGTTTCATTGCTGGGAATTTGAAGTGACTTACCAAATGACACTCCTACAAATGTCTGTTGTCGGTCTTAACAAAACGAGAGGCTTGTTATAAGCAACATATTATTGATGGCATACCAATATTGATTTGAAAAAATCCGTTTAACCAGGCATTTCCAAGTGAGCAGTAAAATATGATTTGAGTCCAACTATACGCCTGTCTCATAGCCGTCTGCTATACCGTTTAACTCATAACCAAAAAATAACGACATTTAACAACTTTGTTTTAGACGGCTCTTGACAAAAATTTGGGAAAAGGAGAAGTTCCTCGTAACAAGCAAATTTTCCTTTTCCCACAATGTTTTCTGCCCTATCAGTAGATTATTTTCCAATTTTATCACATTAAGGAATGTCGTCTGCAAACTCTTTCAATTTGGGACATTCGGAAATTTGGCGTTTGGTAAATGGTTAAAAGAAATAAGACTTCAATATCCAACTTCCCTCAAGAGCATTCAAAACAGCATCATACTCCAGGACCGCGAACCACTAGCCTGGAGTCCTGGCCCATGCTAACCCGCATTAGTTCGCGGTATACGAACGGGCCAGGCTCCACCAGGCTACGCGAACCACGAGTTGAACTTATAGACAAGGGAGGTCATACATCTCAGCACCACAAAACTCCACGCATGACTACCTCCCTTCGGTACTATGCAGTATGAAAAACCTTTTTAAAAGGGAGGAGATAAATGCGTAGGAGCGGTACAACACAGCAACAGAATTGTGTCCGCATAGAAAGGATAATGTCATTTAAACTCATTTCTCCGTAAAGAAATATTAATTGTTATCTAAATTGGAAGCATCAGCAGTCCGCATATTCAGTATTTGACAAATGGGATGCACTTTTCAAAAATCACTAGAAAGTATTGCACACATATTGAGATCAGTCACAAAATACCCATCATACACAATTTCTGATTTTGTCATATGTATAAGTGTTTGTAACCCACTGTAAAGTATTTGGCAATAAAATATGCTTGAAGTACATTGATTGGGTAGATAAGCAATTAATCAAATGAATAAGCATCTGGTACATGAATGTAGTTTTCGTTTGTTATGTTGGAGTCAAACTCCATTTTAAGAAACGCTTTTTACCGACACTATAGGTTTTGGAATAGAGACATACTGTTTAAACTTATTAATGTATTGCACATTCTATCAAGACCTTTGATGCTTCAATTCATATATAGATGGCTTGAGTTGAAATACGCATTTATATTAAACACGACATCATTCATTTCGCTTGGACATGCTCTCCGAATATAAAAAGTAACAAAATCATTTTGATGATATAAAGGCCATGTAAAGTTTTGTTCGCTGCTAGCACTGATCCAGGTGTTAACACTAGATACAATCACGGTTTAAAAAAAATACATATTGATAAACCTTTTCCTTTAAAAATTAACCGTTCAGTATCTGCTCAACTTTCACTTTGTCCCCTTGATAGTAAACCGCTGAAGAACGTAGGGACCTAAGAATGCTGTTGCTGAAAAGCGATTAATACCTAGCTACTGTTGAAACGGAGTCTAACCCATATTAGATAAATATATAAAGATGATCTCAATTCAATCGATCATATTCGACCCACACATTCCCCACTCGTTTGCAGTGACATAGTCTGCCTGGAATTGTTCAGAGGGCTTGGGGGCTCAGGGGCATGCTTCCCCGAAACATTAAGTCGCTTTGGTCCATTGGTCCAACGAAGTTTGGGGACGCAAATGAACATTATTATACCAAGATGTGCAAATAACGTCCTTGAGGATACTTGTTCACAGATGAGAGCACTTGAAAACCAAATGAAATACCGTTAAAACAATAAGCCTGTGTATTGTTGTATGATATACAACTAATAATGGACGCTGAGCGCATATTAGATTCATGAAGCGTCAATATATCTAAGTATGTACAGTCCATATGTGGTAGAACTCAAAAACCGTTGCAAGCCTTTTGGATATAAATGCATTTTGATATACTGTATAGAGGCTTTAAAACGTAAATACGCTCCCAATGACTATTCTTCAACATTGGTATAGTCTTTAAAGAAAAAGTGTTTAGTTAGATCACTATTTCGAATTTTTTTCGGGCAGACCTGGGAAAAATGAATCGTTAGACATTATTTATCACAGCATTTAGACTTTTATTTCTTTTCGCCCATAAATTCTATAGTGATCAATGGGTAGAACGCCTCTTTCTGGGATGACACGGCTCGCTCTTGGACAGTATAAAGTGCAGTTAAAAAAACCTATTTAGATACTTGATCTCAAAGCAATTAGATCATGTCACTGATTAACGAACTAAATTGGTTGAGAGGAGCATTCTTCTCACCTAAATTCCTTACTTCATTAAGGACGCGGTTAGGCTCTGAATACTTTCGTAAGATTAAACATCGCTTGAATAATCGTTCAGTTGAATTTCAACGTTCCATTTATCCAATCCAGTACTCTTATTTCGACATTAAGATCGGAAGTGTTTTAGGAAAAGACTTACGGATATTTTTTAATTTTTTTTTCGTTAACAAAAACCTATATACAAGGACGGGATCTTAAACAAAAGGACAATATTGCAATGTGACACGTCCTTTAAGCACACAAGAGAGACTTTGCTATATATTTTGCTATATTTATTTTCTTTATACTGAAAGACGAAGGAATTTGTTTTTAAGTTATAAGCAAGATCTTAGAGTCGAATGTTTAGTGAAACGCAACCCTAGTTTTTACCTTTGCAATGCTTTCCCAATTAGCAAAAATGCATTACAGTAGAATGAAATATAAATCTACGTCACGATCATACAGATTACCAATAACTTGGAGCTCGAAAGAAGCAACTATCACCATTGTTCTTTTGTACGATCGAGTCGTGTATCGAACCTGCATACAATACACATGCAGCAATTCTACTCCTTTATCAGGGTCCTGCATGGACAAATGGTTAACTCAGGGGTACCAGATTCGAGCCATACATGTTAACCTGGTTTCGTTGGATGGTCATTTAGCAAGACACTTCAACGATCTAGCCTAAATCTTATGAATCCAGGTAAGCCGAAGCATTATGAAATATTGTTGAAACGGCGTAAAACCCCATATGAATAAAAACTTTGCGCAAACGCAGAGGAACAGAGAGACAGTTTGAGTAATTCTTAATTGTTTGGCATTCTTTGGAAGTCTTTGACATATCAAAAGGTGTGAGTTTTTCTTATCGAATGTTAATGGGGGAAAAGACGGAAAAGATAGAATAAAAAGGGTCGGGTGAATCAGTAACACGTTCGAGGACAAATTACGAGTAATCTCGTTCCGAATAAGCGACCCTTTGTTCATAATGTCCAGATATTGTCATTAACAAGAACGGAAACATTGGGACGCTCCATTAGCTTCCAATTCGTTTTTCAATTAACTTGACACAGAATACGTTCTACTTTTCAACCGCGCTATGCAAAATCGATTCAACTATATTCGACGTTTTGAGTTTTCGAAATTGATAGAAAAACCAGCCATTTATTTGTTTGAACAACAACAACAACAACAACGACGACGACGACGTCTACGGCGGCTTTCTCCTTTTGTCACAATGCTTTTTCAAACTATTCTTATATCACAACAGCGGAACTGAAAGTTTTTTTCTAACATGTTTACAAAGCTTTCAAGTTCAATTTCAAGTAAAAAGAAAGTCGTCTGCGGGTGGTAAAGAGTTACTTTGAAATGGGGGTTGGGAATGGGGATGTAAACCTGAAGATGGTTTACTTATTAGCATTTTTATGATAGTTCTGCTAATACATCTGTGCAACGAAACAAAAAATGTTATTGTACATTAGCTTGTTTGGTGCAGCGCAACGAAAGGTTTATTTAACAGTTGATCCAAGCATGTGGAACGACTAATTTGAAAACGATATGACAGATACTTAAAACAAAAAGCAAAAAATATTGTGTTGACTTTGAATACTACACCAACAGCCTTGTTGTTCTGAACTTTTAACGGATTACCCCATTTGGGTTTTTGGACCGGTTCTAATTCGTCGCATGGGCAAATGAATATTATAATTATACAAAATACAAAAACGTTTTAGTGAAATTTGTATTAACATTGTAATAAAAAGGCAGAAAATGCTTGTCTCTGGCAATTCTCTTTCTGCTGCAGATGTGTCGAATTGGTGAAATCGGTCCAATGGCAAACAATGGGCTTATCTGCAAGTTGAATCCAATCCGCGGCTTATTACACGTGTCTGGACTTAAATTTGGTTAAGTTCGCGTTATAAGGGGTGATATATTCTGACTTGACCGACTTACAGTAAACTGCCTGTATACCACAAAATGATCCATTCATTCATTGTTAGAGTTTGCTGACGACATTTGGAAGAAATGCGAAAGGAAATTGCTAGTCTGGTTGCCTGGAAATGATTGTTGGGAAAGGAGAAATTGCTCTTACGGGCAATTTCTCCTTTTCCGATAATCATTTCAAAAGCGTTTGATTTTGATCAGGTTTTATACATTAAATAGATAAAGTCTAGAAATTTTCTTCGCCCTTTTGCACATTTCAGTAGGAGATATACACACAAAAGCGATATGACTTCTTTTATTGTATTGTTGAAAAGAATATAGGAGCATAAAAGCAGAACACCTCAGGCACTGATATCAATTGTTCAATATCGTAATAAAACGCAAAAATACATTAGCGGTAGTTTTGATCAGTTGAAGCTAAAGCCGATATAATGATCCAAATTAAGACGCCTTGATGTCCCGAAAACTTTATTTTTCAGTAATATAACAATCAAATAATGTATAAATAATTGGTGAAATATATGTACATATGTTGACATTTAAAACAATAATGACGGATGGGCGTTCATCCAAGATAGACATAAATTAACTAACAAACTAAAAGTAACAAATATGGATCAGGGTGAAGTTTTATCTGCGCGAAAGACATGAGCTGAACTAAGGTTGTTCCCTGACGACGGCGCTACAAGATATACGAGGGTATCTTTTAGAATGACCCAGGCCACTCTTTTCATTATAATATAGCCTTGAGTTAAACAGGGTGAACTATTGCAGTTGGTTTTACTGCTTCGTTACCTCTCCATTGAAAACGTTAGGTTAACCCTTATAGTGCTGGAACCGACTTCATGCTTATGTAAACAGGTTTGATCCAGGCCAGCCGCCATAAATTGGCAGCTAGCCTTGAATCTAAGCTGTTTGCTACTCTGGGTATCTTTTCTCGAAACAAATAAGCACATATTCACGTTTTGGAAAGCAGACGAGACAAAAATATATTTTTAGAAAATTACCCAGCATTCTAAGGGTTAAAGAGGACGGCATGACAAAACCCACTATTTTATATACGTCGTGTTCCGACTATCAACTTTCCTGTTCTGGTGGCAGGCCTATATGATAACCCATGGTTTATAACGGCGTTACGTCTAACACTTGGCAGAGAAATCGCAGCCGATCGCAGCCGATGGGTGATGTTCTAGGTCATTTGCGTCCCTCGACTCGAAATTCTCTACAGGGTCTTGGAGCGAACGGAAGGCGAAAATGGTTGCGGAAAAACTAATCGTCGGACTAATTACGTATATAAAATAGCGGAAAACAAAGTAACATGCTAAAAATGCATAAATGCCTGCTCATTTGTGGGCACCGCCATTTGCAAATCTAATTGTATATTGTAAACATTGATTACGTGATCACCCGGCCTGTATATACATTATGTTCATTACAACTGAAGGTACGGTGACAAACTATTCAAAGGGAAAGACAAAACGATAAAATGGAATGAATGATTGCTAATAAATATAAGGCCTATATCGATACATGGTATAAACATTAAACAACATGGATGTTGGCATACGTTAGTAGTATCTGAAATATTTTCACCGTATAACCAAAATATGATATATCTCTTACATGAATGAATCGGATATGAACTTGTTTTTCATCATACGTTAAAGTATGACACTTTAATTTTTTACGCTCTATGAGTTTGACGTGTTTTTTTATATCATTGATATTAGTTTCCATTTGGACAGTCACAAAACATGTTATTAGGGAATAGATTGAGATTTGTGAGACCTCAAAACCGACTTTGGTTCCCTGATTTACACTCGACATTGACAAACGGTCATGATCCGCAATGCATTTTTCTTCAGACAACCATTGTAAATCTTCTTGTGAAGACATTTTTTAAAAAGATTTAGAAATTATGACGAAATTTGGAGATTGAAACGTTATTTATTTTATACATATGGACCTCGAAACTTTTAAACAAGCGCAACAGTATAATTACGTGTTCACCTTTCCTCACAAAGCTTTTAGTAAATTTCTGCAATTTTAATCAAATAGTGACCGCATTAGAAATCCTTATCCCAAGTTAGAGAAGCACTGATTCTTTATCTTACATACTTGCGTTTTAGCGCGCCTGCAGCAGGGGATTACAGAAAGAACATTGAAAAAAGGAGAAAAGGCTTATAGTATGATGAGCAATTTCTTCTTTAGTCAAAATTTCGTTTCAAAACTACAACGATACTACAATCTACGACACCCTTTTTTTTCAAATTCGCCTGCTGTTGCTTTGAAATCAGGACGGTAACACACTCCAATCTAAAAGGGACGGATTAACCCTACCAATCCATACCGTCATCCTCTACGTCACTAATGTCATCTCGCGAGAAGTCGCTGGCGAACGTTTTTTGGCGAGAAAACATGGTGTTGCTGCGTTGGATGCTTCCGGTGAAGCGGACTGGTAACGAAAGGAACGTTTTATTCCTCCAAGGCTGCCTGTACTGTTTGAACTCGCTACCGTTAGTGTTTGGCATGAGATAGTTATTCGTCGTGGACTTCATGTTGTACTTTTCGTATATTTCCCGCGCGATTTTCGAACTCTTCCTCTCGTTAGGATTTACCGCCCTCAGATGACTCGTACGAGGATTGTTTTCGACCGATTTAAGAACACTGGACGAATTCCGACTACTTAAGTTATGGTCTATTCCGTTTTGAATGACACAACCATTTGGCGATGGCGGTAGAACAGTCCGATTGCCGTTGATTTCACGCTTCCGGTCTGGAAACCTCTCGGATACCCTGCTCTGTCTGCTTCTGGTGTCTGACTGGACGGCGTGGTTGTAGGAGAATTTTACCGCGGGAAGCGTTGTGTTTCCGTTCCCCTCCATCATGTTGGCAATATCCGCCTGAAATCATAATGGGCGATTATCGTGATAAGGGTGGGATTTATTACTGTGGAACACATTTTTTGGTCTTTTATGCAGACAGTACTGTATAAATCACAATCCAATTTATACTGAAACTTATATTTTCGTCGATGTGTTTTTTTATAAGCATTAAACGCTGTATCAACCAATTTTGGGTTACACAGCGGCAGTCATGGTATTTGCATGTCCTAGGCTAGGGCTCTTACGAAACCATCGATGTCCATGTGGATTGACCAATGATGTACAGATAACAGGTCCAACAACTTAAATAACTACTTGGCCACACCAGCTATCGCCAATATGAGGAATAGCAAAGGTCTCGTGATCTCATCTTAATTTACTTCTGTTGTGTTTGTTAATACCTGTGGAATATGATTCACTCATGTCTCCATGTAATTAGCTTCTAATTGGGAAATATCTAAAATACATCAACAATGGATGGCAAATTAAAAACAGAAAATGGTTCAGCCATGGTAGTCAGCTGTGAAATTACCTTTATCATCAAACCGAAATATCGAAAGAGCCACATATTGCTTTCATTTACATGGTGAAGAAGTGTCGATTATTTTGTATATTCATTAAGCGATACAACCATGATTATGTTTCGACTGCACAACACAACTTTTGCCGACTCCGTCTGTGAAGTTGATTGACAAAACGACAATCCTATCAAACCATATTCAACCTAGCAACTGATGCCAATAACCTCTTTGGTCATTGTGGTGTGAACTGTTGACTGTTGAGTCGCATTTTTGATCTTTTTTTCTCGTTTTTCCTGCACAATATTTACCGTCAAAAGTGTCATTCAAATGCCATTTGGCAAACGCTAATTGTTATCTCCAACCCATTTTTACAAGTGAGGGGTATATGCCAATCTGAACCCATCGGGTTTATCCAATGAAAACACCTCTGAAATAATAGGGATGACGCCATATTGGTTCCCGCGGAAATGACGTCACTTCACTTTCGTTGTTAAAAATAGATCTTAAATGTGAAATCGTAAAAGTCGTTTAATTTGATTAAGTAAACAATTATTTATGTCACAACTTATAATTTCGCTATTTCGTATGAGTTACCGATAAAAAATGATTTAAAAGGATATCCAACACTTCCATATACATTGAATTTCTTAACTTGCACGCTTAGAAAAGGCGTTAATCGCCGGAGGCCGATTTACCCGAAAAATTGTAACCCTACACTTATATCGGAGGTGTATTTCACAGCTCACGGAAATACCCGAGTAGTTCCGATTGGGTATATGCATGGGCCAGGACCCGAGGCTAACTTTAGAACTATAATACGAATACGATAAAATCAAAACCGTACGTACCACAGTCTTTGCATGTTCCGTGGAGGCTTTGACTGCTGGTTCCGGTGTCATTTCGGAGATGGTGAGTCGACAGATGTTTCCCGTTTCCATATGAACGCTGACGTTTTGGCGCCAATTTTCAATAAATCGCCGCTTCGAGCTACTTAGTCCCTCAGACATGGCTCGATTTTAAACCTTTGTCTTTTGATTTTATTTTGTTCTGAATTATGTATAATGTAGTAATATTTGTACTTTGTGATCCATTATGTTCATTAAAGAGGCTCAACTGGCTTAACTGGAATCTTGTATGCGTGCAACATCGTCATCATCATCAACAAAATCGCCATCCTAATAACAGTTCTGTTGGTGTTTCTTCTTTCTGTGTGTATTTTCACATTACAATATTTGATGACAACTGATCAATGTTGGATCGGATCCTTATCTGCATTGAACCTTTCTTCGTTAACTGTAAGTATGTGTTTCTACCGCTTTTCCTCACACTGTTTAAAAACCTATTAAACAAATAAGGAAAAACAAATGAATTTAAGACCGAAAAGATTTAATCAGGCATGTTGATCCTTTTCATAATTATTCATATGAATACAATCAACGTATTCAACTACACATTTGGCCAACAGCTAAAGGATAACGATGTTATGGACACCGAGAGAGACTTGCTCTATATAACTTTTTAAAGAAAGCAGTTTGATGTTATCAAATCCTTGGGTTAAGCATCCACAAATCAAGACACATACCCCATTTTAAGTGTTGATTTCTGAAATATTTAATATTTCTCTTCCAAAAGATGTTAAGTTAGAGAATTATTGTCAACTCAAGTCAATGATAAGCGAGAATATGAGAGTGGCGAAATACATGCACAAGCGTCAAGCCTAGCCTAGGATCACCATAAGCAGTACCCATAAAGACGAATAGCGACGTTTCAAAGGTCCCTTTTTACGATTTGTCTAACACACAATTTGCCTTGTTGATATTCGACTTATGTCTCTTATAAAAACAGAATTTAAAGTACGTTTATGTAAATTGTCAATCATTCTTGAACTTACATAATTGTGCTGTTTATGAGCGTTTCCAATGGGATCTTATTTCCACGTGGAGCAACCTTTCAGTTGGCAGCTAGAACACCAGTTTGACCGAATTGGAAGTTTATCATTTGGTCCATCCTTACCATTCACAGAGATTTATTTCGGTTAACATACCTATTTTATAGATATATAAATATATATATTGATAATTTAGGTATGTAAAGCGGCATAAGTCTCTGTGTTATCATTCAGGCATCGCAATTATACTGAAATATACCTAAATATACCTAACCACATGTACATGTATTGTTAACGCAGTTTAGAAATCCAAAGTAACACACGTAATCAAGAGTCACTTTACCAGTCCTGTATCATGTATTTTGCATAAATTGAATAAAATGTCTTCTCACACTTGGACCCAAATCAATTCCATATTTAAACTGATTACTACGATCATGAATTTGTTGCATTTCCAAATTGGAAATAACTATATTGGAGTTCGACAATTAAAACGTTTCGAATTACGTTTGGTGGTTGTGACAAAAGAATAATTCTCTTTATATGCTTTTACTTTAGCTCTGAGCTAGCTGTCCGCGAGTTAAGACAAACATGTCTCTTCATATGAACTCTGGCGCAGAAACACTACGATATAACGTCATCATTTTGAAAATATCCGAAAACCTTTTCACTCTGAAGTTCAAATATTGGGCCATATTTTCTGACATTCATTTTGTAACCCTTCATTTGTTAAAAAACGAGTACACATAGGTTAGGACTTATTGAGCTAAGATTTTCTAATAAACTCTTGTGCCAACGTACATCAGAGTTTCACAAACATATCTTTAACATTCTAAATACCTCTGATCATAATTATATCCAGTGTCAACGAATTCATTACTATTAAACTACCGAGTTTAAACGTCTCTTTAACTCTATAAATACGTACAACTATCTAGTCTCCATATCAGTTAAGAAACCCAATTGGCAATGAATTGTTTCAAGTGTGCGTGAGTAATCCTATACCGCGATTCGTTAGGCAACCGTCGGGGTATTTTGGCAATTGATCTGCAAGGTCTTAACAATATTACCCTTGTCAAATTTGATTTCCCCTTTGGCTAATTGGATCGATGTTACACCGGTTTCAACGCTATTTCATTTATGTTGGAATAAGAAGTGAAACTGCTCAGGCTTAACCCATTACCAAACAATAACGACATTTGACCAGTTTGTTGCAGACGCCTATGGAAAACATTGTGGGAAAAGGAGAAATTGCTCTTATAGAGCAATTTCTCCTTTTCCCGCAATGCTTTCTGCCCTATCAGAGGATTATTTTTCAATTTCATCACATTTTGAAATGTCGTCTACAAACTCTTCCAAATTGGGACTGTCGAAAATTTGGCGTTTGGGAAAGGCTTATGGCATTTCCTCACCAGCTGCCTACTGCTTGATATTTATATTCGGACCGTTTCAGAATGCTCTGTTGCATCGCAGATTCGTCTGCCACCATTCTCCTATTTAGACAAGTTCTCGTATAAGACATTGGAAAAATGGAGGAAAATCAATATCTTTTGTTTGAAAAATTCAATAATTGATAATAAGAAATAACTATTCTATAGTGATTAGACGTGCAACAAATAAGATATTTGTTCTCATCAAATTCTTTACAATAAGATTACGATAAAGCCTTAATTTCAATATCAATATCATCAAAGAATACACTGTTAAAGCAAACGTCTCATTTGTCATATTTGCGTATATGGGAATTTGTATTCAGTCAAAATTTACAGCAGCATGATTAGCTGCTTAGCATGCTTATTGTGAACAGTTTGTACTTTTGTCGCGGCGGTTTCTAGAGAGGTTTGTGACAGATGCGGAAATGATAGCGTTTTATGAAGTAAAGGTTTAACCCATTACCAATAACGACCTTTGACCAGTATGTTGCAGACGACTCTTGAAAACAATGTGGGGAAAAGGATTCCAACAATATCTTCTGCCCTAATAGAAGTTTCAATTTATTTTTCAATTTGCAATGCAAACTCTTTCAATTTGGGACAGTCGAAATCTCGGCGTTTGGTAAAGGGTTAACAGGACCGTCGCCTGTGTAAGTAAGCAAAAGGCATTGTAATGTTTGGTTCAACAACGTTTCGATTGATTGGGTTGGAAAGGAATTAAAAGCTTATACATCGGCAAGACTTTGTTTGACCTCGGCATATACATGCATGTACTTTATTGAGATATAACCCCGCAGGTCACTTAATGAGGAATAAAAGGATATACTGTACAAACTGAAATCGAAATAAAAAACACCGATGGAAAACACGTGGAAATGGGCAAATGGTAAAGAGAGGGGTATGAGGGTATTGGGTGAGAGAGTCGAACAGAACGATTTAGGAAAAAGGGTAAATGGATAGGGGATATAGAGAGGTTGGAGGAATGGCGTGGATGATTGACATGCGACGAACAAATGGATGGACAGATGGAACTTAATGATTGACACATGAGTTGACGAAGACACGGAGGAAGGGTATATGGAAGGACGGACATAGAGGTGAACGGAGATACTGTTTGCCGTTTACCGTTATGTACAAGAAAAAGACCTGTGACTCCTATGGCTTTCCTGGATCCGCCAGTACTGGGCTATGGCACTGACGTTACTAGTCAAAGGCCACCCCCACGAAGCCAGAGATGTCGGGTGGGCCCGAACCCTGGACCCCGAGTTATAAGTCCATCACATTAACCACTGAGCCATGTTTACGGCCCAGGCTTTGTAGATTGTTGCGAACTTACGAACGTTCAAAGCAATAAAGTAAAGGACGGAACAAAGAAGGAATATGGGTGTAGCTAAAGGATAACAACTGTCGATAAACAATTGACTAATCCTGGATTAAATCGGGCGGGTATGGGATTTACCCATGTACATAACTTCGTAGAGTTTTCCGATGCCGAACCGAAAACAATTGAATAAGTTTCATTTCGGTGCCTAGGTTGGTATCATTTTTAGGACAATACAGCACATTCAAGCTTATCAAAGTTACAAACATGTTTCACCTAAAGGGACTTACTCAGAGATTTGTGCTCTGGGCGTTATAAACGTTGAAACCTTGATATTACCAACCATTGTTACTTAACCGAAGACCATTTTCAATCTCTTTTCTTCTAAGTTGCTGAAATCCCATGGTTTCGTTAAATGAGCCTTCGTAACTGTCAGCGCTTCTATGGGAAAGCCGGTTTATAAATAAACGCAGAAATTCCTTATCGCGCACATTGCTCAAGTCATGTGACAAGAGTGATAAACAATTTCAAAAACCCACATGACGATGGTTTCTAAAATAGCAAATTTAATTATAATTCTAGCTCGTTGTTTAGCAATTAAACCTGTTAAATGATTTGTAAAATCTGCAATACAAATGATTTATATATTTTCAGTACGGTTATAAGCGGACTTTGAAAGCTGCCAATAGCCTAGTCTTATGTAACATGATTTATTTTAAGATTTTAAAAATCCCAATACATGAGATAGTCCTATAAAGGCAGAGTAACAAATTGACAAACGGTACTTCTCTGATATTTCCGTGAACTGAGAAATTGGATGAACCTGATGTGTTCAGATTGACATAGTGATGGACTTGCAACGTTGTTGACAAAAATAGTTCCTTAAGCATATTGTAGATCTCTCAAATAATTCTCCGTTGGTGATGTAACCGTCCGAAATGATCTGTATTCTCTTAGTTTATTGGCCAACACGACTCGTGTCTCCTCACGCACAGTATTTCAAATAATGTTATCAAATAAGACATACTCAAATCATTGATTAGATTATATTCTCTAATTAAGCCAGCCAGCAGACTGCCTTGATAAATATGAAATATGATCAGAAATCATAACCACTCATTGATGAAGACACGACGAAAGAATAATGCGAAAATGTGTCAATACTGATCTTAAGAAGCGACATATCTACTGTTATATCATTTAACTCCTACGATACATGATTCAAAGCAAGTGCAATTATTGACCCGAAAGCCTTTTGAAATTAAAGAGCTTTTCTATATCATCCAAAACACATCCCATAGCATCACAATTACTTCAACTTAGTTTCACAGTAAAATGTGATTTTCAATTTCCATGAATAAGTTGTTGACGCTGGCACATCATTATTACCTTTATATCGATCGACCAGGGAGTCGATTTCCGAAAGCAGTCAAATGTATCCGTATGGAGTAACCTTGGGCATTACAACAGTACATAACATTGTATAGGTACATCGCCAGGAAAGCTGTGTAAATATGCAAGTGTTTTGGAAAACGGTTGGACAGACCCCACCTCACCAAACACTCAATATCCTTACAAAAATTCGAAAATAAAGTTAAAGAGAAAAACGTTGACGTTATGGTATAGCGACCGACTTAAGAAACACAATCTAAATTTCACCAATACATAATACCATAAACTTTATTTGGGTAATCAGAGACACCAATTAAATGACTTTGCACCGAAAAAGGTCGTTTCAACCCGAGCCATGATTTTGATCAGATAAGTTCAGTCATGGACCTGAGAGGTACACGGTAAACAGCAGATCACAGTTATTGTCTCATTTGATGATAAGAAATACTGCTTATAATAGTCGAGGTCAAAGGTTCGATATGCACAACTGCCAAACATTCACGCATGAACAAGTCTCTCAGAAATTCGACGAGCGAGGAAAAGTGTTGTTCCGGAAAAGGTTGACATGTCTGTAAAGACTATTGAGATATCGCCTTTGTTCTTCGCGGGTGTCAAGTGCATGTACATGTATAAAGCACCAGGGTACCGTTTTACTAAACAGTTTACGCTTAAGATTTGCGTAAGTCTAAAACAACAGTCCTTTTATTTCAATATTTGGCAAAGCAATATTGCAAAGTAACACATCATTGGAATCGTCTCTCCGAGACGCTTCCAATGACGTGTCACATTGCAATATTGTCCATTCATTGAAGATACTATCAATGTTTATTAGTTTTGACTTACGCAAATATTTTCCGTAAGTTGTTTAGTAAAACGGGCCCCAGGAACAAATACATGCTTACAATGTGATTCTAATTAATGCATGGGAATTTGGGATCTGAGTTGACTTATGCTAGAATTATTCTCTAAAAGCAACGGTGGATGGCAATGTATACCCTTAATGATTTTTTTCTTTTTCTTTTCCGACATCATTGATTATAACTTTTTAAAAGAATGAAACCATCGTTGAAGAAATTGTATCTCGATCTTGAAAGGTATTATCATATCTAGACATATCAAAAATTCCTAAATTATAACATACGGCAAGAAACGTCTGTGCGAAACATTCCATGTACTTTTTTGACAAAATCGTCTCTTTTAAGTTGATCAAGGGAGGTAATTCTTCCTAACACCCTTGACCAAATTCCAGAGTAGTTAACCATATGTTTGGTCAACCATACTGTTTTATTACTTTATATTAATAATGTGCATGGTCATACACGAGACAATTCGTAGTCAAAACGAAATGTCGTTGAAACAATACAGTTTTGTATTATGGTATAGTATTTAATTAAATAGTGATTTAGTGATAAGATTGTTTTCAAAAACCGTTTAATCGCAATTTCTCCTTTACCCACAATGTTTTCTGCCATACCAGATTATTTTTTCATTTTCATAACATTTTGAAATGTCGTTCGTAAATTCTTTCAATTTGGGACAGTATAATATTTGGTGTTTGGTAAAGGATTAACTAGCTATATATAGCATACCGGATTTAGCCACTGAGATGAGTTTGAACTTTGACACTTCGACATTCTTCGTCATATATGTTGCTTATATCTCGTTCTAATTATCACGTTTGCCTATTTTTGTTCATAAGATAACTATTACAAAGATACACCGAAGATTCACCAGTTGTTGATTGGTAGTGTATCAGGGGCGTGGCTATGTCATTTAGTAAGTATAAGGATATTGACATACATATTAAGATATATACATGTATATCAAATACATGTAATCCAGTAAGATGATAGTGCTTGTATAAAACAATCTCTTTGTAATAATCGTAATTTAACACTGGCATATCAGTACTAACACCTCCGCTATTATACGACATAGGCGTAGGAGCCGGGGGGGGCAGGGGGTGGCGCCCCCATTTCCTTAATATCCAGACCGGGGGGCAGACTATACTTTGGCCCCCCCCAATATTTACAATGGCAAATGAAGATATTTAAAAAGAAAAAGAAAAGAAACGAAATTTAACAGCAGAATAAAAATAAATGTGTATTTTTGTGCTTTATCTAATTCCAATTCGCCTTTTGTAACGAACAATAACCAAAATCTTTTTGACGTCATCATCGCAAATGGTAATCTGAACACATCGGGTTTATCCAATGAAAACTCATCTCACAAAAATACCCGGGAAGTCTTGATTGACAAAGGAGTCAGACTAAATATTGTCTTCAATTGTTAGCTAAAGCTTGAACAATAATTTATTCTCATTCTGAAAGAAGATGATTCCGTGGATGTGACAGTCTGGCCGCTGCTACTTATCTTCTAAATCAATACATTTCATATCCGCGTGAGATCGAGACCTGGCATATCCCTTTCTTTTTTTTCTTTTTTTATTATTATTAAAGATACACATTTTCATACGCTTTCTTTTAATTCTCATAATGTTATTGAATTTGTAAATGCATGAAGAGTCATTAAAAAGTTTAGGAACATTTATTCTTAGACCGGTCTTCATCTGAAGTTGCCCCCCCCCCCCCCCCCCAATGTTGAAAACGCTCCTACGCCTATGTACGATACATCCTCGCCTGTATTTGACACTGAGGAAATGGGGTTATAAATCCACTTATGAATAATGAAACACACCCTTTCCTTACTTTCTCCATTCCTTTATGATATGATTGGCCTTCGATCTTTGTTTATTAAACCATCTCTTAATCTTCCTTTAATTTCGTAGACTTAATCATTTTCTATGGAACAGTTCGCTATAATCACCATAAAGGGGGGGTGTCTAGTGTGAAAACGGCAAAATTAAGAATGATCTTAATTCTGATTTGTCCGAGTGGAATTGTGAATTTCTAACAGCGTAGACGAAATATATGTAAAAAGATAGATTAAGGAAGAAGTAAGACACGGTATGAAAAACGTATATTTAAATGAAATGACAAGATTTTCTTCAAATCTATTAATTTTGCTTATCATCGTCCTCTTCGCAAGATTTAATTCAAACTCATCAGTATCGGTACTTTGTTCATAATCCTGTTAAAGTTACTTCCCCTACCAGTTTTGATGGTGGCGCTTCGAAGCAGGAACTGAAACTTTCTAAACAATTTTTGAAACTCTGGGCAAAAAGTTGTAATCAAAGTGACAGTTCATTTGGAGAGTCAAACAAGATTCCACATTTGGTGAGTTTTGAAAAACTAACCCTGTCGTATCGCTGCAAAATTTCGTTTACCGCGATGTTTATTTATATTGGTAATGAGTTAAGGTTGGATTATACAAATGAACATTTTTAGGGGTTTGACACCAATACTATTAATTGTTAGTCTTTGCAGACGACGAGAGTAATATTTTTTTGACATTGCTTCGAATTGGAAATGCACAGTGAATTATTTAACTATAGGACATACTTTATATCCTCAAGATTAACCTTCAAAATCTAAGCAATCGAGCATTGTAATGAAGAGTAATGATGGCGATGCTGTCACTTACAGGGGTTTCGTTTACAAAAGGTGATTTTCATGGAGCTAGAACGAAATTTGTGTTCTTTAAACCCTGAGAATGCTGGGTAATTTTCTAAAAATGGATATTTGTATCATCTACTTTCCAAAACCTTAAAGCCCTACTTGCGCTCATTTACAGTTAAATTGTGCAAGTTCTAGATTAGTTGACAATACACTTAAATTACTATAATTCCTTTCACTGAGGAATTGAGACTGTAACCTATGCACATGATGCTTTAAAAAGAGTGAAAACTAAGGTTTGTTTACAAGTACCAATAAAACAAGGTCAGCTGAGAAACATTGAGAACCAAGAAATTCTCTATTTTGAAAGTTCACATTGTTAATATTAGATAAATGACAGTATTTTTATTTGTTTCACATTATTTTTCTAACCAGGTGAGTGCCACTCATTAATCCAAGCTTTCCTGGCTATTTTAGATGTTATTCAAATGTAGAAAATATAGTCAAATTGGGGGGCACCAAATTTATGAAAATATTACTTTGAAAAAATGATAATAAATAGTGCAGTGTTTGTTGTCATGATCCTGTGGTTGTTCACTAGGTTTTAACATATTCTATCATAATTTATAACTTATATCCAGTTAAGCAGTTTTTTTTAGCACTAGTATGCTTTTAAATATCTGCTAAATTTTGATGAGGAAAGATACTTTTAGTGGCAAACAAGTTGGATCACAGGCCAGCGGCTAATTTAATTGGTGGCTGGTGTGGATCTAACCTGTTTGCATAAGCATGAAGTCAGTTCCAGCACTATAAGGTTTAAGAGAGAAATGCATCTATGTACGATATCAAACATGCAATGAAAAACTTAAAAACAGAGAACAGCTCAAACTTGGAACAGTTTCTCAGGCTAATGTGCCACTGTAGAGCACAAGTTATTTTGCCTTCAGTGTTTTGACAATGGGTCAATTCTTTTTAACTTGATAAATGAGGAAGTAATCCTGAGATGCTTGTGAGCCAATTCAACTTCCTTTTAAAATAACTTCCTTTTATAATTTATGCTTATTCTTTCCTAGATAGCAACCGAAATCTCTCCCCATTAGACATAAACAGATCTAACATGCTGCCGTTGTAGAGATAGGGTGCATATAATGTTTTATTTATGTTTCAAAACCATAAAACAAATACTACTTTGTAGGTAATTATCAAAATCAGCTCTTTGAGACAATTCATTAATTTTGCTAAATATCATCACTGATGTTGACAAGTCAGAACACCCCAATAAAGGCAATTCTGATGAGTATCTACAACATATGATTAATCCTTAGAATGCTTGGTGATTTTCTAAAAATTGATTTTTGTTTCATTGCTTTACAAAACCTTGAATATCTGCTTAATTTTGATGAGGTAAGATACTCAGAGAAGCAAACAGGTTAGATCACAGGCAAGACACCAATTTACTTGGCGGCTGGCCTTGATCTTAAACCTGTTTGCATAAACATGAAGTCAGTTCCAGTATTGTAAGGGTTAAGAGATGCAATATAAAAGTTTTTAAGGGGACTTTGCAGTTTATTGCTGTCTTCAGAAGAATTCTCGTCACAATATCAGTTGATATGCCAGTGACTGTCATAGTGTAACATGCCTTTATTAGGTGTCTTGAATGTCTATTCCCTGAAATAAAGCAGACATTTTGGGCAAAACATTTTTAATAGTAAAAGATAGAGATTTAAAAGTTAGAATTTTATTTCATGAATAAATGATTCAGGTAGATAAATTGTGATGGTATTGTTACATAAAGGACAAATCGAGGGATCAATGCAAAACTGTAGTAGGTATAGTAGGATTCACTGACGGGAATCACTTTCTTAAGTTTGGCATTGAACTCTCAAAATGATTGCTCACAATTTCTTTTTTAGGGTGTCCAAATGTCTTCTTTACAAATTATTGCAGTAAACTTAACAAGCCAATGTGACAAAAATAGAAATTGTTCTGACTGCATAATGAGCATTCTGGTGTCTAACTATTGTAACAGTTTTTTCAAAATGTTATTTGATTTTTTTGCGTCTGTAGTGACTGTTGTTTTGAATTAGGACCTGTCCAAAACAGAGATAGGAGAGGATATGTTAACCCATTACCAAACAATAATAACATTTGATCAGTTTGTTGCAGATGACTCTGAAAAACATTGTGGGAAAAGAAGAATTTGCTCGTAACGAGCAATTTCTCCTTTTCCCACAACGTTTTCTGCCTAATCAGAAGATTATTTTTTAATTCCATCACATTTTGAAATGTTGTCTGCAAACTCTTTCAATTTGAGACAGTCTCAAATTTGATGTTTGGTAAAGGTTTAAGTATGGTCTTCTTGAAAATGAATGGAAATTGACCAGGATGTGAACTGATACGCATAGTGTATAATATAAGATAATGGTAGGCGTCTAAATCTTTCCCATGATTGTGTAATTCTATACAATAATGTTGTAGATAAAGAAATTTAAGATTGGATGGGTTGCCAATTTGCCATCATGAAATAAAAAATATTTTGTGCAAAAATGTATCTAGCTTTATTGAAATTATTTCAGGCTTGATTATGCTAGGAAAAGCCTTATTTTTTTTTTATATCTATTGAATTATGATTTTTTGTCATATAAAACAAAATCGTACTTCAAAACCTTTGGTGAAAGAAAAACAGACCCATCATTGAGTTAAAAATCAAATGAGTGATCTTTTTCCTTATTTGCCAAAGTTATTTTCGTTTTTTTCTTGTTTGTACGATGTACAAATTTGTCTGATGTTGCGGGGTCCTGTGTGGCCCAGTGGTTAAGATGGGAGACTAAGATCCTGTGGGTCCCAGGTTGGAGCCCCACTGACACCTCTGCTTTCGTGGTAGTGACCTTTGGCAAGTCTTTTCAGAGTCCTAGTACTGGTGAATCCAAGAAAGCCATAACATAAAATTGTTGATACAGTGTTAAACACCATACAAATAAATAAATGCCTTATGTTGTAATGACATGTTTTTTTTCCCTCTAAAGAAAGTATGATTTTTTTTTTAAATTTCATGTGGTCTGTAAAGTATATTATGCTCAATGGCGTGCTTATCTTTGATGACGCAAAATTCTATTTTTAGAGAATTACCCAGCATCCTTAGGGTTAAAGAATGGGGTATGAGATGTGTAATGCCAGGTTCTAGGTTATAGATTAACAAGAGTCTAATACAGAATATATAGTAATTGCTTCAATTATGTTTGTGAAGAATTTCTAGAGTTTTGCATCAAACCTTTGATAGGTACTTGTGGATTGCTTAGGAAACATCAGCTTGTAAAGTCGCCATAATATAACTGAAACAAATTGTTGAAAGTGAGTTCAAATCATCTCTAACCCTTGAAATGCTGAAACTGATTTTATTTTTATGCAAACAGGTTAGATCCACGCCAGCCCCAAATTTACTTGATATTTAAGGTTTTGGAAAGCAGACAACACAAAAAATTATTTTTAGAAAATTACCCAGCATTTTATGGGTTAACGAATACAGCATGCTGAATGAGAAGCCAGATTGAGAGGGGTGAGGGTTATGTTTTAAAAATAAATATTTTTGTATTTTTTATGATTTTTGCTTCACAACACCAACAGCTGACTCCATGCGATAAAGGGAAGAAGATAATATTCCTTCTTACGTTATGATCTGGGTGTACCCTTCACTAATTGATGCATTGGAACTGGTCCAGGTTGTGCAGTCTAAAAACATCTTTTGTTCCCAAGATTTCAATGAACTCTAAACACTATGTTGAGAATTGCTTCAATGAGACAATTTTAATGAGTGCAAACAACACTATGTTGTTTGCACTCATTAAAACTGTCTCATTGAATCAATTCTAGTCAGTACCAGCTAGGAAAATAATAAAAATAATATCTTCTAATATATATTTTTTTGTAAACCTTTACTTAAAGAATAGGGGGGTGGGGGGGGGGGGGGCTTATAAGCTTCTGCTTGAGATCTAGATAAGGGAGTTTACCAATCTTTTTCTGCATGCACAATTTCAATAGCTACTCACAATAGAATCGCCTAAAATTTAATGAGATGATCCCAATATGTGCAAACGATGTAGAATCTTGATTTGTAATAAAGATATAGGTGTTGAAAATGCCCTTTATTTGTCTTTATTCTGAGTAATGCTGATGTTGAACTTATTTGTTTCAATTAATTTGGAAAAATAGGAAATTGCTTACAATAGCAATTCCTTAGCTGTGTTTTCAAACAATACTTAATTCCAGAATATAGGAATCTCTTTTATTTTCAAACTATTTTTAGTTAAGATGTAGAATCTTAAATATTAATTAGTCGGAAGGAAAGTCATAAAGTTCTCCCACATGGTCTTCCCTCTTATCAATTCATTTCCTCCCCTTTCCTTATATCAACAAAAGGTTATTATCAACAATTTTTTCGTAGTTTATGTTTAAAAATACTTTTCATTTGATGGATGATAAGAGATACAAAATAGTCTTTTATGTTCAATGCCTTCTCAATCTACACTCAGTGTTCTTGGAAATCTTGCTATAAAGCTCTCATTTTGGCAGTATCATGTTTTGTAGGCTCAGTGCAATACTAAACGAAGTTCTTCACATTTGTGCTATGGCAACCAATTGTTTCAAATTGAAAGGGTTTCGTGGGTAAATTCTTTCATGAGAAATAGGCGGAAACTAAATACTGCCTCATTGGATAAAATGATCTCAATGACTTAATTGACTTCATACTTTTGCTAAATTGCTCCTAGTACTGATTCATATTTATTTCTTATAAACACACCCATAAAACAACTTATAACCAATATTGTTTTCCTCTTGCTATCTTTTTTTATCAGTTTTGATTTTAACATGATTTTCAACAATCAATGAGGAAAATTGATTTGTAAATAAATGCTTCTTGGTTTGTTTACCAGGTCCTGTGTTCCAGAAAAATAAAAGCTTTGCTTATAAGTCCTTACTTATGCTTAACCCATTACCAAACAAAAACAACATTTAACCACTTTGTTGCAGACAACTCAGGAAACTTTGTGTAAAAAGGAGAACATGTTCTTATCGAGAAATTTCCCCTTTTCACACAATGTTTTCTGCCTTATCAGAAGATCACTTTTAATTTCATCACATTTTGAAATGTTGTCTGCAAACTCTTTCAATTTGGGACAGTCAAATATTTCGCGTTTTGTAAAGGGTCAAGTGCGATTATTACATTCAGTTGAGTGAGATCGAAAGATGAGTCTTGTTCATGACGAAGCTTTTTGGACTTAGGGTGCGTCAGCACCATAGTTCATTGAATTTACATACCACTTTTTGAGGGACGGTACTTTATCGATATACAAACAGCGGTCTGACCCCAATTACTCATTAAACTAGGAATGTAGTCCGGATTTACTCGCTTTGTTTTGCTTTATATCATCCTAACTGTTGCCTCATGAGAAATCGTAAAATGTCTAGATGTTCGAAAAATAGACTATTGTTCACTCTCTGTTCACAGAAATAATAATTATAGTAATGGTGGTAAAAGGAGCAGCTGTTTTCCTTGAGATGTTGCCCAAAGACATTTTTAAATGTATCCTCAATCATCTTGCTTTAAACACACCTTAGTCCTTCAGCGCTATCAGAGCTTTGATTAAGACAGTGTTTACGTCCAGTGGGCGACAGTGGTCGAGAGGTAGAGTATCAGCCTCTTTCACCGAGGGTCCTGGGTTCGAATCCCTATCAGGCGGGGTGAAAACTTCCTGGACTAACCCACAAATCAGCACGAATACTGGTTTAGTATCCAGGAAGCAGGAAGCAGTCATCAAGAGTGGCTTTGAACAAGCTTTAAGCTTCCTTCACAATCAATGTTAAACAAAACAAATAGGGTAAACTAAAATTTAAGAGGGTATGTATAGTGAAAAGGGTTCAGTGCAGATTTTACAAATGTTTGCACAAGATCTGTTTGTTACAGCTTGTATGTCTCTGTGAATTTACCTGATCAATACAAATAGGTTTTAAGGCAAGACTAAAACAACTCCCTTACTTTTGGGAATGACTTAACCATGGTCTTGCAATGCACCCTCAGCATGGTTTGTTGTGGAAGACTTTTCCTTTGTACCTGTTGGCTAGTGGTGACAAATCTAACTCTATGTTTAGAGGTCCAGAAAATAGGCTTATTTCATAGCATGATCATTTAACCCTTATTATGCTGGAACCAACCTCATGCTTATGCAAACAGGTTAGATTCAGACCAGCTGCCAACAATAATGATTTTTGTGTCGTTGGCTTTACGAAACCTTAAATATCTGCATAATTATGATTGGAAAAGATACTCGGAGTACCGGTGCCAAACAGGTTAGATCACAGGCCAGCCACCAATTCACTTAGTGGCTGGTCTGGATACAACCTGTTTACATAAGCATGAAGATGGTTTGAGCACTATAAGGATTAATGGCTCATCCACTATATGGAAGAATTGTATTGCACTGTGTGGCTAAAACATGTGTCTGACTTTTAAAAGATATTTTGACAAAAGTAGATTGTGAAGAACCATGGTGAACAAATTTGCTGTTGATAACATTGTTTTCATATTTAATCAAACTGTTTATCGGTGCCTTTGATGAATTTTGATTTATTGCAGAGACAATATCAAAGAGTTTTACAAGGGAAGTCAGCAAGACTATTAAGTCCTTCACATATTTGAAGCACTTATCAAGGGTTCAGTGCAAGACTATGGTAAGTGCTTCATAAATATGAAGCACTTACTATAGTCTTGCACTGAACCCACATTGTTATAGTCATGGACTAAGCCCTTAGAGAGAATTAAGGGGTAAGGGAAAGAGTTGAAAATTGGTTATTAGCACCTGTACATGTGATGTACCTGATAATAATAAAGCTGCATCCATAGGATGGTTAACGTATAGGGATCATGCTGGCATTTCAATGAGAATAATTGTCTTTAGGAACCATATCACTGTAGAAATGAATGTGTTCAAAGCAGGATAGATTAGCCTAATGAACTAGTCGTTTTATACTCTGCCAACTGTACTTTAATATTTTTTGGAATAATTGTGTTTTGGATGTAGATTTCAGGGGTAGCAAATTCTGATTTTGATTTACTAAATGCCAAGTCTTTTTTCTGTACTTGTTTAAATATAGGTTGTTTTAGTAAATTTCAGAGGATATAATTCATTTGTCTGATAAGGCTTTTGGAGAGGCTGGGCAAATTAAAATGGACAATTGGATTTGCCACCCTGGATGTGATCGTCCTAAATACCTTGATCTGTAAGCAAGGTTTGGAAGTAAACATGTTTGGTTTGGTAAACCTTATTTTGCTTTCTAATGATATTGATGTCTTGCTAGCACATATTTTTCAGCTCTGGATCCTATAGTGTGGGTACTCATTAGAATTGCCTCATTGAGGGTATCCACACTATAGGATCAATCTCATATGCTCGTAAATATTTCATACAGAAGGCTATGCAATAGGTCTTATGCTTACTTCTGATAAACAAAAGCAGGGAGATTTATTATTTGAGAGAGTTTGTCTTTGATGATGTTGACTTTCCTTATTTATGTGCAGATAAGTTGTTGTTTTTTGCGAGTTTTGCAGCAATTTCCTGAGACCAGGGAAGTATAAAAAAAGCAATGTAACATAACCTACTGATTATTGCTTTATTGATAAAATCTGTTAAATCCATTGTGGATAACATTTTAGGTTATAATCTTTCTCTTTGCTGATAAGAATCGTGAAATTTCTGTAATGTTATTTCATCATAGATTGAAAACAATGAGCTAGCCTTTTTGATTATTTGTAACTTGCTGATAGTTTTGTCATTAATTTAAGTTATATATTAAATCAATAGTATTAATTTATAGTTTTAAAACCTTTTGTAAGACATAACACGTCTTCCTTCATCATAAAGAGCAGGGTATTGTGCGACAACTGTATACAACTACGTTGATGTGATGTAAAATCCATATAGATAAATAAATGACTTCACAGAGCATATGATGATTTTCATGTTAAAGAAGTGAAGGTTACAAGATAAAATGTAGTGTTAATGTATGTATTTAATATCTAATATCCTTTTTATCTCTTCTGGAATACCCATGCAGGCCCTAGCTGCATGCAGGTTCATTTTCATTAAATACTAGATTTGTTTTTGTAGATATCAATCTTTTTGATAACTATTTTACACACCATATCATTGTAAGAAATCAGAATCAGGCCGGCTAATTATCAGGCCGGCTAATTATCAGGCCTGCATGGTTGTGATTTCAGGCTGTGAGATTATAAACTTTCCTACTGGATCGAGTTGTTTAAATTCAGGTTTTAAGAAATGATTTTCAGTCTTCCGTATTCCGTAACAATAGCAGGCCTGCAGAATAGGCTTGTTGTTATTTATCTTCATTCCTCACCTCATATTGACTAAATATTTTATTGGATTTACTGCAGATAATGGTAGTTGTCCTAAAATGCATCTTCATAGTATATTAAGGGTTCAATGCAAGACTATCTTAAGTGCTTTATATGTATGGAGCACTTACTATAGTATTGCATTTGAACCCTCGACATAAGCATAAGGGTTAAATGTCAATCAATAAGGAACACTTCCTTTTGAATCATATCCATTACCCCATACATAATTCAGATCTGCAACTGTGTGAAGTAGGACCCTGACAAATTTGAAGGGTTCAATGCAAGACTATAGTAAGTGCTTCATGTTTATGAAGCACTTACTATAGTATTGCACTGAGCCCTGGCCTTGAGGGTGAATTGTCAATTGCAAACGATTTGTAAGGAACACTTCCTTATGAATTAGATCTGTAATTCTGCATTTTATTGAGTGTCTGTGATTATATAAGGTAGATAGTTTGAAGCAATTATTACTTGAAGTCAGTTAACTCATTATCAAACAATGACCATATTTGACCAGTTTGTTACAGACGACTCTGGAAAAGGTTATGGGAGAGGGAGAAATTGCTTGTAACAAGCAATTTCTCCTTTTCTCAAAATGTTTTCTGTGCCCTATCAGAAGATTGTTTTCCAATTTCATCACATTTTGAAATATAGTCTCTGAACACTTTCAATTTTGGACACTCAAAAAAGATTTGTTGTTTGGTAAAGGGTTAAATGAAGTCCGCTAAGTGTTAGCTTGGATGACCCCTGGTAATTACGGTTGAAAGGTCCCTGAAACAATATGGGAGAAACTTCCCTATTACAAGTCTTTCCAGGAGAAGAGCTTTAACTGACATTTTCTGAGAATTTAGAAGGACAATACTCACGACTGATGCATCTTTAGGGATGGCAAAATATGATTTTAATGTAAATGCCTGGTATCTTTTTCTGTACTGGTCTGTAAAGTGAGTATATAGTAATTCAATTGTCTGTAGATGCAACATGGGAAGCCAGATTATGGTAATAACAAAGTGCAATTCAATGTCCATTTACTCAGTGTCCATTTTTTCATTCCTTGTTTTAACCCTTTACCAAATGTCAAATTTTCGACTGCCCCAAAGAGTTTGCAAACATTTCAAAATGTGATGATATTGAAAAATAAATCCTCTGATATTATACAGAAAACATTGTGGGAAAAAGGGAAATTGCTCATTAACGGTAATTTCTCCTTTTCCCACTGTGTTTTCCAAAGTCTTCTGCAACAAACTGGTCAGATGTTGTTACTATTTGGTAATGAATTAATCTGAAACTGAGAAGCAAAGCCCAATTAGAGGAAATGGGATAAATCTGGCTAGTGTCCAAAGGTTTGGGAAAAGCAATAATCTATTGCGTATGACATAATTCATTAACTAAGGGTTATTTTACTATTTCATCATTCATTGTAGTGTAAACATGTGCAATGATGATGAGCAAAATTAATTTTTCTCTTATTCTGTATTCTGAATGAAGAACAGGGTACCATTTTACTAAACAACTTAAGGAAAGTATCTGCTTAGGTCATAACTGATAAACATGGATAGTAATCTTCAATAAAAGTACAATATCGGAGAGACGATTCCAATGATGTGACGCTTTGCAATGTTGCTTAGCCCAATATTGAAATAAGAGGAATTGTTGTTTCAGACTGACAAATCTTAAGCGTAAACTGTTTAGTAAAATGGTACCCAGTTGAACAGTAGATCTTTGTATTTCGGTTTACTAATATTACCATGTGGCCGAAATAATCCTAGATAATATCAGTGCAGACTTGTAATTCGAGAGTCTAATGTTTAGCCTAAAATCATTCCTTACAGGGTACACTTATCTTTATGTGGAAGAGTAAAGAGCCCTTGGTGACTGAAGAAGAAATTGTTTGATATCAGATTAAATATCTCCTTTGGTCTTGATGGAGTATGTCTGCTATGTCACCTTGATTTTACACAAAAAGAAATTGTCATTGTGTACTTTTGTATTTATCATCTGCTGTTGTTGTGCTTTAACAAGATCTGTTAACACTTAGAATGCTGGATAGTTTTCTAGAAATAGATTTTTATGTCATCTGCTTTTCATAACATTAAAAATCTGCTTAACTTTGGCGAGGAATGATACACAGAGTAGCAAACAGGTTAAAATCACATGCCAGCTTCTCATTTACTTGTCGGCTGACCTTGATCTTACCTGTTTGCATAAGCGTGAGGTGGGTTCTAGCGATATAAGAGGTTATAGAATAAACCTATTAAAGTGAATGAGTCACTGTTTTCATATATTATTGAAAGTAACAGAAGGAGAAACTTTAGAATAAAAGATACATTACATTTTTCCTTCTGTTGACAGGAAAAGGCAATAATGTCAAACTAGAGATAGGTCATTATGAGGAAGTTCTCCTTTTATCACAAATAATTCTTGAGTTGTCTGCTGCAATTCTATTAACCAATTATTCCTTGATTTCTCAATTTCTACACATTTGCAGAAGAGTTTAGAAAACACTGTGGCAATGCAATTTACTGCTCCTAATAAGCAAATTGTTACAATGTTGTCTATGTAAATTATCTGAGAGTTAAAAACATCTTTGCTCATGTTATTCCTGTCATTTTCTGTTGCTTTCAATCTGGGCAAGTAACACAATCTTGTATTTTGTTAAATTGTAAGTACAGTAAAACCTTTTGTATGCAGCCAGTGAAATTAATGTACAGAGCAAAAATGGCTGCATACAACGGTTGGCTGTATACTGTTGTACAACAATGATGTAGAATTATAGGTTATGACATGTAATATATATGCCATGAGGGATTGAGTTAGACCTTTGGCTGTTACGTATAATAACTATAGGCGTTTATAGTCGTAGACCTGCATGCTTTATTGGACTACCTTTAAGTTGTGACAGTTATGACAGGTGTCTCTCCGTCTTGTCATTTCACTAACACATCACCAATTTTCTTCGCATTATTCTATGACTGGGTCCTTTAAGTTACCAGGGTACCATTTACTAAATATTTCTTGCTAAAGATTTGCTCAAGTTCAAAACAATTTTTTTCTTATTTAGATTTTTGCCCAAGCAATATTTCATTGTAACGAATCATTGGGACCGTCTCAGAGAGACGGTTCCATTGACGGCTCACATAATCAAAATGTAGTTTATAAAGGATTCTATTCATGTTTAACCCATTACCAAACAATAATGACATAATAAATTGACTAGTTTTTTGGAGAAGACTCTGGAAAACATTGTAGGAAAAGGAGAAATTGCTCTTAACGAGCTATTTCTCCTTCTACCGCAAATTGTTTTCTGCTCTACCAGAAGATTGTTTTTCAATTTTATCACATTTTTAAATGTGTTCTGCAAACTCTTTCAATTTGGGACAGTCCAAATTTTGGCGTTTGGTAAAGGGTTAATCAGTTATGTAATCGACTTACGTAAATAGTTATGTAGTAAAATGGTACTTGGGGATCATCCAAGTTGAAAGTTCGGTGTTGACAGCAGTTTATTTTAGAAAATCAAGGCAAATCTTTTCTTGTTAAGTAACATTCGTTTTCACATCAACTTATTATTCTGAATGGTTTAAAGTTATAATGGATGAATTAGTAAAAAAAAGGCTTATTATCAGCTACCTATAGTATGTGCTTCACATATATTAAGCATTATCTATAGTCTTGCATTGAACCCTTGACATGTGAATAAGCAGATTCTGGACTTTTAAGTTTTTATTTCACTGTTAAATTATGATACTTGACAAACCATTAACCTTGTATCTTAATACCCCTTTCCACGATATAGGATTTTGGTCTTATGTTGATAGCAATAGTAGAGAACAAACATGAAATATTAAGAAAGGTTTCTTTAAACTGCAGATTAAATTAATTGTCTTATTAACCTATTACCAAACAAGACGACATTTTACCACTTTGTTGCAGACGACTGGAAAACCTTGTGGGAAAAGGAGAAATTGCTCGCTAAGAGCAATTTCTCCTTTTACCACAAGGTTTTCTGCTCTCCTTTTACCACAAGGTTTTCTGCTCTATATGAAGAATATTTTTCAATTTCATCACATTTTGAATTGTCGTCTGCAAACTCTTTCAATTTGGGACAGTCGAAAATTTGTTGTTTGGGAAAGGGTTATATAATAATGAATTGCAGCAGAGTACACTAAGATGCAATTGTTTGTTTGAAAGATTTGTAGTTCATGAAAAGACTCATGCATATTCCCACAAATTTGAAAAAAAATACCATAGGTACCAGTTGTTGAATTGAAGAACCCTTGCTTGTATTGTTGAAATTGTTGAAATTTGAAATTCAAAAGATGGGGTAACTTTGGATTTCTTTTCTTTTTCAAGAAAAAACATGCACAATGATTTCATTGAGAATGATTGATAAGTTTACATCCAATTTTATGTACCTGTGATGCAAATTAAAGATATCTTTCTTTAGACCATGCAGGCATGACTGACCTTTTTTCTAAATGATCAGGACTAGAATTTCCCATATTCCTATGACATTGTACGAGAGACAAATAATAAGGAAATTTTAAGAGAGATGTACCTAAGATAATATATCTAACCCATATCTTTGTATGCAAAGGGTTCAACCAAGACTGTAGTAATGTCTGCACATACATGCAACACTTACTATAGTACTGCACTGAACCCTTGATATAAACTATACTTGATTCAACATCCTGAAATTACTCAATGTGATCCGAAGTTTGTCTTTGTTTGTTGTCAGGTCTCTTCTCAAAATATAGTAGAAACAATATTTAACTGGCTTCATAATTGCCCTTATCTGACTTTGCTTTTAATTTTGATAGGGACCTCTGTGGGCTAGTTGTTTGAGTTAAAAACATGAAAACACAGGGATTCTCTCCCATTGGTTTAAATCATGGTGACGGCACTGGATTTCCATGAGAGGTAGTCTTCTGGCTGGATGACGAAATGTCAATGGTTCTGTAACCTGGCTAATAACCAGTCTTTATGGGCAGTCAAGTTTAGGTTCTTTTTCAATCATTACAGTGATTTCTTGTTATTCCGAACACGTCCATTCCCAACAAAATGTCCGGATGACCGAATCATCCGGACTAATGAAGCAGAGCATGTTCTTATACACATTAAGACATAAACAGTCTGTATGCACACATATACTTATGACCCTTTAGCAAACGCCAAATTGTCGACCGTCCCAAATTGAAAGACTTTGCAGACGCCATTTCAAGACGTGATGAAATTCAAAAATAATCTTCTGATATGGCAGAAAACATTGTGGGAAAAGGAGAAATGCTCCTAACGAGCAATCTCTCCTTTACCCACAATGTTTTCAAAAGTCGTCTGCAACAAACTGGTCCAATAATTCCGTTCCCTTACAATTTCGTTCGGATTGCAAGACATCCGGATAATGGGGGTCCTGGTAAACGAGGCTTCACTGTATATGCTTGGCATGCATCGCACTATAACTGAAATACTGTTGACATGACTCTTGTAAAATATAAATTGGATTTTCATGAGAGGTAGTCTTTTGACTGGATTATGTTATACCATTGGTTCTACATGGCTTGTTACAAGCCTTTATGGGCAGTCAAGTTTGGGGTCTACTTACGTTTTATGCTAGGCATCTTAATAAAACTTAAATTCTGTTGACACCATGTAAAACCGATATAAAATATAAATTGGATTTCCATGGAAGGTTGGCTTACGAAATGTCAATGGCTTTACCTGGCTTGACCAGCCTTTATGGGCAGTGAAGTTTGGGGTCTTTTTTCATTATCATAATTGCTTGGTAGGGCAACATAATTGAAATAATGGTAACACAATATAAATCCCATTTACACACTCAGTTTTTTCAGGTCACAAAATTCCTTATGGGGAAATGGGTTAACCAAACCGTCCCTTCAGGCTCTTTGTATTTTCATTATTATCGTTTTTTCAGGATGTATCAAATGGTGACCCTTGACAAGAAAAGAACCCCGGTAGATGTGAAAGACAACATACAATAAGTAAGTGTGAAAGCAAGCAACCCTAACCCGTTACTAACCTTAAGAATGCTGGGTAATTTTTTAAAAACAGATTTGACTGTGTCGTCTGCTTTCCAAAACCTTAAATATCTGTTAGTTTTGATGAGGAAAGATACTCGGAGTAGCAAACAGGTTAGATCTCAGGCCAGCTGTCAAATTATTTGGCAAACCAGGACTCAGAATGATAAGTCATTCATAAACCAGGACTATAGTAAGTCCTTCACAAACCAAGACTATAATAAGTCCTTCACAAACCATGACTATGATAAGTCCTTCACAAACCAAGACTATAGTAAGTCCTTGACAAACCATGACTATGATAAGTCCTTCACAAACCAAGACTATAGTAAGTCCTTCACAAACCAAGACTATAGTAAGTCCTTCACAAACCAGGGCTATTGGAAGTCCTTCATAAACCAAAAACTATAATAAGTCCTTCACAAGCCAAAACTATAAGTCCTTCCCAAACCAGGACTATAGTAAGTCCTTCACAAAACAGGGCTATTGTAAGTCCTTCACAAACCAAAACTATAATAAGTCCTTCACAAACCAAAACTATAAGTTCTTTCCAAACCAGTACTATAGTTATTTCTTCACAAACCAGGGCTATTGTGAGTCCTTCACAAACCCAAACTATAAGTCTTTCCCAAAACAGGACTATAATAAGTCCTTCCCAAACTAGGACTTAAGTAAGTTCTTCCCAAACAGGAAGCACTTTCTATATTCTTGCACTGAATCCTCACCTTGATGGCATCGAGATTTTCACGAGAGAAAGTTTCCCGGCTGACCAATGAAATGCAAATGGTTTAACCAGGCTCAACAAGTCATCATACCTATAGGTAGCTGAGAATGGGGTCTTCCTCCATAAATAAGAGTTTGGCATTGTAACGTAACTGTATTAAAGTTGACGCGTTGTAAACCCATATAACCCTTTCCAAAACACCAAATTTCAACTGTCCCAAATTGAAAGGGTTTGCAGACGACATTTTAAAATGTGATGAGTTGTAAAACAATCTTTTGATGGGGCAAAAAACAATGTGGGTAAAGGAGCAATTTCTCCTTTTCTCACAATGTATTCTAAAATCGTCTGCAACAAAGTGGTCAAATGTCGTTATTGTTTGGGAAAGGGATAAACAGATAATGATTCCTCAACTTGCCAGATGTTATGTGTATATCTTCAGGACCCCTCTCACAACAAGGAAGTTAGGTGTGACCACAGATAGTGTGACTGCAAACTGAAAAGTGTCTTAGTCTAGGAAGGACCACTTATAAAGGCTTGGAAGTAGGATGTGACAAGATATGATAATCTGTAAAAGTTGTGTGTTTGAATATTCAAAATACTAAAGGAAGAAAATAGAGGAAAAGGCTTACCAAGGCCTGTAATTATTGAATAGGATAAAGGCTTCAAAATGATATGATATTGTAGCCTTGTAGAGAGAAAACTTGAGAAGTTTTGTTTAGAGAGAGGGACAGAATGTGATTTTCGGCCATATAGTTGTTTGAAACTGGTAAGGAAAATTACATTTTTTCTATTATTATTATTATTTTTTCTGATGATCATAACTCAAATCTTTTCCCAAATATGTAATTTTTTTCGAAAGTTTATGATGTAGACAATAATGATGTTTTTTTTATTTTTTTAAAGTATTTTTCATGTTAAGAAGGTGAAGAAGTTTTAAATTTTCAAATTGAGTTATCATGATTGAATTTCTGTAACTTATCCAATATTTTGATATGGATAAGCATGATTAAGAATATTTAGTACATCTTAAGCCGAAGAAATAAGAAACCTCTGCTAATAAGGCCAAACTGCCCAAAACTATTTCCATCTAATACCATTTGTTATTTCTTCTTCTGTCATTTTGATTTCTGAAGTCTGTTGCTTTTGGTATGTTAATAGAACAGTCGCCAAAACACATCAATATGAATATTCATAACAGTTTAATCATAAAACTTCATGACAATTAAAGCCATACCATCATTAATTTTTGAAGCTGTCATTTATCGCATTGACTTCATTTAACTTTGGAAAAAAATGATAAGTTGGGATGCTAATTTGAGTTGAACATGCCTCCAACAGAGCTACTGAGCCTTAAGTCACATTTATGTCATAAAATCCGATTTCTGGAATTGCAATCACATGATCCCTCTCTTCAGGGGTTTAAATCCCAGAAGCTTTTTATGTGGATTTGCATGAGAGGTATATCCCCTGAACTGTCTAATAGAAAGTCTATGGGTCTATAGCCAGGTTTACCAAGCAGTTGTGGAATCAAGCTTTTGACAGTTTTCCATTCTTTATCAGTTAGGCATGGGAAGATTATTGAAATAGTTTTGGTGTAATTTGGAAACTGATACAAACATTATCATCAAAGGCCTGAAAGGCCAGACTGCGTCGCAGTGGAATTGTATTCCTTAGTCTGAAGGACTGTTTGTGTGTTTGAATTTAAAAAAATATCTAGAAGATAAAATGCAGATAAACCATACAACTCTGTTGTATATCTTATTTATTAAAGAGAGAACAACTGTAAATATAAACAATGTGCAAATGCTTTTAAATGTATTCTATGAAAAACGTAATAAAAAATAAGTAAGAAATTAACTACAGTATTAAGTTTTTGTACGATGAGACATAACAAGAGACCCATGAAGTCCTGAAATACTGACTAAATTTTCATCGATATTGACAATCTGATAAAAGTTGGTGAAGATTTCAAGAACATAATTCAACTCTTTACGTTCATCCCCATCTCTTGCATGTGAATCAAAAATGAAAAAAAAATCCAAATGATAACAAATTGCTTTTGCATTTCCCTTACATATAAGTATGCTGTACTGAAATTCTCCTTGATTGGCAGGCAATCCAACTCCTATAGCCATCTCAAGTTTAACAAGGGGGTAATTGTTTGTGTAATTCGGGTTCATTGCACCACTGTACGTTTTCTTTACTTTGCATACAAAATACTCACTAGACAAACAAATGTAGGGAGGCAAGTCATGTACTTCAAGAAACTCAACTGAGTTGTTGTTATATTTTCTTATATCAATATACAAATCATCTCCTGCAACCAAAACTTGATCCAAATCATAATTCCTCCAAGAAAACTTATCAAATGGATGTGTAAAAAGTATGGTACACACTGCTTACCTCTTGACAACACACTAAACATCTCATTACCCTGGTGGATGTTTCCCTAAATAGGAAATTCATTCAACATTTTGTTAATCTGACTTTCTGGCCCAGGATTCGTTTCGACATCACCACATATCATCAAAAGTAACATAATAAGTAAGAGGTTTCTGTTAGCATGACAGACCATAAATAGCACTAAGATAAAATTTGGTTTACAGTCTGTGTCCTCATCTCCATCAAGTTTACCGGCTTGCAGTCGTAAACAAAAACATCCTGTCCTCAACATCCACTGATTAACATTAATCCCCCCCATTTCTTCACATAATATTGCCATGCAACTCAAAACAGTATCTCCCTTCATTTTCAAAAGATGAACAAATCGGAAAGGTTAGTGAATCCACTGTACACAAGTCGAACTTTTTCAAGCATAACTTAGCACAAGATAGCCGGAAATTCGAAATCTTGAACAATGCCGCTCAGCATGCGCAAACACTAAACGCCCCGGCAAGTGAATAGATAAAACAACATGTCTCTGGATGTAAACATTGAACGTTTGGAAGCGATCGTGTAATTTTCCAGACATGAAACCGTATCTCAACCCTAGGACCAAATAGTTGTATCGACTCTAGTATGTTCTCCAGAAATAAAAACAATATACTCCAAGATAACTCCAGACCGTGTGCAGTGCTCACAATTACTTATTACAACGTAAATTCCCCGCAAAAAGGCCCCGACAGGAGTATATATGTATATATGTAAACCGAGTGTGTTAGGCCCTGGCAAGAGTATATATAAAGTGAGTGTGTATTGAAGGCAAAATAAGTCCACAGAAATTATATAAACATGGAACGTTCGAACTTAATCTTCAAGCGATCAAACCATGGGTCATATGATTTTCCTGACAAGGCGACCCAATGCTAGAATCAAATATTTGTATCCCATTCCATCGAGAATACCTAAAAAGAATAAACAAACGTTTGAATTCGCCTCTGCGGTTCAACGTGGAAAGTAGTTCTTTGGTATACATGCGCGAGCGCGGGAGTATTCTCCCGCCAAAATTCGCGGAGAACTACTTGATTTTTCCCGCCGAAATTCGCGTAGGATTAGTTTTATCTGAGTGATCAGCCCCCGAAGGACAAAGAACGATTCAGATCGATGACTATAAGCAGTCGCGCATACGCGACGCTTAAAAATGAATTGTTTTTTAAAATCTGAATGACAGAAAATGATGTATAATTGTTACTATTCTTGAATTTCCTTTGCTACAGTAACATTTGGATAAACTTTAGAAGCAAAATTTTAATAAAAGAAGATAACAAATATGGATTTAAAAGGTGCTGGATCTTCATTAAGTACCTTGAAGAAATGCGTTGTTTGTAATCTAATATTGTAGATGTGTAGAAAACTTGAATATGTAGCTGGCAATTATAGTCTTTGATATCCTTTAGAAGATAGGTAATTACTTCAAATTGACAATGGATCATCGTAAAATAACATATTTCTTACTTCATGTATCATACTTCTCCAAACCTCAGGGAATTTTATCAATTTCCTGTCTATTGGATACTTATTTAAACCTTATTTCAAAAAAGGAAAATTCAAATCCGTCTTGAAGCCAGAAGCATAATGTTATTTTTTATTTTGTATATATTCATTCATGTCTATTTGCTCAATGTTAATGATAAAAAAATACCTTCAACCATTTCTTGCTTGATTCTTGTTGATCAAGTTAGAAAAAAGTAATTTGCTCAAAACAACTTTTTATTTGAAGGCTTATCCTTACTCTTATGTGGGGATTTATTTAATCCTGGTTCCCTGGGACAGGAGTCTAAGAGCATGCATAACCTCTGAGCTAAAGAGTCAGCTCCATAACACAGATGTTAGGTCTTGCCTTTTTCCGTTACCACTATGCTGTAAAGAATGAGGTGGTCACATGACATTACAATATTTCAATATTTAAAAAGCTATTTTACAAACCCAATTTTGAGGGTTCTCATTTGAATTATCTCAGTGAGATGAATTCTAATGAATACCAACAAAAAAGGGTCGGTTTGGACAAAAGAATGCCAAGATATACAATGTAATTGAAAATCTATTTTATTACAAGTCAAAAGAATCTCAAATCTAACCCATTTAGATATTAAATTTTAGGTCCATCAACAAAATGAACACCTTGGGGCTTTCTGTGGTATTCTTTGCTGCCATATATTTGTCAATGGCAACGGTAGAGAAGAGGTTTCCGACCAACAGAAATGGGGACAAGATGACCAATGTGGTGAGGAAAGATGGCTTCCTTTATGTTGCTGAAAACGGATTCCTACATCAATTGGATTTAGGGTTATCATCTTTGAAGAGTTTCAACACATGTGTCAGTGATAATTGTTATAACATAAACAAAGTTTTAGCTGTGTCTGGGGATTTGCTCGTACTTTGCGGTTCTGGTAACAATGGTGTTTGTCAGGCTTTGAATGGCAGTGAAGTTCAATACAGCAGTTCTAGTGACAGCTCTGATGAAAATTATCTTGCAGTGTCTACAAACATTGGCAAGTCAGCTGTTGGTTTAGCCTTTGAGGGAGACTTTTATTTGGGTGTGAGTTATGGACAGGATATGGGCACAAAAACAATAAGTGGTACAACATACAAATACTATATCTCCAGGACAGTCATAGACAAAAGTTTTACGCCCAAAGCCTCTGTGTACTTATTGAACGAGGAGTACCCAGTATATTTCAAAAAGGTCTTCCAACACGACAGATACATTTATTTTCTAACAAATCAAAGTGATATCCGAAATTCCACTAAATTTGTTTCCAAATTAATCCGTATCTGTGTAGATGAAGAGTATAATCAAAAGCAGATAAAATCATACACTGATATAAGTTTGTCATGCGGTTCAAACAGTGGAAATTACAACTTGCTGCAAGATGCAGACTTTTTACCTGCAAAAGGTGTCCTTGTGGCTGCCTTCTCACAAGGAGATGACCCAAAACATCCAACTGCAGACAGCTTTGTATGTGTCTACACCATGGAGGCAGTTAACAATGCTATCCTAGCAGCTAAAGAGGACTACATCACCTGTGGAACAAAAAACTACTCTGAGGTCCAAGCATCAGCATACATTGAATTGGATCTTCTGAAATGCCTGTCAAATGATGTGAGTTTTAAGAGTGCTTCAGCATGAACATATGATTTGTCCTTCTGGCTAAAGTTTTGTTTGTTAATTTAAAAATATTAGCCTTAATTAAAAGTAAAAAACCTCATCAAGTTCAGTTTCAATAATCGAGGGTTGCAGTTTTAGATGTCACTGATTGATATTTAATTAAATAACCAAGAAAATATGTTTAGAAACAGCTTAAACTGAAAGGATAATGCTTTAATTCATGTACATTTTCTCTTCTTATTTATGGTTTGATATGAGAACAATGTCATGTTTGACAGTTCATCTTCATGATCAATGCAGCAACAGAAAAATATAATGATTGTATTTTTGAAAAAAAGCAAGAAAAAGAAAGAAGAAAAGAATTAATAGAACAGAAAATCACCATATGTTTTAACAATAAAACTTTATTTAAAAGTGTCTATACCTATTTCAAACATAATTGCTAGAAAAATCACTTTATGTTTTAACAATAAAACTTCATTAGTGTCTATACCTATTTCAAACATGATTGCTAGAGATCAATTGCAAGACTCTGTTGCCGTTCTTTTTGCATAACACTTTTCTCACATTAACCGGCAAGCCACTGGCACGTGTGTTTAAGTGGGCGTCTATATCTACCTGGTTTGAAGCAGATATTTCTAAAAATAATGATATGACCCAAGTAAAGATGGTTAATTTATTTTAGCCAAACTCTCACTATACCTTGGTCATTGATGTGTCCTTTTTTTTTGTTGTTTTTTCAAATATCATATTATAAAATGCATTACTCTAATTCACTTTTAAACTGAAAATCATACATCTTATCCCCCTATCTGAGGTGAAGTGAAGATGTACATGAATGGCATTGCTTACTAGTTTTATTTAAATATGTTGGTTGTTTTATATTTTCAGAGGGACAGACATACCCATTAAGTATTTTACTTGAATATATAGAATATGTTGCCTCCTTAAACAGTTTTAGTGAATTGATATAATAAACCCTGCCGGAATAAAGCAAATGTTTACCGTACAAGTTTAAATAGTACAATTAATGAGCGAATTAAGTTATAACACAATTGATTACTTCCTTAGTTCTTGTGTCCTTCATCTGGAATTTGTACATCATGTTGTTTCAACTCTTTTTAAATAAAAAAGAAAATAGAACTGCATATTACCTACATGTACAATAGAAATAAAACAAATGGTAGTTCAAATAATATTTTATAAACTGCATGAAATGGAAAAGGACTAACTGGTCAATTGCTTTGGATTCTGCAAAACACTGCAACGGTTGCAAAATGATCCATGTGCCCAAACAATCATTCCACACAGTCAGGCCTGAGAGATGATTGCGATGATGTACTGGATGTTCTAGCATGGTCATTTTGACTGGGTCGCAGTGTTTGATCATCCAGACTCTGTGATGCATGGGTGGAAATTTGAAAAAAAAAAAACATGTTGCATCTACTGTACCAGTATGTTTATCTCCTTTTTATTCCAGACATATATTTCATTGAGTAAAGACTACATTTGTCCAAAGGCACCCTCTGTGACAGGTATTAAAGTGATTGGTTTTAATCCTCCTTTACAACCAAACTCAACAAACAAATTGGACAACACCAAAATAACAAAGGTGAAAGGAATAGATCGCTACGGCTTGTACCCTGATGTGTTTATTGGAACAGATTCTGGGACCATTAGCAAGGTAAAACTTTTTTTTTCTGTTGATGGTTTACTCAATTTTCCCTGTGTGTGATAAACTGTTATCATATTTTATAAGTGATTAATGTGTGAATGAAGCATTTCTTCTTTTTGCCATGGGCTTGCATTACATCAGGCCTTATGTCACAATGTTGAAGTTGTTTTGTGATATTGGCACCTTTGATTCATTCAGTAACTGCATTGATTAATCAATTACCAAACAGTAACGACTTTTAACCAATTTGTTGCAGACGACTCTTGAAAAACATTGTGAGAAAAGGAGAAATTGCTTGCTAAGAGCAATTTCTCCTTTTCCCACAAGGTTTTCTGGTCTATCTGAAGAATATCTTTCAATTTCATCACATTTTGAAATGTCGTCTGAAAACTCTTTCAATTTGGGACAGGCGAAAATTTGTCATTTGGGAAAGGGTTGATATACATCCATTGTTCTCATTGACATAGCTAATCAAGTTAGTAAAAGATTCAATTTCTCAACAAATCCATCCATTGAAAACCACATATCAAGACATATATTCTTCAAAAAATATTCTCACCACATCAAGTATGTGAATATGAGAAAAATGCAGTCATACAACGTTTTCAATTAAAGGCTCCCTTGACTATATTCAAACGCAATAAAAAAGATAATCTTCTTGAAAATATATAGGATATTCCATCGTACATACCGGTATGTTAAGAGCGAGGAATAATATACATGTACATATTTTCATGCCCTTCACAGATGTTTGATGGAATATCTTCTATATAATCATATATATATGACTCAAAGGTGATAACAAGTTCAACCCATACATGAACATTTTGAGTTTGTTAGATTTTAGAACATTTTTCGCTATAACTCTTGAGTGACTAAACATTCACTTTGTTTTCACAGCACTTGGCTACTGTGAAAAAGATATATTAAAATAAGCAGACAAAAGTCATTGATCTCTCTATCTGCAAACACACAAGTTTGATTCCATCTAATGATTGCAATGTGATTTATTTGTTTCTATTATACTTACTTATAATTATATTCATGTATTAAGCGACTAGTGGCTTAAGAAAATACCGGTATATTCCGATATACTAGTTAAAGGGAAATGTCAGGAACATGCTTGTGTTAAGAAAATTTCTTCTGTCTGAATGTTTTCACAAATTAGCTCTTTAAAATAATTGAGATTGAGTATTCATTCAAGAGTGGGCCAAAAATGACACTTGTACACATTTACAATTAAGTTAAGTCTTAAACTTTCCATTTTCAGTTGAGCGTGGATGATTCATTGCAAGTACACATGTATGAGACCAATACAGTCATAAATGAAGGGCATCCTGTCACAGATATACTTATTGGCGAAGATAAAGCTTATATTGTAACAAACAAAAAGGTAAATGATTTGGAAGAATAAACCCCAAAATTTATTGTTGATTGGGTCTGGTTGTATGTAAGAACTAACAAGCGTCTGTGAGCAATTGTTTTATGAATTGATATTAATAATAATGAAAATAATAATAATACTAATGATGATGATGACGACGAAGACGACGACGAGAAAAACGACGATATTATTTTATTTATTGTGGGTGAAACTCATTTACCATTTACAGTAATTAAAAACTGCTGGTTATCTTCTATGAGGCTCTCTCTAAACGAAACAAATGTTTTTTAGAGCTTACATTCATATCAAGTGATTTTTTCTCAAAAAATCAAAATACAAACATGAAAAAGATGGCAGAGCCATTCAAGGCTGTCAGTGATTAATCAAATTCTGACGCACAAAATAAGAGAAGCTTTCATCTTTAAAGAAATCAAGGCAACTTGATGACTTAAAATGATTTGTTAATTTGCTCCAGAGATTAGAATCAGAGTGTGCAAATGATCTTTTCCATACAAGAGTTCTAGGCTTGGCTCTCCCAGCCTAAGGTCTTTGTTTGTCGTTGAAGGAGGGTATAGCGAATACTATGTTAACTTGATGGTCTATATCCATTTCTCGTGTAGTCAGGAGTAAGATTGTTTTAAAGGGTTTTGTGCATCAAGATACATTTATGGTACTGTATTTGTTTGTAAAATGGAATCCAATTTAAGTCTGTAAACAAGTTTTTTTGTTACAAACAATGTTTTCTAAAACGACTTCATAATCAACAAATGCATATGATATAATTTACACACAGTTTTTACACATTGTGGAGGACAGTGGTCTAGGGGTAGAGCGTCAGCTTCTGGACACAAGGGTCGTGGGTTCGGATCTGCCTTGCGAACTTTCATTAATTAACATACAAGTACATTGTACTGGTTATGTATCTAGGAAGCAGAATCAAGAGTGATTAATCTAAGTTGTAAAAACTTGTTTCACAATCAATGTAAAATAAATAAGTTTAAATTAAGTTTTTACACATTTTATCAGACTGATGGCAGATTTAGCAAAATATATCCTAGTGTAAGATTTTTGAAGTGCTGGGATTAGATGTATGGAGTTTTTTTTTTTTAAATACATTGTTGGCAACAAATAAACTTGTTTCTTTTAAGCATTTTTTTCTTTCCAACTTAATCACAGTGTTTTTGAAAAATTATTTTATGATATATCAGAAAATGTTTTTAAAGAGTTCCAAAATTAAAGAAATTGTTCATCATTAGCTTTTACTATTTTTGAATGGATATGTTTCAAGTGGAATCAGACTACCGTTTTCAGCTCTTCTTTCTTTAACCCTTTCCCAAACAACAAATTTTCAACTGTTTCAAATTGAAAGAGTTTCCAGACGACATTTCAAAATGTGATGAAATTGGAAAATAATCTTCTGATAGGCCATAAAATATTGTGGGAAAGGGAGAAATTGCTCGTCATGAGCAATTTCTCCTTTTCCCTCAATGTTTTCTAAAGTCGTCTGCAACAAAGTGGTCAAGCGTCGTTATTGTTTGGGAAAGGGATCATTAGCTCCTGATTTTGTTGTCTAAGCTATATAGGAAATATACATGTGATTTCATATATGTTTATATACTTTTTACATGTGCATTCCATCAGGATTAACTGTCCTTCAAGTGAACGTTTTAGAATGACTTCAGATTTGCTTGGTTTTGAATTCAGATGTATAGATGAGATGTGTATTTCAAATACCAACTACATTATAACTGCTCTAAACCTATATTGTTCATGAGAGGCAGTCTCCAGACTGACTTACGGAATGCCGATGGTTCTACCCGCCTTGACCAGCCCTTATGGGCAGTTGAGTATGGGGTCTTCCTCCATCATTAAGAGTCGGGCATCGCTACATAACTGAAATAATGTTGATGTGATGTAAAACCCATAGTTTTGACATGGATGTAGTTACAAAATCATGTTCTTGTCTGTATATCCACAAAAGGGATAAATAGACAGTGTCTTAAAATTATACATGTTAAATGTTTTAGAATTAAATTATTGTCAGAAGTATGTCTTTGGGTTAAGGCTGTGGATGTAGGAGTTCCTACAACATTTTTCCTGTGCTGGATATATTCGAGGCTTTTATGGTATAAAGATGAAAACATTTTCAATTCCAGATTTCTTCATATAAGAACCCAGATTGCTCTTCCCAGAAAACCTGCAAGGAAACCCTGAAGTTTAAGAATCCATCTTGTGGTTGGTGTTTAGTAAAAAACAAGTAAGCTGCCCTTCACTTGTTCAATCCCCTGTAAGGGTGGATTTAGTTTTTGTAGACTTTCAAATGTTCTTATCTGTGAACAAGCACCTTTAAAACAAAGTTATGATCCTAATTTATTGATAGAACTATTTGTTACCTTCTGGGTTAATTATATTTCCCTTGCAGAAGTACAAAGAAGTCTGAGTGTCCACAAGGATGGATAAGCTCCCTTTCTGAGTGTGTTAGCATTGATGTCTCCCCAAAGTATATAGCAGAGTCAGAGGTTGCTGTAAGTGTTGCACAGTTCTTGATTGATTACCTTTCACTTACAACTTTTTATAACTTTTAACTTATGTTTTTGCTTATATTATTTGTGGGATAGAAGAAGTCTTTTGAATGAGCAATTTTTCATTTTCAAATAATGAAATTGTTTGAGCAATTTCTCCCTTTCCAACAATATTCTCTTTCCTAAAGGACAACTATTTAAATATCGACAAATTTGATTGAAATCTTCATCCCTTGATTAATTAAGGATGATAAAAAAGCAGGTTTTGGTCCAAAAGTGATGACCATTAGAAATGTGGTAAGCACTCTCAGACATTCAGAATTAGCTTGTAACAATTTAAGACATGGCATTTGTAATACATTTTTATGAAAATTAGTAAAAATGTGTTAGTTTAATATATCTTTATGTAGTTATGGTCATGTTCGGCCAAACACTAAGACATAGGGAAATGAATTGTGAATGCTTTTAGAAAGAAACCAAATTCTCTACTCAATTTTGATAAATATTTGTCATATGAATGTTTCTCTAAATTAATATCGTATACATGAGAGACAACAGGCCTGATACTTAACACAACAACACAAAACATTTCAGAAATAATTGTTTTCTTACAGCAAAGCGTTCGTCTCCTGATAATTTGTTTTAAATCTATGCATTTATATTAAATAAGGAAGAATCATAATATTTACATTAAAAGTTGGACCAAAATGTGCCTTATACTTTTGCACATTATGAAAAATAATTAGCCTTTGTTTGCATGTTTATCTAATTTAAGTGACAATTTAGTGATATTTTGCAGACTTCTAATCTTACCATAACAGCGAAAAATGTCCCACCAGATGTAACAACAGAAATGAGGTGTAGATATCTAAATAACAGTCAACAAATTGGGGGTACAGTAAATGCATTTAGAATTAGAGAGAATACTTTCAGCTGCAGTATTAACAGCAAACCTAGTAAGTTATCATGATTTTTAGACAATTTTTATAAATATCAATATGTCATTAATGTTGTCATTTTACCCTATCTTGAGCTTGACTAATTGGAAAATAGATAGAGCTTAACAGTTTACTAGTGCTTCTGTAATGTAGTTGGGGTCACACTTTGGTTAACATTTGCGTACAAGTTGAAATCTCTTTAACAACTATAAAGGATTTGGATCAAAACTTCACAAAAGTATATAAGGTTATTTGGTGCATTTGTCCTGCAGGACAAGTACAGTCTTTAAATGTTTTTGTTCCCTGTATGTAATTGGTTATGCACTTCTTAATGGTTTCATTATTATCGATATGTTTTTTACAGAGCTTGTTGAACTAACGGTGCACCTTGTAGCATTTGAAAAGAGTAAAGAGTTGTTTACTTATGCAGAAACTACCATTCAGATATACAAGTGTGATAGTTATAGAACGTAAGTGTTATATGTTTTCAAAGATTTGGTAACTACTTTGAGAATATTCTATTTTCCAATTCTGGCGTGGACTTTAAGCATATCATGCCTTATCATAATATGTATTTAGAAAATCTCCAATTTACTTAGGAAAACGTCAATGGTTCTTTCAATGAAATTTCAAATTTAACAAACTACAAAATGTATTCAATTTATATGTCTTTTTTATTTGATATGCTTAAAGGACACTGGTCAAACAATGCCCTTTAAGTAATAAGTGTCTTGATTTGTGCATATCGTTTCCTACTAAAGGTCATTGTCATTCCCATTATAGTAAGCTTTGTGTCATCATGATTGGTCACTGACCTTGATCCACAACTGTGGTGTATTGACTGACCTTGACCCATATCTCTGGTGTGGTAACTGACCTTGACCCATATCTCTGGTTTTCCCCCCATGGCAGGGCGGGGGGTTAGAAATTGTCCTGCCACTGCGCTGCTGAGTGGTAGAACCCCACCAAGTGCCTGCCCGTTTGCCGTGGGCGGCGACTCGTGTCGCCTGATGCAGGGATCCTGGTGGTTGAGAGAATCCAGGGTTAGGCTAGTTAATACCCTGTTTTTTCAATACACCACTTTGGCCTGAATTTGGGCTAAACGAGAGGTCAGGAAGGCCCGACCTGATCAATTGGCTGGTCATGCCTTGTCATGGGCAACTTGTTTTTTCATCAATCTTCCACCATACGACATATTTTCAAATTTATTTGAAATTTCTTTACCTTTAGTACCCCATGACGGTGGCCCATGGGTCAATCAGATGAAAGATTTGGTGTTTGATTGACATTCTGTATCATCCCAAATTTATGTTGCTTGCTTGGAATGACATCTTTTGGGACACATTTGTCCAGTCTAGCCCTTTCACCCTGAGTATACCATTCTTGTAACCCTGACTTGATCTGCGATGGGTTTCCCCAGATTAAGTCCCCTTGTTGGGCTCCATGGTGGGCGGGGACCAAGGATGGTGAACTTTTTAAACTAATATGGAATCCCATAAAAAAGCTGCCAAGCGTACCCTTTCTGACAGTGATTCAGAGGCAGAGTCTTCTCCGTCACCACTAAATTTTCCACGATTTATTGTGGTTGAAGCAGAAGACTCAGTCAAACCTATAACACACATATCACCATTTGTTATCGAGAAAACAATCAAAAGTATTCTCAGTACACCAAAATCAGTCAAAAAACTCAAAAACAACACGATCCTCATTGAATGCTTTACAAAGCAACAAACCATCAACATACTCAAACATAAAACACTATTCAAACAAGCAGTCAAAGTATACCCACATCCATCACTCAACTCATGTAAAGGAGTCATCCGTTGCAAGGACCTCCATTACTGCTCCTCTCTTGAAGACATCAAGGACAACTTGAAGTCACAGTCTGTTACAGATATCAGACGCATCAGTGTCAAAAGAGATGGAGTGTTGAAAAACACTAACACATACATAATCACTTTCTCATGTCCCACAGTTCCACCTACACTTAAAATTGGATTTGAATCCTTAAAAGTAGACACATACATTCCTAACCCTCTTCGTTGTTTCAAATGTCAACGATTTGGTCACCACACCACAAAATGCACCAATACGCCAGTCTGTGCTAAATGCGCATTTGTAGGCGCAGATCACAGCACTGAACACTGCACCGCACCTGCATGCTGTTTCAACTGCAAGTCTGGTCATGTTGCCTATGCGAAGGAGTGTCAAACTTGGAAAGATGAGAAGGATATCCTGACTATCAAGTACAAGGAAGGCATTTCCTTTGCAGAAGCACGCAAACTTGTCTTGCAACAAAAGCAAGACAAGGAAAGACTTGTCAGTGGGAACAGCTACTCAGCAGTAGCCTCCCCGAAGCAAGACTGCCATACCTGCGATCTTCTCCTCAAACTTCTTTTGGGGAAGTTTCCAAAAATGGCGGAGGAGCTGAAGGACAAGGTCCCAGCACCACTTCTATCATCATACATAGCAAAACAACCACCTCCTACACCAAAACCTGCAACTGCACCCAAACCATCTACTTCTGCACCCAAACCTCAATCAGCACCAAAACCTTCTACTGCCACACCAAAACCTGCAACTACACCAAAAGATACTTCTGCACCAACACCTGCATCATCAACTAAAGCTAAACAACCTGCCTCTGAATCAAAGTCTAAACAACAACAAAAATCTATTTCTTCTTCCAATGGTCCATCTTCTGGATCAAAGGCAAACCCTTCTCTTTCTAAGAAAGAAAGGAAAAACCTTCAAAAACATAAATCTCTTTGTTCAAATGATGAACAACACTCAGGTGCTGCGACAAGTTCTGTCGCAAGAACCCCCATTGCAACTTCTAACAATTTTGAAGTTCTGGATGCAATGGACACTGAAGAGGTCCTTGAAGGCGACTCTTCAGATGTCGGGCAGTCCATATGGGGTGGTTCTTTGGATGATTGGGGTAAAAAACCAAATACCAAGGACACCAAGTCACCTGCTTCTTAACTTTTTAATCTGCTGCAATGAATTATAGAATGCTTTTTTATACTTTTTTAATTTTACTTTTTAGCGCAATGGCTAATCCAATTATCCAATGGAACTGTCGAGGTCTGAAGGCCAACTTTGATGAGATGTCACTTCTGATTGATAATCACAAACCTGCTGCACTTTGTCTTCAAGAGACATTCTTGAAAGAGGATGACACTATCTCCCTCAAATTTCATTCTATCTATAACAAGATTTACACTGAAGGCAATAAAGCCCAAGGTGGAGTATCTGTCATTGTTAATAATAGTGTTCCTCACAAGCACATACAGCTTGATACTTCCCTTCAAGCTGTAGCTGTGAGATTATCTTTACATAACACTATTACCCTGTGCTCTTTATATCTTCCACCAAATAAACCTATACACCAAGGTAGTCTTGATGATTTGATATCTCAACTACCTCAACCATTTGTACTTGTTGGTGATTTTAATGCACATAACACCATATGGGGTTGTACAGATACGAACCGCCGTGGTGATCAAATAGAGAATTTTATGTCTGTAAATTCTCTTTCGTTCCTGAACGATCCAAGTGCAAAAACATATTTGTATCCAGCTTCAGGATCATATTCTTCTATTGACCTTTCCTTTTGCAGTCCAGTACTTCTCCCTGATTTTTCATAGAGATGTTTAGAAGACACTAAGTCTTGTGGAAGTGATCACTTCCCTATTATTTTAAATGAAAATAAACCTTCAGTCCTTGATCGTCCTCAAAAATGGAAGTTGCCCAAAGCAAACTGGAGTAAATTCCAGATGCTTTGTGAACAGAATATTGTTCACCATGCATTTGAGGACTGTGAGGACCCTTCCTTCCTTTTTTCTTCTTTATTGTTTGATGCAGCCAAACAGTCTATACCTCAGACCTCGACAAATCCCAAACGTCCAGATAAACCTTGGTTCACTTCTGAATGTAAGGAAGCCGTTAGGGAACGAAAGGCCTCTCTCAGGAAATTTAACCTGAGACCAACACAAGAAAACCTTAACGACTTTCGTATCCGCCGTGCAAAGGCAAGATGCACAATTAAAACAAGTAAGCGCAAGTCCTGGAGAGATTATGTCTCTAGACTTAATAGTCGCACCTCTACCAAAAAGACTTGGGACATGATTCGTAAAATGAATGGCAAAGGTCCATCTCATATTAGTCACCTGACTTCAAACAACCAAGAAATATATAACCCTCAGGACATAGCAGATACCTTGGCAGAGACTTTCTCGATGAAGTCCTCTGCTGAGAACTACTCTAAAAAATTTCAGACCTTTAAAACAAGAGCAGAGAAAACAAAGCTCAATTTTACTTCTAAAAATGAAGAGCATTACAACAAACTCTTTACTCTTAAAGAACTTCAATCTGCCTTGAAGAAATCACATGACACTTATCCAGGTCAGGACCAAATTCACTATCAATTCCTCAAGCACTTACCACATTCATCCCTTATTATTTTACTCGATATTTTTAATAATGTTTGGCAGACTGGTGAATTTCCATCCAGCTGGCGAGAGGCTTTGATCATTCCAATTGCAAAACCAGGAAAGGATGCAGAAGATGCAAAAGATCCAAACAGCTACCGACCGATTGCCTTGACAAGTTGCATCTGTAAAACTCTTGAACGGATGGTTAACGATAGGCTTGTTTGGTTTCTTGAATCGAACAACCTTATTGTATCTGTTCAAAGTGGCTTCCGCCGACAACGAGGTACGTTAGACCATCTTGTTCGGTTCGAAACGTATCTTGTAGTATCTGTATTTTTTGACTTGGAAAGTGCATATGATACCACTTGGAAACATGGTGTACTTAAAGATTTACACGATTTTGGCCTCAGAGGCCGCCTTCCTATATTCATTGCAGCATTCCTGGATGAACGGCTCTTCCGCGTTCGTGTTGGGAACACCTTGTCAGGTGCTCGCAAGCAGGAAATGGGGGTTCCCCAGGGGTGTGTTTTGTCTGTTACACTTTTTAGCATTAAGATAAATAGCATTGTTAAAGCTGTAAACCCTGGAGTGGACTGCTCCCTTTATGTAGACGACTTTGTTATATGTTTCTGTTCCAGAAACATGGATATTATTGAACGCCAACTACAGCAATGCCTTAATAAATTACAAATATGGTCAGATGAAAATGGGTTCAAGTTTTCCAAAAAGAAAACCAAATGTATGCATTTTTGCAATCTTCGTGGATTGCATCCAGACCCCGATCTGACTCTAGGCAATACTAAACTAGAAGTTGTGCCAGAGTTCAAATTTCTTGGAGTCATTTTTGACAAAAAGCTTTCTTTCTTACCTCATATTAAATCTCTTAAAAAGAAATGCCAAAAAGCAATGAACATTCTTAGAGTTATTGCACACTCAGATTGGGGAGCCGATAAGAAGGTCCTGCTAAGGCTATATCCCTTATTCGATCAAAACTTGACTATGGTTCTATAGTGTATGGATCAGCCCGTAAATCCTATCTCCAGCTGCTAGATCCAATACAAAACCAATGTTTAAGGTTTGCCCTAGGCGCCTTTAGAACATCTCCTGTTAACAGCCTCTATGCAGAGGCTAATGAACCTTCTCTGTATTACAGAAGGGAAAAACTATCTCTTCAATACTTTTTAGAATTGAAATCCAATCCTTTTAATCCTACTCATCGAGTAGTTTTTAACCCCCAATACAAACGCCTTTTTCAACAGGAACCAAATGCTATTGCCCCATTTGGTATTCGCATGGAGCCCATTACAGATAATCTTGGGGTAGACACTGATTCTATAGCCCAGTACAAGTTATCTGACATACCTCCATGGACATTGGACACAGCAAACTTTTTATTTGATCTTACCTCTGATAAGAAATCAGAAACAGATAGAGCTATCTTTCACAGTAAATATAGAGAGATAAAAGAACAATATTCTTCCTACAAACCTATATACACTGATGGATCCAAGGACGGTGATTTCGTTGCAGCTGCAGCTGTATATGGAGAAAGGGTTAAGAAATGCCGCCTTCCAGACAAGTCTTCTATCTTCTCTGCAGAGATAAGGGCTATTGATCTAGCCCTTAACCTGGTAGAAAATGCAAATTCCACCCGATTTATTATATTTTCTGATTCTCTATCAGTACTGCAAGCCTTATCGAATCAAAAGTTGGAGAACTCTTTGGTATGCCAAATTATTCAAAGGATCTCTCATATTTTGTCTTCAAACAGACTTGTGTTCTGTTGGCTTCCAAGCCACACTGGTATCATTGGTAATGAACATGCGGATAGATCCGCTAAATCAGCTCTTAACCTTCCCATTTCAGATTTTAAAGTACCATACACCGATTTTAAACCTTCTATTTTAACTTACATCACATCCATCTCGCAATCAAAATGGAATGCTGATGTTTTTAATAAATTGCATTCAATTAAGCCTACCCTCGGAGATGGTACCCTTCTTACAGGTCCGTACGAAGAGAGGAAGTTACTATTGCACGAATCCGAATTGGTCATTCACACATTACGCACTCCTGGCTCTTGGCTAAGGACGATGCACCTGAATGCATTCCATGCAATGCACCCTTTACCATCAAACATATATTGCTAGATTGCATTGATTTTCAAAGAATTCATGCAAGATATTTCAATGTCAACACTATTAATGAGCTTTTTGACACTGTCAGGATTGAATTGATTCTTTCCTTTCTCAAAGAGATTGGAGTTTACAATAGATTGTGATTATTTACACATTCTAAATATATTTACATTTATCAATATCATGAGGTGGGTGACATGAAAGTCGCTAACCTCTAACAGCCTTGCTAAAGTATTCTTATACCTTTCTTTATTGCATAGAGTAAACATAGCTACAAATTTTTTATCTACTTTTGTTCATTAATTACAAATTCTTATTTATTTTTTCTTTAAACAAATACATTTTAACCTGTTAATTTTTTATATCCATCCATCCACATCATCATAATGCGCGCTAAATGACCTTAGCTGTCGATGCGCCTTAAAACACCATTCATTCATTCATTCATATCTCTGGTTTGGTCACTGATCTTGACCCATATCTCTGGTGTAGTAACTTATATTGACCCATATATCTTGTTGATAACTGATCTTGACCCATGTCTCTGGTGTAATAACTAACCTAGACCCATATATCTTGTTGGTAACTCATCTTTGACCCATATCTCTTTTTTTGATACTGACCTTGACCCATAATTTTGGTTTGGATATTAAGCAAATTATTAACACTTTTGTGTTTTAGAATTCCTGATTCTGCTTATGTGTGGAAGTTGGTATCACATTAACTAATAAAGAGAATAGATTGGAACTTCAGATTTATTGTCGGTGTCATTATAATTCTTGGCTATTTCAAGGAAATTACATTTACAAAGAAAGTCTTCAAATTGTTGCTTGCAATTTGTATTTTGGAAAAAGTTGTTCATCACTACTCTTATATCAATATAAAATATTCTAAATGATTTATAAAGTAATATATGTACTATTTTTAGCTCACCTGAGCACAAAGTGCTCAAGGTCAAGGTGAGCTTTTGTGATTGCCAAATGTGTGTCGTCTGTCGTCCGTCGTGCGCCGTCAACAATTTCTTTAAACATCTTCTCCTCCTAAACCATTGAGCTAATCTTAACCAAACTTCACGGGAATGTCTGTTGGGTGACATTCTTCAAAAGTTGTTCAAAGAAATTGATTCCATGCAGAACTATGGTTGCCATGGCATGAAAAAGGGTGATTTTCTGCAATTTTTAAAAAAAAATCTTGTCTGAAACCACTGGTCAGAAATTAAAAAAAAATAATAGGAATGTTCTTTGGGGGCCTCTTTTTAGTAGATGTTCAAAGAATTTTGATATCTTGGAAAACATGGCCACCAGGCTGCGTTGAACTTTTAACTCATTTTTGTTTTAACTATATACATGAATGATAAAGTTTATAACTTTACAAACATCTTTTTTCTTTCAAACCTCTCGGCCAATTTCAATGAGTAATCATGTGAAGCATCCGTAGTTGAAGGGAAGAAAGATTTGTAAAAAAAAAAAAAGTCATGTGACCAGAATGGTTGTCATGTGACCAGAATGGTTGCCATGTCCATACAATGGTTGCCATGTCCATATTTGGTAAAAATCTTGAAAAAATCGTCTTGTCAAAAATCACTGGTCAGATTTAGAAATAATTTCACAGGAAAGTTCTTTGGGGGCCCTTCTATAAAGATTGTTTAAAAAAAATAGATATCTTGAAAAACATGGCCGCCAGGGTGCATTGAAATTTGAATGTGTTTTTGTTTTCACTTAATACATATATAGTAAAATTTATAACTTAATAGACATATTTTATAAAATAATTAATTTTTATATCTAAAAAAGCATGGCCACCAGGGTGCGTTGAAATTTGAACCTGTTTGCATTTCCACTATATACATGTATGGTAGAATTTTTAACAAAATACATCAATATCAATTTGGATGTCCAAATATGCCAAAAAAATAACCACAAAATGGCAACAATAGATCATACTGGACAAAAGTGCAGGCTGATCTTTGTACATACAATCTGTAAGAGAAAAATATTCAGCATTGTAAGAATTATGTACCATTTTAATGTCCCACATCAAGCATACAGTGTCCAACTTGTAAAATGGGAATAAGAAAAGAAGGTCAATGCATAGAAGCACAAGAAATTCTGTGTAAAAGTTAAAAGCAATGTTTCTAACTTTTCTTTAAATAGGTGGTAATCTCAGGTAAGGAATTCTAGGGGCATCATGGCCCTCTTGTTTCATTCTTTTTTGCTTAGTCATGTTTTAACGTTTTTTCACAGGTGTGGAAACTGTTTACAATCTCCTAATATCAACTGCCACTGGTGTGGAACAGAGCTGACCTGCCAAGATACTACATTAAGTTGTGCCCATAAAGTGGTAATTTTGTGTGTGATCTTTCATATATCCACATTACTTTGATATAAGATACTTTTTTTTTTAAATTATTCATGTCCTATTTTAGATTTTAATGATGTAAAGATCTTTTTTTTATGGAAAATACAAGAACCTAACTAATGATTTGTATGAAGGTGAGTTTCTCCTGCTGTTTTGATGCACCTGAACATGGCAGGCATCTTTAAAGGTGTATATCAAGTTGCATAACTTTGGATTACATTAAGAAATAATTTTGGCCCCTTTAGAACTCAATTTGGATAAGTTTTGCATTAAGGTACACATTTCTCAAACTTCATGCTCCTTCTTGTTGTCAATAAAGGACTGTATCAATTAGGTAATATAATTGTAGGTTACCTTTAGATAGAATAACAGTGTCATTTGATCTGAAGAAATAAAGATAGGTCACAAGATTAAAATTTCTACATTCCATCAATTTAAATACTTTTGAAGGAATTTTGATTGACATTATCCAATAATTTCAATGAAGAAGATTCTGAATATCAGGTGATTTCAACATTGGGTGAATTGGAAATTATTTGGTGCAGGCGGAAAAATTTCTTTCATCCTATAATTTTCTTAACAAAGTTTCAATTAACTTGATACCTCTGTACCTCTAGCCAGTCATAGCAATGGTTAATATGCATTTTACATTAAGATATTGGTGCTTATAACTGTGTTTATTTGAAACATTATACATATATATAAAACAAAAGCCCCAAAAAGTGATGGTTTTTATTCAGACTACCAATAGTAATTGTACAAGATTGGAGAGCTCAGAAGTATTTCTGCCTAATGGAATCACTCAAGATGTAACTTTGACAGTGGCAAACATGGTATGTATGCTTGTTTGGCCTTGCATGAAATGACCTTATGAAATAGGGAAGTTGGAAGTAATAGTTTATACTTACAAGGCATTTTTGTTTTTAAAAAACTTCAATTCCTGGTGGACATGTTTTTGTAATTATTCACAAATTGTTAACCTATCACTTTGTGATTAGTAGGTTAAATGTCATGGTCACAATGACTTTTCACATTGAATTGTATATTTGCCTACAGCGTAAAGAATTGTATGATGGCTGCCCACATTTGGTGGATGAACTCAGTTGGTCAAAGGTTTGGTTACTATAACCTTAGCAATGAAAATGTAGTACAGTAAACACAGCTTGTTCCTTCTAAAAGACACCCATCGTTACGATGCTGGGTTAGGGTGACCATTTAAATTTTGACAACACCTTAAAACATGCAACACAGGGGCAAACCACTGTAATGAATTGTAATTTTGTGGAATAAACTACCACACTGTCTTATGGACAGCTCTTGTTTCATGTAACGGTAACCCAATGGAAAATTGAAAAAAAAAAAAACATGTTGCCTGTACTGTTGCATGTGTTCTTTTTTCAGGTCTCTGGTGTTGATTATGTATGTACCATTAAACAGAATGAAAGAGATTTTGATTTTACAGCAACAAAAGTAAACAATAATGTAATGTGTGAGTTAAATGTGAGTTGCTTAAGTTTTTATCTTGTGAAACATATTATTTTCTCAAGTACATTGACCCCTTTTATATTTTAAAATGTTGCAATCAATTCCAACATGCAATAGCTGTATCTGCAGGATATTGTTTTGTCATTCCAAGTGAAAAACTTGCTTGATATGATGTTTTTTGTTACCTATGCATGGGAATAATTCACTTAAAATGTTTTTTTTGTAAGTGTTATTACTTTTGTAACCTGGTCTTTGGTACCTAAATGCAACTGAAAACAAAAGAATTTGGACATAAAAGTGACAGTTACCATGTTTATATTGAACTTAATATATTGTGTTGTGTGTTCAGAAAGATTAAGACAAACTGGTCAAACTGTTTATCTCATACAACCTACATGGCTACCATTTGAATTACTTTTAAAGATTCTTATTTCAAAAATTCATTGTAATGTTCTTCATTTGTTTGATTTGAAGTGTTACTAGGAAATTCCAAATTTGTCTTAAATCATGACAAAATGAGATCATTAGACAGTCTCTGAAAAACAATATGTCATAGGGCCTAAGTGCTTATAAATTGCATCACTTGATCAATTTCTGCTTTTTAAGCTCACCTGAGCACAAAGTGCTCCAGGTGAGCTCCTGTGATCACCCAATGTCTATTGTCTGTCGTGCGTTGTCCGTTGTGCGCCGTCCGTTGTGCGCCGTCAACAATTTTTTTAAACATCTTCTCCTCCTAAACCATTGAGAAAATCTTAACCAATTTCACAGAAATGTCTGTTGGGTGATGATTTTCAGAAGTCGTTCAAAGAAATTGATTCCATGCAGAAATTTGTCATTCTTAAGAACTTTGTCAACACTCTATCTCTATGGTCAATTTCACTCTTTTACTGCAAATATATAAAGTGGTCAGTTTTTAGGTTCTCATGTCATTTAACAGTAGTATTAATCTTGGGTGTTACATTGAACATGCTTCTGTTAGAATTCTGTGTTACTTTGATGAATACTTATTAATGGGACATAGAGCTAGGAGTTGTATGAATTATGCATAGTGATAGCTTTAGTTTATTTTAGGTATCATTTGACATGGATGGTGCCAAAAGCATTATGGTTCTCTCGGTTAGTCAGAAAAAGAGCTCTACAAAAGCAAGGATTGAAAACAGTGTTAATGGTAAGAGACAAATTTTCCCTTCAAACATCAACATTAAGATAGAGAAAGACTCTTGTTTTTGTTAGGGATGGCACTTCATTTTGTGGCAAGAAAATGGTTTCTATTATGCACAGTAAACATTGAAACGTGGATGCTTTTTCATGTCAATAACAAATAAGTATTTCTTTCTCTGATAAGATTTCTTCTGGCAATGCATGTAACTCAATGTTTCAGTCAGTTTGAAAAAGCTTTTAAAGCTAACCAAATAAAGATTAGTTTTAGGATTTATTTTACATTTAAGCTTAATAACAGGTGGGATATAACTATTTTCAGATAACTATAACACTGCTGCTTCTGATACTTAGATATGATATCTGATAGGGCCTTGAGATAACAAATTATATTCCTATTAGGGATGGGAACGAATATTCGAATATTCGAATATTCGAATAGCGGGTCGAATATTCAAATAGCAAAATAGTATTCGAATATTCGATTATAATGAACCCATATTACTGTATGTTTACCATAAATTTTATTAAAAAATAATGTTGTTTTATTTTCATTTTCTTCCTCTAAACCGATCCCAAATATCGAAGAACGTGCCTAGCTCCCAGGTGCAGTTACGATGTTTTTACAACGTATGTCACACAGTAAAACACCTGTGACAAATTACCACATCTTTTGACAGTTTGCAAAACAATTAATTTCTAAGTGTGAAAATAGTCGATTTTAAGCCGCTAAATCTAACACCTTAATGATCTGCACTTGCTCCTTATTATCCAAAACAAGTCAATCACGCTAATTGACAATTGTCAGTGTCAACCAATCACGTAACTTGTTTGTCGTGAAATTAAACAATTACTCTTTCGATAACCAATCGTAATCATGATTGCATATGCACAAAGACCAATCAAATAATGTGTTAGAAAGTATATTTTTCTTCATAATAATTTGTCAAACTTATCTTCATTCTATTTTCTACATCTATTTGATAAACATCACAATGTCTCCATCACGTGTCTGGAATTACTTTACTCGTTCTGCCGACAAGTCGAAGGCGACCTGTAACCTGTGTAACCAGGACTTTGTATTAATACAACATCCAACCTACTGAATCACTAGAGGACTAGTGTACTAGTATTCGGACATGCAGACATTCGGACATCAAAACGAATTCTAAAATCGAATATTCGAATATATTCGAATAGTTCTAATCGAATATTCGAATAGTGATTTCACTATTCGTTCCCATCCCTAATTCCTATATAGTCATATCATAAGCAAGGGTTAATAATGAATGAGTACATAACATCAAAACGCATGATATCCTTTTTTTATTCGAGATGAGATTAGATCATTTGACATTATGTGTGAGATTTGAATTAATTAACCCTTTATCAAACACCAAATTCTTAACTGTCCCAAATTGAAAGAGATTGCAGCAGACATTTCAAAATGTGGTGAAATTGGAAAATAATGTTCTATTAGGGCAGAAAACACTGTGGGAAGAGGAGAAATTGCTTGTTAACAAACAATTTCTCCTTTTCACATAATGTTTTCCTGAGTCATCTGCAATTAACTGGTCAAATGTCGTTATTGTTTGGTAATGAATTAGGTAGTCATTTCTGTTTTTCTTATAAGAACAAAAACTTGATGTTAATATTTGAAGGCATTTATATCTTCACTCATTTAAGCTTAGAAAGGAAATTTTTTTTAAGATGGTTACAATTAATAAAATTTAAATGAATAGAAGAACTGAATAGATATAGGATAGTGACAAAGTCAAATAAACTTGGAACAGAAGCATTAAGAAACATTTTGGACTGGTTCTTGTAGGATGATATTATTACTATCTTTCAGTGACTGTTTACAAATGTGAGCACCTAGCTTTAGATTGTACAAAGTGTAAGGCATTGAATCCTAACCGGTACAACTGTAATTGGTGTCAAAGCAACCAGATTAGAAAGTGTGGTCATTCATCAGTTTGTTCCCAGAGTGTTGACTGTCCGAAACCCAAAATTATAAAGGTTAGTGTTGTTATAGTTTGTTTCCATTTTTAGACAGTCTTGGACTTAAAACATATCTGCAAGATAATGCAATTACAATTGTGTTAAAAGAAAATGATTTTTTTTTAACTTTTTACTGCCAATGATGAACTCTATGTTTATTATGTTCCAATCTTAAAAAATCTTTTATATTCAAGGGGTCTCGGCTTTTACATTGACTTAAAAAGGGGAAACCTTAAGTCCAACTCCGCCTAAAAACCATGCAAAACCTGCAGAAAGTGATTTATCGTATGTCACAAAATCTAACAAAGTTATGTTTTTCGGATAGATAACAGCCTAAAAATAAGCAATCAAGTATTTTTTCTTAAAAAATTTGATTTTTGTGGATTATGGAAGCGTTTCAAAAAATGGCTTTTTGGTGAATTCAAAAGGGTTTATATAGCAAAATTCAGTTCGATTTTTCTCCCAAGACCAACCTCGTTCATCAAATAACATGCTTTCATTGGGTACATACGGTAATCATCTGTTGATTTCAATTCTAAAACCCGCGTGTTTTTTTTGTATTTTGATGTAAATTAACACAAAACAATTTTATTTGATTTCCAAGGGAAGCAACTCTGTATACCTGGGGTTTCATGGATTACTTCCCCAAAAGGGAGGTAGTAATCAATATCAAAACTTTTCCAATAACATCTTCTAGTACTTTAAACTAAATGTTATTATCATCTAAAAATTGCTTCTATTTAAAAATCATACATATCAAAATCAAGACCCCTTGTTTTTGCTCTTTTTATTAATAGCTGTTCACATGTCAATTTATTTACAAATGACTCCCTTAGCAACAACAACAACAACAGCAAAAATGGCGGGTTTTGAAGTTTGTTGTCAGTGTAAACATTGTTGACCCATTGTTGAATGGCTGTATTGTTTAAAAAATAATCTCCTTTTGATATTGATGAGATTTAAAAAGATGACACAAGGGCTTCAGCTTTGTTCATGTTTACAAAGTGTAGGAAATATTTTATAGTGCAATGTAATAGTGCATTAGACTGGTAGAAAAGTTGAAGGAAGGAGTCTCAATATGACAGATTGTTTTCCTTGTCACAAAAAGTGAATGACTTAATTATCCCAAGACAGCTGCAATGGAGAAAGGTAAGATAATGCTTTAAATGATTTTCTATTAAATGGCTTGATTTCTTTATCTTATGTTATTGAAATATCTTAATTTCTTTGTGATGGGTGGGGTAATAATTCTGCTTACTGTATGTAAAAAAAAAAAGTGTTTGGATAATGAGTTTGTGCTGCTCTTATATCAAAGGGACTCACTGACCATGCTTAATTTTGTAAAGAGTGTTTTTTTCCATTTCTAACGATCATTTCTTAAAAAAAGTCTTTATGAAAGACATTTCACAAAATCAATTTTGCATGCCTATAGTTCCTATCAGTTACAAAACCACATATGGTCAATGGATTAGAAGAAACTTAGTTTGAGATGAAAATAAGCTTCCTTTTAAAGGAATATGTAAAGTATTTTGCTCATATTGTGTTGTTATGTTCAGAATTATTCACCTGTCTTATACTACTAAAAATGCCATATATTATATTTCAAGATCATTTCCCATAATGTTCATATCTTAATTCTTAAGCCAAATTGTCTTACTAAGGATTTCCTCATTCATGTTTGTCTTATTTTATTTGGATTTAACATTATGTCAACAGTTTTTCAGTCATATTGGGATACCCGACTCATCATTGATGCAATTTGATGGAGGGAGACCCCTTATTTTACCTTTAGCCATCAGGGCCGGTCAAGATAAATAAAACCATCCCCAATTCCATTACTCGGCGAGAGTCAAGCACTCATGAGAATTCAAATATATCGCTACCACGATTTTAACAGATATGGAGAGGGTTTGGTAATTTAAGAGGCTTGTAGCAAATATTCCTTTTCACATTAATTCTATCTTTAAAGGAAACACCTATGCACTAGTTGTTTGTTTATGTATAAAAAGAACTTATCTGCTTTATAAGATGCAATAGAGTTTGATTGTAACTAACTTTGTTTTCTGATTTCTTTAGGGTTGTGCCCAAATGGATCCATGAACATATCATCTACAAGCAATGGTGAGACCCTCCTTTGATGACAGAAAGGTGTTCCTTATATTAAAGTCAACTAGACTAAGTAGGAATTACTGTTTGTGCAATGGGTGAGTATTTATTTCAAGTTTTTAAATTATGAAGTATATTGGAAAATTGAATAATCCATAACATCAAAAACCTGATGAATTCTTATTACCACCTGATAATAAGGGTCCTGATTGGTTTAGTGGTTAAGGTGCTTTTGTTAGTACTTGGGGATCCCTTGTTTAAGGCCCAACATTAGCTAGATCCCTAGCCTAATAATAATGAATCCAGGTGAGCTGTAACATGACTGAAAAATTGTTGACACAATATCTTTCTCTATAAACAAGCAAACAAACAAACAAACAAACCACTTAACAATGATGGTTGTATGAAATAATGTGTAAGAATTTCTGAATTCATAACTATAGTCATGCCAAATAAAGCCATATTTGAGTTCTCCCAGTTGGTTTTGAAGACAATCATGCAGTCCATTTACATAAGGTTGATTTTCTATGATAGATTATTTTGATTTACACAATGTACTTTACACTCAATTTTGAAATTATTCAGCACATGTCTTCACTTTAACTGAATCTGAAATATGTTATTAATTTTATATTGACTTACTTATTTACCCATCCTTTTTTTTTATCTTATTCAGAAGTAACTTGTGTGAAAGACAAGACAGACCAACCATGATGCTCATAAGAAGACATCTATTACAGAAATCAGCACTGATGAGAAGTTCCCTATAGTTATGGTCTATCTTATATACACTGATAGCTGATTTTTAATTGTTACAGTTCAATGTTCTTTCATGAAGATTGGTTGACTGGTCCAAATTTGAAGTTACAACAATTTTAAAGTATTAAACATGCAGATTTTGTGTCATATTTTGATAACTTTGTGATTTAATAAGATAAATTGTTTCAATAGTGTCTTGTGTCTTCTGCTTTTAGAACATTGAACATTGAAATAAATATAACCTGTTGTGCTAGACAAATTAAATCAAAAACACCTCCTCTGGTATGGTAGAATAAGAGGTATAATGAGAAAAGGAAGAAATGCTCAAATGACCAATGTCTTCTTAAACAAAGCTTATCTTCTATTGTTAAGTGATAAGTTAGTTCTACCAAATTTTGTATTCTCTCATTATGCTAATTTGGGATGTTTTTTTTTATATAAAATTTCCAATTCCTGAAGCTCACACCAATGTCCAGCAAGGTACACCCCCATCTCCCCGAACTATTCAAGTTCAAGCCCTTGAATGATAAAAATGAGACATTTTCAGCTTGTCCACAATATGATGATGAGAAAAAAACTTTATCTAATCTTCATCAAATGTTATGAAATCAATATTTTTTAAATCAATCAATATTAACTCAAAATATAAGTGTTATGCCCCTTGAATGATAAAACAGTGACATTTTATCCTATAGAAGCAGTTTGGAGACAAATGATTTCTTCATACATGTTGCTGTAATTTCCAAAATGAATATCAAAGAAATTTTTATTTTGATAAATTAAAGCAAGTCTATCGCCCCTTTTACTTACATATTGGAAAAGGTCCAACCAGGAAGGTGTTGTTTTCTTCATGTTTCCATAGCAACAGAATTGTATTGCACTATGTTTTCTAACATGAGCTCAGTAATCAATCTAGTTCAAATCCATTTTGTAAATAGTCCAGATACCTTTACTGGAGTGAAAAATATTGAATCACAGTCGCTCAAATCTTTCATTTGATGCTTTCTACAGTACTTGTTCCTTATGAGTTGTGGTCAGATATGAAACATACATCTCTATTTGCTTAATTTTTTAGTTTAAACATGTTTTATGTCTTTATATGTGTTTCATTTCTAAGTAAGGTGCATCAAGAAAAAAATCAAGACAAGAAAATGCCATTTTTTAATTATTTCATTTTTCTTTGGTTTCCATAGCAACACATTTTAAATGATTTTCTCATGTTGTAAACCATTTTATATATTCATGTATCATATTTTTGGTATTTAAAGTTTGTTTACCAAATTAAAATTGCATTTTGTTGCCTTTTATAGTTAAAATAGAATGATTTTAGGTGGAATGACTATTTCTATTCTTGTTGCTAGGGTACTTATTCCTTTTTGAGATATCCCAACAAAGAGGAAAAAACACACAGATTTTTTACATGATTTTGATAGAGGAGATGTTCTTTTACTGTTTTGATCATATGAGCTTTCTGTATTAGGTTGGTCTTGAGAGATAATCTAAAATGAAATGTCAATTTTCCAAAAATACTTAAAAATTAAAAAAATGCAAAACCAGTTTCATCTTGATATGACCTCTGTAAAAAAGTATAAAGTAGAGCAGCAACATTTATTGAAATTTCTTTCCACAAAATGATATTCTTGGAAACTGTTATAGCAAATTTATCTATTTCTTACATTTTATGTATGTATTTTCAATGGAAAAATGACCAAAAATCACTCTTTTTGTTATCATTTTGGGCTGTTAATGGCAAAAAAGATTCAATAACTAGAGAATATTTGGTTTTTGCCGTGAATTATAAGGCTTTTTCACGGGTAAGGGAGATGATTCTTACCTTTATGCTCACAATAGAAGCTTAACACATATTTCTAACAGTTTGAATACATATAAGTTTGTTTCTTTATCAGTATTGCATTCTTGAAGAAGTTGTATCAAAGCAGATAACTAGCGATGAAATATGCCCTTCTGGGGGGGAGGGGGGCAGAGGTTCAATTTTTGTTTCCATAGCAACCCTTTAAACGGTCTTTTTGAGTCTACAACCAATTTTTATTTTCACAAATTATCTTTTTTGGTATTTGAACACCTTACATTACACTACACTGGGTGACGTTTTATGATCATGTATACACGCGAGTTTGCAAAAGGTAAGAATGTCCAATAACCATACAATCAATTAATGTAGGTTACCCCCCAAAAACAAAAACATGATACTGATACGGGTAAGCCATATGCATATATATTAATAGTTAGGTTTGGTTCCCGAATTTTACTGCCGGAGCAGGAACGCCGATTTTCCAGATTAAACAGAACAATTAATGAAGGTAAGAAACAATCCCATCAAATTTTGTCCGGCTGGTAAATATTTAGGATTAACGAAGACCAGATTATCGAAGCTCGACTGTAGTCCCTTTTTTAAAAAAATCGGCGTTCCTGCTCCGGCAGTAAAATTCGGGAACCAAATGTCAGGTGTTGATTGTTTGTAAAACAGTCATTAAGTCAGTTAACTGGTCTTACCTGATTGTAATCATCAGTGCATGCAGGAAGTTGAGTTTGTAAAAGTTGCTTCTTTGCTGCATAGACAGCGATCAGGAGACAATGCAAGGCAATTATTTTCAACTATTACACATTCTTTCTTCATAGTAATTATTATGATCCACGTTGTACAGGTAAATATCCACCGGAAACATGCCGATTCTTTATTCCGGATTATTCGTTAATATGGACATTGCTCTTAGGAACGAAAGTGTCCGGACAAGCAAGGCTCGACTGTATCTGACAAATAGAGACTGTAAACTTATTGAAATGAATAGTGTTTATAAGTTAAATATATACTAGTTACCTAAAATAGATTTTTGATTTGCTTCTCATTCCTGTTCATTACAGTTTAATCAAGACGCAGCATATACATCTATCATGGGGATATGATAAACTGTTAAAGTGCTTTGTTTCATGATCTATTATGTGGATCCAAATAGATTAGAGGGCTGTAAACCCAAGTACGAACTGGGTTGACATTTGAAACAAGCAGGGTGGGTCAAAGGGCAATCAAACAGCTATCTGAGTTTTTCATCAAAGGATTGAAAGCTTGTTTCACCTTTTCTTATAATCCACATGTTTGTAGCAACTGTTTGTAAGATATGTTATGTTTTGTTCTTTATTATTATAATGTACTTTTGATCAGTTTTGACCACTTACATGATACTATTTCAAAAGATAGGTGAAGTTTTTTCATAGTTTTGTCACACTCATGCTGTTCATGCCTAGTGCCAAAGAAGAGTCATAATGCCCCAAGCCTCTTTTACTCTTTCATTGAAAATTTCAACAATATTTCCCTTTTTTGAAATCCTTTGCTCAAATCAAGTCTAACAAACACAAAACTAATATATTTCAGTTTATTATGACTATTTATGATCCCTTGCTAAATATATAAAATAATCCATTCATATGCTTTGAAGTTTGATATGTAACAAAGGTTGCATTAACCAGTACAAAAACAGGTATTTATGGCTTAAAATCACTTTAAAGATATGCAAAATATACAAATCATTCTGAGGCATCTGTACAGCTGATATTGTCATCTAATGGTCAAGTGCTTAAATTATTGGTTTGTTTTCAGGTTTCTCCATCCTTAGGTGGATATAAAGGTAACACAGAAATAAACATAACAGGCACAGACTTTGGAACCAGTGCTTCAAGTATAGATAAAGTTAAAGTAGGAGAGGAAAAGTGTGAAAGTTTAAAGATAATTCCAGCAACTAGCAATGACATTGATCCCGCAATATCTATCAATGATATGTAAGTGATTTTTGGATTGTTTTACCTTTTCAATAATCTAAGAATTTATATTTATGTCTATCTTGCCAGGAATCTAGAAAAAGCTGGTTTTGTCTATTTTGGACCAATTTTGGTCGCACCAGATCAATTGCAAGTTGTATTTTGCATTATTTTGGTTATTGGAGATCCTTTTTCATATCAGGTCATACCACAGACAAACATGATGGTTGAAATGGGTTCCCTCAATGGATATCCTTGAAATGGGATTTCTATTTTGATCAGAAATCATTCAAATGCAGATTGAGGTTCAAAAGGTTAGAACTGCTCTTGCTTAAAGGGAATACAAACATAAATTTTCTTTAAATGGTGGTAAACAACAAACGAAGCCAATTCTTTCAATTTACTTTTCTTACTAATTTGAATTTTTTTATTTAAATAAACTGAAATAATTGTTTCAAGTTATTCCAACTCTAGTAATAATGGATACATGTCTGCTATATGTTTGTTAAAAATAGTAAATATTAGTGATTGAAAAAAAAACCTGTTGCAAAAATATCTTTTGGTGGACATATTGATGCTCACTGATAAAACAATACAATTGAACAAAAAGGTAAGCAAATTGATAGCATTTTTTTCTTTAAATGAACTCTTCTTGTTTTCTCTATTTGAATTGTGGAAATGAATCATTAACGACCCAATAAAGATTTCATTACATTGGATGGGACTTGAGGTATGGTAAAAATGTTGTGGTAGCTGGCTTTCAAATTTGCATCCTGTCATTCTAGATCAGACTCGAGGTACATTTAAGGCTGACTCTGTTGGATATGCTTTCTGATTTATAAAGAGCCTGTTTATAGATTTACTTTTATCGCATTAGAAATACAAAATATTATTTCAAACCCATTTTTACAGCATCAGGCAAGATTGAAAGAAACACTTGCCAAAGTGTAGCCAGGTGTTTTTTTCTGTGGGGAGTCCTTGTGCTGCTTATTATTGAATTTTGCTTTATTTTGCCTTTTCCTCCCCTGTCCTTGCTTGTTTGAGTAGGAGTGATTGATATTAATGGTGAACATGGTGATGTGCAAGAGTATGCATTTACAGGAGAGAATTAAGTGTCATTTGAGAAAGTAGGGATGAGTGAGTTAAGGGATCAGGAAAATGCTGGTTTTGTAGGTTTTGGACCGACTTCGATTGTACTGGACAGATTACATGTTGAGATTTGATAATAGACGGATATGACACTCTACACACCTAACAATACATCTAGAATCATATAATTAATATGTTAATTGTTATCCCCATGATAAAGCAATGCCCTAAGATTTCCTGACTCCTGAGTAAGTTGTAGTATATTCTCATTGCAAATATTCATGTTACATTTCTTCACAATGCTTTACTTACATATTTCATTAGCATATGGATTTTGCCTAAACAATAATGATCCATATATTTTAGTTATTTAACTTAAAGCCATACTAGCGCTCATTTACACTGAAAATGTGAAAGATCTAGAATAATTAACAATGGACTTAAAAGTACTTTAAATTCCCTTTGACTGAGGAACTGAGACAGTAACATGTCAACATGATTCTTTTAAACAAGTGAATGTTAGGTTTGTTCACAATAAACAATAAATGAGGTCAGCCGAGAAACGTCTGGAACCAATGAAACCCTAGAAATTCTCCCTTTAAATATTCATGTTGTTGATGTTGAATAAGTGACTGTATTTTTATGTGTATCATGTGCTTTTTAGCTCACCTGAGCACTTCAAGGTGAGCTTTTGTGATTGCCAAATGTCTTGTATCCATCGTCCGTCATGGTTGTGCGTTGTGCGCTGTCAACAATTTCTTTAAACATCTTCACCTCCTAAACCATTGAGCCAATGTCAACCAAACTTCACAGTAATGTCTGTTGGGTGGTGCTCTTCAAAAGTTGTTCAAAGTAATTGATTCCATGCAAAACTTTGGTTGCCGTGGCATGAATAAGGGGGAATTTTTGCAATTTTCAAAATCTTCTTGTCTGAAACCATTGGTCAGATTTCAAAATAATTTCACAGGAATGTTCTTTGATATATCATGTGAACCATCCCTAGTTGGAGGGAAGAAAGATTTGCCAAAAAAGTTAGTCATGTGACCAAAATGGCTGCCATCTCCTTATTTTTTTAAAACCTTTAAAAAATCTTCTTGTCACAAACCAGTGGACAGATTTCAAAATAATTTCACTCTAATGTTCTTTTGGGGCCCTTCTATTAAGAAAGTCAAAGAAATTTAGATATCTCAAAAACATGGCCGCCAGGGTGCGTTGAAATTTGAAAGTGTTTTTATTTTCACTATATACTTGTATGGTAAAATTTATAACTTAACAACCTTCTTTTTTTCCCAAACCTCTGGGCCAATTTCAATGAGATATCATCTGAAGCATCCCTGGTTGGATGGAATAAAGATTTGTCAAAAAAAAAAAAAAAATGATCATGTGACCAAGATGGCTGCCATTTCCATATTTGGTAAAAATCTTCTTGTCAGAAACCAAGGATTTCAAAATACATCTGCAGGAATGTTCTTTTGGGGCCCCTTTTTTGATATTTTGAAAAAATATGGCCACCAGGGTGTGTTGAAATTTTTAACAAAATGCATCAATATCAATTTGGATGTCCAGATATGCCAAAATGATAACCACAAAATGGCAACAAAAGATCATACTGGACAAAAGTACAGGCTGATCTTCGTACATACAATCTGTAAATGTAAAATATTTAGTTTCCACATTGTAAGAATTATGTACCATTTTAATGTCCCAAATCAAGCATACAGTGTGAAACTTGTAAAATGGGAATGAAAATGGTCAATGCATAAAAGCACAAGAAACTCTGTGTAAAAGTTAAAAACAATGTTTTTAACTATTCTTCAAATAGGTTGTAATCTCAGGTGAGCGGTTCTAGGGCCATCATGGCCCTCTTATTTCTAACCAGGTGATCACCACTCATTTTTCCAAGCACTCATCGATATTCTAGATGTAACTTGAATTAAAACAAATGAGGTTAAATTGTGTGCTTAACAATTTGTGAAAAAGGCACTAAGAAAGATAGATCAAAAATAGTGCAGGAGTTATTGCGTCATGATAGTGTGGTATTTCGCTATGTTTGAACATATTCTTTCATCATAATAACTTATTTTACCCAGGTGTGCAGTTTTTTGAGTGCTACCATGCTTTTAACTTCTCTGTTTTTTGGCTTCTGCTATATGATTAGGCTTTTTTATAAGTTCATTATTAGGCTTTCATCTTTATACGTTAAGAAAATAAAGAAATCCTCATTTGTTATTTTTATCGACGGGGCAACACCAATGTAACAATTGTGATTGTACTTTGCAAAATATTTGGTATTATTTAGTCATCCTGTTTTTTTTTTTGTTCTTCAGAATTGTCTGTACCATAGGACCAAAAGACGATATTACAAGACTTGGCGTGAAAAATGTCACTTTCGATTTAGATGGAGTTCAAGCTGGAAGTGGGAAGTATACATTTGCTGTAAGTTTTAATGATATATATTTTTGTATGCTCATTTGAGCAAAAAGGTGATTATTTTAGTTAAAACATTCTTTTCAATTAACACTTTTACCTACCCATGCAACTGATGTTTTGACATTAATTTAACCAGTTTCTCCAATTTGATTTGAAATTGATAATAATCACATATTTGTTTGCACCAATATCTAGAATCTAATGTGTAAGCTCTGTAAATACTGAAGGAAATGGGTTGAGACTTCACAAACTATTTCTGTGATTATCATAGATAATCTGCACATGTCCAATGCGACCCATTGAACTTTTAAGATGTTTTTGATAAGTACTGAATCAACGATTAAATAATTTTCTAGAGTAAAAGGTTATAATGTTAAAAAGCAAGCAGGCTTCGAGTCAGGCTACTCTAGGATTGATCGTTTGTTCACCCTTAAGTATGTATGCAAATATCAAATCATGTATAAACACAGGTTAAGACTTGCCTGACTACCTTTTGTGGATACCGTTAATACATTTCTAAATGAATTTGGTAATGCAGTGCTTATATATTTTTTTCCAGAACCCAGTTGTGGCGAACATAACACCTTCTTTTGGCCCTGCTATTGGTGGAACTTTAATAACTTTATCTGGAACCTATCTTGGCATTGAAAGGGATGTACCAACTGTAAAAATAGATGTTTTTGGATTTTGCACAGATGTTTTATTCTTCAATGAACTGTGAGTTAAATATGATTTTACTGTTTATCAAATGACTTTGTCCAAAATGGGGCATGGGATTTTACATTGACCAATAATCTGTCTGTTATTCACTCTATTTTTAGCTCACCTGAGCACAAAGTGCACAAGGTGAGCTTTTGTGATCGCCCAATGTCTGTCATCCGTCGTCCGTCGTCAGCAATTTCTTTAAACATCTTCTCCTCCTAAACCATTGGGCCAATCTTAACCAAACTTCACAGGAATGTCCATTTGGTGATGCTCTTTAAAGGTTGTTCAAAGAAATTGATTCCATGCAGAACTTTGGTTGCCTCGGCATGTAAAAAGGGGAATTTCTGCAATTTTTAAAAAATCTTCTTTTCTGAAACCATTGGTCAGAATTTAAAATAATTTCACAGGAATGTTTTTTAGGGGGCTCTTTTCAAAAGTTGTTCAACGAAATTTGATATCTCAAAAAACATGGCCACCAGGCTGTGTTGAACTTTGAAGACGTTTTTGTTTTCACTATATACATAAATGCTAAAACTTATAACTTTACAAACGTCTTTTTTTTCCAAACCTCTGTGCCAATTCCAATGAGATATCACGTGAAGCATCCCTAGTTGGAGGGAATAAAGATTTTTCAAAAAAAAAATTAGTCATGTGACCAAAATGGCTGCCATGCCCATATTTGGTAAAACCTTAAAAAAAACTTCTTGTCACAAACCATTGGTCAGATTTCAAAATAATTTCGCAGGAATTTTTTTGGGGGCCCCTTCTATAAAGATTGGTAAAGAAATATAGATATCTTGAAAAACATGGCCGCCAGGGATTGTTGAACTTTGAACGCATTTTTATTTTCACTATATACATGTATGCTAAAATCTATAACTTTACAAACATCTTTTTTTCCAAACCTTTCGGCCACTTTCAATGAGATATCATATGAAGCATCCCTGGTTAGAGGGAATAAAAATTTGTCAAAAAAAAAAAATCAGTCATGTGACCAGAATGGTTGCCATGCCCATATTTGGTAAAAACCATGAAAAAATCTTCTTGTCAAAAACCACTGGCCAGATTTCAAAATAATTTCACTGGAATGTTCTTTTTGAATGTGTTTTTGTTTTCACTATATACATGTATGGTAAAATTTATAACTTAATAAACATATTTTATAAAAACATTAATTTTTATATCTCGAAAAACATGGCCACCAGGGTGCGTTGAAATTTGAACCTGTTTGCATTTCCACTATGTACTTGTATTGTAGAATTTTTAACAATAAATCAATATCAATTTGGATGTCCAAATATGCAAAAGGATTACAACAAAATGGCAACAATATATCATACTGGACAAAAGTACAGGCTGATCTTTGTACCTAAACAATCTGTAAAAGTTAAATATTCAGTTTCCACATTGTAAGAATTATGTACCATTTTAATGTCCCACATCAAGCATACAGTGTCAAACTTGTAAAATTGGACTGAAAAATAAATAAAGTTAAAATGTCAAGATAAGATTCATACTCAAATGTCGACTTAAAACCAGTACAGTAAGATAGTTTTGATTCAGTGCTGCATGTATTTCTCCATATTTGAACGTTGGTATACTTCAAAAGCCTTTGATAAGGTTTTGGGTACAAAACTTGTAGTTTCCTTATTTTTCAGCCTCACTTGTACTACACCTCTTGCCAGTGTGAAGAATGTTTCAAAAATTACTTTAAAATGGAATGGTCAGTTATACAATAGCACGGTTTTCTTTCGTTATTTGCAAACTCCAAATATTACTGAGGTCGGTACAGGAAAGTTTCCAGGGAAGTCCATTTTGAGGTAAAAATATTTTTAGATCAGTATCAAATATTGAGTAATATTTATGTTTTCATTGAATTCATTAACCCAACTATGTAGTGATGCACCTCCACCAAACAAACCAATGTAATAATAGGAGAAATTGCAAAATGATAGACATTTTATGGTTTATATGCTTTTGCTAAAATAAGTGTGTATCTTTGTTTCTTTCATTTATTCCATGTTTGTGAAGCTCTTGCCTTGTTCATAAAGGAAAGCAGTTTGGAAATTGTTTTACAAAATTAAGTTTCATGTATAATTATGATATCTAGACACTCATTACAGTTTAACCCTTTCCCAAACAACAAATTTTTACTGTCTTAAATTAAAAGAGTTTGCAGACGAAATTTCAAAATGTGATGAAATTGGAAAATAATCCTCTGATAGGGCAGAAAACATTGTGGGAAAAGGAAAAATTGCTTGTTACGAGCAATATCTCCTTTTCCGACAATGTTTTCTAAAGTTGTCTGCAACAAAGTGGTCAAATGTCGTTATTGTTTGGGAAAGGGTTAAGTCATGTAACCTGAGGTCAGATCACTTTCTAGTCAAAGATATAGATAATAGATAGTTGGTGTCCTGAATTGGAAGTGTTATCAGGCAAGGCGAAGGAACATTATTTGGTAAGCCGAATGCGAAACAGATAAAAATCCAAAGTAGAGCCTCATAACATTTTCTATTCAAAGACCCCACCCTCTATTCTTTCTATCTTGTTACCTTTATGGATTTAAAAAAAGAAACACTAATGAGAACAAAAAATAAATAAAAAAAAGAAATAAAAATATCGAGAGTAAATATTAGGTGAAAATCAATATTAGGCGACAGTAAACAAGTGGAGATTGATGCATACATAACAACATACATCATGGCATCAATTATGACATCATGGTAAATCACTCAACAGCATTTTATGTGGCACTGTAACTTGCACTGGTGATAGAATAAAATAATTTAACCTTGTTTAAAACTTTGCTTACTTTTTGCTCAATCTGAATAATACTTTATCAGGATGCTTATTAAAAACCCCAAGTAAACAGATAATTCACACTATTTTCTGTAATGAAACTATTGTGAAGAGAAATATGGTATTTTGAATTCTAACATGATGTCACTGTTTTCAATATTTGAAAAATAAAAAAACAACATTTGAGACAATATCTTAAGTTCTTAACATTTTTTGCATGGAGTTTGTTCTACTGACTTTTATTCTGAAAATGGTTCATTACGGATAAAACGTTACTTATCTGAATAAGACACTTGAAACACTTAATGTATACAATATAGATGGTCTGCATAATCTGATGGTGACTTTGTTACAATATTATCTTGTTGAAATCAATGCCAAGTTTGAAAATTGGTCAAATTGGAAGTAAGGCTAGTCTCCAGGTAGAATACCTAATTAACCCCTAGAACAATGTCAAGATCATGGTTTGGCTCAATCTTGATGGTATGTTAATGAAATGTTTATCATTCATTTGCTTTTTTTGCCAGCTTTTAATGTGTGATCTTCTATTGCCTTGCATAGAAAACTTCTATCATGCAGATTAATTCAAGTCTCTCATGACCTTCTTGGTTGATGCAGCCAAAATGGCAAGACAATCAAAGGACAGCATAAATAGAAATGTATCCAAACATAGTAAACGTTCACTGTTCAGTATTTTCTTGTGTTTTTTTTTACAGTGGTGGCACTAAATTGCTTTCAAATGGAATTGGACTGAAAAATGCAGCCACGGTGATTGTCACTGCTGAATATGCAGGAGATGTAGAGGTATTCTTCTGATCATTTCCATTTGTCAGGATAAAGTGCATGAATGTTTATAATATAGTTACTTACATTTCTTTTTCAATCTAATTTTACTGCCTCATCTAAAGGTAAACTAAACAAAAATAAGGTGAGATATACTACTTACCCAGGCATTGGCACCGGCATCACACATTGGTTTAACCCATTACTAAACAATAACGACTTTTGACCAGTCTGTTGACGATGACTCTGGAAAACATGGTGGGAAAAAGGTGAAATTGCTCTTATTGATTAATTTCTCATTTTCCCACAATGTTTATTTATCAATTTCATCTCATTTGAAATGTCATCAGCAAAGTCTTCCAATATTGGACAGTTAAAAAGTTTGGTGTTTGGTAAAGGGTTAAGCTTTTTAGCAAGTTTGTTTCTATTTAACTACTTAGGAAATGGGTTTAAACTTCACACATGTGTTCAGAGCCATTGAGACAGGGTACCAGCTTTGGTTATTTGTTTATTTTGTACTCTGTGTATGAAAAATAATTTTAGAAAAACATAAAAATAATGATAAAGTCCTTATAAAAACTGGCATAAATTTGGTTCCCATTAAGAGAGAAATCTTAAGCCATTTTTGACATATCTTTTAACAGTATTTCAAGTATCGTGTTTGACAATTAAGATAGTTAATCTAATATATTTGACTTATTATTACCATCAGACATGTTTTCTAAAAATTAAATAAAGTTGGCCATTTTAACTGGTCCTGGATCTAGCCTGTTTGCATAAGCATGAAGTCTGTTCTAGTACTATAAGAGTTAACATTTGTTTTATTTAGCCATTCTCCTTGAATGTCAATATAAGGGTCAAGATAAGTGGACATTGTTTGAGTTATTTGAAGTGATGTTAACTAGCCATAGAATCCCCAAACTCTAACTTTACATTATTTTTTTGTTTAGTCAACTACCTGTGTTCCTTCTTCTGATACATCAATGAGTTGCAACCTGCCTAAAGCCCCAAATACAGCTATAAAAGAGATGAAAGAAAACGTTGGAGAAAAAAGGAAGAAGAGGTCAATGGTAGATGAAAGCATTTCAATTAAAATATCAATTAAAATGGATGGATATTTGAAGAAATTTGATATAGATTACTTTCGAGACCCTGAATTGGAAAAATTCCAAGAAACTACAACTGTCTTCAAGAGTGGAGAACGGAGGTTAATGATTACGGTGAGTCTACTCTTATATGTTCTACTTGTTCCTTTTTTGGGTTCACTAACTTCTACTTAAACACATATCTTACATTTAAAAGGGGGTCCTGCATGGCCTACTGGTTAAGGTAGTGGACTTTGGGGTCCCAGGTTCAAGCGTCATCAAACCTGGTAAGTTGGGAGTGTCTTTTGGTAAGACTTAAGAGCCCTAGACTAGTACTGGTGAATCCAGTGGTCATTACATACCAGTAACCGTATTTTAAATGAAACATGAGTTGAAGTATGATAAGCCAGATAGTTGAATAAATGGTTAATCAAAAAACCGCTCTTTGAAGACATTTCTTCCCAATTAGGTTTTTGTCTTAGAGCTTAAGAAAAATGATATTCAATACATTTTAGGATTTACCATGTATAAAACTTGACTATCTGAAGAAAGATGAGAGCTATACTTCTCAGCATCGGCATAACCCATTTGTTAAAATTTTTTATATGCAATTTTGTATCACATTAACTGCTGTATTGAATGGATTGATACTTCACACATGTCTTCAGTTTTATTATGAAAGGTTCCTGACCAGGTTCCATAACTCTTGTTTTGAATTTAAGGAAATTTTGCCCCCTTTTGTACTTAAAACTGTTTGGTTAAGTTTTTACATTCACATTTCTATCTCATCAACTTCTGCATTGATCAGATTGAAACTGCACATATGTTTTTAGGTCGTAATTGTAGGCCACTGTCAATATCTGAATTCTGGATTTGATTTTGAGTAACTTTTGGCCTTCTTTGTACTTTAAAAATCTGTTCAAGTTTTGCTTGCATGTGGACTAAGGGTCATAATGTAAGTTTACATACCAAGAGCAATACCTCTGCTTCAGGTTTAAAGCAAGTTATACCAGTTACTGTTCTAAGAAAATCTTGGTTTAATTAGTTTTTTGTGTATCCTCTTGAAATACTGGCATAAAAGGTAGTCATTTCAATCATGCAACATCACATAGGAAGGATGACATCTGTTTAATTGATATTTCAGGGAAACTATCTCAACCTAGTTGGAGGTGCTAAAGATTATTCCGTTCTAATTGGTAATGGAAACTGTTTAGTTATCGAGGTGACAAGATCGAACATCACATGTATTCCACCGCAAGACAGTCCAAATAAGACAGCAGAGATATTTGAAGTTGTAGTAAGTTTTATATTTCGTTTTTAGATTAGCATATGTTCCACTTGCTTGATGTAAGAGTAGTGTATTTTGAGCTCCTGTTTGTTCTAGGAAGTTAATTAGTATTTTGCTATATTTCATATTTGCATAAACCCAGTGTTCTCTATAAGAACAGGCGCTGGCCAAAATGACTGCTTTAAATGATGTTTTGGCTGGTCCAAATTTGCGAAGATGTTTTAAGGACTCCCATGGACCCCATTCCAGTGGTCTGTTCAGATATTGTTTTGGCCTGTTCAACCAATTCTTATTGAGAGCACTGTCTACCATAAATATATAACATATGACAGGTGAGTGAAATAATGCTATTGTTTGATACACATATTTGTACAGGTTTAATGCTTTTGAATTCAGGTGCAGCTTGGAAATTTCAAGAAAGAAGTGGGGTATGTTCGATATGAGATAGTGACATTGGGTGCCTCCCTGCAGAACATTGTAATCATTGTGGTGCCTATTGTAGTTGGATTGGTGCTTATTGGTATTATAGGTAAGTTAACAAAGTCTTTTCAGCATGATTTTCTCAACAGAAGTTTCAGTGCTAAGTAAATATATTCTACCAAAAAAAAAGGAGCCGATATTATATTTAACTCCGCCCCTTTCTACAGATTTCCCGACATGCACAACCTTGAAAAATCGATATCCGCTTGACACACTTTTATATCGAATGCATCCAGACGTAGAGTGAAATATCTACGTCTGGATCATTCGGATTAGTGCTAAGGGGGAACAAACTTTTTTAAAAAGTTAGGAGGTGGAGTTATTCCCCTTGTTGCTATGGCAATCTGGTGCCAAATTTGAAAAAAATTTCTTCTCCCCATCCAGCGGATGGATTTAAAAACTTTTTTCATAGAAATGTTTTTCTATCAACTATTTATCAAGTTAATATAAATAATGATGATATCTCAAAGAACATAGGGCGGCACTAACTCTCCATATTTGGAATATACAGCAAATGCCTTCATCAAACTTTACCATTGGCATTAACTTTTCAAATATAGTAGATAGGAACTTGATATTTGGCATGCAAGTGTTTCTCATGGAGCTACAAACCATTATTACTGAAAATTTAACCACAACTGTAATAAATACTCTTGAATCATTGGAGAAATATTTTTCTCTCAATTGATTCAGCCAGCAGACTTAAAGGTCATATGTACAGGTTGGGTTTATTTCATAAAATAGAAATATGAAGTAAAAGAATCACATTGAAATTATTTGCAACATTTTAGCATAACGCATTACGTCATAAATCACCGTGATAGCGCACCGATTAATAAAAGTTTGTATGACTTACTTCCCTTTGCTGTGACGTCACTCGTGATCCACTAAATGCGCCATGTAAAGGGCGTGAAGAGCGATCGCTGGTTAGAATTGGTGTTTTTCTTCAAATAAACGATCCTAAAGTCATTGTTTGGATTGACAGCGCATTTTCTTTATAGAATATGATTCATTTTATAAGAATATCAATTTGAAAAAAGATAAATTAATAACTTAACCTGTGAATTTGCATGGATTTGTCATTGCGTAAACCTGTTCATATTGAAGGAACGGCTTGAAATTTGGACGATTTTCCTTGAAATAAATGATTCTTAAGTCATTGTTTGGATTGACAGTGAATTTTCTATACTGGATATTTTTCATATTATAAGAATATCCATTTGAAAAAATTAAATTAGTGACTTAACGCGTGAATTTACAAGGATATGTCAATGCGTTCATATGAAAGGAACGGCTTGAAATTGGGACGATTTTCCTCGAAATAGCAATCCTTAAGTCAATGTTTGGATTGACAGTGTATTTTCTTTATTGAATATGTTTCATATTATAAGAATATTCTTCTGAAAAAAAAAGTAAGTGACGTAACGCGTAAATTTGAAAGGATTTGTAAATGTTTTCATATGTAAGAATCGGTTTGAAATTTTGACAATATTTGTGAAAACAGCTATTTTTATTGATATTTGTTGGAAAAAAACCATGAGTACTTTTTCGTCAATGATTGTGTATTAGCATTAAGGTTTTAATTGAGTAGTAAACAAAGACATAGATCTGAATAAACGAATTGTCTTAAAACTGTTCATTGTTTAAATATTAACTGTCAAATTCACCCTGCATTGTCTTATCAATACATGAAATGAAACGGGAGAAGATCATAAATTGCGAACAAACAAACCGTATTATAACCCAACTTACTTGTGATACGAAGGTTATCCTTTAACTCACATTTTCACCACACATCCAAATTTCAAAACTAAACACTGGCACATTCAAGAGTATTTGTTAAAATTCTTTTAAACTTTTCAGTAAGTCCACCCCCAGTAAGAGGTCTATGATTTCGAAATTGATTCCGATGTCGTCTTTTTAGATCAACTGTTTTGACTTAAGAATTGTTTTTCATATTCACTTTACATTTATGTTCGTTTTATCTCGTGTAAGTAGCCTTGACATAATGAGCATTTAATTTTCGGACAGGTTTGATAATTAACAGCTAAAACAAAAAAATCGTCATAGTTTATTTTACTAACAACCTTAAATAAACATATTTGAATTTATTTTTTATGATTTTGGAATTTAAATATCAATTTGACAAAACTTGATTTTGATGTTAAAACGTTTTTTTTGTTGAAAACATAGAGTTAATACCGTTTTGGTGAATACTGATTATCATATACTTATTGAAGTGTCAAACTATTCTAATAGAAAAGACAATATGTTCACTTCTTTGAATATCATAACGACAAAGTATCAGACGTAAGTCACATTGAGAGATAAATATGTCCTGACACCTTATCAATCCAAACATCCTGTGAGAGTTTGGTCTTAATTGGTTATATCTTAACAATGGATATTTTAGATAAATTTAATTGCCGCGCATTGAAAGTGTGAGATTTGCCGCTTGTTATTTCATGTCTGGAATAGCAGAACGTGTCAGACCTGTTAATTAACAACAGAGATATTTAAGAGATTAACGCCAGAGGCTATCTTTCGCCTAAACAATAAAGGACTTGAGACTTGAAACATACTGTGCAAATGTGGCAGATTGATGTTAATTTGCATCACGACCCTTAATCCTTGTAATGTCCGATGTTTGTTGATTGACCCTTTGTATGTGAGGTAAACTGACAATAATCAATTAAATTGTAAACAAAGAGATTATGTTCAAATGTGTAAATTATATATTTAGTGATCTTATTACTAAATTATCAATATAAATTTGTAATAATCATGTTTGAACACCTGCATTTCAGTGTGACATACGTCATTTAAACCAATATTACCAATGGCAAAAAAATGAGGTGTGTGATTTAAATAATTCCGAAAAGCAGACGCTTAAGTTAAGATCGAACCCATTATCTTTTGCGTTGATGAGTTCAGAGACAGTTTGCGGATATCAAATATTCATTATTAAGAATTTTCATTCAAAGACAACGGCAGATAAAAGAAACTTGCTTGTTTTAATCGGTTTGTTATCATAGCAATCAATGTACATTTTTCATTTTGTCTCATTTATGTACAATGGCAACGTTTCTACGATTATGTTAAAACATAAAACAAGTTTTGCAAATAAGAACAAGATGCATTTAAGCGTTTAAAACCCAAAGACATAGCAATACAATAACTTATGATGTTGGATGAAATTAACATATTCTTGCAACCCTTTGAATTCTTACGTAATATAATCGTAAAGCAGCCTAATTAAGTATTCCTAACTAAGTATGTAGCATAGTTAATCTGTTCCAAACAAAACTAGCTTGGCGAGTAAGAGAGTCATTTAAGGAAATTAACTTTCAAAAAATGGTGTAATCAACGTGATTTATCCTTTTCTTGAATTTATCTACATTTACACTGCAAATTCTTTATAAAGATCTAGCAAGACTACACGAGGCTCTAACACCCCAAACTAACAGTCAGGAATTGTTCTTGTTTGGGGAATATATCTTTTGCTTATTTGTAAAGTAAACACGGCCCAGTTTACTTAACGAAACTTTTTGCAGCTTTTATGTTCGTCGGAAAACGGGAGAAACTCGTATCCCTGCGACCAAAAGCAGAATAACACCAGAAGACCTGTCAAAATACAATATTCAATATCCAATTTACGTTTCCCAAAACACAATTCAACACTTTAAATGTCTGAAATTTGTGCAAAAACACCGTCGTTACTGAGAACTAGATTCTTCTTACTGATAGTTCATATGACTTTGAAGCACAAATGACGTCACAACAAGGGATATAAGTCATTCACAAAAATCGATAAAAGTGAATAAAAGTAGTCAAAAACAACATTTTTCGCTTCTGTATGAGAAAAAAATCATTACCTCCGTCATAACAAAAGCATAACCTAATTCAAAAACCATGATTAAAGAAAATTTTGTTTATCGGGAAATATGACCTTTAAGTTATATTTGACAACAACTGACTTAACCCTTTCCCAAGCACAAAATTTTCGACTGTCCCAAATTGAAAGAGTTTGCAGATGACATTTCAAAATGTGATGCAATTGTAAAACAATCTTCTGATAGGGCAGAAAAAATTGTGGGAAAAGGAAAAATTGCTTGTTACGATCAATTTCTCCTTTTCCCACAATGTTTTCTAAAGTTGTCTGCAACAAAGTCATCAAATGTTGTTATTGTTTGGGAAAAGGTTAAGGTGATCTTTCATCTAGTTTATAGTTGATATCTCAATAGACATTGCAACAAAGGATGGAGACAATTTTGCTTATATAGAAAACTTAATTTAGTTTTTCTGAAGCCAATGTGCAGAGTTTAGTTCAAATTGGCAGCAATTATCTCAAGATGACCTTGCACTAAATATATGAAAACTGTGTTAATATTTATAGTAACTTTGCCGACTTGGTTGTTGTTGGTTTTCTTTTTTTACTTGTATAGATAAGTAAATAAAAAAGAAATCTGATTCATTTGTCAGACTTCAGTTATATTTGGCATACAATTTACATATGGTGAGTTTGCATCACATATATTGCCTTGATGTCTTAAAAAAAGTAGCTGCCATTTGGACGTTTTCCTGATACACTTTTCCAACAACTAATTCTTTCTTATTAAAACTAACAATGTAAGTGCACTCATATAAGGTGAGCAGCCCTGGGACCTCAGGGCCCTCTTGTATTTTTTAATAAGACCGAGAAATGAAAAAAAATATGTTTCAATTTGTTTCCTTTATCTTTCAGCGGGGGGTATAGGTACATGCAAGTATCAACGAGTCAAAGGCAAGGCAAAGATATTTGAAAAAAATCTTGTTGACATGGAAATGAAGATCAAGAAAGTGTTTAGGGAAGGTTTGTCTCCACAGTCTTATATTTGTATCTTAATGAAGGGATTTTCTAAAATAAAGTTTATGGCCCACATGGAGAAAATATTGACCTTGAAAATCAGTGTAAAGGGGTGGTCAGAGAAAATTATTTACTCTTTAACCCTTTCCCAGACTACAAATTTTCGACTGTCCCAAATTGAAAGAGTTTGCAGACGACATTTCAAAATGTGATGATATTGAAAAATATTCTTCAGGTAGAGCAGAAAACCTTGTGGGAAAAGGAGAAATTGCTCGTCACGAGCAATTTCTTCTTTTCCCACAATGTTTTCCAGAGTTGTCTGCAACAAAGTGGTCAAATGTGGTTATTGTTTGGTAATGGGTTTAAGAAGTGATTTACAATCATCTATAAATATAATTGTTTCATGTATGCAGTAAGAAGGAAGTTAAATTGTAGCAACCAAGACTTGAAACTTTGATATATATGTTGATTTATATGTACTCTCACTGCCTGTTTGTTATTTTAGAGATGACTTAACAACTCAAGGGTTATATGTTTAAAATGTATAGGTTAGAATACAAGATATTGCTCAAGTTCACTAGTTAAACTGGAGAGTTATCAAAAGGTGTTGTTTCATCAAATTGTCCCGGCCATTTCTTATTAAAAATCAGCCTCATGTTTGCTTTGCAGTAGGTTTACTTGTGATGTTTTTGTTGGTTCAATATAAGGTGGTATGTAAGATGTCTTGTTTGCTTATTGTTAAAGTTGGTTGTTCTCTGAAGAGACAATTTGAACATATGTATTTAAAGCCCATAAAAAATGAATAGATATTTATGAATATCAAACAGTGTTGCAACAGTTTTGCAACAGTTTTAAAATCAATGGCATACTAACTGTATATACTTAAATATTTTTGTACATTCTGAATCAATTTTGGATTCAGTAGCTATTTTTCATTTGAAATTATACCACAATGAAAAAAAGTATTGTTTAAAAAATATCATTTTAGCTTTCTCATATTTGATCAAGCACCTTTTGAATATAAGCATTTAGATGAATATCAAATTATATATCTAAAGTTTTATATTGGGCATTGAGAGTATGAGCTATTCTATTGTCTTCTTTTACCAGAGTTTTTGGACATGCACACAACCATGTCTCGGGTCAATGAGAACTTGATTGAGAAAGGTTTCCCGTACAACAATTACCAGCGCTACACTTTCCTTATGCTGTTTCCTGGGGAGTGGCACATGGAAGAACATCCATTGATGCATGAACCTGTTGTAAGTAAAGGAAAGGTATGCATGCTTGTATTTACGTCTTCACTTGTTCTGTCATTGTGGGCATGATCAATCCAAATGTTTGTACAAATGATTTGTAAAAGTTTCATTCACCCATTACCAAACAATAACGACATTTGACCAGTTTGCTGCAGACGAGTCTTGAAAACATTATGGGAAAAGGAGAAATTGCTTGTGACAAATTTCTTCCTTTTCTACAATGTTTTCTGCCCTATCAGAAGATTATTTTTCAATTTCATCACATTTTGAATTGTTGTCTGCAAACTATGATCAATTTGGGACAGACGGAGATTTTGCATTTGGTCAGGTTAGGTCAAGGTATACTTTCCATATTGCAGAAATTCCTTTTACTCCCTTCTACTTCCAAAAATTCTCTGTAATTTGGCATACTTGTCAGGATATATCGGCCAAGGTTAGAAATGGAAATAAGATTGCTGTGTCTTCCAATTTTAAGGCAACATCTTTGATAAGTTTCTCAAGTTAGTAATATTCAGTTATCCTTGGGAAACATCTATGCATTGCTAGGCATTATAAAAGACTTGGTAGAAATCATCACAGTCAGAATTGCTTTGTTTAGCAGCTTTTTGGAAAACAAAGCCAAGTGACTGATGCTTAAGAACGTTGGTGGAGAGGAAGTGTTATTATCAAGTTACCGGTAATTGTCATTGTGTTGTTGCAAAAGGAATGGTTAAGCCAACAGATTACCATGTTTCCACATTAATGTTTAAAGAAAATAACATAACTCTTGCCTATTTTACGATTGAATTAATGAATAAGATATTGTCTATCATAGATGATTTGACTGTAGGTAAGGTCTTATAGGGTTATGGAGATTAGTCTGATGTTATGGAAGTATTCTTATGGAAGTATTCTTATGAATTGTCTTTGATACTGTCCACAAATATTGCACAAAATACTCTTCTATTAACAACACCTTTTCATGCACATTAGCTGTTTACGTGATGTAAAATATATTCGTAATAGTGATGTTCTAAAAAACCAGCTTTAGTTACCTTCCATAAAATTAGAAGCTTGTTTTAATTAGATTAAACTTGTTTATTTTACATCAATTGTGATAAAAGCTTGGAGCTTACTTAATTCACTTTTGTTGACTGATTCCTGGATACTTAATCAGTCCTTGCGCCTATTTGTTGGTTAGTCCTGGCAATTTTCACCTCGTTGCGGCGGGACGCTGACAACTGAGTCTTAAGGATTTTTTGCATTAAAAGTAACCTTTAACTGGTTAAGTACCTAGATATGTCATAATTACACCTTAACATGTGATATCTACATTATTTGCACTAGATAGAACAATAGCTCAGTAATTAAATATTTCATACCTTAATTAAGATAACCTAATACTAGATAGTAGATTAAATAACATCTAATAGTAAATGTTGTATTAGTAAAACACATTTGCTTTATCATATAAAGAAATCAATGGTCGAATATAGCAAGTCCTTCTCAAAGAAGATCTTGCTAAAATCATGCACCAAACCTACATTGTAAATGCATGCCAAGAACCCACAATGTGGACAGTTGCAGTGAGTCATGCAGTGAACTCACAATTTAGAGTCATGCAGTGAACTAAAAATTTAGAGACATGCAGTGAACTCAAAATGTAGAGTCATGCAGTGAACTCACAATGTAGAGTCATACAATGAACTCACAATGTAGAGTCATACAGTGAACTCACAATGTAGAGTCATACAGTGAACTCACAATGTAGAGTCATACAGTGAACTCAAAATGTAGAATCATACAGTGGACTCAAAATGTAGAGTCATGCAGTGAACTCATAATGTAGAGTCATACAGTGAACTCACAATGTAGAGTCATGCAGTGAACTCACAATGTAGAGTCATACAGTGAACTCACAATGTAGAGTCATACAGTGAACTCACAATGTAGAGTCATACAGTGAACTCACAATGTAGAGTCATGCAGTGAACTCACAATGTAGAGTCATACAGTGAACTCACAATGTAGAGTCATACAGTGAACTCACAATGTAGAGTCATACAGTGAACTCACAATGTAGAGTCATACAGTGAACTCACAATGTAGAGTCATACAGTGAACTCACAATGTAGAGTCATACAGTGAACTCAAAATGTAGAGTCATGCAGTGAACTCATAATGTAGAGTCATACAGTGAACTCACAATGTAGAGTCATACAGTGAACTCACAATGTAGAGTCATACAGTGAACTCACAATGTAGAGTCATACAGTGAACTCAAAATGTAGAGTCATGCAGTGAACTCATAATGTAGAGTCATACAGTGAACTCACAATGTAGAGTCATGCAGTGAACTCACAATGTAGAGTCATGCAGTGAACTCACAATGTAGAGTCATACAGTGAACTCACAATGTAGAGTCATACAATGAACTCATAATGTAGAGTCATACAGTGAACTCACAATGTAGAGTCATGCAGTGAACTCACAATGTAGAGTCATACAGTGAACTCACAATGTAGAGTCATACAGTGAACTCACAATGTAGAGTCATACAGTGAACTCACAATGTAGAGTCATACAGTGAACTCACAATGTAGAGTCATACAGTGAACTCACAATGTAGAGTCAGTACAGTGAACTCATAATGTAGAGTCATACCGTGAACTCACAATGTAGAGTCATACAATGAACTGATAATGTAGAGTCATGCAGTGATCTCATAATGTAGAGTCATGCAGTGAACTCAAAATGTAGAGTCATACAGTGAACTCAAAATGTAGAGTCATGCAAAGATCTAATAATGTAGAGTCATGCAGTGAACTCAAAATGTAGAGTCAAACAGTTAATTCAAGATGTAGAGGCATGCAGTGAGCTCAAAATTTGGATTAATGCAATGAGACAAATTTTTAATGTCATACAGTGATTTCAAAATTTATCCTCATGCATTGAACCCACAATGTTATGCCCTGAATCGAATATAGTCTTAAGGTTAAACAGCATAGCGGATTCTAGCTTGTGTCGGAAATCATTGTGATTTTCTTCATCATTTATGAAGGCTTATGCCTGCCACAACTCTGCAAGCAGTTTTATGAATTTTGATATGTTGCCTTTCATCAGCCTGATGTTGAATTGTTTATTTCATGCCCATATTTATTGACACCACAAAAACATTTTATTTTTTTAATTTAGTTTATCGTTGTCTTAAACCTTAACCAAACGGCAAATTTTCGAATGTCCCAAATTAAAAGAGTTTGCAGACGACATTCCAAAATGTGATGAAATTTGAAAATAATCGTCTGATAAGGTAGAAAACACTGTGGGAAATTGAGAAATTGCTTGTTAAAAGCAATTTTTCCCTTTCCCACAATGTTTTCAGAGTCATCTGCAACAACTAGGCAAATGTTGTTATTGTTTGGTAATGGGTTAAATAGGCACATTTTTTTTCCTGAGAAGAAACCAAAAGAATATTTTTGTTATCAGATATTGAGAGAAGAGGACTACTTCATTGCTATCTTTTTTTCTTTTCTCTAAAATCTTGTAAATGAGTACACATTTCTCTAAACACTTTCAAATGGGTACCAATTTCTCCAAACATTTTTATATGCCTGCCCAACTGAATCTAATTGCTTTTGAAATTTTGCATGCATAAGACATAGTTTGTTTCTCCATTGATATGACCCCTGCAGATACTTTTTTTGAAGTCTTATAAAAAACAAAAGGTTCTATGTGCAAGACTGTCCTTGTTAAACCATTACCAAGATGATTTCTCACTTTTAAACATCTCCAGCAGAAAACTAAGGAGATGTCAGAGATTTTGGGAAATATTGTTTCGAATGAGCAATTTATCCTTTTGTATCAATTGTCTCTATCATATTACTTAGAGAAATAGCATCATTTTGTCGCCTACCATTGTTTTCAATTTGCACCAGTCCCAAAATGTCTCATAGGTCAACAGATCAGGTGTAATTACTATGTAGAATATTTTCCACATTTGAAGGTAGATCAATCCCAGTAGAGAAAGCATGCACATCATGTAAATGTTGTTAACCCATACAATGCAGGGTAATTTTCTAAAAATAGGTTTTTGTGCCATCTGCTTTCCAAAACCTTAAATATCTGCTTAATTTGATGAGGAAAGATTCTCAGGGTAGCAAACGGGTTAGATCACAGGGCAGCCGCCAATTTATTTGGTGGCTGGCCTGGATCTAACCTGTTTGCATAAGCATGAAGTCGATTCCAGCACTATAAGGGTTAAAGTCCCTTTACACAACTGCACATTGTGGTTTTCTATTGGCATGAATTGTTTCATATTTATACAAAGTGTATTACTTGGCATGCCATAAGTATCCTGAATAACGAAAATTTGTTTAGATTATGTTCAAGTGTTGGAAGATTTTGTTTCTGTTGTTTTTTATTGTTTTCAACATGATTTCAGTTATAAGATGATAGTAAAAGACTTTGTCTCAACAGTGTAACCCAATATCCTTTACAGGGATAATGACTGCTTTTCCAAATAATCAAACAAAGTTTGTCATTATGAGCAGTTTATTCTTCGTCACAGTGTTTTCTACGATCTATCAAATGGAAAATGTATTCTTTTCACACAAATTGTTGTCTTCTGCTGTTTCTGTTTATTTGGATCAGTCTTTTTTTCCCATTCAGAGAAAGAATGAAGCATCAGACAGAATATATCAGATAGAATTTTCAAGAGTTCTCATTACCAAACTCCTGGAATTCTACTTTCTAATCATGTGCTATTCATGTAGCAGTCATTTTCAATACAAAATTGAAATTTTAACCAAACACCAAATTTTTGACTGTCCCAAATTGAAAGAGCTTGCAGACAACATTTTAAAATGTGAAGAAATTGAAAAATAATATTTTGATAGAAGAAGAAAACATTGTGGAAAAAAGGAGAAATTGCTTGTTAAGAGCAATTTCTCCTTTTCCCACAATGGTTTCCAGAGTTGTCTGCAACAAACTGGTCTTATATTGGGTATTGTTTGATAATGTGTCAATCAGTTATTCTCTTGTCAAATTTGTCTCACCTTTTAATACAATGTGAGCATGTTTTGATAATTTATTCTCACCTTTGAAACCTGTAATCTGACAATGCATTTGGTATGTTTTTTTATTTGTTTCGTAATTCTGTTTTTACACACAGCAGGGTTTTATTTCACACATGGTGTGCATGCATAGCTCAAACAGTGACAATAGCATCATCACTTGTTAAAGTCAACACCTGATAAAACTTTTGTTAAAAAGTTTCTAGTGCTAAATTGATTCAACATAAAAACTTGACTAGTCTGATTTCTTTTAAATTTTATGAGAGATTATTTTGGGGGATCTTGTACCAGTAATGGGGAAAGGGAAATCAGTTCTTATTTAATATTGGATCAAAAGTTTTGTGGCAGAAGGATAAATTGTCCAGTAGTAGCAAAATTTGTTCAGCAAATGATTCTTTCATCATAGTGGTTTCCAAAATTTTCTGTAGCAGACTGCTCACAGTGTGGTAATATCAATTGAAGTATTAAAGAAAGTTCTTGTTTCTCTATCTTAAGTTTCATTTATAGGAATTTAATTTGATAACATTTATCTACTTTGTTTGATATGAATAACAAACCCAATATTTGTACTATTTAGGTATCAGATAGCATACGATTCAAGTTGAAAAAAGGAATGGATACATTTGAACAGTTACTCCTTAACAAGTTTTTCCTTGTGTCCGTTATATCAACGATGGAGAAACAACGGAAATTCTTTCTGAAAGAAAGGTATGTCAAACTCTAGTTCCAAGCATTTGTTTCTTACCTTAAAGCATTCCCAGATAAGGGTGTATATGCAATACTTTAACAGCTCTTATACAGAATACAGATACTTTGATTTCTGATTATTAGAATTATCATTTGGTGTCGAATTTAATGAGACCAGACAGTAAAGGCTTGAAGGGAGAAATAATTTTAGTCACACTTTAGCTCACTAATTGCTTAACCTCTAGGTTCAGTGATGTGAAAGTTGAAGACTACATTACAAACCATGTGTTGTCATGCATTGTTTATGTGTATCAAGGCTTGTCTTTGCACCAGGAAAAACTGCAACATTCTTGTTTATTTCCTTTCAGATCTAACATGGCTGGACATTTGAGTATTGCTCTTCTAGGCAGGATGGATTATTTTCATGAGTAAGTATAAATAAAGGGGCTTGTTCACAGATGTGGGGGAATTTCGAAGTTGATTATTGTTTTATTAAACTGCACAACAGCTGTAATGTTATATGATATACACTGGAGAATATCCATTTGAATCAATGTAAATTGGAGGCTGGCCTGTGATCTAACCTGTTTGCTACTCCGAGTATCTTTCCTCATCATGACTAAGCCAATATTTTAGGAAACCAGACGGCACAAAAATCTATTTTTAGAAAATTACCCAGCATTCTTAGTGTTAAGGGAATATCAAACAACAATAAATAAAAACTGTATTGTTTCAATGTTTATTTTGACTTTCAAATGTTCTCATCTGTGGAGAAGCGCCTTTAATACTCCCACTGAATACTCCCACTTAATACTGCCACTTAGTTTATTCCTCTCACTGATTTTTGTGTATGGTCGAGATTGACAGCATCAGAAGGCACTAATGATAGCATATGAACAATAAGCGCACCCTCTCTCCTCAATGCGTATGTCCCATTGCATTGTGTTTCTCATGAAAGGCAACTTATCCTGTCACCTTTGCCATTTTAGAACTGAAAATATGTTGCTGTCAAACATTTGTGATATTCGGCAGTAAGCAAATAACATGGAAATACTATGTAGTTAGAAAAAAATCGTACAGTCAAACATGGTATTCATAACCTTTCCACCAGGCACCAACCTCCTATTTCATTCATCCTGTCTTCTTTACGGGTTCAAATCAACACAAAATAATGAAAATGAAAGCAGTAAAAATGGATAAAAATGATATCGCCAACAGTACGCAAGTAGAATACCATGTTTGACTAAGCAAGCAATTTCTCCTTTTCCCACAATCCCTATCAGAAGATTATTTTCCAATTTCATCACATTTTGAAATGTGGTCTGCAAATTTCAATTCGGGAGAGTCTAAAATTTGGCCTTTTGTAAATTGTTAATGTTATGTTAGATGAACCATCTTTGGTGTACCTTTTCAGGATATTGGTCTTACTGCTGACCACATTGATCGATGAAACACCCCAAAAACAACAAAAGACTTTATTTAGAAGGTAAGCAACTATATTCAAACTCTAAAGAAAATAATCATTATTTTTCATATTATCTTGCTTTGAAAAGTTTTTTTAAAACTTTATTCTATATTGAATGTAAAATCAATATTTGAAAATATCTAGGAAGGTTAAATAAGATACCTATGAAAAACATTTTTTCGCTCAACAATGTTTGATTAAAGTTTCCAGGTAGATGCTTTTATGGTATGACATTTTGGAAATTGCTTTATTCCCTGCACACCAATGTCTTTCTCTTGCCATAAAACACCATGGAGATTAGTGTGAGAATTCAAACTTTAGAGATGGCAAGGGTCCTGTGGCCTAGTGGTTAAAGTAGCGGATTTTGAACGCCAGGGTCCTGGATTCGAGCCCCACTGACACCTCTGGTTTTGTGGGAGTGGCCTTTGGCAAGTCACTTCAGAGCCACAGCTTTGTACTGATGGATCCAGGGAAGCCGTTACATAACTGAAAAATTGTTGATACAGTGTTAAAACATCATACAAATTATAAATGGCAAAGTTGTGAAGTATGAAAAACATTTCTTGGTAAGAGTACATCTTTCCGGTTTTGTGTTTTTTTTTAAAAAAAAAATCAGTTGGGTTAGCCCATTACCAAACAATAACGACAATTAATCAGTTTGTTGCAGACAACTCTAGAAAACATTGTGGGCAAAGGAGAAATTGCTCTTAACGAGCAATTTCTCCTTTTCCCACAATGTTTTCTGCCCTATCAGAAGATTATTTTTCAATTTCATCACATTTTGAAATGTCGCCTGCAAACTCTTTCAATTTGGAACAGTTGAAAATTTTGCATTCGGTAAAGGGTTAAAACATGTTGTTCATGTTGTGTTTTTTGTTGTTGTTACAGATGTGAGAGTATAACAGAAAAGTTACTGAGCAGTTGGCTTGTACTGGGTCTTTATTATCATGTTAAGGTATGACTATCAATTACAGAATATATAGCGAGGGAGTTTATTTTTCTTTCCAGCAAAAATGACTTATGTAAGTTGAAATAAATTAAAGATTACTTATCTTTAGCGAGTTTTCTTTAAGTCACAATGGGGGCCTCTGTGGCCTAGTGGTTAGAGTACAGAACTTGAAATCACATGGCCCCTCTCCGCGTGGGTGCAAATCCTGAGAGGGATATGGATTTTCATGAGAGGCAGTCTCCCGACTGACTTACGGAATGCCGATGGTTCTACCCACCTTAACCAGCCCCTATGGGCCCCTTTGAGTATGGGGTCTTCCTCCATCATTAAGAGTCGGGCATCGCTACATAACTGAAATAATGTTGATGTGATGTAAAACCCATATATAAATTAAGTCACAATGGTATAATTTTTTTGCTGCATTTGCTGACAAGAAGAATGCCAATCACGCCTAACAGCAAATCAGTACCCTGTCGATTTCATTTGAATTTTTCTTAACATCATAGTATGTTATGAAAATCGCCAAAAATAAATGTGGCACTGAGAAGTGCGTTCTGTGAGCAAATCGGCAGCAAAAGAGTTAAATGGTTGCACTTAGTGTAAAGATAGTGGATTTCACTTTGAAATGAAACCCCATCTACTTCAAATTGAGGTCTGACAGGTGTGTGTAAAAAATTGATATTGTATTGTAAGCAATGGTTTGAATTGTTGCTGTATGTTACTATATATGAAAGATTGTATTATTGTGAAGTCAGTGAGTGTCACCTTGATTACTATTCACCTATAAAACAGGACAATCTTTTTGAAGGCATCAGATATTTATAAACAACACTTTGATACTATGCTTTCTAGATAAGGTTTAAAGTTGACTCAGTTGTTTCTCTTTTAAGTCACATTGGTGTCTTCAGTATTGGCCGGCAGGTGCAAGTTAATATGAAGAAATCCGATAAATTAAGATTAGATGATGAACTCTCATTTGTTATATAACCTAGAAGATATCTTTAAAACTTTTCTTATAGATGCATTCTGGTTCCCCATTATACATGCTGTTGAAGGGTACCCAGTTAACAATGGAGTCAGGCCCTATCGACGCAGTTACTGGGGACTCGAAGTACACATTGTCAGAGGACAAACTGCTAAGACAGGATGATAAAAATACAACACTGGTAATGATGATTTGTAGCTCTTTCATCCTTAGAATGCTGGATAGTTTTCTAAAAATAGATTTTTGTGTCGTCTTTTTTACAAGACCCATCTGGTTAATTTTGATGAGGAAAGATATTCAGAGTAGCAAACAGGTTGGATCACAGGCCAGGCGCCAAATTACTTGGCGCCTAGCCTTAATCTGACCAGATTGTATAATCATGAAGTCGGTTCCTGCACTATAAGGGTTAATCTAGTAATCTAGCTTGGGAAAGGAGTTTTAATTCTCAATGCTAGGCAAAGCACAAACAGTTTTAACAGTTTAATTGAGCAAAGGGTTTCTCTCAGTTTCAATGACAGAATATTAATGATTAATTTACTATATTTGATAGAGAGTTTGAGGGATTGATTCAAGTAGCCCTTTGTTAACACCGTTTTGAAAACTTTATAAGATAAGGAATTTGTTTATTATAGTGACTTGTACATATACAACATATATAATTACATGGTTAACATAAACCAAAGAAAAAAGCACCTGACCAATGGGCCTATATGTCACCATAAATGTTAATGACAAAAAAAAACTATGTACACTTATATATGAAGTTAAATTTTATTCTGATAGAGATGAAGCAAAAAGTGGAGGACTAATAAATCTCACTTTACCCTGATATGTTAGAAAGACAACCATTAAAACGATTTTTTCTTGAAGCCATTATTTTCTAGAATGCTGGCATTTCCTTAAATGACATAGAAAGTCAAATTATTTACATTATGTTAATTTTTTGTAGACTCTCAAGGTGTTAGTCGAGAACAGTGATGAGGTACGAGAATGCAAAGTGCTAGACTGTGATACCATATCTCAGGTTAAAGCCAAGTGTTTAAGCCAGATATATGTGAATTACCCAGCATCACAACTGACGGTTGATTCATCAGAACTCAATTTAGGTAAGACAATGATTCATCAGAACTCAATTTAGGTAAGCAGAGGTTGAAAATTCCACTCGCCCGCTCGCATTTGCGAGTGAACTTTGAGGTCGGACGAGCGGAAATTGGACAACGCAAGCCCTGCAGGGCGAGTGCTTTTTTCCAGTTCGGGGATAGAAATCAAGAGCTGATACTGAGAAGTGAACTTATGATACGCAAGCAGAAAGCGCTTAAAATTTGACAGACGATCATAAGAAATCTGTCAATATATAAAACTGCATCGCTAAGGTAAACAACTGATGACGTCACGGGCACTGTGTTTACTCGGATGCATTCGATTTGTGAAACACGGAGAATATGATACAATTCAAAACAGTCGATCAATACCGCATTTTATAGCGCAGTCGGTAGTTTTAAAAGTGAAACCTACGCACACAATTACATGTATTTGAAAATTAAACTTGATATATTTCGTGTCTACTCTTAAAAAACACCTCTTTCATTGTTTGCATGGCTAAATGGTGAAATTTATGATCGCTCTAATTCATGGTAAGTAAACCTTGGTTACCAAACAAGCAGCCCTTATATTTTCGTCTGCAAAAATGGAAGGATCGATACTAAAATTTCTCCAAGGAGGTGGGGACCATGAAAAAAAGGAAGAAGAAAAGAAAAGAAAGTCTGAATTAGAAAAGAATGAGAAGCGAAAGTTAATCCAGAAAACGTAGGCAAACACTGATTATTCAAGTTGAAATTTGTGTTACCACACAAGATAAAAATTGATGCCGAGCAACAAAGGGCCCCAATAATTTATGAAATTTTTCAATAGAGGGCATATACACACTTCCTTCACAAAAGTTTGATACAATAAGAAGAGCTATTAGTTTTTTGGATTGAAAGCCAATCTATAATAATATAATTTCTCCTGAAAATGCAGGGCAAGTGGCTATGGTTGCAGGGCGAGTGAATTCCATGAACCACTTGCCCTATAGGGCGAGTGGCTCTAAAAATATTTTTCAATACCTGGTAAGGCAACGATTCATTAGAACTCAATTTAGGTTAGGCAATGATTCATCAGAACTCAATAAAGTAAGGTAACAATTCATCAGAACTCAATTTAGGTAACACAATGGTCTATCAGAACTCAATTTAGGTTAGGCAACGATTCATCAGAACTCAATTTAGGTAAAGCAATGATTCATCAGAACTCAATTTAGGTAAAGCAACAATTCATCAGAACTCAATTTAGGTAAGGCAAAGATTCATCACAACTAAATAAGTTAATTAAGGCAACAATTCATCAGAACTCAATTTAGGTAAGGCAGCAATTCATCAGAACCCAATTTAAGAAAGGCAACAATTTATCAGGGGCCCGTTTTACTAAACAACTTACGGAAAATGTTTGCGTAAGTCATAATTGATTAAAATGGATAATATCTTTAATGAAAGTACAATATTGCAATATGACACGTCATTGGAAGCGTCTCGGAGAGACGATTCCAATGATGTGTTACTTTGCAATATTGCTTTGCCAAATATTGAAATAAAAGGACTTGTTGTTTTAGACTTACGCAAATCTTAAGCGTAAACTGTTTAGTAAATCGGGCCCCTGAACTCAATTTAGGTAACACAACCATTCATTAGAACTCAATTAAGGTAAGGCAATCATTTATTAGAACTCAATTAAGGTAAGGCAACAATTCATCAGAACTAAATACATGTAAGGTAAGGCAACAATTCATCAGAACTCAATTTAGGTTAGGCAACGATTCATCATAACTCAATAAAGTAAGGCAACAATTCATCAGAACTCAATTTAGGTAACGCAATGGTTTATCAGAACTCAATTAAGGTAAGGCAAAGATTCACCAGAACTCAATTTAGGTAAAGCAACAATTCATCAATACTCAATTTAGGTAAGGCAACTATTCATCAGAACTCATTTTAGGAAAGACAGCAATTAATCAGAACTCAATTTAGGTAAGATAATGATTCATCAATACTCAATTTAGGTAAGGCAAAGTAAAGCAACAAATCATCAGAACTCCATTTAGGTAAGGCAAACATTCATCAGAACTCAATTGAGGTAAGGCAATGATTCACCAGAACTGAATTTAGGTGATGCAACAATTCATCAAAACTCAATTTAGGTAAGGCAACAATTCATCTGAAGTCAAGTTAGGTGAGGCAACGATTCATCAGAACAGTTATCAAGGTTACATTATGCACAAATCTTGTTTTGATTACCAGAGTGGCACTGGGGAAGTGGAGGTTGTCTAGCTAGATTACATTATTATTAGTAAACAATGCATACATGTTATTTTACTTACCAGAGTGGCACTGGGGAAGTGGAGGTTGTCTAGCTAGATTACATTATTATTAGTAAACAATGCATACATGTTATTTTACTAACCAGAGTGGCACTGGGGGAGTGGAGGTTGTCTAGCTAGATTACATTATTATTAGTAAACAATGCATACATGTTATTTTACTTACCAGAGTGGCACTGGGGAAATGGAGGTTGTCTAGCTAGATTACATTATTATTAGTTAAAAATGCATACATGTTATTTTACTTACCAGAGTGGCACTGGGGAAGTGTAGGTTGTCTAGCTAGATTACATTATTATTAGTAAACAATGCATACATGTTATTTTACTTACCAGAGTGGCACTGGGGAAGTGGAGGTTGTCTAGCTAGATTACATTATTATTAGTAAACAATGCATACATGTTATTTTACTTTCCAGAGTGGCACTGGGGAAATGGAGGTTTTCTAGCTAGATTACATTATTATTAGTAAACAATGCATACATGTTATTTTACTTTCCAGAGTGGCAATGGGGAAATGGAGGTTGTCTAGCTAGATTACATTATTATTAGTAAACAATGCATACATGTTATTTTACTAACCAGAGTGGCACTGGGGAAGTGGAGGTCGTCTAGTTATCAAGGATGAGGACACCACCAGTAAGAGAGACGGGGACTGGCTACAGCTTAACACCCTAGAACATTATAAAGTGGTGGATGGTAGCAGCATGGCACTCGTGGATCCCAATGGACTCATAGATCAGGAGGATTATGGTAAAATTGATGGTTTATTACCCACTCTATCATAATTGATTTTGAGACTAGCCCAAATTGAAAGTAAAGGGAGATGTTTGATGATGTGTACAGGAAATAAAGTTTTGTTATTTGTTAATAGTAATTGTGTCAAAAGAAGGATGAGCATTTTTTAATTTTGTAAAAAAAGTTCATAGAGATGTCTCTACAGTTGCATTAAGTCTTTATTACCTGCAGACAACATTTTTTTAATTGAAGCAGACGACTTTAGAAAAGCTTTGTAAACACATAAAAACCTTTCAGTTTTGCTGTTGTGATATGTGAAAAGATTGAAAAAGCATTGTGACAAAAGGATATTACTTGTAGGTATGTAACCAAAACATAAGATATATCACATATTAGATATCTTAAATTAGATGAAGAATGTATCGTCGTATTGCATAGCATCAAATCCGACAGGTAAAACAGCCACCCTATTGAACTTCATAAATCGCACATCGCAGTTCGTAAATGGTTCGTATATTGATCGTGTATGGTGCGTAAACCATGGGAATTCATATGATAGCACTACTGTATAACTGTATTTTACAGTTAACCTGGCTCATATTAAGATAGACGCAGATGTCGGGGATGGTAGTATCCATTCGAATGAGCCTCTCACACACAAAGATCTGGAGAATGGTGAACCAATCACACGCTGGCATTTGGTAAGTGGTCACTCTCGTAGTGTGAATTTTGAGACAAAGGCGAAATGCTCAAAATTTGAGCAATTTTGTCCTTTTCTCTCATAGTTTTTTTTCTCCTGTCTCTCCCCTCTAATACATTGCAATGACTGACGAGGTTTGGTCATGATTTGGTAATGGTTTAGAAATGCTATGTATTTTATTTTTTATTGATGTTCTTTAAAGAGCATACACAAAATTCTTGATATGTGTCCTATATCTACATTCTGCATGGCTTTTGTAACATATGTAAGATTTAATATAAAGGATAAAAAAAGATTGGTTATACCCTTTAACTGTATAGGGTTTTCTGAATAGTCTAAATTAATAGTCAATTATGATTTCTGGAATTATTGGAACTTTTGAAATGACAAGTGTAAAGATTTGGAAATTCACACAATCTTTTTTTTAAAACAAAACAGATTTATTTCATTATTTGAAATTAAAATGACATGGAATTTGAAGAAATATTTATTTTATTGAGGTTTTATTTTGCATAAGCAGTTTCTGAATTATTTGTCTATGTACAACTTATAAAGAATAGAGGAAGAACACAGAATAAAACTGCCTATAAAGACTTGATCTACCTCGGTAGAATCTTGGCATTTCGAAAAGCAGCTAACAAAATACATCCTGTAAATTCAATTGTGCCAGTATTGTGATTTCGAACAACGGGGCCAAATGATTTTAAGTTCTGTAAACATTTAGTGACAGAAATCCCTGATTCACGATTTTGAACAAGACTGAGAAGGGCCAACTAATTTCAAGTTCTGTGAATATTCCTTATCCCATTACCAAGCAATAACGACATTTGACAGTTTGTTGCAGAGAACTCTGCAAATTATTGTGAGAAAAGAAGAAATTGCTTTTAATGAGCAATTTCTCCTTTCCCCATTATGTTCTCTGCCCTATCAGAAGATTATTTTTCAATTTCATCACATTTTGAAATGTCGTCTGCATACTCTTTCAATTAGGGACAGTCGAAAATTTGGTGTTTGGTGAAGGGTTATTCAATTTTTTTCTATTTTCTACTTTCTCTTGCAGGTAAAATCTGATGAAGAGAAGCAGAGCACTGGATGCGTGGTTACAGATGAATTGTATCTTAACCGGCTGATAACCACCAAGGTAATGATAACAAGTTTTGTGTCAAGAGAACTATGGCTTTCATGTTGTCCCGTTTTTTTGTTTTTTTTAAATCATCCATGAAGCATGATAAAGGGAAATGTTTAGTTGTTTTTTCAAAGTGTGAGAACCATAGCTATTTTTTTCATCTTCAAAAAGGCAAAAGCAGAAGACAAAAAAAAGTATATTAAACAATTATTATATATTTTAAATATTTTAATGATATTGTTAAGATACCATTTTAACGCTACTGTAAAGAAACCATTTGAAATTGCTAGTTTCTTTTTCTAAACCCATAATCAAACAATAACAACATTTGACCAGTTTGTTGCAGACAACTCTTAAAAACATTGTGGTAAAAGGGAAAATTTTGAAAATGATTGGTTTGTTCATTTATATTGACTAATTCATTAATTTTTTAAGTCCACAACTTTTCTTGAAACAACCTGTTTGTCTATTTACAGCAATCTGTACTGGAGTACATGAGGAACCTATTTGATACTATTCTTAATCCCACCATTCCACCGCCAGCCAAATTTCTCTTTGATTTTCTCGACAAGGCGGGAGAAAAAAACAAGGTGGATGTTGATGCTCTTCATGCATGGAAAAGTCAATGGTGAGTAGATTGATTGTGTCTCTCAGAGGTCCAAGGCCCTAGTTCTCGAAACATACTTAAAGTTTAAGTTCAAAACTTATTTATTTTACATCGATTGTGATGGAAGCTTGAAGCTTATTAAATTCACTCTTGATGACTGCTTCCTGGATACTACGCCAGTACTCCTGCAAATTTGTGGGTAAGTCCCTCCAATTTTCTCCTCGTCTAACAGGGATTCAAACCCATGACCCTTGGTACAAGAGGCTGACTCTCTGCCACTGCAATACTGTCACCCACAACATGCTTGAAAGGATGATACCTTGCTTAACCTCTTTCATGCTTATGCAAACAGGTTAGATCCAGGTCAACCGCCAAGTAAATTTGGCGGCTGGCCTGTTTTCCAACCTGTTTGCTACTCTGGGTACCTTTCCTCAACAAAATTAAGCAGATATTTAAGGTTTTGGAAAGAAGAAGACACAAAAATCATTTTTTTTAAAAATTACCCAGCATTTTATGGGTTTATGAAGGTAAAGTTTGATATACAAACCTGCTATGAATCATTTGTTGAAGCTCTGATTTGGCTATTACAAGTTAATCATGGTATAGTAGGATATACAAACTCTCCAATATTCATTTGTTGAAGCACTGGTTTGGCTATTACAAGTTTATGATGGTATAGTTTGATATACAAACCTGCTATGAGAAAACCATATCTCCGTGTGGGCCCCTATCATCAAGGTCCACACTGGTTATTATGTCAATTCCTCTCTTTTTTCAGCTATACAATTCGGTTCTGGGCCACTCTCATCAACAAACCCTATAATCTGTTCGACCAAAAGATCCCTTCATATGTTGAAACAAGCATGGAAGTTATAAGCCAAGTTCTCATTGAAAGTTGTTCTTTGAAAGGACACCAGTACACCAAAGTAAGTCTGTAAACGTTTTATCTAAATATCTATTTATTTCATCTTAATTAGGTAAAACAAATCATTTTAAGAATATACATTACTGTTAATTGAAAAATACGCTATCTGATGAGAGTTGCTTGGTCATAAATGATGAAATTCGAAGGTTAAAGAAAATAAGTGTCATTGAAACATTAGTTATTAGTATTGTATGATATGAAATTGAAATGAGTTAATGAAAGCATAATGAATTAAGGCAGCGACTATATATCTAAGTACCGTCTGAATGCAGTACATCTCAAGACAGTTGCAGAACTTTTGGATCTAAATACTTAATTATTCACTGAATGCAGGCTCTAAAATTAAATATAAACTTATTTTGCTCTCAATGGCTTTTTTATGGGTGCTTATCATGTAGCTGTTGTTAAGTTTTAAAGAAATCAAGTTTTAACTTCAAAATTCTGTCATATCGGTGAACAAGTAGCTTTAAAAGTGAAGGAAAAGAAAACAGAAAAAATGCTATGTATGGGAACAAAATTGAAACCCAGCTAACATAGTCTTTTCAATATATGTTCCAACTGAGTTGTTGTTAACTTAGCTTCTTTAAATGGGCTTTATTAAATCAAAATAAATCAAAATAAAGGTAATTATCATGAACATGCATTAAAATCTGATGATGGTCTATTTCAATTGAATTGCAATGATACCCCCGATATGCAAATTAAGATGATATGGAGTTATAGGTTATGGTTACATTTTGCTGGGTGAAGGTCACACTCAGAGGTCAATTTCTTTTTTTAGTTTTTTTATATCTATGGTTTTATGTCAAAGGAAAATTGAAGACAATTTGTTCCTAATAATAAAGAGCATTTTAACCCATTATCAAAAAATATCAACATTTGACCACTTTGTTGAAGATGACTCTAGAAAACATTGTGGGAAAAGGAGAAATTGCTCGTAACAGGCAATTTCTCCTTTCCCCACAATGTTTTTTAGCCTATAAAAGGATTACTTTCCCATTTCATCACATTTTGAAATGTTGTCTGCAAACTGTTTCAATTTGGTAAAGTCGATGATTTGATGTTAAGGAAAGGGTTAAGTATCTGGGATGTTTTCTGGGGTGTTTACTATTAGCGTGGTAAGGCACAAGTCAGGTTTGTACTGCAAGGGCCCTTTGTTTGATACATCAACTCCATTGATCTTTTTTCCGTTGTTTATTGAATCTAAAACAATCTGATTTATTTATCTTTTCCTGCCTATCAAAGGAATTGTGGATAGTGATTTATTTTTAAATGGATCTTTAAAAGGTTGTACAAAATGTTTTTTTAACCCTTTACCAAACACCAAATTTTGGACTCTCCCAAATTGAAAGAGTTTGCAGATGACATTTCAAAATGTGACGAAATTGAAAAACATTTTGGGGAAAAGGAGGCATTGCTCATTAAGAGCAATTTCTCCTTTTCCCACAACAATTTCAAGAGTCGTCTGCAATAAACTTGTAAAAGTTGTTATTGTTTGGTAATGGGTAAAGCAAGGCTACTTCAATGTTTCCTATATGGGCTTTAATGACATAAAGTTTGTACCATACTTACGTGTACATATTGGCACCTCATATATTCGACAATCTCTTGCAGGATTCATCCCCAGGAAAACTGATCTTCAAGAATGATATGATGACCTACAGAGATAGAGTGAAAGAGTATTACACCCAGGTGAAGGCCACAAACCAGACACCCGAGGATCTCAGACAGTATCTGACAGATCTTAACCATGTAAGGTTTATTGGTTGATATAGCATGAACCCTTTAACACATACATGTTACAACAGTTAGAAACCATGGCAGAGGAGTTGTATTTTCTGGGTGAAATTTGGTAGAAATATAATGACCATTGGTGTCACAGATTCACATGGGTCGTCTAAGTGTGGGTTCAAATCTCAATAGGGTAAATTTGAATTTGTTAGTGAGGTAATCTCTTGGCTGAGTTATGGGAGGCTGTTGGTTCTACTCTGCCTCACCAGCCATTATGGGGAGTTGAGCATCATTAACACATAACCAAACAAAAAAAACATTTGACCAGTTTGTTGCAGACCTCTCTGGAAAACATTGTGGAAAAAGGAGAGATTGCGCATAACAAGCAATTTCTCCATTTCCCACAATATTTCTTGCCCTAAATAGGTTAGATACAGGCCAGCCGCCAAAAAAAAGTGGCGGCTGGCCTGTGATCTAACCTGTATGCTGCTCTGAGTACCTTTCCTCATCAAAATTAAGCATATATTTAAGGTTTTGGAAAAACAGACGACACAAAAATCTATTTCTAAAAAATTACCCATCATTTCAAGGATTGAATGTTATTGTGATCTGATTGCATGTTTTCTGTTTCAGAACCAAAATAAAGAGACCCATTACAATCGACATGCTGCTTTATACAGTCTGTATTGTCAGCTTCAGCCATACATGGAATGGGTGAGTGCTGGTGTATCTGTCATCTTGTTCCTTAATCCGTTACCAAACAATAACGAGAGTTGACAAGTTTGTTGCAGACAACTCTGGAAAACATCGTGGTAAAAGGGGAAGTTGCTCTTAATGAGCAATGACTCCTTTTCCACAATTTTTTTGGCCCTATCAGAAAATTATTTTGCAATGTCATCACATTTTGGAATGTCCTCTGCAGACTTTCAATTTGGGACAGTCCAGAATTTGGTGTTTGGTAAAGGGTTAAAGGTGCTTGTTCACAGAAGAGAAAATGTAATTTAAGATTAACTGTCGTTGAAACATTATAGATTTTGTATTGTTGTTGATATACAAATAAAAGTAGGTATTCAAAGCATGATGTATTTAGGAAGCGGAAACTTTTAAAGTATGTACAGCTTAAATGCAGTAGTTCTCAAAATCAATGTCAGGCTCTTCAATTAAAATATGGATCTATCACACTCTTATGTGATGATTATGTTTCAAATGATGGATACTATACTTGGGAAAAGGGGTGGTTGGAAAATCTGATCAGAGTAACATGCCCTTGCATTTAGCCTATATCACCTTTTAACATGTTTTTAACTCGTTTATATACTGACCTGTTTCATACCTGAGAAAAGGGGTGATTGGAATATCTGATCAGAGTTACCTACCTTTGCATTTAGTCTATATCACCTGTTTACATTTTTTGAACTCGACCATTTACTGCGTTGGACCTATACATGTTAATTCTCTGTAAACTGACTTTGATCAATGAAAAAGATATCTTAATATGCTTCCAATGCCTATTCTCCAGGTCATGTTATATAACAGTACAGCTGTTGTGTAATTCTAAGGAAATTTATTTTTAACTGACAAATTTCTTAACATCTGTGAACACGGACGTTTTACAAGACTGCTTCAACATATCCTACACATGAAAAGCGGTAGCTGATTGCAACCGTTTGAAAGAAATTAAGATGAACATTATATTAACCCTTTACTGTCCCAAATTGAAAGAGTTAGCAGACAACATTTCAAAATGTGATGAAATTGAAAAACAATCTTCTGGTAGGGCAGAAAATATTGTTGAAAAAGGAGAAATTGCTCATTAACAGCGATTTCTCCCTTTCCTACAATGTTCTTCAGAGTTGTCTGTAAAAAACTGGTCAAATGTATTATTGTTTGGTAATGGGTGAATCAAATCTACTATAGTTAGTGTTGTAATTTTTACTTTATAATTGTTGAATTCTTATTTTTGCAATTGAACTCTTACAAAATCCATTATCCAGGAATTGGTTTTGTTTCAGTATTGTTGATATGATATGCAATAAAAAATTTTAGACTTGTATTTTAAATATGGAGGTTGTGATTTTTTGTATTGAATTTTCCATTTATTTTACAGATTATAGAAGATTTGGAGGACAATGAGGATACAAAATCCCTCCATTTAGACAGAAAATTGGCAAGCTTGAATGAGCAAATGGAAGAGGAGTAAAAGCAAGTACAGTGTCACCATTTCCATTGAATGATGTGCAAATGGATATTAGCATGGTGCTGTAGTTTGCAAGAAACTGGTTTAAAGTTCGTTACACCGTCAAGGGCTATAAGCCTTTTTTCCCCAAAAAGGTCATCGTGCAAGTTCCTGAGACATGGCATACTTAACCCTTTACCTTAACCTCAAATTTTCGACAGTTTCAAATTAAAAGAGTTTGCAGGTGACATTTCAAAATGTGATGAAATTCGGAAATAATCTTTTGATAGGGCAGAAAACATTGTGGGAAAAGGAGAAATTGCTCGTTGTGAGCAATTTTTCCTTTTCCCACAATGTTTTCCAGAGTCGTCTGTAGCTAAGTGGTTTAATGTCGTTATTGTTTGGTAATAGGTTAAGTTATTGATATTAGAAACAAGGGCCTTAAATGATAATCTAATGAAGTTGCCAGTGAAGAAAAGAGGACACTTGATGATCTGCTTGATGTTCTTGCTTATCACAAAACTGACATACTTTCATGCTTAACCCATTACCAAACAGTGACGACATTTAACTACTTTGTTGCAGACGGCTCTGGAAAACATTGTGGGAAAGGGAGAAATTGCTCGCTAAGAGCAATTTCTCCTTTTCCCACAAGGTTTTCTGCTTGATCTGAAGAATTTTTTCAATTTCATCGCATTTTGAAATGTCGTCTGCAAACTCTTTCAATTTGGGAGAGTAGAAAATTTGTTGTTTGGGAAAGGGTTAAGGTGTGTGTTAAAATAGGACTTTTTGTTACGTAATTATACATTATCCTGCATGAACATTGTACTACGCATAATCAGCAAACTATTAAAGAAAGCACCTTTTCTTTTTTCACATCAAATTTGTTTTTCCCCTTCTCACAAAGAAATTGTCATATCTCATATCTTAGGGTAGTGTTCAAACAATATTATCAATTTGTTCTTATCATATAGTTTTATATGTGTTATAAGTTGGAGAATGAAAATGGTTTGCTGCTCAGTTTTGCAGCTTTGCATAATAATGTTTGTACAATATTTGATCTGAACGCATCAGAGAATTATTGAATTATATTATATACTATATATTTTGTTATTGTGAATACATTTTTTATCCATACTTTATGACTAATTCAGTATAAGTGCCTTTTTGTAATGTTGGCAAGCAGAGCAGTAGTCATGTACATTCATTTAGTTGCAGCATTTTCACTCTGTAGTTGATGCTTATGCCTTAAAGGTGCAGAATGTTTATTTTTGATTAGCATTAATTACATGTTAATGAATCTCACACTTACAAAGACAAATTATACTTACATGCATAGAAATGCACCATTATTTCTATACTTTGATATCCAATTAGAATAATTGAAAGATAACTTGTCAAAATGCTGCATGTGGTATGAAATGACCCATGATAAAAGAGGGCAATATATTTCAGAGTATCAAAGAGTTTAACCCATTACCAAATGCTCGTCACAAGCAATATCTCCTTTTCCCACAATGTTTTTTAAGGTCGTCTGCAACAAAGTGGTCAAATGTCGTTATTGTTTGTCAAAGAGTTTAACACATAACTGAACAATAACGACGTTTGAACAGTTTGTTGCAGATGACTCTGGAAAACATGGTGGGAAAAGGAGAAATTGCTATTAACAAGCAATATCTTCTTTTCAAACGATGTTTTCTGACCTATCAGAAGATTATTCTTCAATTTCATCACATTTTGAAGTGTGGTCTGCAAACTCTTTCAATTTGGGACATTTGGAAATTAAGCTTTGTGGCAGAAGGTATGCATATTGTTTACATTACAAGACAATTATCATTTAATTCCTATGGTTTCATCATTTTTCTTATAGATTTTATTAATAATGTCAAAGTGAGTCAACATAAAGTAAATTAGATGGGAAAGTACATCTGAGTTTCTTTTTACGCTACAACTAAAGGAAAATATTTGCGTTAGACAAAAACGGAGGAACATGGATACAATCTCAAACAAAACTACATGTCATCGATGGTGTCTCAGAGAGATGTCTCCAACGATGTGTTATTTTGCCATATTGCTTATCAATATAATTGATTAAGAAGCAATGTTGATGTGAACTACGCAAATTATGAGCATAAGATGTTTGTTAAATACTATCCTGGGGTCAAACCTGGACGACACGTCTGGTTTCATGGGAGTGGCAAATGACTTCATGTGGAAAGCAGGTTATCGTCTTATTTGCTTAACATTTTCAACTGACTAAAGACATGTTACGTTGGAAGTGTGATATTCCCATTACCAAACAATAACGACATTTGACCAGTTTGTTGCAGACCACTCTGAAGAATATTTTGGGAAAGGGAGAAGTTGCTCTTAATGAGCAATTTATTTTTTTCTAATGATGTTTTCTGCCCTCTCAGAAGATTATTTTAGAATTTCATCGCATTTAAAATGTCGTCTGCAAACACTTTTAATTTGGGATGGTCGAAAATTTGGCATTTGGTAAAGGGTTAAGACATCTTTGAAAGCCTTTGTTGTTTATGATGTTAGAAATGGTCCTGGCAAAGAGAGAAGCTCAAAATTTCTATTCATAAATAATGAAAATATCAGTTTTAATTTGTCCCTTACATAATAAAAAAAAATTATACAGGGAAAGGGATTTTTTTTAGAGTGATGCATAGTCATTAAAAAACTTAGCTAACTAAGTTGTCCACATGCCTTTATATTATCACAATGGTTTATTTTCCTGTGAATAATAATGTCTGACAATCTTTGTTAGTATTGAGATAATTAAAATAATATATCTCAGTAAATGTACATATGAATTTTATGCAGATAGGGACATGCAATAAATACTGTTTATGAAATACTTCTTTTTTTACTTTTTGTGCATTTTTGTATATTCATATCACATCAGAATTATTAACCTTTCTAGCATTTTATTGTTTGTTTTCTTCATTTTGCCTTTTGAATAAAAGAAAATAATTATAAGGTATGATGAATACTTTTTCCTCAGACATGAATAGTAAATTGGTAATGCCTCTAACCAATTTTGACCCATATTGGAATTTATGACTGGTTCAAGTGAAAAAAACATAAGACAAAAAGAGATATCATAAAAAAAAAATATAACTTTACTAATTGTTGGAAACCATTGTGCCAAAGAATAGATCATTGCTCAGTAGAACCAATTTATCCCTTTACTGTAGTGTTTTCTAAATGTTTCTGCACCAGATGCATAAAGCTAAGGATATGCTATTGGTATCTCTTTATTGCTCATTAGAGTCCTGCATGGCCGAATGGTTAAGTGGTGGCCTTAGGACTTTTGGTCCTTGGTTCAAACCCTACTTATACCTCTGGTTTCGGGGGAGTGTTCTTCAGAGCCCTACCATAATACTGGTGGATCCAGGAAAGCCATAACATAAACAAAATATTGTTGACACAGTGTTAAACCCCATAATTATAAACAAACTATTCCTTTTAGTTTGAACCAGTCACAAAATGGTTTATGATTGAAGGAACAGGTAATGTTGATAACAATACCATTATTGTAACATTTGGAGGACAAAAGAAAGCATTTGAAAATGTGAAATTATCCGTATTTCCTTGTTATTCTTAATGAATTTCTGGAATCATCTTGCCAATGTATATATATATATTTATTTTTTAGCATTTATAGAAAAATTTGGGAAATAGCTTAATTTTGACAAAGATATTTGATTTATGTACATGTCGCACCAGGATTGCCTTATTTGCATTTACCTTTTGACCCTTTTAAGACATTGAAAATGGTCTTTGGTTTAGTGACAATGATTGTTATTACCAAATTTTAAATGTTTATTACTCCCACAGCACAAATCTCTGAGTTAGATCCTTTAATCCATATAATTACATATATTTACCATATAATAGCCACATTTTACCACTTTGTTGCAGACAACTGGAAAACACTGGGAAAAGGAGAAATTGCTCAGAGCAATTTCCCCTTATTTCACTATATTTCTACTCTATCATTTTGAAATATCGTCTGCAAACTCTTTCAATTTGGGACAGTGGAAATTTTGGTGTTTGGTAAAGGGTTAAGTCTTCTACGGCAGATACATATAAAGTAAGATACTGTTGAGAATGTTCTCAAACCAATTCTTTTTTCCCCGGCTTGTTGGGACTGAATCATATTGAATTGTATAAAGGATAACTTACAAACCTCCACTGTGTTTCACATCGGCTTGATACAAAGAGAGACATTTTTTTTTTACAGTCAACAGCCAAGATCTACGGAATAACCGGTTTTGCAATGTTGTTATATTATGTCCTGTAACTTCAACACTAGGAGTAGACAGTTTGAACTTCCTTTTTTTCCATAAATACATGTACAGTGAAGCCTCGTTAATCTGGACCCCGATTATCCGGATGTCTCGCAATCCGAACGAAATTGTAAGGGAACGGAATTATTTGACCAGTTTGTTGCAGACGACTCTTGAAAACATTGTTGGTAAAGGAGAAATTGCTTGTGACAAGCAATTTCTCCTTTTCCCACAATGTTTTCTGCCATATCAGAAGATTATTTTTGAATTTCATGACGTTTTGAAATGTTGTCTGCAAACTCTTTCAATTTGGGATGGTCGACAATTTGGCATTTGCTAAAGGGTTATAAATATACACGTGCATATAGACTGTTTATGTCTTAATGTGTATAAGAACATGCTCTGCTTCATTTGTCCGGATGATTCGGTCATTCGGACATTTTGTTGGAAACGGACGTGCTCGGATTAACGAGATATCACTGTACATCTAAAACCTTTGCTTAATTAAGCAATAAAAATAGACAGTTTAGACTCTACAAAAATGCATGTAAGTATGTAACAGAAGTGTTTGACTGAAGGCAACTTCAATAATCAATCCACGACCATTTTCATACAAAACTTTATGTTTATTTGTTTGATTCATCATTTGCTCTATACATTGTGTATATCTAGTTAAAAGGGCAGTTTCAGTATGTAACTTATAATCCAATATCCATATGTATATTTCACATTCCGTCATTAAAACTACTGACTCATTTTTGTACCTTTCTTGTTTAGTTTGTCACTTTTTTTCTTCACCAAAATATATATATTTTTAACCCTCTCTTTCTGTAAATGCATATTTATCCACATGCTGTCTGAAACAGCTTTAAAGAACCATGGTTGCATAATTGACAATTGCTCAATATAAGCAATTTATAGGGGGTTATGTTAGGTCATTGACCAAGTACCATAGTTCTGATTGGGATTATAAGCAAATTTTACCCCTTTTAGTCTTAGAAATATCTTGATTAAAGTTTTGTGTGCAACACTATATCTTAGAAGAAAATGGCTTTTCACTACTCTTTATCCCTCTCCAACATTTTGTCAAACAATTAATAACTGTCATAATGAACAGGTTATGTTTATTTTTTTTAATATGTATTTGGTTTATACCATGGTGACATAATTATGGATAAATTGCTCAATAAGAATAATGAAAATATTTATTACAGTGGTTTGTTTTAGCTTTATACATCAGATTTGAGAGAGTATTTTTGGAGTAAGTGGTAAACAACAATATTAGTCTGTAAAGATGGCAGGTTAAAACCAGGAAGTGTTTAGACATAAGATTAAATGGCTTACACTGAAACTCGATAGCTAAAACACTGAGTCTACATTTGAAGGGCTCAGTGCAATACTATGGTAAGTGCTTCATGTTTATGAAGCACTTACTATAGTCTTGCACTGAGCCCTCGAATTTTGGTCTTATTATCTTTTTTCTTTTGGGCTGTTAAAGGTTTAAATTTACCCCTTACAATGCTGGGTAATTTTCTAAAAATACATTTTCATGTTGTCTGTTTTTCAAAACCTTCAATATCTGATTAATGTTGGTGAAGAAAGATACTCAAATTAGCAAACTGGTTAGATCGCAGACCAGTCGCCAATTTACTTGATGGCTGGCCTGGATCTAAACTGCATAAGCATGAAGTCGGTTCCAGCACTATATTGGTTAATGGAAGAATTGCTCATCAGGAGCAATTTATCATTTCTTAAGAGTTATTTCTAGAGCGTTCTGTAGTACATTTGTCAACTTGTCGCCATGTGGAGGAAGGGGTGATTAGTCCATACAGGGAGATGGTCCTGACACATTACCACCCAGCGCTACATATTTGCGTCTTATAGCAGACGACTTTCAAAAATCATTGTGGCAAAAGGAGAAATTGCTTGTCACAAGCAATTTCTCATTTATGCCACAATGCTTTTTTAAACTATTCAAATATCACAACAGCAGAACTGGAAGGGTTTTTCACATGTTTACAAAGCGTTTCTAAAGTCGTCTGCTTGAAGTAAAGAAGTGATCTGCAGTTGGTAAAGAGTCAAATAAGCCTTTTGAAAATTCTGATTGAATATATCAATAGCACTTTGAATAAGTTTATTCTGATTTGAGAAATACATGTGGTTAACCCTTATAGGGCTGGAACCGACTCCACGCTTATGCAAACAGTTTAGATCCAGGCCAGCTGCCAAGTGAATTGGCGGCTGGCCTTTGGTCTAACCTGTTTGCTACACTGGGTATCTTTCCTCAACAAAATTGAGCAGATATTTTATGTTTAAGAAAGCAGATGCCACTAAAATCTTTTTTTAGAGAAGTGCCTAGCATTCTAAGGGTTAAAACGAAACTATCTTGGTAAAGCTCCATCAACATTTAATCAGGTTCAAATTGAGAACATTGACTTTGATTATGGTTATCACTTAACCCTTTACCAAACGACAAATTTTCAACTGTTCCAAATTTGAAATGTTGGCAGACGACAATTCAAAATGTGATTAAATTGAAAAATAATCTTTTGATAGGACAGAAGATATTGTGGGAAAAGGAGAAATTGTTCGCTAAGAGCAATTTCTCCTTTTCCCACAATGTTTTCTAGAGTCGACTGGTCAAATGTCGTTATCGTTTGGTAATTGGTTAAAGGGCTATCTCACAAATTGAGGATTTTCATGTCTTAACAGTACAATGTCTTCTACGAACAAAATGACTTCACAGGTTTATAAATCTACACAATACATCTACTTTCATAACCGTGCAATGAGGATAAAGCAGCTATAAGTTGTGAACCTATAGAACGGGTTTATGCTGAAAAACAATGATATGTTATTTCCGCCCTGCGAAACAATGGAAATGAGGCCCTAATTCTCGCCTTACAATTATTCAATGAAAACAAGGGTTTTCAGCATCTTTATAATATAGATATTGAAAATGGTTGTTCTTTTAGCGTTCTGTGATTATGATTGTTTTAATCACCTTTTTAACATGTGTTACTATCTCAGCACAATTTGTGAGGTATCCCTCTTAACCATTGATGTCAAATGAATGATAGAAAGAAACATAAGTGGGTTGTAAAATATCAGTGTATACGCACATCATAATTCATGTTTGATAAAAATACAGTTTAAGCAGGGACTTATGATACTGGTTAAACATATTCCTCTTTTGACAAATTTATAACTTGTCCAAATTGATGGCTGATGCAGACGGCTTTAACAAAGTCCTAATAAACATGTTTATTAGGTCTCTTGCTCTAACAATATCAAGTTAAATGCATTTTCTTCACGATATATGGTATTGACCTTTGTGGTAAGAAAAACAATTGCTCGATAGCTAAAAAGAATCATTTTGTTATAGAGGTTTCTGGAGTAGACTAGTAGACGAGTCAAATTTTAGAATTGCGGTGTAAGGGGTTGGGATAAGTTACGGTTCATGAGATGGTACGTTTTTCATTTTTAACGTTCTGCCTAGTTTCTTATTACCGTATTTTCTACTTTGCAACCTTTAAAGATTGTAAAACCTCACACGTTAACCCATATTGTGATGAAACCGACTTTGTGCGTATGCAAACAGGTTAAATCCAGCGGCTGGCCATTGACCTAACCTGTTTGCTATTTTGGGTATCTTTCCTAAAAGAAAACGGGCAGATATTTGAGGTTTTGAAAAGCAGGCGACACAAAAACATATTTTTAGAAAATTGTCAAGTATTCTTAGGGTTAAATGGTCTGTTAAACACGTGATATATATTCGTTGCCTATTTTCGCCTGTTTTATTTACCCTTCTTATTTCCATAACGAGCTCTTATCAGATAAACCTATACCCATTTCCCCATGGCAGAATATTCGCGAGTGGTCTAAATTGAAAACAACTGCAGACGACAATTATACCGCGCTAGAAATATACTCTTCGTGGTAATAGGATGTAATTTCGTAACAAAACTCATTTAGGGAAATTAATACCTTTGTTTCAATGGTTTCTAAGGTGTTTTGCATCAGATATGTCAACATAAGCTTATATCAAGCTTGAACAAATTTGCAAACTGACTGTGGCTTTCATTTTGGGATTGGTCTCGGAATTCAAGTAGTACGACAAAAGTGTCCCCAAATTAAGGTGTGTGTAAACCTTAGCCCTTTACCAAACAATAACGACATTTGACTACTTTTTGCAAAGACTGAAAAATATTGCGGGACGTAACGTAACGAACAATTTCTTCTTTTCCACAATGTTTTCTGTCCTATCAGAAGATTATTTTTCAATTTCATCACATTTTTCAATTTCGTCTCCTAAATCTTTCAATTTTAGACAGTCGAAAATTTGGCGCTTGGTAAAGGGTTAATTAACCAAACAATAGATATAGCGTGTCTACTGCAAACAACTTTTGATTTGATATTCAAAATGGGAGACATTTCTTCCTTTTTCAACAATGATTTTGAAATGCATCTGAATGGATATGTTCTTTTTTGTTTACTAGAAGATGGCATGATATGGGTCACATGTTGAGAAGAAAGACATAGACATAGACAAATTTTATTGACATAAGCTAGTACAGCTTCTAGTCATATACAAAATACATATTTACAATTACTTTTCATTACTATTCCTCTTTTTAAGGGGTGTCGTCTTTTACATGTAAACGTTTGCAACATACCCGTTGGCGGCGGCACAGTGGTGTTATGTACATGTATGTACTGTTTCTATCTTGTTATAACATAACGAGATAATCAGAACAGAACAGAACAGAACAGAACAGAAGTTTATTTCATGACTTGAACACTTAAGGTTCATCGTCATTACAACATATACACATACATGAAATAATGGAGTATATGTAAATACATACAAATGTACTTATAAACATACAAAAGTAATGCGAAAATAGTGCTTAATATGTAAACATCAGATATAAAAGTATACAATATAGGACAAAAATGACTTAATTATTACATTTGACTTACGAAATTTGGGTATTAAGTTGGCTTATTCTCTTTTCATTGGCTAATTTGTAATAAATTCCTATGCCATTTAACGTGTTAATGTTTGAACAATTTAAAAGTTTTATAAGTTTAAACATACTAGGTTTTCTAAAGTAAAACTGCCTAATATAGTTTTCTCTTATATCTTTATAAAACGGGCATATTAATATGAAGTGAAATTCATCTTCTATTTGGTCTAAATTACAAAGTGTACATTTTCTGTCATTTCTATCAGATCAAAGACCTAATGTTTATTAGGTCTTTGATCAGATAGATCGTTGTCTTTCATGTCATCATGATTGAGAATTGCTCATAGAAATTTACATACCATAAGATGTTTTCGCAAACAGCCAACTTATAACAAAAAATAAAACATGTTCATGGCATCACAATTAAAAATGGCTGACAGAAATGGACGTATTGGAAGATGATTTCGTGAACGCCTCACATTTAACAAACTCACACGACATGAAAGTGTAATGTCTTTCATGGCATCGTGACTGAAAATGGCGTATATAAATGGACGTATTGTTAGACACTTACGTAAACGACTCCCGTCAAACAAAAAACAAAACAAAAAGAACCCTATAGTTTACTTGTTTATACAACGCTACAAGTTTCCTTGTTCGTGTTTTCTCGGTCAGCCATTTTTTAGTCATGCTGATATTAACCTTTTAAACGATTGGTAATTTCCTGAAAATTATTTTTGTGTCGTCTGCTTTCCAAAACCTTAAATATCTGCTTGATAAGAAAAGATACTCAGAGTAGCAAACAGGTTAGATCACATGCCAGCCGCCAATCTACTTGGCGGCTGGCCTGGATCTAACCTGTTTACAGAAGGATGAGATCTGTTCAAATTAAGGGTTAAATATATTAAAGATAACAAACCATGTAATTGATCACTTAACTTGTCCGGGTAGGTAGGTAAATCGTTACAAGGAACTTGCAAATATACATAACGATATAGAAAAATGCACACATGTCACCTCTGTGAGCCTCTGTGACGGTGTATAGGATAAAGTTGTGCATTTTTCCTTTAACCCCGGATTACGTTATGCTGTCAGCAAGCTTGCATGCGACAAAAGGTATATATTGGAATATTCTAACCCCGTCCTTAAAAAAGGCAACAGTAGACACACAGTAGAACCACTGTGACAAAGGGATACTTTGCTGGTTTTTGTGTTCTATCATTTCTATAGTTTCCTATTCTATATTTCTATGAAAATGTTTCTAACGATTCTTTCTTCTCATAGAAGTTCTAATTAACGAATAAACCACCCGTCTATAGGTTATCTACCACTTTCATTCGTATTATTCCAAAGATCATTGGAATAAAAAGAAAAACGAACCTTCGCGTCTTTCAGTGTTTTGGTGGATATGACTAGCCCCGAAATTGTTCTCCGATGCACATAGCCTGGGTCCTGGCCCATGCATACCCTAGTGGGGGGTATACGCACGGGCCAGGCCCCAGACTATGGTGCACCTTGCTAGCGTCATGTGATACAAGTGGCGACCGTTTTCATAATCCGTGACGCTTTTTTACCCATTTCGATGGTTTTGCAGGGTGGACATGATACATCACTGTTTACAAAAATTGCCGTGTAAACTGTTCACCATATCTGCATGATAAAAGTGCTTTATCTTAATCAAACATGATTGCGGAGCATATCAACGATCTACTTATATGTAGTCATATAGATCTGTAAAGTCGTTTTACCCGTTGACTATATTTTGTATTTATAAGTTTAAAATCTCAATCTGCCAGATAGTTACTTTTATAATTTATCAATTCAATTCTTTATTTATTTGGCAAAACCCAGCATGTAAATGCCGACAAACGAAATTTACAAATATATTTTAAATATATTTACAGACATACATTATATACTCAAGCTTGTTAAATATACAAAATTTGACACATACTATAAAATCCCAAAACATACAAGACATAAGTTTAGTTGATCTAACACATACAAGTACAGACAAGTGGATTAATATTGGTAATAATAGATAATAAAAGGTAATTCGTTAAATAATTTCATTTCAACTTCTAAAGCTCTCTTTTAGATAATGATTTAACAAATTGATTGAATTCGATCGTTGCTCATTGCTGGTCTTTTTTCACGTCTAACTACACAGGTATTCATGTTCTTAAAAAAATAATAATGTGTTCCGACAATTGTAAGAAGTGTAATGCACCCTCAACCTTTTCTTCCCTACATCATCTATTTAACACATTAACAAAAGATTTCTATAGAGAGTAAGCTAAAGGATTGGTCGTTATTTTCGAATAATGACGCACCAATTTCACTTAATCCTCTGTTTTAGGTGGAAAAGAATATTTATGAGAACTTAGAAATATGAAACTTTATGGAGGAGTGGTTTTCTAACCAAATCCCAAAGAAAATGAAGTTGTTGTTGTTTTTTTCATACATGATAATTGGCGTTTCTTGTACCTTCTTAATTTGGAAAAGTCACAACATGAAATACGAGGGGATAGCTTTTCACCACATGTAGATGGTGATACTGCACCAATTAATCCTTCACCAAACGCCCAATTTTCGATTGTCCAAAAATGAAAGAATTTGCAAACGACATTTTAAAATGTGATTTAATTGAGAAAAACAATCTTCTTATGGGGCAGAAAACATTGTAGGAAAAGGAGAAATTGATTGTTAAAAGCAATTTCTCCTTTTCCACAATGTTTTTCAGAGTCGTCTGCAACAAACTGGTAAAATGTCGTTGTTGTTTGGTTTACGTGATGTGTTATATCGTATACATACCAAGCCATACCACTGTCCGTATCTCTCTGTATTTGTATGAGCCCATACCATACATGGGATCTTTTCTTTCACCCTTTACTACGTTTATCAAACATGCTGCAGAATTCTTTCAAAACAAATGGCTCTTTACAAACAACCGTGTCTTATCAAACAAATGTGTCTCAACAAACAACTCTGTCGTTAAGGAACAACTCTGTTGTTAAGGATAAATTGGACAATCTTTTTTTTTTTATCCTGGGTGAATCATTAAGGAAATGTTTATATAATTTAATTATACTTATTTGTCAGCTTTTAGTTTAAACTTGGACCAAATCCAAGTGTTAAGATAGTGTAATGGTTTAAAGATTTCTCGACCTCATAGAAGGGTAGGTATATCGAGGAGTCAATCTAGCGTCTACAACTTAATACTATTTAGAATGGTGAAAAAGGTTATTTTTGGAAGGCGATAAACTGTGTTGTAACTGGTGTATTCGTTGTAACTATATATACCCGTTTCTTCATGGTGAATAACTTTGACGGGCACATGTATTTTAAGCAGTTTTTGAGCCGATGTCTCTGGTATTTGCTCAATCGAATTGCATATTACCCTTCTGAATATGATGACTACTTTCGCACGTGAGAGGAGCCATTAAAATACATGATAATTCATCTTTAAAGAATTCAAAACGATCGCATTTTGCCCCAAGATGACTATTTTCTCATATGCGTATCTTATAACAGTACAGCTGTTATGCAGTTTTAGAGATATTAATATCTTACTTGTCAATTTACTAACATCTATTAACCATCAGCTTTAACCTATTACAAAACAATAACGACATTTGACCATTTAGTTGCAGACGACTTTGGAAAACGTTGTAAGAAAAGGATAATTTGCTATTAACGACCAATTTTCCCTTTTGCCACAATGTTAACTGTCCTGTAAGAAGATACGTTTTTAATTTCATCACATTTTGAAATATCTGCAATCTCTTTCACTTTTGGACAGTCGAGAATTTGGCGTTTGGTAAAGAGTTAAACGTCGAAATTACTTTCTGCCATTTCGGGTTTTGAAGTAGGGTTCCTGTCTACTAAGGGTGGACAAAACTGTTATTGAGCTGTCGAGGGTGAGCCCAGATACGCTGTTAGTAAATTTTCTGGTACGCTTACGGAAATTCAGTCGCACCTTTTTCAAAGTGTCCAAATATCATTTGGATATCTCTCCAAACATCGTGAGTGAGAAACAGCGGGACTGGATTGAATTTTCAATCTGAATGTTGTCTGCAAATAAACATGAATAGAATATCAACGTTCATGTCGTCTGCAAATAAACATGTGTTCCTATTTTGGCAGTGGTGTCGCATAATGCTTGCATCTCATGCTTTGAAATGAAAGAGTCGAGGTAAAGAAATGGGTTATCTTTTAGGTTTAAAATTAACATGATGTTAATGTATTTACCAGTGCAGAATAAAGGACACACCGAACACGGTTTGACGAAGATAAAATACCTAACACACTGATATATCTAAATGCAGACGGATTATGTTCCCATAACGTTGAAACATTACACAACACTGTTACCGAAGACTTTCTATACTTTGAGAAATTAATTGTTAATCTTCAAGTCTTACATGAATTGGAAATGCTCCTCTGTAGAAAATGAAATGTATTTGTTATTAAATTGTAATGTTCTGCTATAAACAATGTATACTTGTTTAATGCAATAAAGAAATTGTATTGTATTGTACTTTGAAACATTTCAAAATATCAAATGCCCTCACAGTCAAATCAAAAAGTTATAAGGATTACATGATTATAATTACAAAACATCGTATACAAGAGGGGGACGTTTCAGTTTTTAGGCAGGTAAAAGGGTTGCCGAATCTCCATTCGATATCATACAGGAAGTTCGGGTGTCACAAGATAAAACCAACCTGGTTTGCCTCGTCTTTTCCCCCCGTATTAGGTTTCGCGAACGTTTCACATTCATACATTGACAAGGAACACAACAGCAGACGACACTTTTAACAAGACGTAGTAAATAAAACATGTTCAAGATAATATTGAAATGAAGCCAATCTACCAAAAGAAGAAATCGCTCGTCTCGAGCGATTTCTTCTTTTGGTACAATGGTTTCTTTACTATTCGGTGAAAGAAATATAAAGACGTGTGTATAAAGGGTAACGTTTGTTTTACCTGTGGTAAGGACCGTTCGTTATTTGCATACATATGAACTGATTCGCAAACGCAACCTATTCACTTCCCGGTCTGCGTGTGTTTACAATGGGTTGTTTAATATTCTAGATCAGAGCGCTTGGTGGGATCTCGACAGACAATACTACCGAAACGATTGGTACGTTCGACTAGGGGGATTTTTTTTTATTAACAGTGGATAACAATACGAATTTGTCTTTGGACGAATCTTTGGATGAATCATCTGTAGTACACTTGTATTTGTATCTAGGCCGTAGGGTACATGTTGTTAAATAAAAGTTTGAATGTGACTTTTAATGTGAAGCCCGTAAATTACATAGGCCTTAATGGACCTTAACAATCTGTTGTTTTAGACGTCACTTAGTGAAATCGTGGATTTTACTACGAAAACTGTTGATCGGTAAGTAAATTTCAACTGATCGAAATGTTTAAAAAAGAAAAGGGAAAAAGAAAAGAAAAATAACTGTGTCCTCTGAATGTGTATAAAATTGTCAATACATGTAAAGGCCTGCTTATAATAGTATATAGATGTGCTAAATTTATAAAGATAGTGTGTATTTGGTAATTCAGTTGTCGTTTAACATTTAATTCACATACACCCGTTTCTTACATCAATAAAGGAACACATGTAAGAAACCACATTGACAAAAGAAGGAATTGCTCGTAATAAGTAATTATTCATTTTCTTACATTGATTTCTTGACAATTCCTCAACGTGTCTACCAATTAATTGGAATTTAATTTAGGTTATTATTCAATGGGGAATGACATGATTTATTCCCAAACTTGTAATTATGGAACGGCAATAACAGGTATATCTTTAACCCTTAGAATGCTCGGTGATAGATTATGTGCCGTCTGCTTTCCCAAACCATAGATATCTGGTTAGTTTTGTTGAGGAGGTACCCGAAGAAGCAAACAGGTAGGAGCACAGGTAAGCCACCAACTTACTTGGCGGCTGGCCTCAATCTAACCTGTTTGCATAAGCATGAAGTCGGTTCCAGCTCTTTAAGGGTTAATTATATAGTTTATTAATATATGTTGGAAACCATTTCTACAATAGAAGTAACGAGTTTTTACATTTCTGTTTGCCACATGATTTAACGACACATCACAGCATCTGCTACGAGTGCTTTAAAGCAGCTTGTACACAGATGTAATAGAAAAATTGAAAGTCAAAATTAAATGTTTTTGAAACAAACAGTTTGTGTGTTGTTTACAGTACGCATTTAATAGTAAATTTTGTAAGCATAAATATCCATGAAGTGTCAATTCATCTTAACTTACTTAGTAGATATGCGGTAGATCATAAGACCGTTACAACGTTTTTGGATTTTAGCATCTATTAGTGTATTGTAAACAGGCCCTATAAACTTAGATATGAATTATTTTGTTTCGGATGGGTTTTCTACAGTGCTTGTCAAACAACAGAACGGCTGTTGAAAACGTTAACCGTTTCCCAAATGCCAAATTTTCGACTGTTCCAAATTGAAAGAGTTTGCAGCCGACATTTCAAAATGTTATGAAATTGGGAAATAACCTTCGGATAGGACAGAAAACACTCTGGGTAAAGGAAAAAATGCTCATAATGAGCATTTTCTCATTTTCCCACAACGTTTTCTAGAATCGTCTTCAAGAAAGTCATCGAATATCGTCATTGTTTGGTAAAGGGTTAAACAAATTGGGTTTTAACTTCAAAATGTGTACACACATGTGAACAAGCACATTTAAAACAATTCATATGTTATGAACGAGCGAAAATGGTTCATCAACAGATAATTTTGAAGCGATCTTCCTTTTGAACATGCTAATTTCAATTCACATAAGTCGACGGTCGTTGGTGCTCATTTTTACCAGCCATAACTGTGCACATAAAACAACGTTCAGGGAAGTTTTAAGTCACAATGGTATCTACCTGAAATCTCAAAGTCTTTGTTTCAACTCTTCGCTATTGCAAATTTCCGATTATTTCTATTTGGACTAGTCACGCTTTTTTAAACGGCTGAAGCGGTTATACGTAAATGAACCTTGAACATATAGTTAAAATCTTATATATAGCGTGACCTGGAAAACGTATACTTGTATGCACCATCGAGTTTTACATCGGCTCTATAACGTTAATTATCTCCCTTGGTACCGTTTTACTAAACAACTTAACACATTACCAAACAATAACGACATTTGACCAGTTTGTTGTAGACAACTCTGGGAAACTTTGTGGGAAAGGGAGAACTTGCTCTTTCTCCTTTTCCCATAATCATTTCTGCCCTATCAGAACATTATTTTTTAATTTCCCAACATTTTGAAATGTCGGCTGCAAACTCTTTCAATTCTGGACAGTCGAAAACAGGGCGTTTGGTAAAGGGTTAAGAAATAAATTTGCGAAGGTCAAAACAGATAAACATGCCTTAACAAAAGTACAATATTATAATATGTCACATCATTGTGAGCGTCTCGGAGAGACCATCCCAATGATGTGTTACTTTGCAATATTGCCTAGCTTGATATTGAAATAAGAGGGAATATTGTTTTCAACTTACGCAACTGCTCGTTAGTTATATACGGAGGAAGAAAAAACGCTCACTAGAGTTTTGCTTATTCTTCCTCTATATGACAATGATTGACTTATCCAAATTAAGAGAAATCAGAGACCACAAGTATAACATTTTTTTTTATTTCAATATATAACTCATCTTCTGTATGGTATTTGGTAGAAATCATTTTTATAATGGGACAAATGGCTCATCATGAACCTTTCATACTTTAATTACAACGTTTTCTAAAGTCCCCTATCACAGATACAGTGAAATGAGGAATTATGGAGTTTAATGTCAATCTAACCTTAATCAAGTTCAGTTAAGTTAAGGTTATGTCTTACACAGGTCCCTTAGAGGTCCTTTTCGCCAATGACGGACCAACAATGATTCAGTTTTGTAATTGGAGGAATGACTGAGGGTCGACGTTATGTGATTGCCAACGATATCAATTAGTGAAAGTATTATCAAATCTTTATTAAATCTGTATTTACAGAAAACAATAGGTTATTTGATATGAAATACGTATCTAACAAGGCAGTATAATTATATTTCATTTCACTCAGTTGCTAATCCAGAAAACAAAAGGTAATTAAATATGAAATACATATTTAACAAGGCAGTATAAATGTATTTTTTTCGATTGGGTTTCAATATATCCAAACCTCAGCTTGTTTTAGACTGGGATTAAGACATTTTGGAAGCCAATCGTCCATATAGACACGAATACACATGTACATAGACACATAAGCACCTGTACAAACGCACAACCACACACCCACACGTATACCCAGCAATTCAATTCAATTCAATTTATTTCAGACAACACAGGTTCGAATCAAGATGGCGGCCAATTATTTCACAGCTGCTGTCTGTGGAGAAAACACTATCGTCTAGCTTCGCACTTGTATGTTTTTAATGAAGAGGCATACAAGGCGCACATTTTGGCGTTTTTATGGACCTAAGATAAAGATAAAGAATGAGTCGTGATTCTGAATATTTATGAAATTCAATATATTCGTTGCAACTTAGCCTTTTGCTAAAAAGAAAACTAATAAGGACACTTTTTCAAACGTTCCTCTATAAAATTGTCCCATTTCTCGTTTACTTTAGGTCCGAATTCAACATGTACTTCTGGATAACGATAGTAGTCGTCATTTTGTCCTGTGGCCAAACATCTGCAGTCGTTGATAAGCGATTCCCAACCAACAGAAATGGGGACAAAATGACCAATGTAGTGAAAAAAGATGGCTTCCTTTTTGTTGCTGAAAATGGAATTCTGCATCAATTGGATTTAGGGTTAACATCTATTAAGAGTTTTAACACGTGTGCCAGTGATAACTGTACTAACATGAACAAAGTCCTAGCCGTGTCTGGGGAGTTGCTTGTACTATGTGGTACCGGAAACAATGGCGTGTGCCAAGCATTCGAAGACGACGAAGTGAAATACAGCAGCTCTAGTGTCGATTCAGATTCAAATTACCTGACCGTCTCTACAAATATCAGCACACCAGCAGTTGGCATTGCATTTGAAGGCCAATTTTATCTAGGTCGTGGTATGAAGAATGAAGATGGTAGAACTTACAGAAATTATATTAACAGAACTCACATAGCTGACAACTTTGAAAATAATGGATCGGCTTACATATCTGGTGAAGAACACCCTGTTTACTTCAAAAATGTTTTCCAACATAACAGATTTATATTCTTTCTAACAAATCAAAGATACAACCTGACATCAAACAAAATGGTTTCGAAATTGATCCGTATCAATGTAGATGAGCCGTATGGTGCCAACAGCAATTTGTCATACACTGAAACACTTTTAATCTGTCAGGCGGGTGGGGATGATTACAGCCTGCTACAAGATGGGGCCTATCTACCGGCTAAAGGTGTTCTTGTGACCGCTTTCTCAAAAGGAGATGATCCAGAAAATTCGCTTTCCAACAGTGCTGTGTGTGTCTACAATATCGGGGCGTTGAGTAAGGAATTACATGTAAGTAGAAGTACTTGATTTAGCATCATTTGAGACATATTTTCTTATTGACAGCCTTAGTTGGAGTTTAGAACCTGTGTTATAGATGTATAAAACGTCTACAATAAGTTCCTGAATTGTTAATTATCCCTTGTATATCTAAGCATACACCGTTTAATGAACTATTTTGATGATACTTTCGACATTTACGTCACTCTGAAGGAATTTGTTTAAGTACTTGCGAAGTACAAAGGGTAAACTGAATTTGACAACCTGAAAACGCGGTTAACTCGTGCCAATGTGTTTAAAGAGACTTACACAGAGATTGTGGTCTTGGAATAATAGATGTAATCATGTTGATATTAACAATCATTGTCACTAATTCAAAGATCCTTTTCAATTATCTAACTTAAAAGTTGCTAAAACGCCGTGATTTCGTTAAATAACGAGAAGTGAGCGTTCTTGCCTGTCAGCGCTTCTACGGGAAAGTCGGTTAATGACTGTATAAACACAAACAATCCTTCTCGTGCATGTTATGTGACAAGAGCGGAGCAACTTTTCCGAAGACCAACGTGACGATGGTATCGAAAGTTAAGCGCCTCATGTTCCAAATATAACTCGTTGTTCACGAAATAAGTCCGTTTAAACGGTTTGCAGTAACTGCAATACAAAATATCTTGTAACGTGTATCGGTTCCCTCTCGGAATGAATCGCTACCGAATCACCCATGGAAGCCGGCTTCCACAGCGAGACTGTAGAAGTAGTATTTATACATAAGCCCTATTTACTGTCACAATCTTTATCTTTTCTGTACGGTTTTAAATGGGGTTTGAAATATGTCAATAATCTAGCCTCATGTTACATATGAAATTTATGCTGTCATCCTATCGGAAGAAGACAATTTATTTTGAAAAATTAAACTCAACATCTCCGAGGTTGTCCTTTTAACATTGGTTCCGTACATATGCCAATAACCATTATCGAAAAGTATCAACACCGATTCTATGGTACTTTTTGTAACTCTATATTTATCCAGGTACATGGGTGAGTGAAGGTCATCATTAACAACGTACATTCAATACTTTTAGTTAACTTAATTCAAATGACTGAACATGATTTACTCTCCTATTTCTGTAAGAAACAAGAGCCATATTTCATCGACAACTTATGAGGGTTACATTTTTTTTCCCAAATTCATATTTTATCGGTTTGGATGTCGATTGATAACTCTTTATGAATAATATACTCTGTAACTCTATAACGCCGGGTGGTTTTTTATATAGCGTTAACGGATCCTTTACTCCAGGTTATATATCATGGTAAAGGATGATTTATTGATTTACAATCAATGGAAGCAATGACGCGAAACAAATTTGATTTTGCCTAAATCACAAGCCATATTATTGTATATAGTTGCGAACACGACAAACACTAAGTACATAACGTTGATACTGACCGTTGTCTTATCTAGGTGGCTACCCTTGCCATAGTAGTTTGTATTGAACTGACTATACCAACGTTCAGAGTAATAGCTCGATACTTTATGGCAGTCCGTGTCAATACGCATTTATTTGGTAGGTATAGATAAAGTGCGATATTGATGATAAAGCGGCCTTCAATGCATACTTGAGTTGAATACGGTGCTAAAATAATGTCATAACAAAACGTATCTCATAACGCGCAACTTGTTTTATTTTGATTATTTCTCTTTTTCTACTATCACCCTAGTCCGATCTAGTTGGTCTTAAACATGACTGCCATGCCCACAGAAACAGCAATGGTGAAGGCAATGTGGTTTTCATATTCTTTTTCTACAATCGCTCTTGTTTGATCCAGTTGTCATAAAACCGGAATGCCGGCGAAACACTGCAAAACTTGGTATTATGCGTTTTAAGAAATTATGTTAAAAATAGCAAAACACCACACAATCATAACAGTTTAAATTCTGTATAGTCTATTAGCGATGTTTCACGAATTGTGTAGCACAAAGTTTGACTTCAATGTTTACATTCGAGCCATGTCTTAATTGCGAGGAGCACACGGATAAACTAGTGGCACCTGGTTAGAAAAGTCACGTGATACACATATATATTTTATCGTTTCTCCAACAACATCGACGGCAACATTGAAAATGGAGAATTTCTCCAATTTCATAGGTCCCCGACGTTTCACAAAATAAACCCGGCAATTCTCGGCTGACCTCGTTTTTCTACCAAAACTAAACAAACCGTATCATCTTAACTCTTTTAAAATTACTCCATGAGTATGCTACCACCTCAGTTACCGTTTAAACGGAAATTCAAAGGTTATTTATGTTAATTGTAAATAGTTATAGAACTTCGCAAGTTTACTGTCAATGAACGCTATTCTGGTTTTAAACATAGCTGCAATGCTGCCAGAACAACGTTGGGATAAATTAATGTTATAAGGATTCAGAACTATTCGTACGTAGGATGCCACAATAAATTTTTGAAACAGTTAGCTTGCCTCCAGTAATAACCTAAATCCGTCTTCTCTTTTCGAAATGACAACCGAGTATTAACCATGTATTGAAACGTAAGCTTTCAAGCCATATCCATTAACCCAACAGTCATGCGTGCTCTTTTTCATGCTCATTGTTTACACGATATATTGCGTCAAGCTACTGTATTATTGCCAGCCAGAACACCCAGTACCTGAAATCATGTGCTATGTTCTTTCTCTCTTCACAGCCAATCTCAGTCCTCAAACTATACAACACCAGAATAACAAAGGTGAAAGGAAAAGATCGCTACGACTTGTATCCTGACGTGTTTATTGGAACAGATACCGGTTCTGTCATCAAGGTATATCATGTACATGTCTGTTCTGTTGTTACCGTTTGAACATTGTGTCTCCTAAACACATTTTTGCGACACCAATGGATCAGGTTGTTATTTCTGGCTACATTTTAGTTACTTCCTTTACAGAAAAAAATTCAAATGCAAAAGGCCCATAATAGTTTATTTACATGTTTTGAACACGATGTTATATACACTGTGCATAATTATTACCATGTATGTACCATGTTTGTAAGTAAAACATCAAATGTAGAGCATATAACACAAGATGGTTTTTGATATTACATATATTATTTGTATGATGGTTACATCGTTTTCTAAAACAAAACAAAAGATACGTGTGAATAGATGTATACATCACATATTTCTTTATGATTTGTTTTATGAGTTTTATGATTAAGAGGAAATATGAAGTTTCCTCGGTGAATAGAGCCTTCGATGCCGGATGAGCAGTTTCTTCTAATATTTCTTGCTGTGTACTTACATAAAGGATATGATTTGCGTATGCTTTTGTACGATGCCGCTTGAAATGTTAAAGTTTTAAGAGTTTCAAAATGGAAACTACTTACAGACACAGACCAAACGAAAATACACATACATTCTAGTATATTGTATACAGTCTGGCGTAGCATCAAATCGTTCTTTGTTAGACATGCTTAAACACCTTTCTCAAGTTGTTTTTTGCAACATTAATGAAAGGATTTATAATAGGTCACACTCTTATTAAGGTAGACGTGCGACCCATGGTTTTATTCCCATTTTCAGTTGAGTGTGGATAACTCATTGCAAGTGCACGTGTATAAGACCAGTGAAACCATAGATAAAGGACATCCAATCACAGATATACATATTGGCCAAGATAAAGGCTATGTTGTAACAAACAGAAAGGTAAAAAACTCTTGCTTCTAAATTCTATTTCAATTACCGAAATACTTTGAATCATAAATCGACAGTTGGACGTGTAATTGTAAGCTATTTATGAATGGATACGGTAGGCACTAACTATTAATCCGTGAAAATCAAAATAAGCTCTGTTTATCATTCGATTAAAGCATGTTCGAAAGATGTTTGCTTAAATATACCAAAAGTAGCGGTAAGATAACTAAATTTTGATTAGACTTTTTTTAATAAGCGGGCAATTGATAGAGAGCAAAATAAGTTTCGCTTAACCAGCGAGTAAAAAGGAGAGTCACAATGCTTTCACACAAAAACCTAATTAACGAATGATAAGAAGGTATTTGCTGAACATCGGTATAATTGTCAAACAATTATTTAATTTACTTTAATTATATGTGATTGCAACCAATGTAATGCATTTAGAGAAGGGTGGATAATTTTAAAGCAAATGTTACCAATGACAGGGATAATGTAATTATCTGATGGGACACACACATGAGAGATGCAACGCGGATTTGATATGACAAATACAGTCGTTCCCAATAATATACCAGATTCGCAATGTGTTTCGAAAATCATTCCTCCAAATTTCTACATCTGAATATTTCATTTTACGTTTGAAGAACGCAGTGAAGAAAGGATCCATTTTGATTAGGAACTGACCTTTTTTTTAATTTCAGATATCTTCATTCGATAACACCGAATGCTCTATCTACAAAACATGCATGGAAACAATGGCTGTCAGAAATCCAGAATGTGGCTGGTGTCTCAGAAAAAGCACGTAAGTACGACTGTAGCACCGACTTACGGCGAGCATGTTGAGAAAACATATTACATTTTTCATTCGGTGATCTTGTATAGTGTTTAACGCCGTATCAATTATTTTTTCAGTTATGCAACGGCTTTCATTGATCAACCGGCTCTAGGCTAGGGCTCTGAAGTGTCTTGCCAAAGGTCACTCCCACGAAACCATAGGTGTCGTTGGGGCTCGAACTCGGGACGCCCAAGTTCTAAGCCCGCCAATTTAACCATCGAGAAAAAGTAGTGAGATCGCTTGAATCACACTATTTAAACAAACTACGCATGCGTGGTCATCAACACTTAAAGGCATTTTTCAAAAGACAAAAGCCTTTTGTTTGGATTCAAGTCGAATGCTGGAAAGAACATTTCGTTAGAGGGAAACAAATAATGACAACGGCTATTCGAGATACTTGATAGAATTCTGATAGGATTGTTTTCCTAGGAAAGGCATAAAACATCACAACATCCTTTATGGCAAAAACAAAGAGGGTCTTAAGCACAAATCCATGCAGACATACTTGTAGCACGCACGCATGCACGCACGCACATAATTGTTCATGGATTCATACAAGTATATGTTCATTCACATATATAAGTGAAGTATATCTTTTGAAATAGTCGGTAAATAACGAAACATCCTTAAACGGTGCTAATATCTACGGAAGCCCATTAGGGCCATTTTGAGTCAGAAATTCGAAGGTAGTATTCGTACTTAGAACTGACATATTAGGACTTAGAAATTAGATCCTAGAAACAAGATATCCCAGAAAGGCGGGAAACGCCATTTTAGTCGAAACGTTTTAACATGAACGGCGTCAAATGACTTGACGCCATAGAAAATTATGTATTTCCGATCACTTATTCAAACTTAAACAAGGTGTGATTATTTGGGTAAAAAACCTTTAACAATTCATACTGTTTTGGGTTTCTGTGTATCAAACCAACTACTAGCTTATCGAGTATCATTTGCAGATATTTCTTTTTCAAATACGGGAACATTATAAAAACAACTTATTGATCATAATCGTTTGCCCAGTGAATTGCCCTCATATTTTGTAACGTCGTTAGATGGCCTGACTAATGGGAAGGAACATGTCTTCAGATCATCTAGTAAAATCTTATACATGTGTTTGACATGGTGACCATATTCGTTTACCCAAATGGACACTAATCAAACTTGACCTAAAATGTGTCAATTGATATGTTTGAAAAGAGTTAACTCTTAGTGTATAGGGTACGTTTTTCATTAGCTCATAGAACTTTGTACTACGAACATCCAAATGTGTAACTTTCAAATATTTCATATTCAGAATGTATCTAGGTCAACGATGTCCTAAGTCAGAAGTTATGAGATGGAGTTCAAAGATTTAAGTTCTAAATTCTAAGATCTGAGTTCTAAGGTCTAAGATCTAAGTTCGAAATTTTAAGATTGAAGTTCTTAGTTCTAGAAACTAATCAAAAACACACTTTATGCGTTCCAGATCGAGATTCTAAGAAATAATGAAAAACACACTATAGACACTCTTTATAAACATTTTCGCCTTTACGGACCATTTGATTTCTACGATCTAACTACTAAGCCCTAAGGTGTAAGTTCTAAGTCAAAAATGGTCCTGATGGGCTTCCGTAGTTTTCTTTATGCTTTTAATGTATTTTCCATGATGGAGATGTATGAATAATGAGACCGAAACACGCGCATTTTAACGTTGTATCTACTTCACATAATAATATACGTCCAATTTTTCCGTCTTTCAATTCTTTGCCATATTGCAAAAGAAAGTTGGTTTGTTTGAGTCTGAAAAGCCCCGACTTAACGAAAAAGTTGTTTGGATAATTTGTAACATTCTCTACAAAATTGATGTTTGCTGTTTCCTTTCTAGATCTACAAAGAATAGTTCTGAGTGTTCTGGTGGATGGATAAGCTCCCTGTCTGAGTGTGTTAGCATCGACGTTTCCCCTAAGTATTTAGCAGTGTCGGAGGTTGCTGTAAGTTTAACTTAATCAGTTCTTAAGATTACATGTTATTTCGTAATTATATATATCTGTTAATACCTATATTTCTTTACTCAACTTCTTTCATTTGCTTAAACTTTTAAAAGCAAAGCCACATGTACAGTAAAGCACGATTTAAGTCCAAAGATGCCTCATTGATAATTTCAACGAGGTCTGACGTATCTTGAAAGGAGTCGTTATTTTAAAGTTCATTATACCTTGCTTATTCCATCGCAGCTTTTATCTAATCGTCAGATTTTCAATAATAATTCTTATTGTCCAGGTAAGAGAGTATAACGAACACCGTTTGTTCTGGCCTTCAGCGTTTCATGTATGTTAATAACATTTAGTTTAAACTTATTCAGTTTACATCGATTGTGATACAAGTTCTTAAAACTTAGACTAATCACATTCGACTCTGTTTTTTTTTTTCGGATACAAACCAGTACACTGTACTCCCACCAAATGTGGGATGGTTTTTTATCGCAGATGAAAAGGACTACAACTGGGCTTGGTTTTTGTAAAATAAGGCTGAACGATATCAAAGAACGAATTTATGAAACTATGTATGTTTTAAGATTTCTTTTTCTGTGGAACTTAAAGCAATTGTCGATTGTGTTCTGGTTAAGACGTTTTTTTAGGTTATGATGAATTTTCTTTTTTAATCTTTACTTATAATTGTGTACAAATCAAGCTCTTTGTAGCGAGATCATTAGCAATTCTAACGTATGTTTTATTTTCTTGACATTTCAATTATTGTGCGTTTTCAGGGATCTAAAATAAACATATCAGTGAGCAACATCCCTGAAGGTTTAACCACAGGAATGAGGTGCAGATATTTTGTTAGGACCAGTCAAGTCGGTGGCATTATAAATGCAATTAAAATCGGAGAGAATGAATTTACATGTGAATTCATCATCAAAAATAATGCAACTGGTAAGTTTATTAAACTGAAAAGAAAGCAAAATGGAAAACAGAAATCCTAAATTATAGTTTATTTCAGATATCACGAACCTTCATTATAATTGATCACCTTTTATATTTGTTGGATATCTGCCATCTTTCAAATCGATTTTACTTATGTACACCTACTTTAAGTGCCATTTTAGGCTTTAATTAATGAGCATGTTCATAACTTAATCTGTGTTTCTAGAATGTCTGCCATAGAATGAGAAAAACCGCATCTTCTGGGGTTTCACTCAAAAAGCCCTAAAAATCACCATTGCCTGCTTGACGTGTACGTTGTATATGTCTATTTCGAATGAGGCTAAACATCAAAATATGCACAGAGTTGTTTGCCTTTCTAGAGAATGAATAGATATAAGTTGTTGGTGTACATTGTTACTAAGGGACATAATTTACATTTTAACAAGCATAAGGTTTTAAGGTTTTAGCCAAGATTATTTATTCCTTTGAACTTCTTTTGTCAATTTGGCCAGTTCAGGTATTATTTCAACAATCCGACGTCTACATTTTTACGTTGTTTGAACTTCTTTGTTGTAACCCAAGTGTGTATAAATATAACCAGTGCATAATTTCACACTTGTATTTTTTCATAAACAAAGTTTGGGGTGTCAAATCGAGTGAATAACCAGTCAGGAATATTATCAAATAAGTTTAAACCGAGAATGAGCTTATGACAAGGGGCGCTCTCTTCAAAGATTGTACACATCCTCTTAAACGTTAACCGTTTGATAAACATGATCAAATATTTTCCGATGGACAGGTTGGAAGTGATAGATTTATAACCGAATTGCCAGCATTTTATTCATTTTTCATATCATAATATTAATTTAAGATAGATCAAATTGGGTTAATGCAAACCTTCTTTAAGATTGAAAAAAATAATTTCTATATCGTAACTCGTAAATCTGTTGTAAAGTCTCTGATAGACACACATTCCATCATTTAAGAACAGATTGTTTGTCAAAATAACAAACAAATGTGAATTACTGCAGAGTTAGCCTTAATGAACTGCGTATGTTTCATATCAAATAAGATATGTGTTTTGCACTGAATCAGTAGTTCTATACATGTATAAGTTAGGGGGTTACCTGATTTAACAATGTTTGCATTCTAATCTATGTAAGGAGAGGTGTACAATAAGTAACCAACTGTGAATCAGTGTGTGGTAAATTATACTTGTACATTACGAACATTGTTTACAGTTATTGAAAGCAAAGTATTTCAATCAACTTGAACAAATCTTTGACTTAGCACTCTTATAAAATATATTGTCAAATTCATACCTGCAGGGACTTTCGAGCAACGTGTGCAACTTGTTGCGTTTAACAACACCTCCGAACTGTTTACTTATGCCGAAACTACGATTCAGATATATAAGTGTGATAGTTATACAACGTAAGTTTTTGACATATCTTAATATTCAGTTTTGCTCTTGTTGTCTTTACATAGTTCTTTATTCGTTTTTGAGATGTGCTTAATGATAGATTCAAGAAACCCGTTAAGGACATTTTTCTACAGTTTTATAAGAAAAAGATTATTCCATAGAATTACCTAATTGTTTTATATGTTAATAAGAATTTTATTGTGAATTCAAAAATGAAAAGAAAAGTGCAATGACAATACTATCTTCAAGGATAATGAAATACTTTCTGGAAGGTTTATAAACACAAAAAAAACATGAATTCATTCTTTTAATACTTTATAATTCAATGTCATTTTAAATCATTACAATCTGAACAATTTTTTTTATCAAAATCAGTTTTTCAAATTTGACAATTCGATAAACAAACAATGAAAATTGGTATGTATACTACATAAAAATGAAGGTATTCAAAATTTCCTTTCATAGAACTTGCTGATTTTTCAGTATGTGAAGTAAATTTCAATCTTGAAATACAAAATGCAAAAAACAGGAAATGTCGACGAGTTTTTTTTCTGTAATATAACAGTTTCCATGGTAACCATATTTGAAAACATCTATAAAAACGACAGAGATAACTTTATACTTGAGAAATAGAAGCTGGGGGGCTAGATATGCATGAGAAATATATATATATATATTTAATAATGTTAATAACCTATTATATTTATGGATACTTTGATTATTCTTTGAAAAAAATTAAATACAGTAAATTTCATCCGAATGAAAACTTTTATCCGACTAATATGCAAGTACCTCTTCAATAACATGTATTACTTCCCTTGAATGCGCAGATGAAGTGCGCAGGAAAACCTACCAAGAACGTCCTTAATAAAAGGCTCTGTGTAAATACTGTGACAAGGATTATATTTTTGAGTTGCCATGAATACTGTGTCTCTCGTCGAATTCTATCATTGGTAACTGAATAAGAGAACGATATTTACATATAAAACAAGAACCATGCCAATGTAATAAACACTACTATTAGACAGTGACAGCTAGGAATGTCGGATCGTTAATCGATGTGTAGAACAAATCGCAATCTTAGCGATAATTGCTTAAGATAATAACGTCTTGTCACAAATTCATAGGAATTATAAAACTTGATCAAATGCTTCCTTCTATTTTGTACCTGTCTTGTTCACTTTTTTCATTAAAATCGTCTTATGGCAGATGCGGAGATTGTTTGCAATCCCCAGACATGAACTGTGAATGGTGTACAACCAATTTGACTTGTCAAACAAGATCCCCAAGCAGTCAGTGCACAACGGTAATTGCTTTTAAGTTCATTATAATTACATGTATTGTCCATGAAATATCCTTTAAACATTGCATGTCTGTCTTTTTTCAAACATAAATATCTATCTATAACCGAATTCTTATACCTGAATCTAAATGACTAATATATGTGAGGTAGATTTGCACAAAACATATGCAAACAATTTCGCTTTAATTTGTAAGTGCCATCCGTTCAAGAGGTAAAATTATAAGAAACATAGGCCACACATGTTATCCCATAATTTGTTTTGAATTCTAAAATATTTTAATGAGTTACATTTCAGCGGGCACAACGTACATGTACCAAATACCTGTCTTAATGACATTTATGTCAATTGGCAATTCACCACATATGTATAAACGTTCATCAGTGTTATCATTCGTTAAGACTATCATTATTGAAACGAAACTTTGGCGTCATGTAATAGCAATGTCCCATGTCCCATTATCGAAATTGTGAAAATAAGCTATTTACTTGTAAGTACTTAAGAACTGTGGTGTAAGATCGAGTATCAGATTTTTATGTTTTATTTCAACATTTAGGTTCAAAAGTTTGTTTCAACAAGAAATGAATGATAACTGTTTTAATTTTCAGACTGATAAAAATGAGTGCCCAAAGCTATATGAATCAGAAATATTTATACCGAATGGAATCAACAAGGTAGTAACTTTAAAGGTTGAAAACATGGTATGTGTTTAGATTTTTAAGACCATGACGTTTATTTAACAAAAATTCAAAGAGACATGCGTTGACATTGTAAATCATAATTCGTAAGCAGTTGTATGAAAGGGTAACATCGACAGATAAAGAGGAATGTCATTTCTAAAAATGAAAAAGAAAAATCCCGAACTTTAAGATTTATTTATGGTAAGTTTCATTTTTGCCATCGTCTTGGGACCTAGTGATTTCATTTTAGACAAATAATTTAGGAAGTGGAACTTTAGGCCCTGGTGGATCCAGGAAAGCCGTACGATAACTGGAAGTTGTGAAACACCATACAATAACTTCGTGCTAAGAAGAGCTTCATTCCGTATCGGAAATTCAATTTTTTTTAAGACGCTTCTATAAACAAATCGTATAAGTTATTGATCAACAAAATGGTACTTTTGGTAATGGTGACATTGTTTTATTTATATTAGTTCCATACTAGAAATGTAACGTGTAAGTATTGTTTTTTTAAACATGGCTCGCACCGATTCAATTGAAAGAACTTGTATAAGACGGCATTATGTTTTCGATCTGACAAATGTTCTAAACATATGTCTAATCATATGTATAGCACGTACTAGTATAACCATCAATTTTATTACAAGGTTAATCAATAACCATACCCAACCTTTTGTAAGTAGTTTACAAATTAATCATAATTTTGCAAGACATTTCGGGTAAAGTTTGAGGTGGATGACACAGAAGAGAAAAAGTAAACCGGGAAATGAAATGTTGTTAAAACAATACAGTTTTGGTCTTGTTGTTGTATACTCAATTAAAAGTCGATATTGTAAGCATGATTAATTCAAAGATTCATCTAAGAATGTACAGGCGTATGCTGTATATTTCAAAAGCGATGTTACGCTTAAGGATTACATTAAAAACAATCCAAATAACCAGTTAATTCACTGTATTCACACTTTAAAGGATTAAAAAACGATATAGTTTTACTTCCAAAGACTACTTCTAAGAGCGTATCATATAACAATACAGCTGTTGTGCAGTTTTAAAGAAATCAAGTTATTTATAACTTCTAAACTTCCTCACATCTGTGAACAGCCACCCTTAATGGACATACTCTTTAATCTTTCAAGATTAATCTTACCTTGGACTCTGTTCATCCACTACGTCTGTTTTGATAAAGTATTTTATCAGGAAAAGCATATTTTGTGAGAAAGGCAATTTTTATTTGTATTGTTGAACACCTTATTTGAAATGTACAACCTATTCATTTCAGATTACTACTCTTAATTATACGTGTGACATAAAGCAGAATGGAACACATGTTAGGATACCAGCTATCGTAAACAACACGGTCGTCAATGTCCCTCTAAACGTGAGTTAATCATAATCATATTTGCTTCCTTTTGGGAAAAGGAAAAAAACGAACACTGTTTCAGGATATCATTACAAGTAGTTGTTTAATTAATCAGATTCTCACTATGTATATCATTGCCTTATTTAAACAATTTTATTTTCATGGTTAGAGTGATACACTTATGCCATCCAAAAAACGTGAATAATGAAACCATGAAAAAGGCTAACATAATTTTAGATCACAAAGTAATTTTGTGGATCAACCGTGGCCTGAGAAATAAACCTGTGTTTTATAAGAGTAGGGTTACACATTTTATGCTATGTGTCACCGGGTAATATAACTCGTTTCCTATGAGCGTCCAAGTTGAGAAGTCCAATGTATATGGAAGTGTTGAAAACTATTATTTTCGGTCGATAAATCATAGGCAATCGTAATTGTAAGTTGTGATATCCTTTTGTTTCTTTCAACAAATCGAATGAACGAAGGTTCATCAAAAGCAGTTTTGCAGGAAGCATTATAGCGGCTTCCATATTATGTTAGAGGTGTTTTCATCGGATAAACCCGATGAGTCCATATTGTATATCATATTGACGTGCTATTTGTTCAAATACACCTATACAATTGTATAGAAACATCAATGCGCATGTTTATTTCATTTCAGGTGTCATTTGACATGGATGGTGCTAAAATGAACATATCCCTCTTTTTATTACAAGAATATGGACAGACAACATCAAAGGTTGAAAACACTATAAATGGTAATTAGTTAAATGTCCCGTTCTCGCATTATAACACGTGTCTAAGGTTGAGCGAGGCCATTTTCTTATATAATGTGTTGGGTATACTGTCTCTAAAAACAACAATATTTTTCTACGCATATATGTCCAAGCATATATTGATGGATCGCTTGTCTTTGGATCAGTATATAGCAGGCTTATAAAAAAGTTGTTAACTTTGATATAATCAGTTTCCCATTCGTACAGGACTTTAGTTTCTATTTAAAATGTACATTGTAATTTCATTTGTGTATATCCAGACAATCGCTGTAATTTATTACGCTGATTACACTTGACAGCTTTTATTACTCATGGAGACCCTACTCTACAATATAGAATGTATTCTTTATCCATAACATGTAATACATATAGTACCGTCATTCAATTCCTCGAAGGCGATTGTTATAAGAACATTGTATACTTTATGTGATATGCCAGTTAGTATGCCCTATTCTCTTAATAAACTATCCATATATCTATATAACAATTGGAAACAGTGAATTATGTTAGCTATTTGCTGGAGCCATTGTTTTAATGCTACTTATTTACAGTAACCGTCTACAATTGTGAACGGCTTGGTACCGACTGTACACGGTGTGGGGCGTTAGATAAAAGTAGATATGATTGTAGCTGGTGTCAGAATAATACGTGTGTACATACATCACAGTGTAGCCAAAATGTACCGTGTCCACCTCCACAGATTACTGAGGTAAGCTTTTAGGGCTCTAAATAATAATACAATCTACATCGGTTTTATATATCGTTTAGATATATCAATAATGCTTTAGAAAGGCAGGTAAAATTGCATGCTTGAACAAATACGTTATTTCCTTTATCAAACAGAGCTTCAACCTAAATTTATTGTCAGTCATTAAAATACTTCAGGTAGACCCACCTTCAGGTGGATATAAAGGCAACACTCGTTTGACTCTAAAGGGCACTGACTTTGGATCACAGAATGATAAGATATCAGATGTAAGGGTTGGTAACGAGAAATGTTTGTCCATTAATACCACCACCACAAACAATCCTGATTTCGACTCCGTCAATAACGAGTAAGTTGATTGAATTATTGTTTTAGATCTTTTTCGTTCGAACAAGACCCATCGGTTTATAACTGAAATACATTTTTTATCAGCCAGCTTTATGTCGATCCCTGGCAGCTGTTGTTTTTATTCATTAATAAGATCCCTTCTGCAATGTACTGCTTATGGCGAAGTATAAGCAGATTTCACAAGAATGTTACATGAATGAACTGTCGCATGAATTGTTGCATAATTTTATAACTGATGATTGTGACGTTATATCTTATCAAAAAAAGGAATATTTGCTATGGCATTAAGGAGCAATTTTGATGATTGTCGAATTGTTCGAAAGGAATTTGATAACATGACGCGGCATTCGAGTTTTGATGTTTGTAGCACTGCTCTTAAGATCGCGTAAATACAATTATAGTTTTATTTGGGTGCCAGGCTCATTATTGATGGAAGATACATTTAGCTTTACACCTGGACAAGAAGGACTATGTAAAACTCTCAGCATTGTGCAGCCTAACTGGTCAAATGCCTCAATAAAAGTTGAAATATACTGGTTCCAGAATTCGAACCTACATGGAAAGATGCCTTGTGATTTTAGATAGTACTGTGACCAACAGTCGATTGAGACTCTAGAATTTCCAAGACTTATCAAATTTTAGCACATTCTTGGTGTGCTTTTAACACATCTAAATTACTTTCAATTTTCTTTACTCTTAACTCTCTTAACTTCATAAACGTCCTATCTCAGTAAATCACAGATTCGATTTATTCTCAGAATCATTTGCCAATTGGATAGAGCGAGTTTTGATGAAGACGAAGTTGGTGAAAAGAATGTGACTTTCAAGTTAAACGGAGTCGAAGCTGGATATGCACTGTATTCTGTTAAGGTAAACATCCCATAACTATTTCAATTTAAGAACACCAGGTTCTCGGAATTGAGTGTTTGCTACATAAAAAAGTTTGAATGTATAAGGTCAGATGGTTCTACTGTTTTCTTCCAACTCATGTACAGCGCTCACTTTTGAGCATTAGAGTACATTTTCCCTGGATGACCTACGTGGTACTAGGCTAGGAAATCTGTCTTGCCCAGGGAAAAATTCACGCTGAGGTAAATGGTCAATTTCGAACACGGATTGACCGGTCCCTTGTCCACGACGACAACCACTACACCACCACACTTACTTCACAATTCGTCCTTAAAAAGAACAGATGTGAAAATGTTTTTAGCATAATGATATAGAGATAACGAGAAATGTGTGTGGATGTTGTCGTGAAGTTATAATTGTGGGTTTTCTTTTTTGTTATTGTTCCATAAGATACTTAACACGTGCGCCTGTTCGATGTTAATGTAACTTTTCCGTTATTGGTCAAAGTAAAGCTATATAAAACAATATTCTATTGCTTCAATACATTTCGTCTAATTGTTAATGTGGTAATTGACAGTTCAACTGATGTTCCAAAAATAAAGACAGTTAATCCTACCAATAGCATAATGAGATTTACGCATATTATTACATTGTTTAGGATTAAGGTTGTCACCAATATTTAATCACATTTGTGTTGTAAATAACAAACATAGGCTTTCTTCCACATTCACTTAAACAAAAATACTATTATTGACAGTTATTTACACCTAAAAACGAACGACAATACTGTAAATGAACGCTTTCGATGATTTCAGAATATTCTACACCCCAAATTTCAGACCCGAAACCATAGTATCAAACAGTTTTATATACTCATTATATGAACAATATCCAAAATTGTATTGTACTTTTTTATTGAAAATATGGCTTTTTTGGTTTTGCACACCGTTTCCTTTTGACCACTATACTTATTTAGGTGTGAAGAGAAATCCCATATACTTGTAAAATGAAGATTTGCTAATAAATTTGCCGTTACAGTGTAGACGCTCATATGCTTTCAAACGACCACCAATTCTAAAAACAATTATTTCTGTTTTTTTTTTTCATATTTATATTAAAACTTTTAGTTGCTGTAATAAATTGTTAACAGTGTCTGTACAGTGAGCACCATCGTCGGCATAAAAAAACAAGGAATTCGGTCTATTTATGTTGAAATACTTATACCACGACAATTTTCACGAATAAAGTTGGACAACTATTGCATGAACAGATTAAATAGTATGGGACTGGTTATGTCCCTTTGTCTCACACCAATATCACCAATCGGATCTACTCGGGTATTTCCGTGAGCTGTGAAATACACCTCGGATATAAGTGTAGGGTTACAATTTTTCGGGTAAATCGGCATCCGGCAATTAGCACATTTTCTAAGCGTACAAGTTAAGTAGTTCAATATGTATGGAAGGGTTGGACATTCTTTTAAACAATCTTTTTATCAGTAACTCATACCAAATGGCAAAATTGTGGTTGTGACATGTAAAGTTGTTTCCTCTTGAAATCAACTTTAACAACTTTTTAGATTTCACATTTAAGATCTATTTTTAAACACGAAAGTGAAGTGACGTCATTCCGCTGGGAACCAATATGGCGTCATCCCTATTATTTCAGAGGTGTTTTCATTTGATAAACCCGATGTGTTCAGATTGCAATATCACACATGAATGGCCCAATCGTATCTACTCGGCAATCCCCGTAACAAGTCGGTAGATATACCTCGTAGGCAGTACATGAATACACCAGAAATCCTGGGGTAATTCGCCTTATTTCCGGCGGATAACGCAAAATGCACACAGGCACTAAATATGTATTTGAATACACACAAATTGGTTATATATCACAATTGAATGGGCTTTTTACCCTTTTCATTAAAGATGATCATATCAACACATCTTTGTTTCATATTTTGTCAGTCGGCTCTTTTCGGCAATCCCCGGCTTGTTACAGGGATTGCCGAGTAGATACGATTGGCCCTTCGTTGCTGACCTACTTTCAAAAATGGCTCCCCATTACCTCCGAGGTTATTTTAAGAAATGGCCGAGGTGTTCCGCATGATGAATGGCCGTGACATACGGTGGCACAGATACGGTGACACAGATACGTTGGCATAGATTTGACATGTATGCGATTTTTCTTTCTTGTTATTCCGAGTTAGTCAGTCGAAATAATTAAATATTAACTCGTTATTTCGACAAACGTTGATACGACTTACTTACTCGAAATAACGAGGTAATTAAATTGTTATTTCAAGTAAGTAAGTCGAAATAACGAGATAGTTAAGTCGTTATTTCGACTTACTAACTCGAAATAACGAGATAATTTAGTCGTTATTTCGAGTAAGTAAGTCGAAATAACGAGATAGTTAAGTCGTTATTTCGACTTACTAACTAGAAATAACGAGATAGTTAAGTCGATAGTGTCGATGAGGTATGCAGATTGCTATAGCTGATAAAACCGATACCTTCCCCGTAAATGTTGTACATACCACCTCACTTGAATTTATACCGGGTTATTTATCCACTCTTTATGAGTTTTCTTTTTCTTTTTTTCATTCATTTATAGCTTTGTAATGTATTGTAATGTACCCTTATTGTATATATGTTATACTTGGGTTAAATAAAGTTCTGTTCTGTTCTGTTCAGTTAAAGAGTGGGTGAATCTGATTGGTCAACTCGTAATCACGACTTAAGTCAAAATAACGACTTAATTATCTCTTTATTTTGAGTAAGTAAGTCGAAATAACGGCTTAACTACCTCGTATTCCGAGTTTGTTAGTCGAAAAAACGGCTTAATTATCTCGTTTTTTTTAGGTAGTTAGTCGAAATAACGACTTAACTATCTCGTTATTTCGAGCTAGTAAGTCAAAATAACGACTGAATTATCTCGTTATTTCGAGTTAGTAGGTCGAAATAACGACTTAGTAAGCTGTTACTTCAAGTAAGTATTCCGAAATAACGACTTAAATTTCTCGTTATTTCGACTTGCTTACTCGGAATAACGAGATAAAAAAATCGCATACATGTCACGTCTAAGCCACCGTAGTGACAGCTTGTTACCCACGCGTAGATATGATTTTACGCTAGAACACATGGATGAAAGAATATTAAACATTTTTTTCCATTGAGACCTTAACGTAACAATACATTGAACAGTGTTGTATGTACTATAGAATCAAATGCCTTTTCAAAATTGACAAATAAAACATAAAAACGACCACCATCCTTTGAAGTATATTTCTGTATAAAATTTTGTAATGTTAAAATATTGTCAATAACAGAGTAACCGGCACGGAAACCTGCTTGGTTTTCGTATATAACATCAGTGTTCAACCCTTTTGTATACATCCTATCATTAGCAAAGGCATTACAACAATACATGTAATTTTGCTTCAAAGCATGACAAATGTAAAACATACATACTTGTAGGTTCATTGCACACATAATAACATAATGTTTCGATACGACAAAAACAGACTCATTCAATCGTTAAAGTCGTCTGCTGCGAAACTGAACAAATTCCAAACTAATGATATGTGTATAGTTCGCTTCTTCCCTATTACTAGTCAACTTTGTGAGACATTCCAACAATTCTCTGATCAAAAGATTCGTCACCACATGCGTTTGATCTATACTTAAAATATATATTAAAGTTTTAAGCTGCATAATCTCGATTGTCCGATTTAACTTATTTCGGTGTAACAAAAGTTGAAACATTTCGCCACACATTTCAACACACGACCTTGTAACAAATACATGCATTAGAAAGTAGGAAAAACCCTCTTGTTCAGACCGTGTGTGCTGCAGGATTTAAACTCGTATGGACTATCGTAAGACCGGTTAAGGATAAGAACAGCTTTGCCACGTACATAGTAATCGGGATACTATACAGTGTCATCTTTTGTTTCAGAGCCCTGTGGTAAACAAGATAGAACCTTCGTTTGGCCCTATCATCGGCGGTACACTAGTAACTTTATCGGGAACTAGCTTACGCATAGAGGCGAGTTTACCTAAAACCGTACGATTAGACACCGTTGCAACGTGTGAAAATATTTCATATAGCAGCGAAAGGTATGTTTAACAAACTTTTCATCATTTCCCGGCTTCTTAACATGAGACATCATTTAAGTGAATATATCTCTGTTGGCATTGCTATCAACCTTATACATGTATGTGTACATGTACTCTTTCACGTATTGGCATCCTTATCACTTTGATAAATACATTTCAGAGATTCACTTTTAAAAAGACATAGTATGGGTGATTTATAAAAGATGAGATTTCTTTGAAGCGCATCTAGTTTTTAGGATGATTCATTAATGATATTTATTCATTGGTAATTAGACAGCAAATGATTATTTGATCCTTACCATAATGAGGTCATCGCTGTAACGTCAATATACAAATTCCACTCTTTAAAGTGAAGATGTCTCTGATGGGCACATTTTCATTGAGTACGTTTAAAACCAATGTATTCAAATAAGTATGGGATTATGATTAAGTCCCTGAAAAACTGATGTCGATTGAAGTCTGTATGAATGAGTAAAAATGATTTTGTATGTTAGACTGAATAATTGGATCATGATCATTTTATAAGTTACTATTTATAGTATTTCCGTTATTTGAACTGACTCATGTAGTCGAAATTTTCGCGCATGCAAATATCGTGTAATGTAAATAACAAAGGCGTCGCCGTCGAAGAAAGCACGTCTCGGTATATGAGTAGATTATTATGAACCCTTCATGTTCAATCCCGATCGCGCTTGCCCAGATCGCTATACGTAAACAACAAAGGCGTCGCTGTTAAAGAAAGCACGCATCTATATCAAGATTATAATGAACCCTACATGCACAATCCAGGATTTGTTCTTTCATTGTTGGTAAGTATATACGACACTTAACCCCACAGACACGATTATTTTAACTAGTACGGACCTTCCATTGTAGACCACTAGACTTATAGTTACCAACATTATTTTTATTATAATGGGGTCATCAGAATACCTATCTATGTTCTTGGTAATTCTTCAACGACTTAAAAATAATATCCAAATCGCTTACTGTGGCTGCAGAATGGTTCAAACCAGTAACTACTTTTCAATTTGGTGGAGGTGGTGATACAAACATAAACCATGTTGCAATGAATTGTTCTTAAACTTATGATTAAATTTGCAGTGCCAGTATTTACAATGAAAAGTATATTTGCCATAGCTATCGTCAATGGAAGTCGTCAATTGAATGTCTTGAAACTGTATAAATCGGACGCCTTTTCTTAAATCTCAAATATATGTTTCACTACTTCAACGAGGTTTGTTTGCATGTTTATCTTTTTTTTTTTTAATAAACGTCAATTTTTGTGTTTCAGTATCATTTGTACAACACCAGAAGTCACCGCATCATTCAACATTTCGAAAGTGAGATTAGTTTGGAGTGAAGAGTTCTACGAAAGTAACATAATCTTTCGCTTTTTGAAAACTCCAACGATTTCCTCTGTACCAACAAAAAAATCCATTGTAATGTAAGATATTTCCTTTAATAAAGATCTCTTTCAATATAGCATGGTGATTCTATAGATTATTTTATCGTATTGAGAGAGAATTTATGAAAACCAGTTTGACGGAAACAACACATTTCACAGAAAGCTTCAAGAAGAGGGCTCGGGAGTTTGTCAATTACTGCATTGTTTGTTCATCTTATTATTCGTCCATAGATAGGCTTGTCGCGTTTTAAGAATATGAATTGTTCACACACTTTTGTCATTTTCCTGTGATTTGCATGCCAACTCCTTTACATTCATCAAATATATGTTGGGAGTTTGGCGAGACCATTCGCAAACGTCAAATATAACGTTTGTTTCGTTTTCATTATGCAATCTGATTAATTGATGATCAAACCCACATGTGCTTGACACGATCTACTTTAATAATTCAAATATATATCTTCGATACTATACAAGAATAAGTATACATGTACAGTATATAATGGGATCATTGGAAATAGTTTGTCAAATACGTGCGGTCTATCTAGATGTTCTCTCAAATTGTAAGCGGTTTTTACCAAGGACAGAACGTTGTTTGTATTGTTGTTACTCGATGTGCAATTTTGTTTGGTTTATTGTATCGAATACAAGGACAATGTCCGTTAAAGTTGCTTTGTTTAAAGATTAAAATTCTAATATACAACTAGGGTGCCTTTGAAAAACAAGGCAACACAACATGAAAAGCTGACAAAACAATACATTTTCTTTTTAAACCTCATTGTTTTTCAGTGGCGGATTAAACTTGATTGTAGAAGGGACGAATCTGAAAAGTGCTACTCAAATATCTATTAATGCATGGTATGCAGGGGATAACAAGGTGAGAAAATTTTACAGCCAGAATCAGGATGAGATCTGCTTTACATCTGATGTTTTTTAAGTTGACTATTCGAGGAAAAGGAGGAGCTATGCTACACAGCAGGGCGTCAGCGCCATGCGTTGGTTAAGTCTTTACAAGCCCATTCATATCTTATCAACTATTGTATGATATGGTTTAAAATCTCACATATATCATTAAGTAGGGTCCCTGACCGAATTTCATAATTTTGGTTTTGATTCTAACAAAAGTATACCCCTTTTATACTTGGTTAAATCTTTACATGCAAGTTTCTATCTCATTACCTACTGTACGGTATTGGTAATTGGTAGAAACTTCACATCTGTGTTCAATGTCACTTCTTGAGGTTCCTGGCCAAGTTCCATGACTCTGGTAATGAATTCAACCAAACGTACAAGATCTCGATTATGTATTTACATGCAGGTTTCATTCTCATTACCTACTGTACGGTATAGGTTGAGGTTCCTGGCCAAGTTCCATAACTCTGGTGATGATTTCAACCAAATTATGCTCCTTTCTGTACGTATAAATCTCGAATATGTATTAACATGCAGGTTTCTTTAGATTATATCGCAAGGTTACCGATCAAGTGCAATAACTCTGTCTTTGGTCTTTTGCAAATTCACCCCTTTCATACTTAAAAGATGTAATTTAAATCTTTGTTGATATTTTAGAAACAAATTACTGTTCTCTGACCTATATCCATTTTAAACATTTATCGAATAGTTGAGCGCGCTATTTTGCTATATCGTTTGCTATAAGATGACTGGTCAAGCAAATATTCAACATAATGGTATATCAACAGTGATTCAATACCGCGAACATGACAAGTTTTTCTGGCAGGCGCGATATGACTGAAATATTGTTGTTAAAGGTAGCGTATTTGCAAGTTAAATAAGGAGACCATCAAATGTGAAGAGGTTTTCGTAGAGACAATATGTTTATTCAAGCTTACTGATAAAAAGAAAAGCATGATGTGTACAAGCTGTATATAGAACGTGTGCTTAAAATTAAATATGTCATTTTTGACAACTTTACTTAAGACATATTGCAATAGGCATTGTACCAATCAGTGTGGAATTCCTTATCCCATATTGCTTAAGCAGTTCTGGCCTTTCCACAAGACTGGTATTGTTTAGTCGCAAGCCACAGCTCATAGTTAAATGAATCAATTCAGGATAATGCCAATAAAGATTATTGGATGAGTAATGGCAAGATCATGCAGAAAAGCTATATACTAAGCCTTTTGTCCTTTCACGATTACGAATTGTTATACGCAATATGATAGACTAAGTCAAGTATGTGATTTTCAAACCCCTCTCCAACATTTTTAAACACGACGGTTAGAATTGTTATTGCTTTTCACTATAGCAACTACCCTGCAAAACCCTAGGTATGTCTTTAATGAACTTTCCTTGTGTCAAAACGTTTGAAAGTCGACCGATCAACTTTTCGAGGTCTTCAATTTAAAATAATTATCTGTTAAGTTCGATTCAACATAATCCATACCAGACAGAAACCGATGACAACGATTTCTCAAGTGAAAGTACGCTTGTTCCTAACAATTTTTTCTTCATCAAAACATCCCATCTGAAACACATTTGTACTTTAGGCCGATAAGTGTATTACTTCTTCTGATACTACGATGAATTGCAAGTTACCTGTGGCACCAAGTACAGTTGTAGATGAAATGGCTGAGAACATGGCGGGTGTGCGTCGCAGGAGGAAAAGATCAACTGGAGATGACAGCATAACAGTTAAAGTCACTATAAAGATGGACGGATATACAAAAACCTTCGATGTGGATTACTACAGGAATCCCGTGGTGGAACCTTTCCTAGAAACAACATCGGTGTCTAATACAGGAAAACAGATATTGACAATTACGGTAACAGCAACTTTACAATACCTCATGTTATATTTAAAATTCATAGAACATTTTATTTCAACTGAAACATATACAGCTCATGGTTAAAAAAGAATATAAAAATAAATTCATCTTCGCATACACATTAGGAGAAGTAAAGGAAAACTCTACACGGGATACAATGTTGTGATATACAGTATTTGGTTGCTTTCTATCTCTTAAGTAATCATTTTAGAGGTCATGTACTCGTATACCATCGTAATCGCTTATCAACAATGAAATCAATATGTTCTTTAAAGTGGCATGATACTCATCTTTCACTGTCAAGTTTGGAGAAAAATGATATCTAGGCTTAAAAAGGGTGGTAAATAATGCCTAATGACCCATTTTTCAGAGCTGCATCTGCCGGTAATTTGAAATAATTAACTTTCCAAATATTAATTTTCTTAAAAGACTGCCCCAGTCTATTTAGGAAAACAAAGTAACCGTACATTGCCGATATGAACCGAATACGCGATTTTTCGGATTTCCGTAATTTAAACGGAGCCCCCATGGATCAGGGGTTAGAGTACAACCTGGGGCCCGTTTTACTAAACAAGTTACGGAAAATATTTGCGTAAGTCATAATTGATAAACATGAATAGTATCTTCAATGAAAGAACAATATTGTAATGTGACACGTCATTGGAAGCGTCTCGGAGAGACGATTCCAATGATGTGTTACTTTGCAATATTACTTTGCCCAATATGGATAAAAACGGAATTGTTGTTTTAGACTTACGCAAATCTTAAGCGTAAACTGTTTAGTAAAACGGTACCCAGAACTTGAAATCACAAGGCCGCGTGGGATGGAATTCCGGTGAGGGATGACGATTTTCATGAGAGGTAGTCTCCGAACTGACTTATGGAATGCCGATGACCATCCCTTCTTTCATCATTTAGAGTCGAGAATCGCAATATAACAGAAATAATGTTAACGCGATGTAACACCTATATGAATAAATTCAAGTAATTTTACCTTGAGAATTGGAATATGACATCTCTTAGAGAGTTTGCTCTCTTATACTATAAATTGCTGAAGGCTAAGCCATTCGGTAAATGAAGACCAAAGGAAGACATTTCTTCAAAATTTGAATACCTCCATTGCTAACCCGATCTTCCATACTAGTTGTTGAGTCGGGTAATTTAACAGAACATCTAACTACGAAAAATGAAGATATTATCCAATATATCTTACTTTAATACTTATGTTAGTCAACCTGCAGTCTAAAAAACAATGAACGTATTGCCTCACACCGTACCTTCATACACCATACAATGATACAGCAATCCGGATGTGAACAGTCATAGAAAGGGTCCTTGTTTTAAAACCTTAATAACTAGAACGCAGGGACTCGATATTTAAACCTCATAGCGATGAGTTTTACATTTTGCAAACGTTCAGTTGTCTTGATGGGCTCCTTCTATACCTAAAGTTATTGTTGAACTTAATGAAATTGGAGAAACACTATCTTTAAATGTAATAATCCGTACTAGTTTGATGTGCTTAACTATTGTATTGATATCATCTGTCAACGTTCCAGGGAAACTACCTGAACCTTGCTGCAGGACCTAATGATTACACGGTTTCAATTGGTAATGGTAACTGTTTAGTTAGAAATGTGACGAGAACAAACATCACATGTAGTCCGCCACAAGATAACCCAAACAAAACAGCAGAACAATTGGAAGTTGTTGTAAGTGTTCATTCAAACTAAAACATGTCCCCTATCTGTTTTCTTGTTAGTAGTTTTACTTTATGTTGTTATATTATTAAAAACAAATGCACTAAACACAAACACGCGGTAAGATTATTGGTTTGCTATTTGAATGTATCCTAATTATACATTTCTTCTTGGAGAAACTCGTTGCCGTGTTAAGAACACACGTCATGTTTGACAACAGGCAAATACGACATATACTAGTATAGCGCCAAAATATATATTTCTCTTACCCTTTTTTAAAATTTATGGCATTTGTGTCACCGATAAAAATCCGCTGAATCATTTGCCGATTTAAGTTACGACCACTCAATAAAACTCATATACCTATTTTTTTACTTTTGAAATCGATCCTTATGTATCTAAGCAGAGAAAAATCAGCTCTGACACCAAGGCTCGGTTAATACTTAGATCAAGCTAGATTGGTATTTTGATACATATATTAAAAGCTTTGACGGTTTTTCTTTCAGGTTCAGCTGGGCTATTTCAAACAAGACGTGGGGTATGTCAAATACGTGATCGTGCGTGATGATAATCCAGTCCAGAACATTCTGATCGTTGTGTTGCCTATTGTGGGCGGATTGCTGCTTGTTGGGATCATAGGTAGGCCAATAGCTTATACGAAGCTAATACTTATGTTTTGTAGGAGGCAAATATAATTAATCAAGAAGAATTACTAACTTATGAATGTTCATAAATATATCGTAATCATCGATGATGTAAACACCAGAGTGCGGCCGGGTCAATTACAAAGGCTTACTTCTTTCCTATCGACAGCTCTCAACATGTTCGGCATATGTTAATCATCTTTTATATACATTTATATGTTTAGAAAGAAAGTATATACATATATGTGTATACCAATATGCCATAATCATATTAAACGAATGTCTTATCTCATCTGCTTACAGCATTAACTGTTTCTTAGTCTTCTCTCTCCAGCCAACAACATGCAATTATTTTTCGAAACAGTACGCTGTGTTAACCGTTTAAGTACTATTAGCCTGTATGCCTATCATAATGCTCTCTTGTCCAAACACTATCAGCTTCTATGGTCATTATAGATGGAACCTCCACCATCAACGTCGCCTGTACACGTATATAGATGTAGATGTGCTTATGGTATTCTAAACAAAAGTATGTCTCACAGACCAATGGGGTCTTGGTTACCCTTTCACTTTACTTGTAAACAATAATGATCAGCGAGCTAATTTTGCTGATGCTACAAAGATGTCTAACGATGTTTATCTCTTTTACGTTTGTTTCATGAATCAATAATTACATGCCAAACACTATGCTAATAGATAATTATTAAATTTCATTACCATCAGGTTTAACCAGTATTTAATATCTTATCTGTATATTACGACCTTTTGAAAAAAGAAAACATTTGAAATACCCAATTTCTTTTTACATATAACGCAGCCAAGTAAATATACTATGGCAAAAAAACAAAAATATTTTTCCGATCTATTTATGTTTGTTTTTTTAGCTGGAACTATAGGTACCTGCAAGTATCAACAAATGAAGTCCAAGGCAAAGAAACTTGAAAAGAACATTTCAGACATGGAAATGAAGATCAAGAAAGTATTTAGAGGAGGTTTGTTTCTTTAAAATTGAGTACATGTGTATTTGTTTAAGAAGGGTTCTGTGATGTTCTTGTTTATCAAGTATTGGTAACATTATATACCATAACTCCATTCTGGAAATGGTGCAATATGCCTTTCATATCACATACAATAAAACCAAGTAAATCTTAATCATTTTACAAAGACAACTTCAATGAAACTCAATGAACAAGACATACAAGACATATTAAACTTTCTTGGTTGATCATTTACTCAAAATAAATTTGAAAAATCGGACAAAATCAAAATAAACCTATATTCATATCTCTTTTTTATCATGTGTTCCCAAACTCTATTGTTTACAGTACAATAAGATTGAGATTAATTAAGGTAAGAATCAATAGAATAATATATATATGTCCACTGACGTGCATATGAAAAGATACTGTGATTAGAATGGTATAAATCTATCATCGTTTTTGTTGTAATTGAAGGTATTTCTAATTTCAAATCGTTTTTGTATACATGGTATATTCAATTGTTGTGGTAAGTAACTCTTTTGATTTAATCTTACTAAGATATTTCCAAAATAATCCTTTTAAATATAATTTTCGAACGGATTTTGTCTTCTAGAACATTGCATAACTGACATGTTTATTATACAAGAACTGAAGTTTGTATTCAGTTAAACGAATTTCTATCAGATTACTCTAAAGCGATTTCATCTTACATTGTTATTCTTTGTTTTAATATCAATATTAGAAACAATGAAAAATAACAGGTAAAGAGAAAGAAAAAAAAGAAGACCGAATACTTCATTTCGCAAAAGACACATTAATAATTAGGACCAAGTTAAGATAAGAAAATTCATACAAAGTTATTTTTAGCATTGGAACAACGGACAAGACTGAACACAGAATATCATGGCATTTAATCTTAGTTACAAACGACATGTTCAAACCACATGTTTGGTCAGTATGAACAATAAACACTTTCATACATATGTCTCATATGCTTGCGCCATGCCCACTATGAAATTCAAACGAAGTCTCACATCTTGTTTTTTGATGATTTCCTGAAAGGCATATTGCTTTGAAATGAAGCAAACACGGATTGATCGTAAGTGATTACAATTCTAATTTGTCATTTCTTACACAGAATTTTTGGAGATGCACTCGGCTATGACCCATGTCAGCGAGAACTTGGTAGAGAAAGGTTTCCCGTACAATAATTACCAGCGCTACACTTTCCTTTTCCTGTTTCCGGGCGAGTGGCACATGGGTGATCATCCATTGATGCATGAACCTGATGTAAGTAGGTGAAACAAGCGTGTAGTTGTAACAATTTCCTTTTATTATGCTTATTTTGGAATTAGACAAACCACAACATTTTTTTCAAATTAAATTTTTATCTGCCCTTGATGGTTATGTTATACCAATTAGTGTAAATTAGTTCCGTATCTGTTTCTCCAGACGTCGTTCCGCTTATTCAAACCCATTTTGTGTTGATGTGATTATTTTTTCTATGACATTTATATATTTCAAACAGAAATGCTCCGAAAGTTTCGGCAATAGGATCGTATTTTGAGGTCAAATATAGTCAATTATAAAGTTGGTATTATAACATAGTTGTTGAGAAAAATGTTATTGGCATTTAGGATTTTCCAGTTGTTTTTTGTCAACGTTTTGATAAAAAAAGGATATCAAGAATAACAAATGTCAAAGAAGCATATATGCAGAGGCAAATATGACATTGACAATATGCGATGATCCAAACGTGTTTCCCAAAGAAATAAAATGAATCATAAGTCAAACATCAACCATCAAATATAGGCTAAATATTATAAGAAAGTTGTTCGGAAAGACTTCGACATGTCAAAAAACATCAAACATTTCTAGACAGGGTAAATATAACCTTATCTAACTAAACAGGCAAATGTATATGTAATAAAGAATTAGTCACCCGATGTTTTTAATGGTCGTTATAAGAAAGCCATTTACACATAAAATTGTAATATCATTTCAGCACAATTGTAATCAAGAAAGAAGATATGTTAATGCAAAACATGATATTTGCGTATATTAATGGAAAGGATAAATTTTATATTTCATTCATTGTTACCAAACAAATTACTAATGATTTGAATAACCAATTATCTAGGTACCCTGTGGAAAACAAGTAGGTTTGAACCAAGGAATGGATACATTCAAACAGTTGCTGTTGAACAAATTTTTCCTCGTGTCTGTAATATCAACAATGGAAAAACAAAGGAAGTTCTTCGTTAAAGAAAGGTATTTCTATTTTGACTCTGAGATCGACATTGATATTCATCCACGCACATATGGTTGTAAACTGTCATGGCAAGCATATTTAGTTTTATTCATTGCATTTTCGATAAGTCTAATGATAGATGTGTTTTGGGAGAGAATTCTCTTTTTTGTACAATTACTTAACCCGGTCCTATTGAATGTCTGACCATCATATACATTCATGACGTTGTGTATCTGATTATCGATCCTTGTTTTCAGATCTATCATGGCTGGACATCTCAGTGTAGCTCTCCTAGGAAAAATGGAATACTTCCATGAGTAAGTATATTAACTGCGTACAGTTAAGCAAACATTACTATGATCCAATGTACAACAATTCAACGGAAGTTTCCTGAATAAGTAACTATCATTTTTTTGTAAACAAAAACAAACATGGTTGACCCTAAAAAGGGTATCGCATATTATTGTAGAGTCCATTATTTGATACAAAAGATAAAACCCATGTCTTCTTAACTAAATCAAGTTTGCTTTACTCAAAAACTAGGTCAAAGTTTGCTACATCTGCAGTAAGGCATAGCAAATCTGTAATGGCAACAATACAGAGGAATTGTATGAAATGATTGTCTAATGCTCATTAGTTTTTACCACTATCAAGATGAAACTACACTTGTTTTGCTAAACATATGTTGGCAATATCGGGTCAATATATCACTTTAAAAAGGACATAAACACGAAACCCTTTGATTCGACACAAAAGCTCATGGCATATGATTAGAAGCAGTTGTATATTAATATGTTTGTATAAACAGGTTCCGAGCAGATAAAAGACACAATCACATCCGATCAGTGAAAAACACTTTCGTCCTCTGATCAGTTATGTCGTATTTATATACCTGCATGTTTTCTATAACAATGCATTAGGCTCACAAATTTGCATATATGTTCCACAAATATAACATAACTCCCACTTCCGAGAGGCCCCGTCCCGAATCTTTGACCTTGAGAAATACGTGGAACAAGTAACTCCCATAGAAAGAAAGTTTTCATAACACCGCTGCCACTAATGTAACAGTCTTGTAATTTAACCTCTCAAAGACACAATCAACTCCGATTAGTGAAAACGTGATTAGTGTCGTCCATAGATCAGTTTTGCTGTCTTTCAGATATCGGCATGTTCTATATAGAATTACATAAGGTTCCCAAATTTGCATAAATGTTCCACGAAAGTTACACAGATTTTAATCATTTTTTTTGTATTCCGAGTATATGTATACAACTATCAACTCTAATGTTAACCATTATATTTTGGAAATTTCACATTTTTTTTTTATCTTAGTAAGGCATATTATAAATGGAATCCTGTGTCAATCGTAAATGCTTTAATTAAGGGTTTAGACACAAATAGGGTTAAAACCGCATATACCATTATTTCTGTTTTTATTCTACTTTTAAATCATTCAGGATATTGACTGTACTTCTGACCACACTTGTTGATGAGACACCACAAAAACAACAAAAGACTTTGTTTAGAAGGTAATGTGATACTTATGGTATCCTTTATGTAGATGCTTATATGTAATTTGAATGAAGAAACAGTCTGTCTTTATGCATTCACAAACAGTGCGTAAATTTCTGTTTTCGTTTAGCATGTACGTCCATTGACCCTACCTGCATCTAGATTGCCACATGTGCTTGTAATCAATGATAGTTATGAGCTTTGCTTTAGTTTGATATATATTCTATCAAAGAAATGTTTAAGGGTTAATTTTATAGCTTGAAGTTACAATGTGTTCACAAACAAAATGACCGGAGACCGAGCATGTGTAAAAAATACTAAAATAACTAACTGATCATTTATTTTCAAAAACAAATCTTTGCGTATTGGGTTAGCACTCTTTCCTTTAGGATACTATTTGGGATTGTCACTGTGTTCATGTCGATTTACTTCCTTTTTCTTACAGGTGTGAGAGCATCACAGAAAACATGATGAACAATTGGTTGGCATTAAGCCTATATCCTCATGTTAAGGTATAAAGCTTTTAATTATAAACGTAAGAATTGCGGATTGTTTAAATATAAGCGTCTATAATGTAGACAGCAAAGGCGAAACAATAAAACTACGTTGAAAGGTTTGTCATAATTGACCTTTTGCCATTTAGATCTCGTTATTTATTTCTTAAATTCATCAAAGGACTCGTGGTGTTTATAATTTTGTCGATCTCTAACGTAAAGAGATGCCAATTTATAATTTTATACTCATTCTGTATAGATTAGTAATCATCACCTCTTTATAACGGATGCCATTGCAATATGTGAAACATTTGACTAAAACGAGCCGTTTCTCTTGAGTTTTGTTGATAAATTTCAATCCATTAAGATGTAATGGAAACACTTAATAATACTTATGCATTTAATCGGGTTAAGATTTGTCATTATGAATACGTATTGTAAATAACTTGAATGCCAAATTGTCTAAGACAATACTGGATTTTTGTTTCCAGATGCATTCTGGTTCCCCGCTATACATGCTGTTTAAGGGGACTCAGTTAACAATGGAGTCGGGCCCAATTGATGCAGTTACTGGGGACTCGAAATACACTTTGTCAGAGGAAAAACTACTAAGACAGGATGCAAAATACAACACTTTGGTAAAACAATTTAAATACTTTTTCATATTTTTTACAGAAAAAAAACAGAAATAAATGGTATTTAACACTTCATATATTATGATATTTCTTCAGATACAAATTTCTTTCGAAAAGTTTATGAAAAAGACGCTAAGCTATCGTATAATTCGTTTAAACAAAGCCTCATAAAGTTCTATTACGTAATTTTAGAAAGACCTTAAAAAAACTCATGTAATATTGATGGCAAATGAATGAGATAAATTTAACTACTTTTAAAGGGATGAGACAATCATCTTCAGTTGATTCATTTTGAATTAGTGTAGTACCTTTATTCCACAGTATTTGGTCTTACCGTTCCTAAGGGACTTTAAAGATGAGTTTACAAACATGTTGAACATATTTCCAAAGTTCGTGTTCATGCATGCATCTGAAAGCCAGAAACTAGGAAACATGGATACTACTTTAGAAATGTTTAAACCTTATTTGTTTTTGTAGACCCTTAAGATGTTGGTGGAGAACAGTGATGAAATAAGAGAGTGTAAAGTGCTGGAGTGCGATACTGTGTCCCAGGTTAAAGCCAAATGTTTAAACCAGATATACGTGAATTATTCAGCATCCCAATTGACGGTTGAACCATCAGATCTTGACTTGCGTAAGCATAACCGTTTCGAGGTTTTGACACTTATAATACAACCTTGATATTTGTTTCGTCTAATCATTGGATGAATTTCCAGGTGACAATTCTAACTGTTATAAAATTGTCATTTCGTTCCATGGTAAAATAAAGGAACTGAATTCTTATGGATTTAAAGATAAAATGGTAGCAACCAAGAACTTTTTAATGGTGAGAGTTTAACCTTTTATTCGTTTATTTTTAATGAACAAATATGTTTATTAAGAAATAAGGTATGTCTACCTTTTGATTACACATGTATTTTGTCTACATTTTGTGTTTTTTTTTGTGCTTATTTTCCTTACAAATATTTGAACTTTTTCTTTTTCTGGTTTTCATGCAGTTCATTTGCTATGGACTAAATAAAATTAAATGATGAACGTTCCCGTAAATGTTTGGTGAGACCTACAAAGATAACAGTATTAATAAACAAAACTCATTCCAGAATGGCACTGGGGAAATAGCGGTCGCCTCCTTCTTCAAGATGAGGACACCACCAGTAAGAGAGATGGGAATTTGCTCCAGCTGAACACTATGGAACATTATAAAGTGGTTGATGGTAGTAGCATGGCACTCATAGACCCAGATGGTTTTGACAAAGAAGACTATGGTGATTTTAAGTTTTCAATGTTCCGTATAGAATAACTAAGTCAGAATGGATAGTTACCTCCAAAATTGTATTCATTCCGCTAAAAGAAAGCGAATGTCTATAATACGAAGGTTTTGATTAAACAATAGGATGTTTTATACAAGTTCAAAACAATTAAGCATATGAACGCACACAATCGTTTGCTTTTGTGTACATTTGTAAATCTATCTGGCTTTATTTTCAAATTTAACTTGGGGTCCTTTAAAAAAAAGTTAAAAACTTAAAATCACATGGCCCCTCTCAGCATGGGCCAGGTGAAGGCATTTCAATTTTCATAGAGGTAGTTTCCTGGTTGATATAGGGAAGTCTGATGGTTCTACCCGGCGTTGTTATCCCTCATGGCCAGCTAAGTTTTTGGTTTCCCTCCAGCACTATTAACAATGTAATGCAACATAAGTGAAATACTGTCAATTCGATGAAAAACCCATAAATGAAAAAAAAATGCATACAAAAGGTAGACCTATTTACGTCAACGTCTTGTTCGTTTTACCTTGGAAAATTAACATGTCATTCGCTAGTGTAGATTAAGCATTTAGTTATGGTTTAAAACGCACAAGCCTATTTCGAAATCACTATTTAACCATGTTTAGTTTTGTTCTTTTTTTTGACAGCTAACACGGCAGACATCACAATTGACACAAGTGGATTTGATCACAGTCGTTCAAAGGAGCATCTGACACTAGATGATTTAGAAAATGGCGAATCCATTAAACGGTGGCATCTGGTAATGTCTTGATAAATCGTCTTAATAAGAGTGCAACTAAAAAGTATTTAAATGATATGGATACATAATTAACTCCACAGTTTTTTCTTTAAAGTCCTCAGCAGAATGTTTTGTTTCCAAGTTTAAACGAAATCTCAGGAAATTTTCTATAAAGATTTCTTATTAGCGATGTCTCTTTTCTTAGCGACTACATTGATCATTACCTATCAATGCATTGCAGACGAACATATTCATTCCTCTAAGTATTCGGAAAGAAAGCAGTTTGGCAATATAACTGCTGTAAACACTTATTGAACTGGTCATTATAGTGTTGGATATTTTGTTAATATGCGTTTAGTTCCAAATGGATAGAGAGGATAATCAACTCCTTTCGATTGATGTCAAAAGTTTGTCACGATAATGGGTTGTTATCAGGTTGAAAAAACGAGTTCAAAGAACGAGTTTTTTCTACATGATAACAACCCATTCAAGTGACATATTTTTTTTACATCAATCAAATGGAGTTGATTATTCTATTTATTTTATTCCACTGCATAAAATCTCTTTGCCAAAATATCTCCATAAACACCAAATGGAATATAAAATGGAAAAAGCAAAGAAGTTCATAACGCCCATGACGTCATGTACGCGTCCAATGACGTCATTCACGCGTATGGATACATTTGACAATACAAACATTTTAGTGCCGTGTGTAAAAGTCAGCCATGACTTAATGCAAAGGAATGGTAAAAAAGTAGTTTCGTCAAAACTGATATCATCACTAGTGATGATATGACTTTTTGATATCATCACTAGTGACAATATTCACTGTGACAAAATTAAAAATCAATACACTGAGAAATCCCTGTATTTCACTGATATAAATATTATAAATAGATGTATCTCATGCATAGACCTTTATCAAGATCCGAACCTTTGCATGAGGGGACTTATTGGTTCCTACATAACATGTACGTGTGCAGCATGTTTTCGATAAAATACTTACGAAAATGAAGATGATACGAAAGATATTTAATACTTTTTGATATTTTCGCCATTGGGTTGTGTTTCTTTCAATAAAACTCCGAACAATATACAACATTTTTAGGCTATAAAATAGCTCGCCATGTTTTTCTTTATTTCAAATATTTTTACTGAAAAAAAAAACTTGTTTCTAGCTCTTAAATCTGTTGCCATGTTTTCCCTGTTACACCTACGAAGAAACAATATCTTCAAGACGTCAAAATATGTCGCCATATTTATGTTTCTTCATTCAAATGATACTCAATAGAGACAGTTGCACTTGTGTTTTAAGCTGTCTCGTCGTGTTATATCTTTCAAATTATACTACGAAGTGTAACGAACCGAGCAAATGAACTTTTCAAAGACGAACGAACATTACATAACTCCCACCTCCGTGAAGACTTGTCCGGAGTCTTGGCCTGTGGGAGATACGTGGGAAAGGCAACTCATATAGAAGGAGAAATCTTCATCCCACAGCTGCCACCAATTGAACGAACTGAGCAAATGATCCTCTCAAAGACACAAACACATTAGATTATTGAAAAACACTGTCTTACACTGAGCGGTTGTGTTGCTCCTCTCTCTCTCTATATATATATATATATACCACTACATTTTCTATCACAATGCATTAGGTTCCCTAATTTGCATTAATGTTCAAAGAACTTTACAAAAGTAACAGAATTATACTTTAAGCTTTTTAAATCTATCGCCATGTGTTAGTTGCTTTTTCTTGTAAAACTACGAAGAAATAATAAAACAAGCTTTAATATACTGATAGAAATTAATCTGATAAAGGACTTTAAACATTGCATTTTATCATTTTAAGGTAAAACCTGATGAAGAGAGGCAGAGTGCTGGATGTGTGGTTACGGATGAATTTTATATCACCAGACTAATTACCACCAAGGTAAATATCTACACTAGTATACTAATAGCTTTTCTCACAGCTTTATTGTTTGATGGAAGCTTTCAAAATGTGTCAGACTTTTATGATATAGTGAATATGTACTGTAGTTGTAATCTTAAGTTAATAAATAACTCGTTTCTAAATAGATGTGTGTCGATTTATTACAAAAGGCATTTCTGATTAGCCTTATTACATGTAACATTGGGTAGTGTCTTAATTAAGTGATTGCCTCCATTTGCAATTGTGAAATTTCTTCTTTTAATAATGTAAAACATAAAAAAAAATATCTAAATGACTAAGATATAACGTTGCATAAAGGTAAGTTGGAAAGAAATGGCTCTGTAATAAAGATGTTATTAAGCATATATTTCTTCATTAACATCTTATGTTCAAAGTATTCGTTTTGTGGTTAAATTCTATATCTGTTTATATAACATCTAATTTTAGACTGTATTAAGTAAAATGGACAAACGTTCTTAATAACTCGAAAGTATATCGTAAATCAATGTACATGTATTGTATTTCAAGTTTGATGAAAGAGATATTACCATAATTGATCAAAAGTACATTCAAAAATTGCCTTCTGATGCAGATCTTCCTTTATCTGTGTAGAACTCATCAACTAATGTATACGAATTATGGATTATATTACATTGTTTTAAATGAATAGCTAATTCAGATATTTTTCCAAAGAATAAAGCTGTTAAATATCTTGGGAAAGCAATTGCCTGCAAAGTTATGAACAGAATAGTATAGGGTAAATAAAAACCTACATTCATGCCAGCAACACTTTCATATGTGGCTGAAGGAAAATTGAATAAAAATTCAAACGCAATAGGTCTTAAAGTTTATGTTCTAGCAGTATATTGCTGATCATCTTTGTTTTCTTTTTTAAAATGTTACGAGTTTTATGTTCATCGTTGTCTAAAATCTCTTTCTTGGTCTGTTTATAGCAATCTGTTCTGGAGTATATGAAGACTCTGTTTGACACTATTCTGGACACAACCATTCCACCGCCTGTCAAATTTCTTTTTGACTTTCTTGATAATGCAGGACAGAGAAACAAGGCACAAGGCGATGCTCTACATGCATGGAAGAGTCAGTGGTGAGTGCTTTAGTGGTGAATGTATTACTGTAATAAGAATTTGCACATGTCTAACCGGATCAATGTTGTCAGTCATAGAATGAAACTCATCGTATGAAACTTTCTCAAAACGTGAATGATGTGGTTCCATCGGAATAATATGTTAGTGACACATTTCGTTTGAATATTACTTTTTCATGTATAAGATATTTGATTGGTATTGTGAGGTCAAATTGAATTAACATACGAATTACTTATAAAGGTTAAATGGATGATGCATACGTAATCTGTCATATCTCGTCACATGATATGCCTATAGAAAGGACATCGTTGTCCAGTGGTTAATGTGGGGAACACATTACTCGAGGTCCCAAGGCCAAGCACAATGAGCAACACTTGGCTTTCCTTTGGCAATCCGTTTCAGAACCATAGCTTAGTACAGGTGAATTTCAGCTACTGTATGAACAAGATAATAATTGTAAAGTCTAGTACTGTCATAAAGCTCAACTATTACTATGAAGTTTATACCAAACATTTGTATCTTTCTTTTTAAATCAAGACTAAATAAGTTTTTCCAAATTACTATTCAGTTCTTGATAACTTTTGATCTCTGGAATATTTTGGAGTACTGATACAGAAAACCTTTTTTTTCAGCTATTTAATTCGGTTCTGGGCTGCCCTTGTGGACAAACCCTATTACCTTTTTGACCAGAAAATTTCACCATATGTTGAAACAAGCATGGAGGTTATAAGCCAAGTTCTCATTGAAAGTTGTTCTTTGAAAGCACAACAGTACACCAAAGTAAGTTTAAATTCATACCAAACCATACAATTATCATTACAAAAGTCGTTTAGTTTTTTATTTACTAGAATTTAATGACTTTTCTAATAGACAAATGAAATGCATTGAAATCAAATTATGTATGTGTTTTCTCATTAAAAAGGTTTTCCTAACGGCTAAGTTGTTTACAATGAAAAGTCATTGTTTTATGGATCTTTTGAATAGTCTTGCTCATCTTTCTGCATAAGCACATCCGTTTCTGACAGTAAAGATAGTTGGATGACTAGGCCGCCCTCCGCATGACATCGGGTACTATTTCCCGTAGACATTGTATTGAGACAGAGAGGTCTCGGTGGCTGATATATGGAGTGCCAACGAATGTTTTGATCATGACTGGAAATATTTGGACAATGTAGCATGGGATTTTCATTGTCAAGAGTTTCCACTTTCATATTTGAGTCATGCATCGCATCAATGACTGGAATGAGGATGATATGCGTAGAAACCAAATGAATTCTTGTGCATAATAGTCATCCTAGAAAAAGGAAATGATGTAAATATTTCATACGAATGTTTATCTTTGACCTTCACATATCGATTGATATATAATTGAACTATGTACATCATTAATTCAACATTCAATTTTAGGATTCTTCGCCTGGAAAACTCATCTTTAAGAATGACATGATGACCTACAGAGAAAAAGTGAAAAACTATTATGAAAAAGTCAGACAAGCAAAACAGGAAGAAAGTGAACTTAGACAGTACCTCACAGATCTGAACAAAGTTTGTAACACATTACTTGCAATATCTCTCTGTGTGTCTAATTTCAAATACCTTCATTTTTATAATGCTGGAACCGACTTCTTGCTTTTACCAACAGGTAAGATCCAGGCCAGCCGCTAAGTAAATTGGCGGCTGACCAGTGATCAAATTTGTTTGCTTCTCTCGGTATCTTTCCTAGTAAAAAAATAAGCAGATATTTAAGGTTTTTGACTTTTTGAAAGGAGACGACACAAGAATTTATTTTTAGAAAATTACCAAGCATTCTAAGGGTTGACTGTTGTAAAAAGAACTACTTAAACCTTCTTTAATGGAATTATTTCTTTAACCTGACATTACCAATCAATGAAGATGGGGGAGGAAAGAAATTGTTAAACTTTTATTTCTCTGGTTATTTTATCTTTTATGTTTTTCATCAAATAAAGAAACATTGTGATAAAAAGATAAAAACAATTCTTAACTTTAGTTTTTTAGTGTTCATAAAATTGACATTCACTTGATTCAAGTAAATGTTATACTAATAAAAAGTATGAACTCTATAAAAAAAAAGACCTTGTAGGAACTTTTTTAATTGCAGTGTTGAACGTCAAACGAATAGTTATGAGAATTAACCGCATAATCATTATTTCGCCCATAGTTCACTTTTTAGATAAAAACATCGTACACTAGTATTAGTCTTTATATGATAACATCTTCAAAATGTATTATTATCACATCTATTTCAGTTTCAACGCCATCAGACCCATTACAATCGACATGCCGCTCTCTACAGTTTGTACACTCAGCTAAAACCTTACATGGGAGAGGTGGGTAAATGTTTCACATTAGTTTCTGAACTTTTAAAAACATCTCTGATGGTTTTAGATGATTTCAAATCAATTCTTCCTGTAAAAGATTTAAGTTTCTCTAGGTCTTTATCAGGTATAAAAATTGGGTGGGTTTTCGATTAGATGATACTAAATTTGATTTGTCGATGACCATCCAGGCCTCAAGAATGTTTGAGCTTGTCTTTAGCCCATAGAGCTCTTCATGTGCATAGGCTTACCCTTGAGACAAGATAGCTTATGAATAATGTGCCAAACTTTTTTTATTGTTTTGTATAAAAAATTCAATTGTGTCTTTCGTATTTAGATGAAACAGAAGTGATACAGTATTGATTTCTTAAAATTCTAATTGAATGTCTTCAAGAAAAAGATATCAAACAAATGGATTTTTGTATTTGTCATTGTAAGTTGAATGAGTTTTTAATCAAATTTAAGACATCATTGGAGTCTTGTGTGACCCAGTTGTGTTTGTGTTAAATGTGTACCAGGATTCCCGGGTTTAATCTTTAAAGTCACCTCTGCTTTCGTAAGAGTGTCCTTATGAAAAGGCCATAGCCTAGTTCCTGGTTCTTGCCAGGGAAGTCGTAACTAGAATTGTTGGCATTTCTATAAATGAATCAGAATTTATGTTCTCTTTTGTAGATTTTAGACGACTTGGAGATTAATGAAGACACAAAATCCCTAGGATTAGACAAAAAGCTGAAAGATTTGAACGAGATAATGGGACTAAAACAGTAACCAGACAAAAGCCTTCATTGTGGCAGATTGATATTTTAATAGCGAAGCAGTGCATTATGAGTCATTAGCGAGGTCATATATGTATATATATGTAAATATATGTATTTGCATCACAACCATGTCGAAAAGAAAAAAGACATTTAACCTTTGGAATTATCCCATCTTCCAATCATATGTGATTTATTGCAGTTTTCCAATGACATTCCCAATTGCATGTGTTTACCTGCTTCCGCAGTATATATAGACCTACACACAAATGTGTATACCTATTGTTAAAATTGCATGTATATATGTCAATATTTGTAATTGTTGATTTATTGTTGATTTATTGTGCCGGACGATGAACATTGCCATGATCAAGATCTTGCTCTAACAGGGAAAACCCCCAGATATGTTATGTTATTCTATGTTTTTCAAATCATCTAAAAGGTGACATAGGGTCTCCTTATGACCGTTTGTATTTAATTTTGTTATGGTACATGCACCTACAAGGCCATTTATCAAACGCCTTTTACTACATTACTGACGTTCTTGTTAAAGCTTCGTCAGAAAAGGTCTGTGATGTAACGATTGACGGAGTAATTAACTCAATTAGCATTTCAAATGTTATTTTCAAAGTATCCTTCACTAACGAAAAGTAAACCCTCAATCTACTTTTTTTTATATTATCTTTATCTTATTTCGTAAGTTGTTACATTGTATTTTGTTTAAGTCAATGTTTTCTTCCATTGGACTATTTCATTAAAAAACCATGTTCAATACGTTCTTAGTCGTGCTGAAAAACATCTTGTTTCAGATCAGCTAAGGGTGTCCGCTCTAGAAGTATTATTCGAAATGCAGATATTTCTTTTATAATGATTTTTTCTTTCTTTTACAGTCATGTTGTTGACAATTATTTGTAATATATTGTTCTTTTAGGAACTCTGAGGGTCATTCAACCTTAAAAATTATGAATCCGTTGTTGCTCTTTTATCTAAAGATTAAAAATCTAGATGAAATATTTGGTAGAAAATCTTTGATAAAGACATACTCGAATTAAACTTTTCATTGAGCTAGTTGTATGATTCTAGATATGATTCCATAGAATTTCTTTTGTACGTCTTTTGATAAAATCAAAAGCCATTAATTCATGTAATAAAAATGTGTTCAAATGATTGTTTTATCAAACAAAGGGTAACATAGCGTGATCCATATGAGGCAACATATAGTATTATTATCTTTGAAGTATGGACTTTAGGTTTGTGTGTCGTGTTGTTGTTTGTTTTTTTTTAATGTTTTTAATTTTCAATGGCCTATTAACCACACTTATACTTTTCCGCTTTTAACACACGCAATCATTTTTTATTGTTTTTCTTATGTATTATTAAGTAGCCAATAATGTGTATAATTGTCATGAACCTGAGGTTTTGGCCCGTACGTATATTCCGCGTAAGGGGTATAGGCAGAGGCTAAGACCACTGACTTTTTATGATACTAATACCCGATTTTTTAACGATGTGAAAAATCCATAATCTCAACTGTCGATCAGGACTGGGTGGAAGTTTGTAGAGCATTATTTAATTATCTGTTAACAAGTCATCATAAGACCACTCTCATATTGTATTGATGGGAAATAGACCCCCAAACTGCCATAGAAAATAAGAATATATTTCTCATTATTCAATTTTAATTAAGGTAAGCATGAGGTCCTTTCCAGTGTGTATACCCCTTACTAGACTCAAGAGGGGTTTATTCACGGACAAGTGTACCGTTTTACTAAATAGTTTATGCTTAACTTAAAGTTTTCGTAAGTTCAAAACAATATTCCATCTTATTTCACAATATTGGGCTAAGTAATATTGCAAAATAAGACATCATTGGAATCGTTTCTCTGAGATGCTTCTAATGACGTGTCACATTGCAATATAGTTCTTTCATTTATGATATTTTACTTGACGTGTCACATTGCAATATTGTTCTTTCATTTATTATTATTACTTGTTTGTTAGTTTTGACATACACAGTTATGTTCCTTGTGTCGTTAAGTAAAACGGTACACAGGACCAGGGCTATAATAAGTTATCGTCAGTCGGTATATTGTCATTGTCTATTGTAATTTAGTTATCTTCATTCGGTTTTGGGTAACAATCTATATGGAATTCCGTTTAGTGTTAGAGAATGTAGATTGAATTCCAATACCTATGTCTATATAACATAATCCATTGTTAACAATGTTGCTCATTGCTGTACCATGCATGCATACTTGTGCCGCTTTTGTTTTTGTTCTTTTACAACCCGTATTCAAGAAGGAAACAGTTTAAGGAATAGTAACGTTTTATATTTGTGTGGTACAAAGCTATGTGGTCGAGAGGGTATAGAGTTTAAGGCCGTGTCAGTATTTTTTTAAGTTGCAAAACTGGCTACCTGGGACTAACACACATTAGACTAGACTATAGGTCGAGATAGTTTACCCAAATGTCACTCCAACGAAACAAGTGGTGCCCCGGGGCGCGAACACAGGAGCCCCGGAAGACGGATTCACTCATTTTAGAATGTAGCATTGCGTCAACAGTCAGCCAGCTATATTTTGATAACCGGGCCCTTGAAAACCAGCTCCATATATATCTATTTAGAACCCATATTTCATTAAATAGAAATATTGGTGTAAACATAAACATTGTTACAATTCTCTTAGTTGGCCGCGATATTATTTTGCATGACCATCATAATAAAGAGGTATTGAGTAGAGAAGCAAGCACAGAACACGTACATGCAATACTGTCTGCAAAACCTAATACTCATTTCAACCCTCTTACCAAAAGAGAATTTGTAGTTACTATTTCTTCGTTCTTAACTTTGTTAAAGTCTTGTGCGCTTTTTTATGAAATAAAGATATATATATATTCGTACACATGTGTCCGTTAATTAATGTATCCACCACCTTAACTGGCTTACAAAGATTTCAAACATATTCGAAATTATTTGCTAAGCTCACGACCTATCTCAACAATATACAGCTGAACGAAAGAGGGTTGTTGTGCTCTTGAGCAACAGTCTGTACATTTTAAAGAAATGCCATTGTATCAAAAGATATCTTCACTCTTCATATCTGATTTAAATGTGTTTAAACCACTTTTCAATTGAGTAGCATATACCATGACACACGATCCACTCTAATTGATTCATTGAAAGTTCTTAAAAGTGTTGTGAAATAATTTTATCACACATTGACATGTTCTTTAAGAGTCGCATATGACTTAATTACAATTGAAAGTTACACACAACTCAAATCGCATGAAAAGCATATAATAGATCACAGGCCAGCCACCAATTTTCTTGATGGCTCTCCTGGATCTAACTGTTTGCATAAGCATGAAGTTGGTTTCAGCACTATAAGGGTTAACATTACTTATTCTTCAGCTAACATCTACACTCTTACATACATAATAATGTTATATGGATTTTGCTATAAATTGTAACTGTTTTGCAATAAAAGAAAATCTATTTGTTTTTATAGATTTCTTTTTTACATTGGGGCGACATCTATACAGTTATGTTGCGATACTCGACTCATAATGATGTAGGAACCTCGCATATCAGGACTGATCAGGCCGGGTAAAATCATCAGCATTCTGTAGGTGAGTCGGGAAACTACCTCTCGTGAAGACACAAATGCCGTTACTGAGATATATAATTTTGCACTCTAACCACTAGGTCAGGGATGCTGTTTGGTAGGGTCGAACAATTCTAAACAAGCCTACTTCTCACATGTATACACGCACGCTCAAAATTGAGATTTATGTTTGTTTCTTCATTTCTTTTCAAATACACTTCTTGTTTATTATAAAAAAATAGTAAAGAGTCGTCTGGTGCAATGAACCACCATAATTGGCATGCAGATATGTAAAAGGTGTTGCGGGTCGATAGAAGGAAGTGTTTACGCCTATCTGTTATGATATATATCTCGTGCGAAATTCAATATCTTCAAAACAATCGAGGTATTTGTTTATCTTTAGCAAACCCTTATAGAACAAACCTGATAAAGTGCTTTAAACAGACTATCCCACGATTGGGTTTTAAACTTTTTAAAATCTCCCCATTTAATATGTTCTCGGTAAATTTGTTGCGCACTTTCTCTGTTGATCTAAGGGAGATAATAAATCCTTTACCGAAGAGGTACTTGTATAGTACTCAAATAAACGTTGTTTGGACTTGGATGAACTTACTACTGTTTTTTTTTTTTTTAAAGTTTTCTTATTTTCCTCATAACTTTAAGGTGTAAGGTTTTAAACATTATTTTATACTTTCCATGCATATTAAGCCCCTGCTTCTATTCTTTAAGTTTAAAGTTATTCTAGTCGTTATATTCTACTTAACCAACTGTACAGTAAGACAATTATATGAAAGGAATTTTAAATATCTTTATTTTTTGTACCAAGAGCAATTTCTCCTTTTCCCACAAAGTCGTCCAAAGTCGTCTGCAACAAAGTGGTTGAATGTCGTTATTATTTGGTAATGGGTTAACCATTAAATAATCATTTTAGTATGTTTAATAAAAGACATGTGTGTGGATCTATATGCTTGTGTGTGCGTACACCTATACCCACACCAACACTTGTTATTGTTCGTTGTGCGTACAAATATGTTTTGCTATAGCATGAGAATAGGTACATCTTTGTGTGTATGCATGGATTATGGTACTCACTGAATTTGTGTCAGGTAATACCAGGGCCCGTTCATGAGCCGCGAGCAAGTAAAATTTAATGGGTACTGACTAATTTCCGCTTGGCCCCTAGCATAGTGATAGAACATGGGCGGTTCTTGGTATAATCCGTGAAAGTGTCTCACAAGTCAAAACTGGCGGACCTTTAAATAGGGGTGACACTATAATAAAAAAAAAACACTTTACCTTTAACTTATCGGTATGAGAAATGTATCCACTCTAGCACTATCATAGAAATTTGAACTTAGGGTGTAATTAATCGTTTTTGAATCGATAGGTTTATCTAAATAGGTCAGTAGGTAGCAGTCTGTCTAATACTTGGTATGGCAATGTCATACAACCTAACCTGTATCGATTCGCCTAAAGGATTGTGGGAGCTAGCACCCTGACCGCATTGCGTTCGACGGATGCACGTTTGCACAGATATTGTTCTAGACAGGATGGATACCAATGTCCGTCATTCTTTATGTATTATGACGGTTTTCATTTTGTCAATTCAGTATGTATTCGATCAATTAAGCTCTTGAATTATCCGTGACAGACTCAGTGTTTGATAGGCCTCCCTGGACTCGCACACTGTTTTCATTGATCATTTGATCTAAAACTAAGATGGATGTCTGTTTGCGATAAAATTTAGATTCAAAAGTGATACATCGGTTTCGAAATTGGTATCGTTTTAACTTCAATTACAGAAAAAACAATTGCTCTCATCAAACTCTCTTTGAAATTAGCTAACAAACTTTCATTCCGTGGCATACGCCAGTGCAAAAATCGTTATATGTTAGGCATTATCTAAAATATATTCCCTTGGCCAATTTTCAGAAACCATAGCAGGTAGTGGAATGATCATACACATTTTCACAATGTTCAAAGTAAGTATGCGGACAAAAATTGCATTATATAATATCAAAATATTTATTTGGACTATTTCTAAATGAATTATTATTTAGTGCCGATTGGGTTATGAAATATGAAGCAAAATATGGCAACTGTGGCCTGTAAATCATATGGACAAAATGCCAAAGCTGGTAATTAATATCAATCAAAGTGAAAAAAACCACATAAATCATCTGGTTCGATGATAAGTATTTCAGCGGGTTAATACGAAGAAAGGCATTACCAAGCTAGATAAGGCAATCAGGAAGTTTTAGACGGTTTGGTGTTTGAAAAAATCGAAGTACAGTATTTCACTACTGTTTAAGTCTTTATTGCGACCACGTTCAAACCCACTGTCGTGTATCTACGTTCTACCTGTGTGTTTACAATGGACTAATCATCGCTTTAAATCAGTTAACTTGGTCATATTCTGATTAACTCCAAGATCTGCACGGTAAGTTATGTTCTTTGTTTGACTTATTCAAAAATAAAACTTATAGTTTTTAAAACAGTTTCATCCGACTGTCTGCCATGTTTAAATGTTTAAGCGGTCAATGTCATTCCAAGGTTAACACGTGTATAGATGTCATGTGATAATCAGTCAAATTTGAAAGGCAGATCAGGCGGTTGTTTTATGACATGGGAAAGAAACACAGGCATGGAGAGCTTTACATACAATTAAATGTTTGCTCGGTTTTCCAATAAAAGCTCTGGAATAAAGTCAATGTATGGGGAATAGGCCACGACAAGGAGGAATACTTTTATATCTCTATAAGCTTGGCGGGAGGAGATGTAAATAGTGGACACTACCTCACCAATGGAGGTCTTCACATTATTATTTCCCTAGTGTGGACGTTCTAGTACGGAGATTACAAACAGTATATTTCTTTCAATTAGGGGGTAATCTAACATCCTGCACTGTCTGTATTCACTCAAATACCATTGCAATAAAGTTTGGTTACTTCATGAGAAAAGGTTAAATATCGACTGGAAGAAGTTTAGAAATAAAGATTGCTCAATTGATCGGATAAAATCGATGAAAGAAATCTCTGACAAATCCTGATCAGAGTGTATTGAAGAGAATCATGTTGATAATGCAGGCAAAAATGTTTCACAAATATTTCGTATCGGCATTTAAAACCCTCCTAGAGAAGGTCCATCGTATTAACGTGGCAAAAACAAACAACCTTCCTGAAGCTGAGTCAACTTATCACATTTAAACGTGGGAAAGCTGAAGTAATACAAGTGTCGACTCTTCAAAATAGTTCAACTTACCAAGTTCATGTTAGATTCCTCAAATTAAATTCACATCCATAATAATCACTCAACGTGGAAATATTTGTCCAAACCTGTCAAGCAGCACAGGAAAGCCAAACTTTCAATAGCACATTAAACTGTAAATTCGATATTATATGTAAAAAATAAACCAATCGCAGACCTCGAAGCCATATAACACTTAACTACACAAAAATCTACTTGACGCGCGTTTGTGTATTTCTAAATGCTTCGAATAATATTTATGTTCCCTATTTGTTTAGTCTGACAGTCCCTGTTTAAGTTTGTTTTATATCAACTCGACAATAAAATGATATGATATCATTTAGTATATTAAAAACGATGTAATGATTTTTTTTTTCACGAATGGTTCCGATTTTGATTTTATTGAAACGGTGTTTCATGAATGTTTCAAAACACAGACCTTGTTTTGTCATGTTGACATTGGTATTGACCAGTAGTGTTTGTCACGTGTATATTCTGGTGTCAAAACATGCTCTTTACAAAAATATCACTAGTTTGCAGTTTTTTTTTATCAAAATGTTGATAATCAAGACAATTGAACGTTATCTCTGTGTATGCTACTCAATCAATTGTTTTAATTCCTGGTTACATACAAAAGGTTAATTAGAAAACCACAATCGTTACAAGTATTGAGGGTTGTGGTGCTACATTACATTTATGGTAGGCGGATTGATTAGTTTTTAACAAATTATTATTCGATTAAAGTGCCCTAAAACAAAATATTTGAGTACATTTTGTTACTCAAAGATCAATTAGAAGAAACGGCATATCCAACTGGATCATCGTGACCTCTCACACCATTATTGACCAATATTTTTAGTTTACTTTCGATAATAAACGCAACTTATGACCCGCGTCAATTTGTGTTTCATAGTTTTTTTGAAAACACCTAAACCTCATTTCCAAAGAAAAACAAAATCATTACATTTGCTTTATCACATATGAACTATTGAGAAAGCGTTGCGTTACTCGGCGCTAATTCATCCAATTTGTTGACTATAATTTCGTTCTTTAAACTCAAGGCTTGGCAATGGCAATAACCCAGTAACAAGTTCTAATATAACAATTTTAAAAATTTGATAACACTGTTTTAGGTTTCGTATTCTCCTTATCGCGATAATACGCCAGTGGAGAAAAAATCTTGACAATGTTTTTCTAGCACGCATGAACGTTACTTGCTCACATCAAATTGAAAGTTCTTTATTAATTAGGCGGCCACAGAATCACTTCATCGCATCTACGATAAGACAAATGATCGATCGCCCTGATAAGGACTTCCCCCACTTTAAATTATCGACTCATATTTGTACTTTATACCGTCAAAATCCAACACTTGCTCTAGCAGACAATTCCTTTAAAGGGACTAACCCAGAGATTTGTGCTCTGTGTGTAGAAAACGTAAGAATATTGATAATAACGATTTTAGCCTATGCAGTGTCAGTGCTTCTGTAGGAAAGCAAACACAGGAGTTCCTTTTATCCCACCTTCCCAACATCCCATTATAAAAGTGGTTTAACGTTTCAGAAGAGCCGAGTAACAAAGATATTTACCAATAGCACCTATTCTAAATTTAGCTCATTGTTTACGAAATAAGCCCGTTTCAACGGTTTGTAGGATCTGCAATACAAATGATCTTCATGTTTTCTGTACGGTTGTGAACGTTGCTGGGAAGCTGTCAATACTCTAGTCTTATTGCGAGTTCAAGATTATTAGTATTCAACATCATATTTTGCTAAGTTACTAGATTTCCAGTATTGTTATTGCCACCACCATATTGCATAGTTCAAAAGTAAAGTTTAGATACTTTTGCTTTGCCCAAAGAGCTCTATGCAATCCCTATATTTGTGCATTTGGGACTCACGTTAGCCATGTTGTGCTCTAATCTTCCCCCATAAAAAGAGTTCTCCGGTAAAGGTCAAACGCTGAATATGGCCGAGTTAAAAAAAAAAAGTAAACATGTGATTAAAGCTTAATGTAACGGTAGGTAACTATGCCCAGAACTCCTTATTTCAGGTATGGTATCGATCGACTGAAAAAAACAACATCATATTTTATCTACGATTAGTGGGCGAGTCGATTATTAAGCCCTGATAAGGACTTCCCCCACTTCGAATTATCGACTCATATTTGTACTTTATACCGTCAAAATCCAACACTTGCTCTAGCAGACAATTCCTTTAAAGGGACTAACCCAGAGATTTGTGCTCTGTGTGTAGAAAACGTAAGAATATTGATAATAACGATTTTAGCCTATGCAGTGTCAGTGCTTCTGTAGGAAAGCAAACGCAGGAGTTCCTTTTATCCCACCTTCCCAACATCCCATTATAAAAGTGGTTTAACGTTTCAGAAGAGCCGAGTAACAAAGATATTTACCAAAAGCACTTATTCTAAATTTAGCTCATTGTTTACGAAATAAGCCCGTTTCAACGGTTTGTAGGATCTGCAATACAAATGATCTTCATGTTTTCTGTACGGTTGTGAACGTTGCTGGGAAGCTGTCAATACTCTAGTCTTATTGCGAGTTCAAGATTATTAGTATTCAACATCATATTTTGCTAAGTTACTAGATTTCCAGTATTGTTATTGCCACCCCCATATTGCATAGTTCAAAAGTAAAGTTTAGATACTTTTGCTTTGCCCAAAGAGCTCTATCAATAGAGCAATCCCTATATTTGTGCATTTGGGACTCACGTTAGCCATGTTGTGCTCTAATCCTCTCCCATAAAGAGAGTTCTCCGGTAAAGGTCAAACGCTGAATATGGCCGAGATAAAAAAAATGTAAACATGTGATTAAGGCTTAATGTAACGGTAGGTAACTATGCCCAGAACTCCTTATCTCAGGTATGGTATCGATCGATTAAAAAAAACCACCCATCGCACAAGAGCACGATTGGCCTATTCTGCCGTAACTTATCTACGATAAGTGGGTGAGTCCATTATTTAGCGGAAGTAGGAAGGAATAAATGAGGTTTTTAGGTTTAAGGTTTAACATGTTTTATCGTAAAATATTTTTCACATCTGGATAGGGATGGAGTATGAGCATGTTTAAGGTAATATAAAGGTAAGTAAGTTTTAGGTATTAAACATATGTACCTTTTTTTAGGTCAAACCGTTCTGATATGTTTATGTTTACATGAAATTATATCCGCCGTGAACTGTAGTAAATTGACCGGTCTGAGGTCAAAGTTTATGTATTGCAGTAATAGAATTATTTCAGACATACCTAATTTATTGACTCTTGGTATATGTATGCCACTTTGCGAGTTAGAATTATACGAAAATAACCGTACAGAAAAGATATAGGTCGTTTGTTATACAAACCTTGAAAACTGTTCAAACGGGTTCATTTCGTAAACAACGAGCTAAAATTGGAATGAAAATGCAGTTTTAGTCAAGTGGGTCTTCGGAAACGTTTAACTGCTATTGTTATGTGAGGTAAGCAAGGTACGCGAGAAGGAATTTATGACTTTATTTAAACGAGCTTTCCCATAGAAGTGCTAACTGGCGCTGAGGCCTACTTCACATTATTTAGCGAAGTCATTTGATTTCAGCTTAATAGAAGGAAATAAATTTAAAACCGTTTTGGTTAAGTGACAAAGATTTTTAAAATCACAGTTTTCACGGTTTTTGTTCCCAGACTACAAATCTTTGAGTTTGTCCATTTAACGTGTAATACCATCTATAGAGATAAACACACGAACACACACGAACAGGTGACTACTATTCACAGTTTGGGAAGGTACCAAACGAATAACGAGGAGAACGAATTAGAAATATAAAAATAAGATAGATTAACGAACCAATAAATGATTGCTTTATTCGAGAATTATCTAAACTTTATCTAATCATTTAAGTGTGTGTTATAAAAGATATGTGTGTGGATGTATATGCGTGCGTGTGCGTTCATGTACGTACAAATATGTTTTCCTGTAGCATGAGAATGTACATGTTTGTGTGTATGCATGGGTTTTGGTACTAACTGAATTTGTATCAGTTAAAACTAGGGCGATTAGTCTTCAATACATTACTTTGACTTATCGGCATGAGAAATGAATCCAATCTAGCACTACCATAGGAATTCAAACTTGGGGTGTTATCAATCGTCTTTGAATCGATAGGTTTCTATCTAAATAGGTCAGTAGGTAGCAGTCTGTCTAATATTTGATATGGCAATGTCATAAAACATCGCCTTCTAAACAAAAGACTGACGTACATGAAGGAAGCAGACCGCTTTCCTTTGTCGTTTACTTTAAACATATATTTTCAAATATCAAAAACATTAATGTCAGTTAATCAAACGTTAATACAATAGTATTAACAAATGATCTGAGTTACATGTTCTAGAGACTAAGAACTTTTTGGTATATAAGTTTCAACATTAAAGGTGCATATACACATATTTAGGCCATGCACACAAAACAATTATTTTGACAGGATATCGATGTATTGTGTTCGACAGGTGCGCGTTTGCACTTTCCTGTGTCGTTCCGCGTAAAGGATTGTTGGTAAATCAATCTGAGAATTGATGTCACAAGCTAGAGCTCGGACCACATTGTGTTCTACGTATGCAGAATCGCACAGACATTGTTCTTCAACTAAATAAACTCCTTTATATTTTCCTATTTGCTAGCTGGATATTGATTTAAATGTTGATGTAGCCTGTTTTGTAGTTATTACACGTCCAATCAATTCCTTGGGTTATACCTAAACATTTAATTATTTACGTATGTTTCTGTTGTGATGCAGTGCGTGCTCAAAAAGCCATAGAACACTGTGATGCGTCAAAGTATAGGGGTCTGTCGTTTCTGATGACAAAGACCGCTAAACAGGATGGATACCAATGTCTGTCATTCTTTGCGAATTAGGACGGTTTTCACTCAGTCAATTCAGAATGTATAAGATCAATTTAGTTCTTCAGTTATTCCTGACACACCCAGTGTTCGGTGGATCTTCCTGGACTCACACACTGTTTTCATTGATCACATGATCTAAAAATCAAATGGATGTCTGTTTAAGATAAATGAAAAAAAAAAAGAAAATGTGATACATCGGTTTCGAAATTGGTATCGTTTCAACTGCAGCTACAGAAATACAATTGCTCTCTTCGAACTCTCTTCGGAATTAGCCAGTCAATTTCCATTCCATGGAATACGCCAATGCACAAATCGGTATAGGTTAGGCATTATCTAAAACATATACTCATGGCTAATTATCAGAAACCATAGCAGGTAGTGAAATGATCATACATATTTTCACAATGTTCAAAATAAGTCTGTGGATAAAAAATTGTATTATATAATAGCAAAATATATGTTTTGACCATTTCTAAATGAATGATAATTCATTAAGGCGATGGGGTTATGAAATATTGTGCTTGCCCCTCCACCCTCATTCACTAAAAATGACTCCCCCAAAAAAACGAACTTTTGGGAGTAATTGCAGACATGCAGGTGGCAATTATAACGTATAAAACGTTTAGACTTTTTGGCATCTGTGGCCTTTAAATCATATGGACAAAATACCAAAGCTGTTTGCCTTCTTCAATAAAAATGTCTCCATAAATCATCTGGTTCAATGATAAGTATTTCAGCGGGTTAATATGAAGAAAGGCATAACCAAGCTAGATAAGGCAATCAGGAAGTTTTGGACGGTTTGGTGTATGAAAGATATCGATATGCAATATTTCACTACTGTTTCAGCCTTTATTGCGTACACGTTCAAACCCATTGTCGTACATCTGCGTTCTACCTGTGTGTTTACAATGGACTGATCATCGGTTCAGATCAGTTTACTTGATCATATTCTGAATAACTCCAAGATCTGCACGGTAAGTTATGTTCTTTGTTTGACTTAATCAAAAATAAAACTTATAGTTTTTAAAAACAGTTTTATCTGTCGTGTGTTTATATTTTCAAGAGGCCAATATCATTCCAAGATAAACCTTTGTATATATGTTTTATGATAATCGGTCAAATTTGAAAGGAAGAACAGGCAATTATTTTTATGACAAGGAAAAGAAACACGGGCATATAGAGCTTTCCATACAATTTAATCTTCGCTCGATTTTCCAATAAAAGGTCACGAATAAAGTCAATGTTGTGTGGATTAGGCCACGATAAGAAAAAACATACTTTCACATGTTCACACAGCCTCGTTAAAAGATTTGAGTTACATTGTATGATGTCATATTTGCAGAGAGTGCTGGCTTAATGGGTACTTGTATGCACCTTCACCACAGGTTGCCATTTAATTAGACACAAGAGCATAGGATGAATTAGTTTAGAAAGATATCTGCTAGGTTTCAATGGTTAGCAGACTACTTCATATAAACACATTTTGAAGCAAGCGCAACGTGAGAAATTGGAATAAAGAGACCATTGTGACATCTTGTTTTCGCCGCAAATATTCCTTCGTTTTTCCTCTTTACTTCGCCAGTCGCTGGCAAATTTTTTTTCTGAGTAAAAACGCTTTTGATTGCAAATATATAAATTCCAAATAATGAAGTCTAAATATTTCAAAAGTATAAGAAATAGTAAATATGGTAAATAAGCATAGTCGTATCATTTTTATTTGAACTGCATAATGTATGCCATTTGGTGTATTTTGGAGAAGGTAAACCAAATATACCATTATGCATCATGCCTGAGCATTTAAACAATTATTTCTATCAATAAAGCATTTTAGGCAGTAAATAAATTCAAAGAAGAATCCTTTTAACTCCTGATTTCATCATTAAATCACATTATGTGTAAAGGCATATGAATTCTTTAAAGAAGTACTTGTACTCACAACATACAACATTATATTAGTAAAAGATTAAATTCTACGTCTGAAGGGTTCAGTTAAAGACCAGTCAACGCTTAATATTTTTGTCCAACTAAAGTCTTGCGCTATATCCTCCACTTGCATGCAGAGATAATGTTGGTATTCGAGTTCTATAGTTTAATCGTTTGTTTTAACATTGCTGGAATAGTGTTTGTTATTTTGCATTGCATTACTGGTATGGGTAGGGCTTACTAGTAATCACATATTTCAGATCGATACATACATGACAGATAAAGGTTTAATCATAACATAACAAAACATAACACAAGATAACATAACATAACATAGCATAACATAACATAACATAATAAGATTTATTGCATTACAAACATAACATGTTATATAGCAATTTTACAAACATTTTAACAAAGACATGGATTTACAGAAGATCTTATCATTTAAAGGTGTATTCAATTTCTATTTTGCTGAGCATAATATCTTGATAATAGATTATTCAACTTATGTATATTTGGCCATGTATGGTAGTATTGTCTTATATATTTTGATCTTAAAATTGAATGTTTTGAGCAAATTGATAAGAAGTGAAATTCGTTTTCTATTTGTCCAGAATAACAATTTGTAATCAAGATCTCGACCAAATGTTTCGATTGTTTCAAAAAGCATACGTCTGCTCCTATTATTTCCTTTCAATATTCCTTCCAAGCCACTGGTGGTTCCGACGAGTTACACTTCTTTTGCACTATACTGATTATGCGCAGGTTGGCCAGCTATAAAAAAAATTATATTTGATTAAAACGTACTTTTATTTATCTAACGAGTGCTAAGAGTTTGATGCGTTGTAGAGTAATTGGACAATCCTCTTTTATCTTATAAAGTATATATAGAGGGATCTTATAAACATATATTGATTCAAGCCCCTGTGGTTTTGGTTCGTTTTCTATGGGCTTATCCTTCGCTTCCGTTCACTTGCTACCATGTTTTCTGCATGTCTTGAATGTATGTACCTGTTTTGAGACGTTATGGTGTTATGACTGAAATTCTGTTACAAAAGGCCTCAACTGATGGTGTTTATGGTTTTATACCGAAAGCTTCGGTCAACCTTCTCATTTATTGATTCCAACAGTTACGAGATGTCAAAACTGCCCCGACTGAAAATGCATGCACCTCCGTTTGTTGATAGTTAAAACAATTACAAACTTTTCCCCATGCAAACATAAAGGTCATTATCATGTAACATGTGTATACTACAGATAACAGTGATTACTTAGGCGAATGGAACACATAAATCGCTTTGTTGAATAGGTTTGAAAATTTCATGGCACGATTTGCGACTAGTCAAGATTGTTTTTCAAGCAGGCGGTTTGGACATGACAAGTTAGGAGAACTATAGCTAGCTAGGCACTTTTCATCCTTTTATCAGAACTAAAGATAAACTAATTTGTCACCTGACTATAAGTCATCGTGTAAAATGCATTGTAATTTGATATACAATTAAAAGCAGCTATTGAAAGCACACTAAATGCAGGCAGCGTCAATCTATCTAAGTATGTACATCAATCAAGCGTGATCTGTTCTAAGGTCATCTCATTACATTGAAGCGTTAATGTAAACTATTTACGAATTAGTGATTTATAAATTTCCGCCAATATTGTCCATTAAACATATATTCTAGCTGGGACGAATAAGATATAGCTTGTTATCTTAAAAGTGTTTTTTATTCAAGGTTCTTCTTCAAGATGTACTTCTTAATGTCGATACTGGTCGTTATTTTGTCCTGTGGACAAACATCTGCAGTCGTTGATAAGCGATTCCCAACCAACAGAAATGGGGACAAGATGACCAATGTAGTGGAGAAAGATGATTTCCTTTTTGTTGCTGAAAACGGAATCTTACATGAGTTGGATTTAGGGTTAACATCTATCAAGAGTTTCAACACGTGTGCAAGTGATAACTGTAATAACATTAACGAAGTCCTAGCCGTGTCTGGTGATTTGCTTGTACTTTGTGGTACCGGCAACAATGGCGTGTGCCAAGCATTCGAAGACGAGGAAGTGAAATACAGCAGTTCTAGTGACAGTTCTGATTCGAACTACCTGACCGTCTCTACAAATATCAACACACCAGCAGTTGGCATTGCATTTGAAGGCCAATTCTATTTTGGTCGTGGTTTGAAGAGTAAAGACGGTAGAACTTACCGAAATTATATTACCAGAACTCGCATAGCTGACAACTTCACAAATACAGGATCGGCTAACATATCTGGTGAAGAACATTTAATTTATTTTAGAAATGTTTTCCAACATAACAGATCTATCTCCTTTCTAACAAATCAAAGAGACAACCTGGCACCAAACAAAATGGCTTCGAAATTGATCCGTATCGATGTAGATAAGCCGTATGGTGCCAACAGGAATTTGTCCTACACTGAAACAGTTTTAATCTGTCAGGCGGAAGGGGATGACTACAACTTGCTACAAGATGGGGCCTATTTACCGGCTAATGGTGTCCTTGTGGCCGCTTTCTCAAAAGGAGATGATCCAGAAAATCCGCTGTCCAACAGTGCTGTGTGTGTCTACAATATCACGGTGTTGAGTGAGGAATTACATGTAAGTAGAAGTACTTGATTTAGCATCATTTGAGACATATTTTCTTATTGACAGCCTTAGTTGGAGTTTAGAACCTGTGTTATAGATGTATGAAACGTCTACAATAAGTTCCTAAATTGTTAATTATCCCTTGTATATCTAAGCATACACCGTTTAATGAACTATTTTGATGATACTTTCGACATTTACGTCACTCTGAAGGAATTTGTTTAAGTACTTGCGAAGTACAAAAGGTAAACTGAATTTGACAACCTGACAACGCGGTTAACTCGTACCAATGTGTTTAAAGAGACTTACACAGATATTTGTGGTCTTGGAATAATAGATGTAAACATGTTGGTAATAACAATCATTGTCACTAATTCAAAGACCCTGTTCAATTATTTAACTTCAAAGTTGCTTGAACGCCATGATTACGTTAAATAACGAGAAGTGAGCGTTCTTGCCTGTCAGCGCTTCTACGGGAAAGCCGGTTAATGAATGTATAAACACAGACATTCCTTCTCGTGCATGTTATGTGACAAGAGCGGAGCAACTTTTCCGAAGACCTACGTGACGATGGTATCTAAAGATAGCACTTTATTTTCCAAAAATAACTCGTTGTTTACGAAATAAGTCTGTTTAAACCGTTTGAAGTAACTGCAATACAAATGATCTTTATGTTTTCTGTACGGTTCTAAAGCTGTCGATAATCTAGTTTCATTACTTTTGAAATTTATACTGTCTTTCAATCGGAAGAAGACAATGTATTTTAAAAATTTAACTCCATATCTCAGAGGTAGTCCCTTTAACATTGGTTCCGTACATGTGCTACTAACCGTTATCGCAAAGTATCAACACTGGTTTTATGATACTTTTTGTAACTCTCTATTTATCCATGTCCATCGGTGATTGAAGGTCGCGGCCATCCTTCTCAACAACACACATTTGATAAACTTAGTTAACTTAATTCAAATGAATGAACATGGTTTACTCTCCTATGTCTGTGAGTGCGATGGAAACAAGAGACATATGTCATCTACAACTTATGAAGGTTACATTTTTTTCAAAATTCATATTTTATCGGTTTGTATTTCGATTGATAACTCTTAATGAATAATATACTCTGTAACTCTATAACGCCGGTTTTTTTATATAGCTTTAGCGGATCCTTTACTCTAGGTTATATGGCATGGTTTAGGATGATTTATTGAGTTACAATCAATGGATGCAAATTAAATTTGATTTTACTTAAATCACAAGCCATATTATGGTATATAGTTGCGAACACGACAAACACAAAGTACTGGTCCATAACGTTGATACTGACTGTTGCCTAATCTAGGTGGCTACTCCTGCATTAATAGTTTGTATTGAACTGACTATAGCTGCGTTCAGTCTCATAATTTGATACTTTATGGTAGTCCGTGTCAATACATATTTATTGGGTAGGTATAGATAAGGTGCGATATTAATAATAAACTGACCCAATTTATCGAGAAATCGCTAAAACTGCCTTCAATGCATACTTGAGTTGAATACTTCGCGAAACCAATGTCATGACAATATGTATCACAAAGCATGCAACTTGTTTTATTTTCAATATTTAACTTTTTCTACTATCCCCCTAGACCGATCTAGTTGGCCTGAAACATGGCTGTTATATCGACAAGAACAGCGATGGTGAAGGCAATGAAGGCAGTTTGAATTTCATAGTTATGTCTACAGTATCTCACGTTCCATCCCGTTTTTATAAAGCCAGAATGTCGGCCAAAAAACTGCAAAACAGGGTATAATGTGCTTCATGAAATTTGTAGGAATGTCGGCCAAAAATTGCAAAACTCTTCTTTTATTGATCCCCGACGTTTTACGAAATTCACTCGGCAATTCGCGGCTGACCTAATTATTTTCGTCAATTGCAGTCCTAAACACTATATTACCATCTCAGTTACACTTTATCGGGAACTTAAAGAATAATTATTTTCATTGTAATAGTTCTAGAACTTACACAATTTAACTTTAAATGAGCACAATTTTGGCTTTAAACATGAGTGACATAACACCAAAACAACGTTGAGGAGGGCATATACAATTAATACCATTACTATTCAGAATGTTGCGAAAGAAGGATGTCCCAATGAATATTTGAACCACTTAGTTTGCCTCCAATGATAACCTAAATTCGTCTTCTCTTTTCGGAACGGCAAACGTAATATTAACCATGTATTGATACGTAAACTTTCACGCACTATCCATTAAACCATGCATGCTCTCTTATGCCAGGCTAATTGTTTACAGGGTACCTTTCGTCAAGCCACTGTATTATTGCCAAACAGAACAACCAGTACCTGAAATAATGTGTTCTTTCTCTTTTCACAGGAAAGCTCTGTCCTCAAACTAAACAACACCAGAATAACGAAGGTAAAAGGAATAGATCGTTACGGCTTGTACCCTGACGTGTTTATAGGAACAGATAACGGATCTGTCATCAAGGTATAGCATGTGCATGTCTGTTCTGCTCTCTCCCGATTAAATTGTGTGTCTCCTAAAGACATCATTGGGATATCAATTGATCGGGTATTTGCTTCTAGTTGCAGTCTGGTAATTTTTAACAGATAATACAAATAGAATTACAAAATGTTTTTTTTTTAGGAGTTCCGACCTGAGGCCCATAATGCATATTACATATATACATATATATATATATGTGTGTGTGTGTGTGTGTGTGTGTGTGTGTTTTGAACAAGAGAGAAACCTTTTAACATAGTTATCATCACGTATGATTTATCGTATGTTTGTAAGTAAAACACCAAACGAAGCGCATACTAGATAAGATTGTTTCTCGATGTACATTTATTATTTGTAGGATGGTAATGTAGTTTTCCAAGACAAAACAAATGGAACGCTGTGGAAATATCACTATGTATAGACATGTACATCACACATGTTTATGTTATTCCTATTATTAATAAACAAAAATAAGAACTTTCCCTTGTTAATAGAGCCTCATATGCCAGATGAGCCGTTTCTTCGGATATTTCTTACTGTAAACTTACTAAAAAGTTACAATTTGCTCATGCTCTGGTACTATTGTGCTTAATACAAACTGTTTAAGATTAAAAGAAAACTGCATACAAAAAGAGACGAAACGAAGACACATACATCCTAATATATTGCATTTAGTCGGTCACAAAAAAATGGTTCTATGTTAGATATACTTAAGCATCTAATTCTTGTACCCCTTTGTTTTCTCACGTTTGTTTTTGCAATTGTCATAAGATAAATAACAATAGGTCACTCTCCTATACAGGTAAACTTGCGACCCATGGTTTCATTCCCATTTCAGTTGAGTGTGAATAACGCATTGCAACTACACGTGTATAAGGCTAGTACAACCATAGATGAAGGGCATCCAGTCACAGATATACATTTTGGCGAAGATAAAGATTATGCTGTAACAAACAGAAAGGTAAAACGTTTGCTTGTAAATTCTTCCTCAATTACCGAAATACTTTGAATCATAAATCGACAGTTGGACGTGTAACCGTATAATATCTATTGAATGGATATCGTAGACACAAGAAAAGAATCATGGAAAATCAGAATAAGCTCATTTGTAATTCGGTTATAGTATGTTCGAAAGATGATTGCATAAAAATGCCAAACATAGCAGCAATTTAAAGTATTTTTGATAGTTCTTTGTTATTTCTTTTTTTGTCTATATTAACATGTTTACGTATATTATATATATGTCTGTACCATATTTGTAAATATTGTCTTGGCCAAAGACATTTATATGCTGGTTTTTGCCAAATAAAGAATTGAAATTGAAATTGAATTTAATAAGCGGGCAATTAAAAGAGGGCTAAATTAGAGGGCTAAATTAATTTCTCTTAACAAGCGAGTATTAATGAGGGTCATGATACTTTCATCCAAAGACCTATTAAACATATATCAATTAGACGTTTGCTTCGTAGGTATAATTGTAAAACTGTCTTATTCAATTTCTTTTGATTTGGAATGATTAGAACGAATTGAATGGTTTAATGAGAAGGATATATCGTTTCATATTAAATATAACTAATGGCAGGGATAATGAAAATGTATGATAGGACATGTGAGACATGCATCAGGTATTATACATAACAAATACAGGCGTCCCCAATAACAAATGTCCTTTATTTACAGACATCAAATAGGACAATGAATTATACATGGATCTTGATTTTTCTGATGAATTACATTTCGGAAAAGAACATAACCGCTTATAAAACAGACAAAAGATCATGTTTTCATCATAGTGTTTAGAATGAGGACTCGCATGTGGCCAACTTGTTTTCTTTAGTGTCGATTAAATACAATGTTATATGACAAGACAAAATGCATACGTTATACAAAATAGTTCATATTGTTCCGTGATACAAGTCGTTTTAGTAACTTGGGTCTCATTTTCTTAATATTCTTCTTTTTCCCGGTCCATCATCATGTCTTTCTTTGTATACACACGTATAGAAACCGGTACTTTTACGTATAGAAGCAGTGCAACGCCAGATTATATGCATAGAAGCCGTTTTGATTAATCACCGAATAATATCCCATATTCGAAATGTGTTTCACAAATCATTTTTCCAAATTTCGACATCTGAAATTGATTTACTCCATGATTTTTTTGTTTTACCTGTGAACTACGCAATGCAGATAACGTCCATAATGAATCGGCACTGAATTTTTTTATTTAATTTCAGATATCTTCGTTCAAGAACACCAAATGCTCTATCTTCAACACATGCAAAGAAACATTGGCTGTCAGAAACCCATCATGTGGCTGGTGTCTCATAGGTAGCACGTAAGTAAGACTGTAGAACAGACTTACGGCGAGCATGTTGAGGAAACATATTGCCTCTTTCATTTGGTGATATTGCATGGTGTTTAACACCGTAATATGAACTAAGACATTGCCTCTAGACCGCTCTCTCAACTCAATGGTATGGATTTTGTGTAAATCCTTGCATAGTGAATATGCCTTTCGAACTCAATATAAAAAACAACTTTGCAGGGAATTGAGAAATGGCTTACTTAGCGGAGAAAATACTCATCTTGTCATAAGGCTGTCATCTTTGTCACAGTTAAATAGGTTTCAGTTAATGGAAAAGCCTCCTGCAGACTCCTGGTAGACTTTTGTGATGGGATATGTTTTATACGGGTATTGGTTTAGCTTGCTAGGGCTGTGTATGAGGGCCTCTTATCAACCATGAGATATTCATCATGTAAGGACAAACTGCTCATGTAATGTCAGAACCACCAAACTATAATATTTGAACCACACGTCTGTTTCTGCATGTAATTATAGACATTTCTTCTCAAAATCACGTGTTGTAGGTACTGGTTTAAATCATTATGAGAACAAACAACACGCAATTTAGTGATGAAGAAGGGTCGTTAAACAATATTTAACAACATACTTATCTGACTGTACATGCTTGGGGACTAACTAAATTACATTATATAGAAAGCCAATCATGTCTTTGTTTGAATTGTTCTTTACTGTTCAATGTATATAAGAAAATCCCGCATAGATTGCTTTGCTGATCTCCAAAAGGCCATTCAATAACAACAAATAGCTTCGTTTTATCCAAAAGGTATTTTGTTTAACTTAAGAATAAAAGAAAAAGATTCTATGATTTTTCATCAATGATTTTTCATCAATGATTTATTACCATATTTTGATTTTTGTACATCGTTTGTGAACGAACCTTAAAGCTTGTTCAAAACCACTCTCGATGACTGCTTCCTGGATACTAAACCAGTAATCGCACCGGTTTGTGGGTTAGTGCCGGGAATTTTCACATCGCCTAACGCCGACCTTTCAATATTTTATTAACCTTATTTCAACACATAAAACACTGCTTTTTACATATATCAAATCCATGTGTTGGTCGTCAGATATGGCTGTTAAAAGAGAAAAATATAAAAATATAAATATTATGCCAATACTGGCCACCTTCAACTGACGGATTGTTCTTAATTGGTAACAATGGAAATAATTCATTCCCAATGGTAATCAATTGAAGCAGTTATATGACAGAATGAAAAAGAACTGATTGGTGATAAGAATATATATTTCAAGCTGTTAACTTGTCTTGAATTGTTTTGGTTTCAATCCCATTCTATCTCAGGTTTAAGTAAAAAAAAAAAAAAAGAAAAAAAGTAATAAGTCAATTTCTAATTGAAAGCAACACCAAATTCATCAACAGTTGTGGATAATGATTACTTGAAAACAAAGCAGTAAAAGGAGGACATGCTAAGAATTTTCACCCTTGTCAGACTTGATTGTTTCCTGAATACTTTGCTACAATGCTATAATTTCATAAAAAATGTTTGAATTAAAGAGAAAAACCGCAATGACATTCAAAAGATTGTTCTTTGTTAAATTACTTTCATGAGTTATCTTCTATGTTTATGACATTTTTTGTCTGTATTTAGTTCAAAAGGGCATGAACACGAATATCTGTACTTACTTGTTTTATAAAATAGAACCAATGTTTTATTCAGGTTTGCATCATCTCTTCCTTTGAAGCTGGTTTAAAATTGATACAATTCAAACCATCATGCATTCTGTAAAGTAAAGAAAACACAACTAAGACATTAATCACCCTAACCTTTTTTGGGGAAAATTCTAACCTGCAAGAACAAATCAATGTTTGGGAATTATGTCATCACAGGACGAATCGACTAAAATAAGATACTGCCAAACAAATGAGGTAACATTTTTATAAGGAAATACTTGACAGGATATTTCATTTTTGGAAGAAGAAATTCACGTTTTCATTGCTTTTAAAAATATCGTTTCATAACGTCATCGAATTGTTAAGTAGATACGTGTGTACTCCATTTCAAAACTTTCAACAATAAAAAAAAATATATGTCTGGAACTGACGAGTAATAAAGAGAGTGTGCCGCTGGTTTCGAAAATTTAAACGGAATCTATTTATTTATCTATACTTACAACACCACGTGTACCAAACGCTTAGTCTCCACACTCCGCCTTGCACTTCGATTGTTATCGGCTTCGCCGGATACCCCCGAATTGAACTTCGGGTGTCGCCGGCATCTCCTATAGGCAAACCGAAAAACCAATTAATTTTCTAACAATGGCATAACAAGTGTTAGCATAATTTGTTACTCGTACGTATGTTACCGCTATCCGCTTTTCGCGCTATACGAGAGTGGTATCAACATTTTTGGGGTTAATAAACAGCTTTCCTGGATCAACCAGTACTAGGCTAGGGCTCTGAAGTGTCTTGACAAAGGTCAATCCCACGAAACCATAGGTGTCGTTGGGGCTCGAACGTGGGACCCCCGAGTTCTAAGCCCACCAACTTAAACAGCGTAACAAAGCGGTGTGGTATTTTGAAACACAATGTTTATTTAAACAACGCATCTTTGGTCTTCAATACTTAAAACAATTTTCAAAAGACTTTTGTTTGGATTGAAGTTAAATGCCGATAAGAACATTTCCTTAAGAGGAGAAAGAACTACATTGACGACGAGAGATACTTTGATACAATACGGATATGATTGTTTTACCTAAGAAAGGTAAACAACATCTTATTATCCTTTATTGTAAAACATAGACGGTCTATAGCAAATTGTACACATGCACGCACACAAAGCTGCATGCAAACACGGTAGTGGTAATGAATCCATACACGTGCATGGACAACCACGTATTTAACGTAAAATTTGTCTTTTAAATAGGCAGTAAAAACCAAATGCTAACATTGAATGCGGATTAAGGTAGTCTAAAGATGGTAACAGTTAGTTCATAAAACGATCCAAACTAACGGTTCTAGTTACCCTTTTCTTCATCCGAAATCGATGGTTTGATGATAACACCATGCAGAAATTTATACTCTTATCATCAAACCATCAATTTCGGATGAAGAAAAGGGTAACTAGAATGCGACACCTGAAGGATATCACGGGATAGAATGTAGTGTAGAGTACCCACTCTACAAATAAGTCTTAAAGCGAGTTTTTCACCTTTATAACAACCCATTCAAGCGTCACATTTTCAAAATCGATCGATTCCAGTTGGTTGTACAGCAATAAACGATCACAACTTTGGCACATATCAGCTGGACCAACATGGATATACTTAAATACCCAGTCAGCTATAGATATACTTGTGAAGTATAAGAATCATACATAAGCAGCGTAATTGCCTACTTTTCCTGAATATACAATTATACATGAACAGAACCCACGGCATACTTGCAGTGCTATATCACGACTTTCACCCGTTTAAGTCCAACTGATCCTTGTTTCAGTATCTTTCGAAATCATTAAATAAATATGACTGGCTCTAGCCTGAATTTCCCCATCTTTGTAAAGAGGTGATGGTCCAAAAGCAGTGCTGGAGACTTTGTTGCCTTCTGTGTCAACACTTTTAACTGTTATTTCTTTTACATAGAGGTACTAAGAAGTCTGACTGCCCAAGTGGTTGGATAAGCCCCTTTTCTGAGTGTGTGAGCATCAATGCCTCCCCAAAGTATGTAGCAGTGTCAGAGATTTCTGTAAGTCTTAGATGATTCTTTCTTCAAATTGTGCCTATTTTTGTAACAGTTCTTTTTGTTTACTTATAATATGAGAACACTCTTCATGTAAGTACTATACAGTACTTTAAAATTAGCTAGTATCAGTATGAAAACATTCAGACATGCCAACTTACCTGCATCCTATTATTTGTGACTTTAACACGTTTCTAAATTTTATTATACAGACTACTGAACTAAGAATAACGGCGCAAAATATCCCCGAAAATGTATCAACGGAAGTGAAGTGCAGATATTTTGATAGAGGCGTTCAACAAGGAGGTTTGATACCAGCAGATAGAAAAGAGAAGAATACTTTTAGCTGCAGTATTTTTAGCAAACCTGGTAAGTCTATGAGACAATAAAAGAAAACCTCTAAATAAGAAAATGGTTAAATTCTGATTAATTTGACATGTAGCTCACATATACATAAGAGTTGTAGCAAAATGTGTCTTATCTTTTTGGTAGTTACCACTTCATCTTCACTATGACCTTTTTAAGACTATTTTAATCAGCAATTTAAGCACGCTCTGTCATCGTTTATACAAATGACTGTATTGATAGTATCAAAATTAGAATCGATATCACAGTTGACAAAGCATCCACAAACCAGTTCTTACAAATCTGATTAACATGTACTAATTGCAATATACACTGTATAGAAGAGCGAGGTTTATGATAATAAACACGATAAGACTATCGTGTATCCAAATTGTATATACATGGGATTCATGCAGTATTTGTTTGGATTAATACTTACATATTCCTTTTATATTTCAAAACCTAACTTATCTGGGAAAGACCTTTGTATTGACTTGATTTTGCCCATGGTGGTTTCTCGGGACTCGCAAACAGTAAGTCATTATTGACATGCATAACTTAACCTGGCATTATTGAGAAAAACAGAAAAGCACTGCATATTAGTTTGAATACTATCAGTTGATATCTTGATATATACTTGTACGTGTACAAGAAAATGCACATTACAACTTCTTTCTAAACACTTGACTAGTTTAATAGTTTATTCTTTGTTCGAGAAGTCTAGTTATTTGAACATTGATTCAAACTAACGACCAATGCCATTTTCATGTGACCTTTTTTCATTTCTATGAAATACTATATATATTTACAGAGCATGTTGAGCTAACATTACAACTTATTGCATTCAACGGTAGTAATGAGTTGTTTATCTATGCAGAAACTACCATTCAGATTTACGACTGTGTTAATTTTACAACGTAAGTGTTTAGCTATCTTTTTTTTTTATTTCTTTCATATTGCTAAGATTGAATTATTATACAATTAATCTGTTATAATTCTGAGACATTCTAGCACCTTTGTAATCCGGTTAAAGTCATACTATATCGCCTCTTGGTCATGTGTGTATACCAAAAGGATTTACATTTGATTTTGGAGACAACATGCTTCTTTAATTTAATTTTGAATGTATGTGTAATAATATGTTTTCAAATTGACATTTGATAAGCGTTCAATGGCCAACACATTATTGTTTAAATTTCAATACTTTCCTTTCGTCACAGATGTGGAAACTGTTTGCAGTCTCCGGAGATTAATTGCAGTTGGTGTGGAAAAGATTTGACCTGCCAAAGCGAATCAAGCTGTTCCATTAATATGGTAATCATTTATGTGGTCTTTTCTCTCATTAGTCGAGGCGTAGCCCTTATTTGTTCAATTGGCAACCTAGAAATTGTGAGTAACATGAAGTTTTATTACTGATTCTTAGTCCATATGGGTTCCACATTAAATTGAGCGAGGTTGCCACTATGGCAACTTTGGGCAATGTGCATAATTTGCATAAATTAAAAATGGACGCCGGAAGTAATTCTGAAAATTTTGTGCGAGATATATTTCATAATAAATGACATTTAATATATGTTTTCTGGGGTTTTAAGGTATGGGAATTCGATTTTTGACGTGTGTTTGTATTTTAGTTCACCCAGAAAGGAAAGAAAATGAGATTTTAGCCAATTTTGTTGTATTTTGTGCATCTATTTCACCTTTTGGTACTCTTATAATCTAATAAGGTTTTGTATGAAAATGATTTGCACCACAAGTCAATTGTCATCTTATTATTACTCAAAACTAATTTGGGTCTAGATCAGTTCTGGTAATGTTTAGACCAGTTCTAGAAATTTAAGAAAACAAATCCCTAAACAAGCAAAAAAGAAACAAAACGGATACCTACATTTTATTATGCAATGCAAAGTATCAAGTGGATTAGTTAAGATAAAACAACTACTTAAGCAGCATCTCATAAGGTCCAATGTTTTAGCATTATTTTCCTATGATTGTTAAACAAAGGGAATGTTTGAAGCCGGTCTTAAACTCATGATCCAGAGAATGAAAACTTGTTGTGTCAACGGACCGCGTAATCTAAGTCGGGTCTAAGTTGACAGAAGAGAAAAATGAATAGAAACAATACATCGCTACCTTTTCTAACTTTATTCATTAAAACATAGACAAAGGGGATATCTATTGTGTGGGGTGAATATTGGTTTCGTATTGTAAGATACATGCCAAAGACCTTAATTAAACATCATGGAGTGTGCAATGTTCGGGGTCGGACCATTTTCAACAATATCTGGCTATCATCAATATTAACTGAATTTAATTGTTGCTGGTTTTTTTTAAATTCTTTTGCAGTGTTGAATGTGAAAAGTATTACAAAAGCATAATAAAGGCCGAAATGTGATTACATTTTATGCTCCCCCAAAAAGCTTTCTATTCACAGATTACCTCATAATCATAGTATAAGAAACGTTCATAGGAATATAAAATTCAATGGCTTGCCCTAACCCTTGTATCCAAAAATGTCCAACACCATAACCAATAGCCATTCCCTTTGCTTCGTAATCATCATCACCAGCATTGTTGTCCTACTTACACCCTAAAACTGCTTTATGAAAGGGTTCTTTCTTCTTTATCAATAGTTTTGTTTGTTTGTTTTAATGGGATGTTGTAGAAATCCTTCCCATCAGAAAAGGTTGTGATTGAGGTGCATAAATGACGCTCTTTATGATAACCTTGCGACATGACTCTCTGTTATATGTTTTCCTCCTCTAAGCAATGCATTTACAGCAGATGATGTAAAATAGCTTGTATGGGGCTGCCCACCCCCACACTGAGTAATCTTTAGCAGACCTTATCTTAGGGTTTGCTATATCGGAATAAAGAGTCAGAAACAAGTAGTCTACATTTTTGTCTCTTCTGAAAGGTCATACAAAGCATTGATCTACAACGTTGCTGCTTTCACAAGCCATTTAGTGCTTCTTTGGTACCTTGACTCTTTTCATCCAGGCATATTGGACAGTCAAGGATAAGGTCACGAGACTGTATTCAAGGTGGTAAACTGTTCTCTTTCCATTTTGAAAGGAAGTTTCACATCCACAGAAAGCATGCCAGGGGCTCAGTACAAGACAATAGAACTTCCGATAGCCTTGTGTATAAATCTTCATGCACTTAACATGTGAACGCTTGTCAGTGCAAGTGGTTGTGAACACTACAATAGACTAAAAGGACAGATATATCCATATCACAATAAGCTCATGGACGACGCTCTGTTTGGATCTAGAGGACATCGGAGACTACATTCATATCTGCCTCATCATGAATGAATACTCCATCATCTTAAGTCTCTAGTGTGGTATTATCAACAAGCCTAAAATCAACATGATACTAGCAAGAAGCTTTTTATGTTATAGTTGCTATGGATTGATTAGTTTTCTGTTCAGCAATTATAAAAAAGTCATGCTCTATGGTGACTTTTCCTGATAGTCTCATAACTCATGTACTTTGGCAGAAATATAGTGGCATTTGACAAACGTTTCCTCTTTCATCATAGTATCATCAAGTGTTCAAATTTTATTGGATACATACAACCAAGACTATAAAACTTCCACCATGCAGCCAAACTATGTGATGGACAACTATGATACAATAACTATCACAGTTTCAGGCACCTCTTGGTTGATGTCTACATTGACTAGCTGTATAGGTTACAGAAGACCATACTTCTTGTACCTTTGTAATTAAAATCGTACCCGTCAATGAGAGTAGAGGGGAATGCACATAACCCACATGTACCTGTTATGTTACCGATTTCCTTTCCTTTCTCCCATATTAGCACTTTCAGAATCCGGACAGTCACATGACTTGACAGGTATGGTCTACTTTATTTAAGAGATTAGGGTACTTATCATTGTGTTAAAGGCTTTGATCATGAGCATCTGATGTCTTCATATGCTTCATCTTTCATCTCTATCTCATGAAGTTTATTATCCAAACTGATCATCATCGAAGAACCCACCACCACATCTACATACAAAATCCAATTTTAATCATCTGAAAGTGCATACCAAGCATATTGTGTCTGTCTAGCAAGGAAGAATTACTTCATTATTTATAATTCAAGGTCACATTCTTCACATGTATATAACACCCTCTCTCTCTTCATGTTCAAACTAATGAACAAAAAGTGTCGGAAGCAAGAAACTGTCCACTTAGCATCATCAAGTTGTATTTAGATCAACAGTTTCGAATATGTTCAGCTTGCTTAAATCCCTCCGGTCCAACATACATGAAGTCAACGGTAACACCATCAAATATTCGCAGATCTTTCATCCAAGACTGCTATATTCAACATACAAGTCAGACAGAGATGCTGGTGCAATATAGAATTTTAAATCTAAGCCTTTCATTGGTTTGTCAATACAGCTAAGAGAGGATTTACCAATGTGAGTTTTAGCTACAGTGACATCATTTAAACGCACTGACTAATGCCAGATCCCATGCTTTGTTGCAACAGTGCATGCATTTGGTTTGTAAAAAAAATGATTAGATGTTTACCTTGTACTTCATGGGATACATCGCTTTATCAAAATAATTTAACTTCTTTCATAATCAAATTTTAAACTTGATGGAACTACTTCTTGGTAATGTTAAAACAAAAGTAATAACGGTATTACATATTTGTGTTGAGTATGACAAATGAAACTGTACGGTATGTATGTTTCTCTGAATTAAAGGCTTGTTGTATGTTGTATATTGCTATTAGATCTTGTCTCAATAAATGGTTGTCTTATCAAATTTTAACGGTATGTCCTGAAAATGGTATGCATTGTACAGAATGCAAAATGCATGATCAAATAGCCAGTCACAATAACTTTTGTATTTTCAAAATGGCGTCTGGCCGCCATCTTGATTTTTTTCAACACAGAGTGGTCAAAATTGAAATTAAACATACAAAATGAACTGTTCATACCCCAAAACCACAGAAAGGACACCTTACATGCCACATTTTTTCTTAAAGGTGTCGTGTAGAAAAACCACGATGCTAATTGGCGGCCATTTTTAATTCATGCAAATTATGCAAATTGCCCAAAGTTGCCAGAGTGGCAACCTCGCTCAATTCAATGCACGACATATGAAGACTAAGAATCAGCAATAAAACTTCATGTTACTCACAATTTCTAGGTTCCGAAAATTTCGCCTCGACTATATCTAAATGGGTTGTCTTGACACGTTTTTCATTTAGAGTTGTTTTAGTTATTTCTATAGTTGATGTTAACGAACTTTGTGATGTCTTTAATCTAAAACTCATTGTATCATTGGTGGTTGAGCCCACCTTTGAAAACTTAAATTTGAAATAGACATGGTAAATATCTTCACAAACTAATATGTAACCTTAACAGGATGATGCGACTGATTACTAGAAGTTTAATACAATACTGATTATCTCATGAATTTTTATTTCATTTTTTTATTATTTTTGATACACGCAACACGGATACACGCAACACGGATACACGCATCATGTGTAAATCTCATTAGTTGGGTCAACATATCTGAACATAACATCAGTCATATGATGAAACCAATTACCACAATCATTAAAAGTGATAGGCTATGGAAGTTGTCGTATATAAGTATATGCGTTCTACTATATAACCCCGCTTTCTTAAAATAATGATGCATCCATATTTGCTATTTTATTGTTCTTAACTAAAATCTTATATGCTTGACGTATTAACTTGGTCATACTGTTCAAGTATAATACCATACTCGTCGATGTCTATTGGCTTTGTACATATGTTACGTATTCATGTTCTGTGTCATGCTTAAAACATGTTTGACTTTTAAGCATTGCAATAATAACTAAATGACGATCCTATTCACTTTCAGGCTAATAAGTGTCCAATGATGAAAGAAGCACAAAAATATATACCAAATGGAATCACAAAAGATGTTACTTTGGAGGTTGCAAATATGGTATCTATATTGGTTTATGCAGTTATTCATTACGAGTCAAATGAGAGAGAGGGAGGGAGGGAGGGAGGGAAGAAAGGAAGAAGGAAAGGAAGAAGGAAGGAAGGAAGGAAGGAGGAAGGAAGGAGAAGGGAAGGAAGGAGAGGAGGAGGAGGAGGGAGGAGGAGGAGGAGGGAGGGAGGAGGGAGGAGGGAGGAGGGAGGGAGGGAGGAGGGAGGGAGGGAGGGAGGGAGGAGGGAGGGAGGGAGGGAGGAGGGAGGAGGAGGAGGAGGGAGGAGAGGGAGGAGGAGAGGAGGAGAGGGAGGGAGGAGGGAGGAGAGAGAGAGAGAGAGGAGAGAGAGAGGAGAGAGAGAGAGGGAGGGAGGGAGGGAGGGAGGAGGAAAATAATAAATATATATCTTTTTCAGGTTAGTGGTCTTGAGTACAAATGCATCGTAGTGCAAAATGGAACTTATACTGGTGTATCTGCAACGATAGAAGGCAATACATCGCATGCCCATTGAACGTGAGTTATTTGTGCGTTAAATAATGTTCTGATATTGATCAGCAAATTATAAAATGTATATATCTTGTACCAATACCGCCATCCGTCCTTTGATTCTGACATATACTAAACTAAGCCAAGCATTTGAGCTTCACTATTCATACTCGGAATAATTTTCCCGAAATAGATTAAATCCTGGCCAACCATAAAGCATATTTCACAGACTAGGGCTGGCACACCAAATATTCAAAATATTCTCAATTCCACAAAATGTTTGGAAGCAATATAGGACATGGACTCTTCCTCTTTGTTCTAGAAAAAAAAGTTAAAACTCTTTTTTTGTACGTTCACAACTTATTTTCATGGATATTGGATTATATACAATGCTTTGTGTAGTTTATTTATATATTTAGTCAAACAATATTTGTAATCTTCTTATGTTCTGGTTTACTGATTTATAACCATCAGCTAAAGATTCTTTATTTGGTAAGCAAAATTGTCTGTATCTCTTGTTCTAAACGACACCTTCTTGTATACACAAAATTCATGCTGGAACACTTAAACAAACTCGATGCGATGCAGTAAACAGGTTAATCACGTTGTCTTGTTTAAAAGCCTTTTGCATAAAAAATTTGTACCTTGAGCATGACTTTAATTGAAATTCAGATTATTAATGAAGCGCTTTTGGCCAATACATTTGAGATAGTTATCTACATCATTGGATATTTTATAATAGAATAAATTTAGATAATGTATATGATTATCTTCAAGCCACTGATTCGAATATCTTCTGTAGCACTTTTCAAGAATATTGAGCCGGTGTACATATGATTATGTCCCTGTATTTCCGCTCCACAATGTAAGCCCTTGCTTTTTTAAACAGTTAATGTTTTAGTGATCATAATTAGTGAGGTCCCACTATATTATACCACGTGTAATGAGCTTTCATTGATTACATGCGTATCCTTGTCTTGGTGAATTATCCACGTTCGAATAAACAAATGTAATCAAAGCCATATCAAATCTATTTTAGGTGACATATGACACGGATGACGCAAAAGTTGTTATACCACTGACTGTTAGCCAAACACTTGGACAGCTTAGTGTAAAGGTTGAAGGAAGCGTTAACGGTAACTATCCCTGCTCTAAATTTATGATAACACGAGCTATATAGCTGGTGTTATTAATTGTTTTTGAAGAATATTTCTTGTTTGCATAGAAAATGGCATAAACCTAGGTTTGCAAAAGCCACGACAGTGGTTGAAAATTATCAGTTGTTTACTACTTGTGTTGTCTATCGTTATTCACTTTCAAATCAAGCAATATGATATTGCGTCATCCAACAGTATGCTGAACAAGTGGTTCTTAACCGGTTCGCTTCAAACAATGCCCTTTGCGGAACACAAGGGTCTATGTAAAAAGAAACCGTCCTATTGGAAGGACCGAAGATTAGTGAAAGTCTTCATTTAAGGGTGACTTAATATCGATGGAAAATGACCATTTCAACATATATGGTCACCAAGACGTTGCAGGATGCGAAACGTAAAGATTTTGACTGACAATGAAAAGTGTTGGTGTTTAACAAAGACATTACAATGAACTGTAAATAATAGCATACAAGGTTTTTGATAGAATATCATGAATACATATGGGTGCCCCAATCGACGTTATGTACTTGAAATACCTTTTGGAAACTTCTTCAAATTAACCAATCGATTGTATTTCCAATATTAATGTGACATGTACTGATATATTGTTATATTTATTGTACTTTCAGTTATCGTTTACAAATGCAATCATCTTGCTCCGGACTGTACAAAGTGTAGGGCAATCAAGACTGAGCTTTACGACTGTAAATGGTGCGAGGGTGGTCCGTGTGGCCACTCGTCAGAATGCAATAGCAACGAAACATGCCCCTTGCCACGAATTACTAGCGTAAGTAATGGACATTCATTACTCCATATAATGAGACAAACATGGTTTTGCCACGTTGCACCACATTTTCTGAAAACACATTTTTTTTTAAATTCTAAACAGGTTATTTAACGGCATTCAGTCTAAACCATTCACATACATCAACTGTCTTTTGTCAACTTGTGTTGACATTTATACGCATGTGTCTATAGCATACAAAAATTGCTTAAAGTCCGAACAAATACATATTTTGGCTGTCAAACTGTATAAGCATATTAAATGTTTGACAAAATTAATTGTGTGCAGGAGAAAACTATTAAGTAGTAAATAAGTTCTTTGTTCAAAATGATTAAAAGCGATTTTTCTCGTGTACATATGATGAGAAAACATATATACATTGTAGCCTAAACCAAATTCTATCGGTTCATAAATTCCATAAAATTAGATGACTGATTGACCATATTTTCCATGCATGTGATACATTCAATGGAATGATTGACAAATTGTTTAAATTCATTCCTTTTTGTTACGGTTTTGCTTTGTTAATTTGATTGGATCATTAATGTTGGTAAAAATATGCGGTGTCAACTCATTTGATATAGTTAGCCTTAATCTAATATAATAGGTTCTCCTATTTTACACGCAATATCAATATGAAATACATGTATTCCGTCTGGGCATGTGTAGTTTTGTACAATTTACCTCGGGTTTATATCGTTTAGCTATATCAATCATGTTTTAGTAAAGCTAAAAAAAAACCCGCATGCTTGAATCGGTACGTTGTTTCTTTCATTAAAAACTGTGTTCAGTTGAATATAATGCCAGACAATAAAATGTAATATACTTCAGGTAGACCCACCTACGGGTGGGTATAAAGGCGACAATATTGTGACTCTAAAGGGCACTGACTTTGGATAAAAAAACCCGCATGCTTGAATCGGTACGTTGTTTCTTTCATTAAAAACTGTGTTCAGTTGAATATAATGCCAGACAATAAAATGTAATATACTTCAGGTAGACCCACCTACGGGTGGGTATAAAGGCGACAATATTGTGACTCTAAAGGGCACTGACTTTGGATTACCGTCTGATAATATATCGGAAGTAATGATTGGTGACAAGATGTGTACGAAAACAGATGTTCACCACACAAACAATACTGATTATCGCCCCTTCAATCAAGAGTAAGTTAACCGTCATAACGTTATTGCTTTGCAAATCTGTAATGTTTTGTCACTTTAGGACCCATAAGCTTATCAATTTATCACCGAAATAAAAGCTTTTGTTATCAGTCAGCTGGGTTTTCGTTAATGGGATCCCTTGTGCAATGCACTCACTGTTCATGGCAAAGTATATGTCAATTTCACAAAAAGGTTATATGAATGAACTGTTGCATGAATTCTCGCATATTTATATGACTGACGATTGCTGAGAACGACTTTATATCCTATATAAAAATGGAATATTTGCTATGTCATTGAGGAGTAATTTTTACAATTGTCGAAATTGTTCGAAAGGAATTTGAAGATGTTTACATGTCGCAATATTAGGGTTTTACTGTTTGCAGCATTGGTCTTTAAGATCGTGTGAATAAAATTCTAGATACACTTAGTTGCCCAGCTCATAATTGACGAAGGAGGACCTATTTAGCTTTACACCTGGGTAAGAAGGACCTCGTAAAGCTCTCAACTAAGTGCAACTTAACCGTTCAAATACCTCAATGAAAATTGAAATATACTGGTTCCAGAATTCGAACCCACATAGAAAGGTACCTTGTGATTTAAGATGGTACTGTGACCAATAGTCCATGGAGACTCCATATTTTAAGACTATCTTAACTCACACGAACCGTGAAAATTTGTGACCAACAGTCCGTTGAGACAAATTTCCGCAAATTCTTGGTGTGCTTTTAACACATCTAAATTATTTTTTAAATGCAACGAGACATAGCTTCATAAACCTCCTATCTCAGTGAATCACTGATTCGATTTATTCTCAGAATCATTTGCCGAAGGCCAAGAGGGGGTTTTGTAGAAGAGGTTGGAGAAAAGAATGTGACTTTCAAGTTTAACGGAGTCGAAGCTGGATATGGACTGTATTCTATAAAGGTAAAAATCCCATAAATATTGCATTTTAAGAATACCATGTTTTCAAAATTAAGTGTTTGCTACATAAAAAAGTTTGAATGTATAAGGTCCGATGGTTCTACTTTTTTCTTCCAACTCATGTTCAGCGCTCACTTTTGAGCATTAGAGTACATGTTCCCTGGATGACCTACGTGGTACTAGGCTTGAAATCTGTCTTGCCCAAGAAAAAATTCACGTTAAGGTAAATGGTCAATTTCGAACACGGGTTGACCGGTCTCTTGTTCACGACGACAACCACTACACCACCGCACTTACATCACAAGTCGTCCTTAAAAAGAACATATATGAGTATGTTTTTGCATAATGATATAGAGATAACCCGAGATTTTTGTGGATGCTATCGTAAAGTTGGACTTTTTTGTTGTTTTGTTATGAACTGTTCCATGAGGAACTAAACACGTGTATAACTATTCTGTTATTGATCAAAGTAAAGCTGTATGAAACGTTATTCTCTTGCTTCAATACATTTTTATTCTAAGTGTTCATATGGTAATTGACAGTTTAATTGAGTTTCCCGAATGATAGATAAATGCATAAATGCAAAGAGAATATGTTAAGAAAAGAATACGCGTCACCGGCCTTGTTCCAATAATAAAAGCATTTTATCACTTGCATCTATTCGTGCAATTTTTGGAATTTTACCGATGAATGGCCAAAATGACAAAAAATACTTTATGTAGTATTAACGATTACAATAAATATACATGTAATGTATATAATAACAATAAACATGTATCAAATATCAGAACATATTAGAAAATTATGCAGAAAAAATTAATTTAATGAAAAAAGTCATTTCGACATTTTCAAAGTACGGACATAACTCAAATGTTTAAAGACAAAACGGGTTTGTTTCTTTTAATCTATTTGGAGTTTCACATGATAACATTTATTCATATAATGGTCTACCAACACTGACTTTTAATCAGAAAAGTGGCGCCACTTTAAGTTGAGTAACAGCAGCAGAACCTTCACAACCATACATGTAATTTTGCTATAAATGCTGTTTTTTTTATTTACATACCGCTTTTGATATTAAGCATAAAACATGTCAAACATACATTCTTTTTAGTTCATTGCACAAACATTAACATAATATGTCAATACAAAAAAAACCCAGACACATTCAATCGTCAAAGTCGTCTGCTGTGAAACTGAACCACATCCAAAGTAATGATATATGTTTAGTTCTGTAAGGCAATTGATTTCTCCCCATTATTAGTGAACTGTGTGAGACAGTTGAACAATTCTCCGACCAAAATGTTCGTCACCTCATTAGTTTTATCTTTACTTACGACATGCATCATGTCCGATTTAATTCATTTCGGTGTACTCAGAATAGGCACTTTCGCTAACAGTCGTAACCTGCGAACATTATCGAGCTGCTCTGTTGTAAAAGTCGAAACTGTCGCTAACCCCCTTTATGCTAAGTGAATTAGCCTTCACCATCCAGGACATCGTTGCATTTACAAAAAATGAGATTGATGCTTTTATAACGGTTTTAACCAATTTATCATTAACATTTTATATACTCCTTCTAAAGTCTTCACGTATAAACATACTGAACTGAGGAAATCTTGTCAAACTAAATGTCTTAATATGAACTAAGGCATTGCCTCTAGACCGCTCTCTCAACTCAATGGCATGGATTTTGTGGAATAAAAACCTTGCAAACTGAATATGCGTTTCAATCTCAATTCAGAGTACAACTTTGTGGAAATATAAGAATTGGCTTACTTTGGGGAGCAAATACTCATTTTGTTACAAAGCTGTCATCTTTATCACATTTAGGTTGTTTTCGTAAAAGGATAAGTCTTCTTGCAGACTCCTGGTAAACTTTTTCGATGGTATATGTTCTATATGGGTATAAGTTAAGCTTGCTTGGGCTGTGTATGAGGGCCTTTCATCAATAATGAGACATTCATTATGTAATGGCAGAACCACCAAACAATAATATTTGAACCACAATAGACACTGCATGAAATCATAGAATTTTCTTCACAAAATTATGTGTTGTAGGTACTGGTTTAAATCATCATGACAACAAACAACATGTCATTTGGTGATTAAGAAGGGTCATTTTTGTTAATAGTATCAGACAATACTAAACAACATACTCATCTGCTTGTACATTCTAAAGAACTAACTAAATTACATCATATAGAAAGTCAATTAGGTCTTTGCTTAAATTTTTAATTACTGTTCAATGTAGACAAGGAAATCGCATTGCAGATCTCCAAAAGATCATTTAAATACAACAAATAGCTTTGTTGTAGCCAAATGTTTTTTTGTTTAACTTTAAAATACAAGTAAAAGATTCTATAAATGATGATCAATATTTGATTAACATTTTTTCACACATAAAACACTGCTTTTTTTATATGTGTATATCTATCAAAGAACTTAAAAAAACTTAGAATGCAATAAATGATATGCAATTAACTATTGATAAAATGTAGTTAAAAGACATAAGTGAAAATCAGCAGACAGCATTTGTTCATGTATTCAAATTCCTTGCTCAAACACATTGGTTGAAAAAATGAAGTCACTGTTTGATCGTGGGACATTATTTCATTATTGATATCAACAGTTCCCTGGTCTTCATAGTTTGAAAAAAAACTCCGAAGAATATGGCAGAAAAATTCAAATTTAAATTCAATTCAAATATATATGACATACATCATTAACCCTTTCCCAAACAACAAATCTTTGACTGTTCCAAATTGAAATAGTTTGCAGTGACATTTCAAAATGTGATGAAATTGAAAAAAAGTCTTCTGATAGGGCAGAAACATTGTGGGAAAAGGAGAAATGGCTCGTTACGGTGAGCAATTTCACCTTTTTCCTCAATATTTTCTAAAGAAGTCGTCTGCAACAAAGTGGTCAAATGTCGTTATTGGTTGGGAAAGGAATAAGACTTTTATCCATTTTTTCAAAATATGTTTTAAATTTAAAGCAATAACAGATATAATCAAAATTTTCTTTAACCAATGAAAAGAAGCAATTGTGACAAGGCAAGTGTGCTCTCTGAGCTAATTTCCCTTTGCCATAATTGGTTGAATAATTGTGTTGAAAATTAAGGGGTTTACCATGGATACTGATGGAAAAATAATAACTTTACATTGATGTATGCTAAAAATTTAAATTAAACTCTCATCTTTGTTTCATTGAAAAATATCCCACACATGCAATTGTAAGAAAAGAAATTCAAGTAATGACTCAAGTTTCTGTCTTCCAGTCTGCTGCAGGCTTACTAAGCCGTCTAAATATAGTATGTTTTTTGTCTTATTAATTTGATTAAGTTGAATTTTTTAAGGATTTTTGAAAAAAAGAAAAGAAAATGAGTACCATAAGACATATGTGAAAATGTTATCATTATAGAATATTCCAAAGCCATCACAGTTTTTTATATTATTGTCATTTGATGTTAGCAGTACCAAATAACACTAAAGACTATCCTTGAAATAGTCTTTTGCAGAGAAAACTAAGCTTTTAGCTGTTCATGAGTCAAACATGTGTATAGATTTAGGGTATTCAGGCGTCCATGTAAATCTTCATCTATTTTCTATTGTGTACACCAAATCCATGTGATCTTCCAGCATATTTTGATGTTGTTACCTCTTCCTTACTCAACCAGTTAGTCACCAGTCATTACTGTTAAAAGAGAAAAAATAAAAAATATCAATCTTTTGCCAATGCTGGCTACATTTAACTGACTGATTTTTCTTAATTGGTAACATTCGAAATAATTCTCCCCCCATGGTAATCAATTGAAGCAGTTATCTGACATTAAAAAAAACCTGAGTGTTGATAAAAATCTATATTTCGACCTGTCTTGACTTATTTTGGTTTCATTCTCATACTTACACACATGAAAAAAGAAAAAGTCAATTACAAATTGTGAGCAACACCAATTTATGGACAATGGTTTTTTTAAACAAAGTAATAAAAGTAGGACATGTTAAGAAGTCCAATCTTTGTCAAACTTGCTTGTTTCCTGAATAATTTGCTGCATATGTAATTACTGTATAGTATAATCTAATCAGAGATGTTTGAATTAAAGAGAAAAACACTTTGACATTTGAGAGATTGCCTCTTTGTTTTATTGCTTTCATAAGTTATCTTCTATGTTTAAAACACTTATGTTTGTTCAAAGGGGCATGAGAAAGACTATGTACCGGTACTTACTTGTATTATAAACAGAGTCAATGTTTATGCAGGTCTGCATCATCTTTTCTTTTGAAGCTTGTTTGAAATCGTCATATTCCCAACCATCATGCATTCTGTAAAATAATGAAAAAACAAGTTAGGGATTTATTTCCATAACCCTTTGGGCCAAAATTCTCACTTGCAAGAACAATTCAATGTTTGGGAATTATACTATCACTTGAATCAAGTAAAATTTAGTACTGCCAAACGAATAGGGTGACATATATAACCAAATACTTTACAGAGTATTTCACTTTTGGAAAAGGAAATTCACGCTTTCAATGTTATGTAAAATATCGCCCCATTACGCTATTGAATTGTCAAGAAGGTACCCTGTACTCAATTTCAAAGATTCAACAGTAACAAATAATCCATGTCCGCAACTGCCAAATTGACATCGTTGCTTTATTGGTCTGCATAATAGTGTACATGTATTTCATTTACAACACGATGTATACCTAACGCTTTCCTTACACACCACGAAAATGACATATCATTAACGATTAAACATTAAATCTATATGCCATACTGCAGGGGGTAAACCCCCAAATAAAAGGTGACCACTTATTTCATCGAGGAATGTTGTGGGCAAGACACATTTTCTAGCCTAGTACTGCAAGGAACATGCACTATAATACTAAAAAATGAGTGCTGTAGTTCTACTTAAAAGGGAGTTTTCTTTAGAGGGATGTTTGTTTCCATTGTAGGAAGCATCTTCAGCGAGGCGTGACGAGGGCTCGCCTTCTCGATTTTTATATGCTGTTTTATAACGAAATGAAAAAGTACAAAACATTCTCTTACCTACAACCGGTGATACGTTGTGCTTTCAAGGCTTTGCTGGAAACGCCCGAAGCAAACCGAGTTTTCTTCTTTAGGTAAACCGGAAACCACATTTTTTGCTATACACACAAACACGGTTTCGCAGCCATCTTGTTTTGCGAGTAAACAAATAGTCACGTGACAAACGCCCACTGTAATTGCATTGTGTAAAGGGGTTGTTCTACGAAAGATTTCTTCTATAACACCCCAAAAAATAAAGGAATGATATAGACAGTTATTTTGATAACTTTTCTATCATAAAACAGATCTTTTTTCCTATCTTTCATCCAAAATAACGTTGTATATGTTGCATTAATTATTGTACCGTGACACGTCGTAGTTTCCACTACTGATATTTATAAGACGACGGGTCGTGGATTTAGGGCCATATTTAGTCAAAAAGAGCTTCTTACTTCTTAAAACATGTTTACCAAATTTGAGTTTACCACACAGTCCCTTAGTTTTGTTCTTACAAAGAAAGAATTTCCACTGACTCTCATGTGGCTTTACATTTGTTTGTTCAAAAAGAATCCTGCAGGTAGATTTATAATGTACAAAAATTTACTAAAACTCTTCTAGTATAGAAAACTACCAATCCCTTGGGCAACAATTGAATTTTCTGGACTTTTCAAATGAAACCCGAAAGACCGCCTTCATCCAAACACCAGCCTGGTTCGTTTACAAACATCACAACATTGCCGATTTTTCAAAGCATTTGCTCCAAATTCAGAAGCTTTCTGCTATCATATATATTCAATGGAAGTGCTTCTGACCAACCAATTACCTACACATGCTTCTGGATTATTTAGAGCCTTATGCCATGGCACATGCAAATAAATGATTCAATATAAATGATGAGTAGGTTGCTAATTTGTCCAGCTGATTGACTTATAATAAGGCAATTGAGGTCTTTCAGAATCATCAAAAGACATTTCCAATCAGGTGAATTCCCCATATTAGTTTGTTCTGTTCGAAATGTGGGCGACATTGGTGCACTGGTAGAGCGTCGGGCTATTGTACAGAGGGTCCCGGGTTCGAATCCCTATTAGGCGAGATGAAAACTCCGGGACTAGCCCACAAAACCTGCGCGATTACTGGTTTGGTATCCAGGAAGCAGTCATCGAGAGTAGCTTTGAACAAGCTTTAAGCTTTCTTCACAATGGACGTAAAACAAATATGGTGAAGTGGTGAATGGTGAATTGGAAATAGCCGATGTAATAAGGACTAAATGCTTATGTGATGAAGGAGCAATAAAGAAAAATTCGGGAAAAGGTCACAACTTTCATTAACTCTTTCCTTCTAATTTGATTTTGGGCATATCTAACTAGTAATTACAGACATTGATTAAAAAATATGCAAATCCGACGTGGTATTTGATAGAATCTTCATGAGCGTTTTCTCAATATTTAAAAATAATTTCTTAGGTCAGCTTCTTATGTACAATGTGTCATCAACATGAACAAAACTTTTTTTTAAATCTGTCACTGAAACTGTTTTATTCCTTTAATTATGTACGCATTTCATATCAAGAATGATACTACTATCTTTGATTAACCCATTGTCCCATATGGGGATTTGTGTATTAATTAACTTCATATGCAAGAGCAATTAATATTTAAGAAGCAACATTTTCCCTCTGATATTATTTATAAACCATTGTAACAAATGAAGTTATTCTTCATTTTGCCGCTGTGATTTTTAAAGTCATTTGTGAGAGGTTCGGTAACGTGTGGTATAATGGGGTAATGGGTTAGTATTCACACAGTTAGAAATATATAAAGTGCTGCCAAATGCTTAAACTTGAAACCCTCTTGAGGCAGGACATCAAAATTTATTGAAATCTCGGCACCGAAAGGTGTCTGAACGCTGTATCTGGGAGACACAGATAGTTTTGGTACTGTATAAAGAACATAGAAATCGGTTTGTTTACTCGCAAACCTCGTTTCAAAATGACCTTCACCTTAAAAATGTTACTATTTTTTGCAAACCGTGTTTATGTGTATATGGTATAACCGGTGTTAACATAACTTATTACTCGTACATATGTTACCGTTATTTGCTCTCCGAGCGCTGCGAGAGCGGTTTAACTTACAACATACAACCTTGTAGCAAACGCATGATTAAGAAGGTAAGAACAACCCCTGTTGTTTAAGACTGTGCGAGCTGCCGAAGTTTATCTCGTACGGAATATCTATATACCTAATAAGGACAAGAACAGCTTTGTCATGTTCCTGGTAACTGTGTTACTATACAGACATATTTGTGTTTCAGAGCCCTTTTGTAAACAAGATAGAACCTTCGTTTGGCGCTGCTATCGGCGGAACATTAGTAACTTTATCGGGAACTGACTTACACATAGAGGCGCGTGTCCCTAGCCTAATACGATTAGGAGCCACTGCAGAGTGTGATGATATTTCATATAACAACGAAAAGTAAGTTTAACATACATTTTGTCTTTACCCAGCCATTTCGAATGAAATGAACAGGGGACATTATTAAAATGAATATATTGATGCCATTGTCCCCAACCTTTTATCATATCTTCCAATTAAGGTACCTGTACGTATATTGTTTTGATATATACATTTTACGAACTTACGAACATAAAGTAAAGCATGTAGAAAGCAGTCTTTACTGAGACGCTGAACATTCGAAGTTCAATGACATTATATGAGTGTTTTAGAAAAGTTGAAATCCTCTTCAAACATATTTAATCGTAAGAATGAAATGAAACTTAATATTTACTGAAATGCAAAGTAATGGAACCCTGTTACTGTTTACTTTCTTCTAGATAGGATAGTGTGACATTGTCTCTTCATAACTCGCAAACCCAAAGTCATGACCCCGTGTAATCTAACACATTCGATGACGAATTGTCACATGTATACGTTACATGTATTGCCCGTGCACTACGTCATTTCCTTGATAAGTAGAACACAAATCACACTTGAGTCTCATATCACTGCAATATGCCACCACGGCAATATCTCACAACAGCTCAGAAATAGCAAGCCATTAGCATGTTGACAAGGATGAACAGAAGGAATCGTCTACTGTGGTGCAACATCAGAGCTGCCTTAACGTCGGTGGCGCAATGATATATTTTCGGATAAGTCGACCTTCTGTCTGCGATTCAGCGACTGGCACAAACGTGTTTGGTTTCGGGTGAGGAGAGAGACAAAAGCAACACTGTCTTGAAGCATGATTCTTTTGGCGGGGGAGCATCGTGGTCTTGGGAGGTGCTTTTACGATAGAAGAACCCATCTTGTTCTTGTTGCTGAAAATTTGAATGGACAGCGATATATTGATGAAATTTTGCGCCCTGTTGTTGTCCCATTGGCCCGTAGGATTGATCGAGACCTCCTCTTCCAAGATCACAATGCCCGTCCCCACAGATCTCGTGTTGCGGTTGACATCGTCAGACAACAGGGCATCGTGACAATCAAGTGTCCTGCGAAATCACTAGATCTCTCTCCCATTGAGCATGTATGGGATGTTTTGGGTTGGAGAGTCTGTGCACGTCGCCCCGCATCAGCCAATCTTCAGGAATTGGGTGCAGCATTTCAAGAAGATTCCTAGAGCAGCAATACGCCGTATGATCTCTAGTATGCACGCCAGATGTCTTACATGTGTTGCTGCACGTGAAGGTCACATCCGATTTTGACTTTAACTGAATGTCTTCTCTGTGTTTTCAACGAAATTAAAGATGGCTCAAAGTTGAATATATGCGTTTCCTTATTTCTTGGCGCTATACATAGTTTTCTTTTTAATGGGTAAAGCGACTAGAAATAACATGTTGATCCACGTCATGTTCTGTACCAAGGCCACACGTTCTTTAATTTTGTTAACATTTGTTGATATTTTATTCATTATTACAATTAATGTTTTCTTTCCGTTTTCAGACTAACATGTACAACGACACAATTGGGTTCAGGTTCAGATTTCATTTCTTTTGTGAGATTATATTGGGCTCTTGAATACTACAATAGTAGCGTAAACTTTTACAGTTTGCCAACTCCAAGTATTACCAAATTACCAATTGCAAAGTCAATTGTAAGGTAAGAATGATTTCAGTGTGTAGTTTTCTTTTATTTACAGAACTTCAATTGAGCTCATCGAACATTGTTCATTGTTTTATTCCTTTTTCTATGCAGCAAATAGCTGAGTCGACGGATAAACATGTGTCATATGACACTCAAAAACGAGGGAAATTTCTATCAATATTGTCGGTGCATCTTTCCGTTTGTCATAAGATACATGTAACCATTTGAATTTTCTTGAAAGGATTAATAGGTGTTGTTCAATAAATACACGTTTGCATATTTTACCCTTTATTCGCATGTCCGTAATCGTTCATTTACGAAAGCTTGTCAATATTTAAAAACCCTAGTTAGGTGTTCATTGTATAACGACAAAGCTGACAGAAGTGAAGCAGTTGGAAACCTGTAGTTAGAAAAAATAGATACAAAGCGGCTGGCTCTACGGCTTTTATACTTGTACATGTAAATAATGTATTTTACCGTTCAGAAGATTTGAAATGTCTTTCCCTTTTTTACAGTGGCGGATTAAACTTGATTGCAGTCGGGACGAGTCTAAAAAGTGTTGCTAAAGTATCTATCAATGCTGAATATGCAGGAAATAAAACGGTGCATATTTTTATTTGTTCGGAAAACAGACACAATTTCTCTTTTCGTGATTAAACATTTGTTAAAATGGCGTGTTTTATAAAACTGCATTATCAACGGAAATGTGAAATGAACCTTGCTATACTGTAGATGCCCTGCGCGATTCCACTGAGATATTTAAAAACGGCGTTAGACTGAAATAGAGCCAGAAACGAAATGATCGTCTTTAGAAAATCTAGGACAAATACAATTTCTTTCATGCTTTATCAGTCGATATCATAAATTGTAGACAGAAAACTAAATATGGTTCAAAATGACTAGATCCAAATCGGCGTCATGATTTAATGCTAATACAAAATTGAATTTATGGGTTAGTTTTTCAAAATTTTTATTTTAATTCAGGCTGCATAGGCGGTGTTGAATTTGTAAGTCTTTATCAATTCATGGTGCTTTTCGTGACGACGTAGGCGTGACGAAAAGAAGAAAACCACCAACTTAAGGAAAACTTGGCCAATTGAGCTTAATACTGTAAAGACAATTGTTCCCTTAAGTGATTGCTTACTGTGCAGGTTTCAGTAAGAAACGCTGCGTCAAATATTTCTTTAGAATCAGCAAAGACAGTCTTTCAACAAAAACGACCTTGTTTAGTCGCGTGTATTGATTGGCTCACGTCAGATAAAAATATTATGTTTGAATAAGTGTCCTCAGACGGTCATTTTATAGGAAATAGCAATGTTTTGATAAAAAACTTATTATCAATGTGCAACCTTATGTTATATAAATGTATAAGCACTGAAATACTCCTTTTTTGTTTTGTTTAAAGATAGTCGAGTCATGAGTCGACTCATAGTGCTTTCAAATATACAAGAATATACTCGATACCCTTGAAATACCATCATTCGTGACCCTCCTTTGAAAACAATATTCGAAAATTAGTTATTGTTCTTTTTTGAGAGTTGAAAGAAGCTTGGAATGTCGAGTGGATGTTATCCATACAAGTCAAAAAGATGAAAGATATATAGGGTGATACGAATGTTCATTATAAAGCATATCCACTATCAAAATATCTTATCTATAAATACACTTGTATTTTAGGTCGATACGTGTATTCCTTCTTCTGAAACATCGATGAATTGCAATCTTCCTGTGGCCCCACGTACAGTTGTAGATGAAATGGTTGAGAACAGTGCGGGTAAGCGTCGCAGGAGAAAAAGATCAACTGGAGTTGACAGCATAAAAGTTGAAGTCACGATAAAGATGGATGGATATACAAAAACGTTCGATGTGGATTACTATAGGGATCCGGTGGTGGAATCTTTCCTAGAAACAACGACGGTGTCTAATACAGGAGAACGGATATTGACAATTACGGTAACAGCAACTTTACAATACTCAATGTTATATTTAAGAGAAGTATGGAATACAATGTTGTGATATACAATATCAAGTTGAGTCTCTTTAAGGTTATTATTTAAGAGGTCATGTGCTCATATACCATCGTGGTCACTAATCAACAATGAAATTGATATGTTCTTTAAGTAATTGAAACGGATCCCGCATGGATAAGTGGTTGGATTACAGAACTTGAAATCACAAGGTCCCTCTCTACCTGGGATCAATTCCCGGCAAGGGAAGTCGATTTTCATGATAGGTAGTCTCCGAACCGCCTTACGGATTGCCGATCACCATCACTTCTTCCATTATTTAGAGTCGGGAATCGTAATTTAACACTTTTTACAGTTTTATAACTAAATAATCCTTTCATTGAAATTTCTAAATTTTTGATATGTTATTTGAAATAATGTTGTGAATTAAAAAATGAAAAGAAAAATACAGGTTGACGAGTTTTTTTTGTAAATTGGCAATTTCCATGGTAACCGTTTGGTTCAAAACTGTCAAAATGACATTACCATCTTCAAAGGTAATAAAATTATTTATGGAAGATTTATTAACACGAAAATTATGTCTTCATACATTCAATACTTTATAATTCAATGTAATATTGAATTATTACAATCTGAACATTTTTTGTAATCCAAATCAGATTTTCAAATTTTTGTATTCGACAAAAAACAATGAAACTTGATATCTATATTACATAAGAATGAAGATATTTAAAAATTCCTTTCATAGAATTTTCTTATTTTTCAGTATGTGAAGTAAAATTGAATCTTAAAATAAAAAATGCAAAAAAAGTATATGTTGACGAGTTAGTTTTTCTGTAAAATAACAGTTTCTATGGTAACCGTATTTGAAATACATTTACAAAACGACTAATATAACTTTAAACTTGAAAAATAGAAGCTGGAAACTTAATATACATGAGAAATATATAATATCTTTAATAACCATTTATAACCATTATTGTTTTTTTGGATAATATGATTATTCTTTGAAAAAAAATGCATACAGTAAGGCTTCATCCGAATAAAAACGTTTTTTCGACTACTATGCAAGTACCTCTTTGGTTACATATTGTTATCTCCCTTGGCAGCGCAGATGAAGTGCGCAGAAAAAACTACCGAGAACGTCTTTAACTGAAATAATGTTAACGCAATGTAAAACCTATATGAATAAAGTTATATTAATCTGAGAATTGGAGTATGGCTTCTCTTAGAGAGTTTGCTACCTCATACTGTATATTGTTGAAGGCTAAACAATTCGGAAAGTGAAGACCAAAGGAAGAATTTTCTTCAAAGTTCGAATATCTCAATTGCTAACCCGACCTTCCTCCATACTAGTTGATGAGTCGGGTAAAAGCTGACAGCCATCTTTGATTGCACAGAAAACTAAGTTACGAACAAAATGAAGATCCTCTCATATATATCTTTTTTTAATAGCTTATTTATGTTAGCCCAACAGGAGTCTCAGAATAAATGAACGTATTGCATTACCTTTATACAACATACAACATACACTGATACAGTTATCGGGATGTGAACCTTCATAGAAAGGGTCCTTGTTTTGAAACCTAAATAACTAGAACGCAGGGACTCGATATTCAAACCTCATAATGATGATGAGTTTTTCATTTTGCAAAAGTTCAGTGGTCTTGATTGGCTCCTTCTATACCTAAAGTTATTGTTGAACTTTATGAAATTGGAGAAACGCTATCTTTAAATGTAATAATCCGTACTAGTTTGACGTGCTTAACTATTGTATTATTGACACCTGTCAACGTTTCAGGGAAACTACCTGAACCTTACTGCAGGACCTGATGATTACACGGTCTCAATTGGTGTTGGTAACTGTTTAGTTAAAGAGGTGGCGAGAACATACATCACATGTAGTCCGCCACAAGATAACCTAAACAAAACAGCAGAACAATTGAAAGTTGTTGTAAGTGTTTATTCTAACTAAAACATAAGAAAAAAAAAACATTTATTAAACATGTCCCCTATCTGTTTTCTTGTCTGTAGTTCTACTTCATGTTGTTATAATATTTAAAACAAATGCACCGAACACACTCACTCGGTTTGCTATTTTAATTTATCCTAATTATACATTACGTTTTGGAGAAACTCATTCCCGGTTTAAGAACACAAGTCATGTTTGACAACAGGCAAATACGACATATACTAGTATAACACCAAAAATATCTTTTTCACTTGACCTTTTTTTAATCTTATGGCATTTGTGTCACCGATAAAAATCCGCTGAATCATTTACGACCACTCAATAAACTCATATACCTGAGAGATTTTTGACTTTTGAAATCGAGCCTTATGTATCTAAGCAAAGAAAAATCTGATCTGACACCAAGGCCGGTTAATACTTAGATAAATTACTAGATACTAGATTGGTATTTTGATACATATATTAAAACGTTTTACGATTTTGCTTTCAGGTTCAGCTTGGCTATTTCAAACAAGACGTGGGATATGTCAAATACGAGATCGTGCGTGATGATAATCCAGTCCAGAACATTCTAATCGTTGTCTTGCCTATTGTGGGCGGATTGCTGCTTGTGGGTATCATTGGTAGGTCAATAGCTTATACGAAGCTAATAATCATGTTTTGTAGGAGGCAAATGTAATTTATCAAGAAGAATTACTTATGAATGTTCATAAATATCTCTTTTTTTTATATGGGTTTTACATCACATCAACATTATTTCAGTTATGTAGCGATGCCCGACTATTAATGATGGAGGAAGACCCCGTACTCACTGCCCATAAGGGCTGGTCAAGGAGGGTAGAACCATCGGCATTCCGTAAGTCAGTCGGGAGACTGCCTCTCATGAAAATCCATATCCCTCACAGGATTTGAACCAACGCGGAGAGGGGCCATGTGATTTCAAGTTCTGTACTCTAACCACTAGGCCACGGAGGCCCCATAAATATCTCTTAATTATCATATGCTTTTCGATGATGTAGACATCAGAGTGCGGCCGGGTCAATTACTAAGGCGTACTTCTTTCCTGTCGACAGCTCTGAACATTTTTCGGCATATGTTAATCATCTTTTATATACATTTATATGTTTAGAAAGAAAGTATATACATATATGTGTATACCAATATATGCCATAATCATATTAAACGAATGTCTTATCTCATCTGCTTACAGCATTAACTGTTTCTTAGTATTCTCTCTCCAGCCAACAACATGCAATTATTTTTCGAAACAGCATGTTATAGCTACATCATAATATGATAAATCTGTTTATGTATATGTTACAGGGAATATGTATAATCAGGGAATATGTATAATCCCTGAAAATTTCAGGGATTATGTATAATCCCTGGTTCACTCAGGGAATATACATAATCCCTGAAAAAAGCAGGGATTATACATATTCCCTGATTTGATATCCAGATTTTTAGACATATTCCCTGAAATTAATTCTGTCTTTATTTTCTGGATTTACGATTCATTTTAAAGAAATATCTGCAGTTAATTAAAGAGAGTGCATAAAGTAAAGCAGGTGTGTTAAATGGAGAGTATTCTCGAAACCAGTTCGATGTGTGTGCTACTGCACTCTATTCAGCTCAGGATGTCGCTACTGACAAACACATTCCACTCCGTTCGGCTGTACAAATTGAATCAAAATGTGGAGGACAAGGTTTTACTCGATGTAACTGTTTAGGTACAAAGAAATGTCAGACAAATCGGTGCAGATGTTTCAAAGCTAAATTACAGTGCAACTCGAGGTGTCACTCTAGCCTGCCATATAAAAACAAATGAACTTACAGATGACCTGTGAAAACATTGTCGGAGATGATAATGAGCAAATACTCCATTTTCCAAAAGGGCACTAAGATAACTGACTTGATGTGACATGTGAACAAATTAAATGCCAGATGCTTTCATTGTGAATGAAAATAGCCTTTCGTCCGTATCGTTCCAAAAAAGATGTTAGTTCCCTTTTTTCCAAAAGGGCCCTTAAGTCTTTTTCGAATGACACCGAAGATATAGAATAAAGGGTTAACTCTATTTAACTGAAACTGCATGTGCAAAATACAATAACTGTCTTTAAATGATCAGGTGATATGTGAACAAATTAAACGCATATACCAGATGTTTTCATTGTGAATGTGTCTGAAAATAGAATATCGTCCGTGCAAATTCTAGATGCTTACAATATGAATGAGCCTGAAAAGAACATATTAATTAACCCTTTACTCCAAACCTTAAGCCTGTTGAGGAAAGGGTTAAAGAATTAACTACAATTATCTGAAATGCATGTGTGAAATAAGATAGCTTTGTTTTAATCTGAAGCTATCTAATATGTTACATGTACATGTGATGTCCTTTCAGAAATAAACTGTTTCAAATGATAAGGTTTGTTTGTTTTACTGCAGAAATTACTTGTAAATGAATAGTAAATCCAGAAAATAAAGACAGAATTAATTTCAGGGAATATGTTAAAAAATCTGGATATCAAATCAGGGAATATGTATAATCCCTGCTTTTTTCAGGGATTATGTATATTCCCTGAGTGAATCAGGGATTATACATAATCCCTGAAATTTTCAGGGATTATACATATTCCCTGATTATACATATTCCCTGTAACATATATACCGAGTTAACAGCTTTAAGTACTATTAGCCTGCATACCCAACATAATGCTCTCTTGTCCAAACACTATCATATTCTATGGTAATTATAGATGGAACCTCCACCATTAACGTCACCTGTACATGTATATAGATGTAGATGTATTTATGGTATTCTAAACAAAAGTATGTCTCACAGACTAAAGGGGTTTGGGTTTCCCCTTTCTCTTTACATATAAACAACAATGATTAGCGAGCTAATTTTGTTGATGCTACAAAGATGTCTAACGATGTTTATCTCTTTTACGTCTGTTTCATGAATCAATAATTACATGTCAAACACTATGCTAATAGATGATTATTAAATTTCATTTCCATCAGGTTAAACCAGTATTTACTATATTATCTGTATATTACGACCTTTTGAAAATAAAATATTTGAAATACCCAATAACTTTTTACATATTACGAAGTCAAGTAAATATACTATGGCAAAAAACAAAAATATTTTTCCGATCTATAAATGTTTTTTTTTAGTTGGAACTATAGGTACCTGCAAGTATCAACGAATAAAGTCCACGGCAAAGAAACTTGAAAAGAACATTTCAGACATGGAAATGAAGATCAAGAAAGTATTTAGAGGAGGTTTGTTTCTTTAAAATTGAGTACAAGTGTATGTGTTTAAGAAGGGTTCTGTGATGTTCTTGTTTATCAAGTATTGGTAACATTATATACCATAACTCTATTCTGGAAATGGTGCAATATGCCTTTCATATCACATACAATAAAACCAAGTAAATCTTAATCATTTTACAAAGACAACTTCAATGAAACTCAATGAACAAGACATACAAGACATATAAAACTTTATTGGTTGATCGTTTACTCAAAATAAATTTGAATAATCGGACAAAATCAAAACAAACCTATATTCATATCTCTTTTTTATCATGTTTTCCCAAACTCTATTGTTTACAGTACAATACGATTGAGATTAATTAAGGTAAGAATTAATAGAATGATATATATATGTCCACTGACGTGCATATGAAAAGATACTGTGATTAGAATGGTATAAATCTATCATCGTTTTTGTTGTAATTGTAGGTATTTCTAATTTCAAATCGTTTTTGTATACATGGTATATTCAATTGTTGTGGTAAGTAACTCTTTTGATTTAATCTTACTAGGATATTTCCAAAATAATCCTTTTAAATATAATTTTCGAACGGATTATGTCTTCTAGAACATTGCATAACTGACATGTTTATTATACAAGAACTGAAGTTTGTATTCAGTTAAAAGAATTTATATCAGATTACTCTAAAGCGATTTCATCTTACATTGTTATTCTTTGTTTTAATATCAATATTAGAAACAATGAAAAATAACAGGTAAAGAGAAAGAAAAAAAGAAGACCGAATACTTCATTTCGCAAAGACACATTAATAATTAGAACTAAGTTAAGATAAGAAAGATCATACAAAGTTATATTTAGCATTGGAACAACGGACATGACTGAACACAGAATATCATGGCATTTAATCTTAGTTACAAACGACGTGTTCAAACCACATGTTTGGTCAGTATGAACAATGAACACTTTCATACATATGTCTCATATGTTTGCGCCATGCCCACTATGGAATTCAAACGAAGTCTCACATCTTGTTTTTGGTGATTTCCTGAAAGGCATATTGCTTTGAAATGAAGCAAACACGGATTGATCGTAAGTGATTACAATTCTAATTTGTCATTTCTTACACAGAGTTTTTGGAGATGCACTCGGCTATGACCCATGTCAGCGAGAACTTGGTAGAGAAAGGTTTCCCGTACAATAATTACCAGCGCTACACTTTCCTTTTCCTGTTTCCGGGCGAGTGGCACATGAATGATCATCCATTGATGCATGAACCTGATGTAAGTAGGCGAAACAAGCGTATAGTTGTAACAGTTTCCTTTTATTATGCTTATTTTGGAATTAGACAAACCACAACATTTTTTTTCAAATTAAATTTTTATCTGCCCTTGGTGGTTATGTTATACCAATTAGTGTAAATTAGCTCCGTATCAGTTTCTCAAGACGTCGTTCCGCTTATTCAAACCCATTTTTTGTTGATGTGATTATTTTTTCTATGACATTTATATCTTTCAAACAGAAATGCTCCGAAAGTTTCGGCAATAGGATCGTATTTTGAGGTCAAATATAGTCAATTATAAAGTTGGTAATATAACATAGCTGTTGAGAAAAATGTTATTGGCATTTAGGATTTTCCCGTTGTTTTTTTGTTAACGTTTTGATAAAAAAGGGATATCAAGAATAACAAATGTCAAAGAAGCATATATGCAGAGGCAAATATGACATTGACAATATGCGATGATCCAAACGTGTTTCCAAAAGAAATAAAATGAATCATAAGTCAAACATCAACCATCAAATATAGGCTAAATATTATAAGAAAGTTGTTCGGAAAGACTTAACATGTCAAAAAGGACCAAACATTTCTAGACAGGGTAAATATAACCTTATCTAACTAAACAGGCAAATGTATATGTAATAAATAATAAGTCACCCGATTTTTTTAATCGTTGTCATAAGAAAGCCATTTACACATAAAATTGTAAATCATTTCACCACAATTGTAATCAAGAAAGAAGATATGTTAATGCAAAACATGATATTTTTGTATATTAATGGAAAGGATAAATTTTATATTTCATTCATTGTTACCAAACAAATTACTAATGATTTGAATAACCAATTATCTAGGTACCCTGTGGAAAACAAGTAGGTTTGAACCAAGGAATGGATACATTCAAACAGTTGCTGTTGAACAAATTTTTCCTCGTGTCTGTAATATCAACAATGGAAAAACAAAGGAAGTTCTTCGCTAAAGAAAGGTATTTCTATTTTGACTCTGACATCGACATTGATATTCATCCACGCACATATGGTTGTAAACTGTCATGGCAAGCATATTTAGTTTTATTCATTGCATTTTCGATAAGTCTAATGATAGATGTGTTTTGGGAGAGAATTCTCTTTTTTGTACAATTACTTAACCCGGTCCTATTGAATGTCTGACCACCATATACATTCATGACGTTGTGTATCTGATTATCGATCCTTGTTTTCAGATCTATCATGGCTGGACATCTCAGTGTAGCTCTCCTAGGAAAAATGGAATACTTCCATGAGTAAGTATATTAACTGTGTACAGTTAAGCAAACATTACTATGATCCAATGTACAACAATTCAACGGAAGTTTCCTGAATAAGTATCTATCATTTTTTTGTAAACAAAAACAAACATGGTTGACCCTAAAAAGGGTATCGCATATTGTTGTAGAGTCCATTATTTGATAAAAAAGATAAAACCCATGTCTTCTTAACTAAATCAAGTTTGCTTTACTCAAAAACTAGGTCAAAGTTTGCTACATCTGCAGTAAGGCATAACAAATCTGTAATGGCAACAATACAGAGGAATTGTATGAAATGATTGTCTAATGCTCATTAGTTTTTACCACTATCAAGATGAAACTACACTTGTTTTGCTAAACATATGTTGGCAATATCGGGTCAATATATCACTTTAAAAAGGACAAAAACACGAAACCCTTTGATTCGACACAAAAGCTCATGGCATATTATTAGAAGCAGTTGTATATTAATATGTTTGTATAAACAGGTTCCGAGCAGATAAAAGACACAATCACATCCGATCAGTGAAAAACACTTTCGTCCTCTGATCAGTTATGTCGTATTTATATACCTGCATGTTTTCTATAACAATGCATTAGGCTCACACATTTGCATAAATGTTCCACAAATGTAACATAACTCCTACGTCCGAGAGGCCTCGTCCCGAATCTTTGACCTTGAGAAATACGTGGAACAAGTAACTCCCATAGAAAGAGAAGTTTTCATAACACCGCTGCCACTAATGTAACAGCCTTGTAATTTAACCTCTCTAAGACACAATCAACTCCGAAAACGTGTAAACGTGATTAGTGTCGTCCATAGATCAGTTTTGCTGTCTTTCAGATATCGGCATGTTCTATATAGAATTAGATAAGGTTCCCAAATTTGCATAAATGTTCCACGAAAGTTACACAGATTTTAATCATGTATATTGGTATTCCGAGTATATGTATAAAACTATCAACTCTAATGTTCACCATTATATTTTGGAAATTTCACATTTTTTTTTTATCTTAGTAAGGCTTATTATAAATGGAATCCTGTCTCAATCGTAAATGCTTTGATTAAGGTTTTAGACACAAAAAGGGTTAAAACCGCATATACCATTATTTCTGTTTTTATTCTACTTTTAAATCATTCAGGATATTGACTGTACTTCTGACCACACTTGTTGATGAGACACCACAAAAACAACAAAAGACTTTGTTTAGAAGGTAATATGATACTTATGGTATCCTTTATGTAGATGCTTATATGTAATTTGAATGAAGAAACAGTCTGTCTTTATGCATTCACAAACAGTGCGTAAATTTCTGTTTTCGTTTAGCATGTACGTCCATTGACCCTACCTGCATCTAGATTGCCACTTCAGAAAATCACATGTGCTTGTAATCAATGATAGTTATGAGCTTTGCTTTAGTTTGATATATATTCTATCAAAGAAATGTTAAAGGGTTAATCTTATAGCTTGAAGTTACAATGTGTTCACAAACAAAATGACCGGAGACCGATCACGTGTAAAAAATACTAAAATAACTAACTAATCATTTATTTTCAAAAACAAATCTTTGCGTATTGGGTTAGCACTCTTTCCGTTAGGATACTATTTGTGATTGTCACTGTGTTCATGTCGATTTACTTCCTTTTTCCTACAGGTGTGAGAGCATCACAGAAAACATGATGAACAATTGGTTGGCATTAAGCCTATATCCTCATGTTAAGGTATAAAGCTTTTAATTATAAACGTAAGAATTGCGGATTGTTTAAATATAAGCGTCTATAATGTAGACAGCAAAGGCGAAACAATAAAACTACGTTGAAAGGTTTGTCATAATTGACCTTTTGCCATTTAGATCTCGTTATTTATTTCTTAAATTCATCAAAGGACTCGTGGTGTTTATATTTTTGTCGATCTCTAACGTAAAGATATGCCAATTTATAATTTTATACTCATTCTGTATAGATTAGTAATCGTCACCTCTTTATAATGGATGCCAATGCAATATGTGAAACATTTGACTAAAACGAGCCGTTTCTCTACTTGGAGTTTTGTTGATAAATTTCAATCCATTAAGATGTAATGGCAACACTGAATAATACTTATGCATTTAATCGGGTTCAGATTTGTCATATGAATACGTATTGTAAATAACTTGAATGCCAAATTGTCTAAGACAATACTGGATTTTTGTTTCCAGATGCATTCTGGTTCCCCGTTATACATGCTGTTTAAGGGGACTCAGTTAACAATGGAGTCGGGCCCAATTGATGCAGTTACTGGGGACTCGAAATACACTTTGTCAGAGGAAAAACTACTAAGACAGGATGCAAAATACAACACTTTGGTAAAAACAATTTAAATACCTTTTCATGTTTTTTACAGAAAAAAACAGAAATAAATGGTATTTAACACTTAATATATTATGATATTTCTTCAGAAACAAATTTCTTTCGAAAAGTTTATGAAAAAGACGCTAAAGTAACGTATACTTTGTTTAAACAAAGCCTCATAAAGTTCTATTACGTAATTTTAGAAAGACCTTAAAAAAAATCATGTAATATCGATGGCAAATGAATGAGATAAATTTAACCACTTTTAAAGGGATGAGACAATCATCTTCTGTTGATTCATTTTGAATTAGTGTAGTACCTTTATCCCACAGTATTTGGTCTTACCGTTCCTAAGGAACTTTAAAGATGAGTTTACAAGCATGTTGAACATATTTGCAAAGTTCGTGTTCATGCATGCATCTGAAAGCCAGAAACTAGGAAACATGGATACTACCTTAGAAATGTTTTAACCTTATTTGTTTTTGTAGACCCTTAAGATGTTGGTGGAGAACAGTGATGAAATAAGAGAGTGTAAAGTGCTGGAGTGCGATACTGTGTCCCAGGTTAAAGCCAAATGTTTAAACCAGATATACGTGAATTATTCAGCATCCCAACTGACGGTTGAACCATCAGATCTTGACTTGCGTAAGCATAACCGTTTCAAGGTTTTGAAACTTATAATACAACCTTGATATTTGTTTCGTCTAATCATTGGATAAATTTCCAGGTGACAATTCTAACTGTTTTAAAATTGTCATTTCATTCCATGGTAAAATAAAGGAACTGGATTCTTAAGCATTTAAAGATAAAACGGTAGCAACCAAGAACTTTTTAATGGTGAGAGTTTAACCTTTTATTCGTTTATTTTTAATGAACAAGTATTTTTATTAAGAAATAAGGTATGCCTACCTTTTGATTACACATGTATTTTGTCTACATTTTGTGTTTTTTTGTGCTTCTTTTCCTTACAAATATTTGAACTTTTTCTTTTTCTGGTTTTCATGCAGTTCATTTGCTATGGACTAAATAAAATTAAATGATGAATGTCCCCGTAAATGTTTGGTGAGACCTACAAAGATAACAATATTAATAAACAAAACTCATTTCAGAATGGCACTGGGGAAATAGCGGTCGCCTCCTTCTTCAAGATGAGGACACCACCAGTAAGAGAGATGGGAATTCGCTCCAGCTGAACACTATGGAACATTATAAAGTGGTTGATGGTAGTAGCATGGCACTCATAGACCCAGATGGTTTTGACAAAGAAGACTATGGTGATTTTAAGTTTTCAATGTTCCGTATAGAATAACTAAGTCAGAATGGATAGTTACCTCCAAAATTGTATTCATTCCGCTAAAAGAAAGCGAATGTCTATAATACGAAGGTTTTGATTAAACAATAGGATGTTTTATACAAGTTCAAAACAATTAAGCATATGAACGCACACAATCGTTTGCTTTTGTGTACATTTGTAAATCTATCTGGCTTTATTTTCAAATTTAACTTGGGGTCCTTTAAAAAAAAGTTAAAAACTTAAAATCACATGGCCCCTCTCAGCATGGGCCAGGTGAAGGCATTTCAATTTTCATAAGAGGTAGTTTCCTGGTTGATATAGGGAAGTCTGATGGTTCTACCCGGCGTTGTTATCCCTCATGGCAAGCTAAGTTTTTGGTTTCCCTCCAGCACTATTAACAATGTAATGCAACATAAGTGAAATACTGTCAATTCGATGAAAAACCCATAAATGAAAAAAAAATGCATACAAAAGGTAGACCTATTTACGTCAACGTCTTGTTCGTTTTACCTTGGAAAATTAACATGTCATTCGCTAGTGTAGATTAAGCATTTAGTTATGGTTTAAAACGCACAAGCCTATTTCGAAATCACTATTTAACCATGTTTAGTTTTGTTCTTTTTTTTGACAGCTAACACGGCAGACATCACAATTGACACAAGTGGATTTGATCACAGTCGTTCAAAGGAGCATCTGACACTAGATGATTTAGAAAATGGCGAATCCATTAAACGGTGGCATCTGGTAATGTCTTGATAAATCGTCTTAATAAGAGTGCAACTAAAAAGTATTTAAATGATATGGATACATAATTAACTCCACAGTTTTTTCTTTAAAGTCCTCAGCAGAATGTTTTGTTTCCAAGTTTAAACGAAATCTCAGGAAATTTTCTATAAAGATTTCTTATTAGCGATGTCTCTTTTCTTAGCGACTACATTGATCATTACCTATCAATGCATTGCAGACGAACATATTCATTCCTCTAAGTATTCGGAAAGAAAGCAGTTTGGCAATATAACTGCTGTAAACACTTATTGAACTGGTCATTATAGTGTTGGATATTTTGTTAATATGCGTTTAGTTCCAAATGGATAGAGAGGATAATCAACTCCTTTCGATTGATGTCAAAAGTTTGTCACGATAATGGGTTGTTATCAGGTTGAAAAAACGAGTTCAAAGAACGAGTTTTTTCTACATGATAACAACCCATTCAAGTGACATATTTTGTTTATATCAATCAAATGGAGTTGATTATTCTATTTATTTTATTCCACTGCATAAAATCTCTTTGCCAAAATATCTCCATAAACGCCAAATGGAATATAAAATGGAAAAAGCAAAGAAGTTCATAACGCCCATGACGTCATTTACGCGTCCAATGACGTCATTCACGCGTATGGATACATTTGACAATACAAACATTTTAGTGCCGTGTGTAAAAGTCAGCCATGACTTAATGCAAAGGAATGGTAAAAAAGTAGTTCCGTCAAAACTGATATCATCACTAGTGATGATATGACTTTTTGATATCATCACTAGTGACAATATTCACTGTGACAAAATTAAAAATTAATACACTGAGAAATCCCTGTTTTTCACTGATAGAAATATTATAAATAGATGTATCTCATGCATAGACCTTTATCAAGATCCGAACCTTTGCATGAGGGGACTTATTGGTTCCTACATAACATGTACGTGTGCAGCATGTTTTCGATAAAATACTTACGAAAATGAAGATCATACGAAAGATATTAAATACATTTTGATATTTTCGCCATTGGGTTGTGTTTCTTTCAATAAAACTCCGAACAATATAACAACATTTTTAGGCTATAAAGTATCTCGCCATGTTTTTCTTTATTTCAAATATTTTTACTGAAAAAAAAACTTCTTTCTAGCTCTTAAATCTGTTGCCATGTTTTCCCCGTTACACCTACGAAGAAACAATATCTTCAATACGTCAAAATATGTCGCCATATTTTTGTTTCTTCATTCAAATGATACTAAATAGAGACAGTTGCACTTGTGTTTTAAGCTGTCTCGTCGTGTTATATCTTTCAAATTATACTACGAAGTGTAACGAACCGAGCAAATGAACCTTTTAAAGACGAACGAACATTACATAACTCCCACCTCCGTGAAGACTTGTCCGGAGTCTTGGCCTGTGGGAGATACGTGGGAAAGGCAACTCATATAGAAGGAGAAATCTTCATCCCACAGCTGCCACCAATTGAACGAACCGAGCAAATGAACCTCTCAAAGACACAAACACATTCGATTATTGAAAAACACTGTCTTACACTGAGCGGTTGTGTTGCTCCTCTCTCTCTCTCTCTATATATATATATATATATACCACTACATTTTCTATCACAATGCATTAGGTTCCCTAATTTGTATGAATGTTCAAAGAACTTTACAAAAGTAACAGAATTATACTTTAAGCTTTTATTAAATCTATCGCCATGTGTTAGTTGCTTTTTCTAGTAAAACTACGAAGAAATAATAAAACAAGCTTTAATATACTGATAGATATTAATCTGATTAAGGACTTTAAACATTGCATTTTATCATTTTAAGGTAAAACCTGATGAAGAGAGGCAGAGTGCTGGATGTGTGGTTACGGATGAATTTTATATCACCAGACTAATTACCACCAAGGTAAATATCTACACTAGTATACTAATAGCTTTTCTCACAGCTTTATTGTTTGTTGGAAGCTTTCAAAATGTGTCAGACTTTTATGATATAGTGAATATGTACTGTAGTTGTAATCTAAAGTTAATAAATAACTCGTTTCTAAATAGATGTGTGTCGATTTATTACAAAAGGCATTTCTGATTAGCCTTATTACATGCAACAGTGGGTAGTGTCTTAATTAAGTGATTGCCTCCATTTGCAATTGTGAAATTTCTTCTTTTAATAATGTAAAACATAAAAAAAAATATCTAAATGACTAAGATATAACGTTGCATAAAGGTAAGTTGGAAAGAAATGGCTCTGTAATAAAGATGTTATTAAGCATATATTTCTTCATTAACATCTTATGTTCAAAGTATTCGTGTTGTGGTTAAATTCTATATCTGTTTATATAACATCTAATTTTAGACTGTATTAAGTAAAATGGACAAACGTTCTTAATAACTCGAAAGTATATCGTAAATCAATGTACATGTATTGTATTTCAAGTTTGATGAAAGAGATAATACCATAATTGATCAAAAGTACATTCAAAAATTGCTTTCTGATGCAGATCTTCCTTTATCTGTGTAGAACTCATCAACTAATGTATACGAATTATGGATTATATTACATTGTTTTAAATGAATAGCTAATTCAGATATTTTTCCAAAGAATAAAGCTGTTAAATATCTTGGGAAAGCAATTGCCTGCAAAGTTATGAACAGAATAGTATAGGGTAAATAAAAACCTACATTCATGCCAGCAACACTTTCATATGTGGCTGAAGGAAAATTGAATAAAAATTCAAACGCAATAGGGCTTAAAGTTTATGTTCTAGCAGTATATTGCTGATCATCTTTGTTTTCTTTTTTAAAATGTTACGAGTTTTATGTTCATCGTTGTCTAAAATCTCTTTCTTGGTCTGTTTATAGCAATCTGTTCTGGAGTATATGAAGACTCTGTTTGACACTATTCTGGACACCACCATTCCACCGCCTGTCAAATTTCTTTTTGACTTTCTTGATAATGCAGGACAGAGAAACAAGGCACAGGGCGATGCTCTACATGCATGGAAGAGTCAGTGGTGAGTGCTTTAGTGGTGAATGTATTACTGTAATAGGAATTTGCACATGTCTAACCGGATCAATGTTGTCAGTCATAGAATGAAACTCATCGTATGAAACTTTCTCAAAACGTAAATGATGTGGTTCCATCGGAATAACATGTTAGTGACAAATTTCGTTTGAATATTACTTTTTCATGTATAAGATATTTGATTGGTATTGTGAGGTCAAATCGAATTAACATACAAACTACTCATAAAGGTTAAATGGATGATGAAGAAATATTGTGATATATTTGGTCACATGATATGCCTATAGAAAGGACATCGTTGTCCAGTGGTTAATGTGGGGGACACATTACTCGAAGTCCCGCGGCCAAGCACAATGAGCAATACATGGATTTCCTTTGACAATCCGTTTCAGAACCATAGCTTAGTACAGGTGAATTTCAGCAAAAAACCCAAACAATTTTACAACAGAAACCGCTACTGTAAGTACAAGATAATAATTGTAAAGTCTAGTACTGTCACAAAGCTCAACTATTACTATGAAGTTTATACCAAACATATGTATTTTTCTTTTCAAATCAAGACTAAGTAAGTTTTTCCAAATCACAATTCAGTTCTTGATAACTTTTGAACTCTGGAATATTTTGGAGAATTTATATAGAAAACATTTTTTTCAGCTATTTAATTCGGTTCTGGGCTGCCCTCGTGAACAAGCCCTATTACCTTTTTGACCAGAAAATATCACCATATGTTGAAACAAGCATGGAGGTTATAAGCCAAGTTCTCATTGAAAGTTGTTCTTTGAAAGGACAACAATACACCAAAGTAAGTTTAAATTAATTCCAAACTATACAATTATCATTACAAAAGTCGTTTAGTTTTTTCTTTACTAGAATTTAATGACTTTTCTAATAGACTGACAAATGAAATGCATTGAAATCAAATTATGTTTGTGTTTTCTCATTAAAAAAAAAAAATTTTCCTAACGGCTAAGTGGTTTACAATGAAAAGTCATTGTTTTATGGATCTTTTGAATAGTCTTGCTCATCTTTCTGCATAAGTACATCCGTTTCTGACAGTAAAGATAGTTGGATGACTAGGCCGCCTTCCGCATGACATCGGGTACTATTTCCGGTCAACATTATATTGAGACAGAGAGGTCTCGGCGGCTGATATATAGAGTGCCCATGAATGTTTCGATCACGACTGGAAATATTTTGACAATGTAGCTTGGGATTTTTTATTGTCAAGAGTTTCCACTTTCATATTTGAGTCATGTATCACATCAATGACTGGAATGATGATGATATGCGTAAAAAACCAAATGAATTCTTGTGCATTATGGTAATCCTAGAAAAAGGAAATAATGTAAATATTATATAAGAATGTTTATCTTTGACGTTCACATATTCATTGATATATATTATTGGAATTATGTACATCATTAATTCTACATTGAATTTTAGGATTCCTCGCCTGGAAAACTCATCTTTAAAAATGACATGATGACCTACAGAGAAAAAGTGAAAAACTATTATGAAAAAGTCAGACAAGCAAAACAGGAAGAAAGTGAACTTAGACAGTACCTCACAGATCTGAACAAAGTTTGTATCACATTACTTGCAACGTATATCTGTGTATCTAATTCCAAATGCCTTAGCCCTTATGGTGCTGAAACCGACTTCTTGCTTTTACAAACAAATAAGATCCAGGCCAGCTGCTTAGTAAATTGCGGCTGACCAGTGCTTAAATCTGTTTGCTTCTCTCGGTATCTTTCCTTATCAGAAATAAAGCAGATATTGAATGTTATTGACCTTTTAAAGCAGACGACACAAAAGTTTATTTTTAGAAAATTACCTAGCATTCTAAGGATTGACTGTTGTAAAAAGAACTACTTAAACCTTCTACAATGGAATTATTTCTTTAATCTGACATTACCAATCAACGAAGATGGGGAGGAAAGAAATAGTTAAACTTTAATTTCTCTGGTTATTTTATCTTTCATTTTTTTCATCAAATAAAGAAACCTTGTGATAAAAAAATAAAAACAATTCTTAACTTTAGTTTTTTAGTGTTCATAAAATTGACATTCACTTGATTCAAGTAAATTTAATAAAATGTATGAATTCTATAAAAAAAAAGACCATGTAGGAACTTTTTTAAATTGCAGTGTTGAACGTCAAGCGAATAGTTATGAGAATTAACCGCATAATCATTATTTCGCCCATAGTTCACTATTTAGATAAAAACATCTTACACTAGTATTTGTCTTGATATGATAACATCTTCAAAATGTATTATTATCACACCTATTTCAGTTTCAACGCCATCAGACCCATTACAATCGACATGCCGCTCTCTACAGTTTGTACACTCAGCTAAAACCTTACATGGGAGAGGTGGGTAAATGTTTCACATTAGTTTCTGAACTTTTAGAAATATGTCTGATGGTTTTAGATAATGTCAAATCATTTCTTCCTGTAAAAGATTTAAGTTTATCTAGGTCTTTATCAGATATAAAAAGTGGGTGGGATTTCGATTAGATAATACTATATTTGATTTGTCGATGATCATCCAGGCCTCAAGAATGTTTGAGGTTGTCTCTAACCCATAGAGCTCTTCTTCATGTACATATGCTTACTCTTGAGACAAGCTAGCTTATGAATAATGTGACAAACTTTTTTATTGTTTTGAATAAAAATTTCAATTGGGTCTTTCGTATTAAGATGTAACAGAAGTGATACAGTATTGATTTCTTAAAATTCTAATTGAATGTCTTGAACAAAAAGATATCAAACAAATGGATTTTTTTATTTGTCATTGTTATGTTGAATGAGTTTTTATCAAATTTAAGACATTATTTAAGTCTTGTGTGACCCAGTTGTGTTTGTGATAAACGTGTAACAGCGATCCCGGGTTTACTCTTTACCAGCACCCCTGCTTTCGTGAGAGTATCCTGATGAAGGAGCCCTAGCCTAGTCCCTGGTTCTTGCCAGGGAAGTCGTAACTAGAATTGCTGACATTTCCATAAATGAATCAGAATGTATGTTCTCTTTTGTAGATTTTAGATGATTTGGAGAATGATGAAGACACAAAATCCCTAGGATTAGACAAAAAGCTAAAAGATTTGAACACGTTGATGGGACTAGAACAGTAACCAGACACTACCCTTCATCGTAGAGGGTTGATATATAAATATCCAAACAGCTCATTATGGGACACTAACGAGGTTATATATGTATGCATCACAGCAATGCACAAAAGAAGAATTACATTAAATCTTTGGAAACATCTCATCTCCTAATCCCATATGATGTGTAACAATTTTGCAATGACATTCCCCTTGCATGTGTTTTACCAGCTTCCACACTTTATATAGACATGCACATGTATGTATTAACAATTGTTGAAAATACATGTATATATATAAATATTTGTAATTGTTGATACATTGTGATGGACGATGTATATTGATATATATTTTCAAATCATTAAAAAGGTGACATAGAGTCTAACAGGGCCGGGTGTTATTAATTTTGTTATTGTACCTATAAGGCTCTAATTAAACGCCTTTTTTTATTTTTACTTAATTACTGACATTCTTTTTCAAAATGGTTCTTTGATGTAACACTTGACGGAATAATTTTCTAAAGTATTATTTTCAAAATATCCTTCACTAAAGAAAAGTAATTTTCAATTTGACTTTTTTTTTTATTCCAGACTAGCTGGTAAGGTGTTACATTGTATTTTGTTTAAGTCTATATTTCCTTTTACTGGACTATTTGATAAGAAAACCATGTTTTTATATGTGTTCTTATGTACCGCTGAAAAACGTCTTGTCCCAGAACAGCTAATGGTTCTGTGGTATAAGCTTTTGTTCCAAGAAATGTTATTTGTCATATTTTTAATTAGCATGCAGAAAGTGAAATAATAATGTCCACTCTAGAATCTTTGTTCGGAATGCAGTCATTATTCTTATATTGGATTTCCCTTTTCCAGTCATGTTTTGGGAAATTATTTGTTATATATGAGGGACATTTATCTTCAGAAATCAGAAATGAGAAATCCATCGTTGATCTTTTATATAAAGATTACAAGTACTTGGTTGAAAACCTTTGATGAAGAGATGCTCAAATTAGATATTTCATTAAGCTAATTGTATTATTCTAGATGTACACGATTCCGTAAAATTTCCTTTGTATGTCTTTTGATAAAATCAAAAGCCATTAATTAATGTGATAAGAAATGTGTTCAAATGATTGTTTTATCATACAAAGGGTATACTTCCGAGGTCCAGATGAGGCAACAAATACTATAATTATCTTTGAAGTATGAACCATCGGTCTTTTGTTATTGTTTCTTTTTACTCGTTTTGTTATATGTCCAATAACCAATTAACAACAATCATACTTTTCCGCTTTAAACAAACGCTACCATTTTTCTCATGTTTTTTATGTATTATTGAGTAGCCAATAATGTTTGTGTTGTCATTATCCTTGGGTTTTGGCCGGACCCCATACTTTTTGTGATGCCCAGTTTATAAACGATATGTGAAATCCAAAAACTCAATTGTCGACCAGGACTGGGTCGAAGTTTGTAGAACAAACAGTATTTGTTAGTATACATGGTTACCTGTCAATCCAATTTTATAGCATTTTTATTAGCTGTTAAGTTATAGACAATGGCATCATTTGACAATATCCATATAGATTGCTTTTCAAAGTATTGATAGGCAAAATACCCCAAAAATGCTCGGATTCTGATGATTCCCGAGTTCTTCACAAGAAGGCCTCCCTGCTGATTTGAGGATGATTATCTGTTCTAAACAGGTAATTTACCCATGTTTAGGTAATCTTTTCACTCTTTATGCACTGTTATCTTATAAGAGTTAAATTGTAATGAAAGAATTACTATTTTCTCCATCATAAAAAAAGAAATTTCCCTTATTCAATTGTAAATTAAGTTAAACCTGTGTTCCTTTCCCGTGCGTTATCCTGCACGTGATTAAAGCGGAGTTTACTCACGAATCAGGAAGTTCGCTAAATTCAGTTATCTTCAGTCGGTAAATAGAGTATCGTTTAGTGTTTCAGAATGCAGGTTTTAATCCAATACCTATGTCTATATTACATAATCCATTGTAAACAATGTTGCTCATTGCTGTACCATGCATGCATGTTTGTGTCGTTTTTGTTTTTGTTCTTTCCTATCCCGTATTCAAGAGAACACAGTTTGTTTAAGAACGTTTTATGTTTGTGTAGTGAAAAGCTATGTTGACGAGAGGGGAAAGGGTTAAGGCCGTGTCAGTATATTTAAGGTTTTAAGAGGGCCTATCTGGGACTAACAAATACTAGGCTTGATGCCCTGAAGAGTCTTTCCAAAAGGTACACCAACAAAACAAGTGGCGCATTGGAACTCGAACCCGGAATCCCCGATTTGCAACCCCGCCAAATGAACCCATTTGGTCCCGTCAGCACAAAGACGTTACTCGTTTTAATTTTTATCATCACGTCAAGATAAGATAGATACATTTCTTTAACCTGCTCCATACGGATCTATGTAGACACCATATTTATTACATAGAAGAGCTTGTCTATCTTGTAACAATTCCCTTAGTTAGCCGGGAAATTATCTTGCATGGCCATCCTAATCTACCGGTTGTGTTATTGAGATAAGAGACAAGCATTTAAATGTAAACACAAGATATGTTCATGTTATTCGGTATGCAAAACCTAATACGTCTACCAAAACAGGATTTATAGTAAACTGACTATTCGTTCTTAACTGTGTTTAATCATTGTGCGTTTTTGTATGAAATAAAGAAATTCGTAAACATGTGTCGGTTTATGTATCCGTTTATGAATGCATCCATCAACTCAACTGGGTTACATAGACACCAAACATATGCAAAATTTGTTGCTAAGTCCATGCCCTTTCTCAATTATACATGACTAAACTCTATTGGGTTATTATCCTCTTAACCAACGGTCTGTACATTTTAGATAAATACCATTGTATCAAAAGATATCCCCGCTCTTTATTTCCGTTATCAATTCGCTTGAAACACTTTATTTACCATGGCACACGATCTACCCGTCTAATCGATTTATCAAAAGTTCTTTAAAGTACTGTGAAATAATCTAATCACAAAATGACAGGTTCTTTGAGAGTCGCATTGTCATTTAAATTTAATTGAAAGTGGCAGACAACTCAAATTGGATATAATGCAGTTACTACATAATTACATGGCCGCATTCTTTATGGGTTGGGATTACGGAACATGTATGAAAGCTGATATTATAGTTAAGATAGGTGTGTGTAATCTTTTAAGTGACACTTTAAACCCCGATCATTCCTTCCTCTATTAACGTAAGTATTGACGGAAATATCCCATCCATTCGTACAGCTATTCATTTTTTGAAGGTTCTTTCGCCACATGTATGTCGTTAGAATTAGTAGTTTTTGATAGATATCTTGCTAGGTTCCGGTCGTTCTTTCAGAACTTCCATACATTTCACAGTATCTGTGATGATTTGGGTGTGAACGACAGAAACTAGAGACCAGTAGTACGAAGTTCGCTTCCTAACAGCAGTTTCCATTCAATTTTGAGACTAAATAATGAAATTAAAACGATATAGAAATCCTACAGAAGGACCAATAGTGACTGTTACGGGGTTTCTATGTCGTTTAGCTTTACACCTACATTTTCATCCAATGTAAATGCGTCAATTTGAATTTAGTTTGTTTTCAATAAACTACACTATCTTGGCTCTATTAGACCTTCACTCTGGTATTACGCATACGCATGAATAGGTAGTTCTATACTCCACAACAAAATTAATATTCACCTGTACTGTAGTGATTGAAATATCGCTGTGACGTCACGCGGAGAATTAAGGACCATTTGAGCTCCTTATGACACAATGTTAAAACAATGTGATTCAATGAGAAACTGCTTGTCGCGAGCAATTCCCCGTTTCGTCACAATGTTTTCAAAAACTGTAAGATAGAAATATATATTAAAAGGGAATTACAAATATCTTTTATACCATTCACCGATCATTAACGGAGAGGCGTGGTAACCGTGGTTTGCCAGTTTACACTATCGCTCTTTTCGTGGGGTTTCTGTATCGCTTATATTTCCTCTAGCCAATAGTTAATTGTCAATATCTAGCCTCTAGCTAATGGATTTCACTATTAAGCCTCTATTTATTACTTAAATTTCACTTTTTAGCCTCTATCTTATACTTAAAAAAAAATCATCATTTGGCCTCTAGCTTATACTTAAATTTCACTTTTTAGCCTCTATCTAATAATTGGATTTCACTATTCAGCCTCTAAATAACTTACTGTTTGACCTGCATTTCCATTGAACAAGCTTTATGCTTCCTTCACAATCGATGTAATACAAATACGGTGAGAGATTTTATAAAACCATGGTGCCATTATGTCATTAATGACCCTGAAATCGCCTATAATGCATCAGATTGCACCGTTATTTCTAAGGTTTTTCGGATGAGCAAGCCCCCAGACCCCCTTGCTTAATCCTGATTCCACATCCATGGAGGGCTAGCTATGTGCCTGTCATTCCGTAATTGTAAAAGATGGCAAAAAGGATGCTATTGACATACAGGCAGTGTATGTCTCGGAATTAATGTTAGGAGTTTTGTTGATCAATGATTTAGACTAGTTTGGTGTTGAACACATTGCTCCCAAAATATTCGTTTTTTCGCACCTACAGCAGGAGACTTAAAGAATCTTTGTGACAAAAGATGTAATTGCTTGTTACGAGTAATTTCTCCATTTGTCACGATATTTTCTTTTCGATTTCAAAGAGAAACTGTCATTTTTCATAATTCATATGTGTTGTCTGCTGATGCTTTCAATTTGGACCCGTCCTAAAATTCTGTGTAGGGAAATGGGTTAAGATAGTTTAGTTTCTTTTTTATTAACAACGTTGTAAGAATGAAGGATTAAACCCTTTAAACCAGATATCTGTAATTCCTTTTTTTTTAATTTCTGTTTCATACAGCTTTTGAGAACATTGTGATCAAAGGGATATTGCTCGCGACAAGCGAATTCTCGTTTTATCAAATTGTTTTAACATTCTGTCATAAAGAGCTCAAATGGCCATCAATTCTCCGCTTGAAGTCACAGCGATCTTTCCATCGCTATGTGAACAGCACACATGTGACTATAAATTTGTAGGCGAAGCCTAAAACTACGTATTTATGCCAATGCGTAATTCCAGTGTAATAACCTTATAGAGCCCAAATAGACCACTCGGAAAGGAAATTTATGAAAAAGAATAAAGAGTCGTCTGGTGCAATGAACCAACTTAATCGCGTGCAGATATGTAAACGTTGCAACAGGTCGGTAGCAGCAAGTGTTAACGCCCATCTGCTATGTATCTTGTGCGAAATTCAATATCTTCAAAACAAGCGAGGTACTCGTTTATCTTTAGCAATCCTTTATAGAACAAACCTGATAAAGTGTTTTAATTAGACTATGTCACAGATTAGAGTTTTAACTTTTTCAAAATGAATTGTCTTCTACCGATAAAATGTTAACAAGGATTTCTAAAGTATGATCATTGGCTGTTTAAAACACACGTTTATATCCGTATTGAAAAAATATAGATCATTTGTAATGCAGATATTGCAAACCGTTAAAACACGTTTATTTTGCGAGCAACAAACTTAACTTAAAATAAAAGGTGCTATTTTAGATACCATCGTTACGTAGGTCTTCGGAAATGTTATACCTGCGTTCACTTATAAACGAGTTTTCCCAATGAAGCCCTGACAGGTGCAAATGTTCGCAGCACACTCTTTAACGAGTCATTCAGCAATTTAGAAGGAGAGAAAATGAAAACCGTTTATGGTTTAGTGTCGATGATTTTTAAACTCGAATTCTAAGGACCTCACATTTCTGAGTTAGTCCCATAAATTGTTATACCATCGAGCGTGAGTCCAGAACAAAAAAAGGCAGGTAAATTTTACTGACAGTTAAGGAAGATGTCAAATGAAAAGTGTGTAAAAACAAATCAGGAAAGTTCAAATAGAATAAATTAACAAACCAAAACTCTGTCTCTGTCTCTGTCTCTGTCTCTGTCTCTGTCTCTGTCTCTGTCTCTGTCTCTGTCTCTGTCTCTGTCTCTGTCCCTGTCTCTGTCTCTGTCTCTGTCTCTGTCTCTGTCTCTGTCTCTGTCTCTGTCTCTGTCTCTGTCTCTCTCTCTCTCTCTCTCTCTCTCTCTCTCTCTCTCTCTCTCTCTCTCTCTCTCTCTCTCTCTCTCTCTCTCTCTCTCTCTCTCTCTCTCTCTCTCTCTCTCTCTCTCTCTCTCTCTCTCTCTCTCTCTCTCTCTCTCTCTCTCTCTCTCTCTCTCTCTCTCTCTCTCTCTCTCTCTCTCTCTCTCTCTCTCTCTCTCTCTCTCTCTCTCTCTCTCTCTCTCTCTCTCTCTCTCTCTCTCTCTCTCTCTCTCTCTCTCTCTCTCTCTCTCTCTCTCTCTCTCTTTCGCTCTCTCTCTCTCTCTCTTGTAGTCATTGTGTAGTCATAGCGAGAAAAGCATGACGCTGTGGTCTGTTAGTGTGTGCCTTTCCACCCAGCTACTCTGAGTTCAAATTACTTGGTGTTCTGTAGAGGTTACCATATCTCCTGACCAAAACTTCTACCAAATGGGCTACTTGCTCATAACCAGGGCTCTGTTCATGGTAGTCGGCAATGTTCACAATAAGTGTGCAGTAAGAATTGTATTGTATTATATCAAAATAATTATTTGGGTGAATCTTAAATGAATTGTCATTTAAGACCATTGGTTTTGAAATATGAAGCCTGCTGCCCATTCCCTAACCCCCCAAATAAAAAAAGATTTGTCGATTTATGAAGGTAATAGCAGACAGGTGGCATTTGTTTAAAGGCCTCTGTAGCCTTTAAACAATATGGACAAAATTCCGAAGCTGGTTATAGTTAATTTCTTCTTTTGTTAAAATGTTTTCATAATTCGGCTGATTTAATCATAAGCGTATCATTGAGTTAATTTGAAGAAAGGGGTAATACCCAAGTAGATACAGCAAACAGGAAGTTTTGGACGGTTTAGCGTTTTGAAAATTTATGAGTATAATATTTCACTACAGTTTAAGCCTGTATTACCTACACATTAAACTGCACTACCGTGTGTCTGCGTTTAGCCTGTGTATTTACAATGGACTTCTCAACGATCTAGACCACTATACTCGATAAAATTCGGATAAACGCTCAGGATCTGCGCGGTACGCTATATTCTTTGTTTTACTTATTCAAAAATAAAACTCATAATTTTCGAGATAGTTTCATCCGACTTCATGTCGTGTGTTAAGTTGTTCCGTCAATTCATGTCATTCTATGATAAACATATGTGTTATGTAGGTGTTTTGTAATGATATGTCAAATTTGAAATGAACAGCATACGATTACTTAAAGCAAATGGAAAACATATAATGTCTTTGTTAAAAAGGGTTTGAAACTAGTGTGTCACTATTTGCGTCCGATCTAGATTGAATGGTAAAACAGACAACCAGGTTGGAACCTGACAAAATGGAAGAAATATAGCTAGCAAGGCACTATGTTTCTTTTTATCAGTAACACAATGTAAAAGCTTCGGACTATAAGTCATCGTGCCAATCGAAGAAGCGAGTTCGATTCGATTTTGAAGTATAAACATAGTGCCATTATAGTATCGTGCCTAAGAGTAAGACGATATAATGGCACAAGGTGTTGAAAACACACTATACTGTGATTTAAAGGTGTATAGAACAATTTATTAAGATAGAAATTGTGGAGACAATGCAGTTTGTGTATTGTTGTTTGATATACAATTAAAAGTAGATGTGTCGATCTATCTAAGTTATATACTTAGTATAAACGTTATAAAAACGAGCACGAGACGTTCTTAAGTGTTCGCTCTTATTTTAGAATGATTTTCCATTGACATAATCGAGGTTGAATGCAAGATATTAACGAATCAGTTAATTTCTAGAAACCCTTTCACGAATTGCCATCAAAAGTGCCTATTAAACATCTACTGTAGCTGCTACTAATAAAACATATCTTGTTACTAGTATCTTAAGTCTTCTCAATTTTCTCAGGCTCTGTTGCAAGATGTCTTTCTGGATATCGATACTGCTCGTTACTTTATCTTGTGGACAAACATCTGCAGTCGTTGATAAGCGATTCCCAACTAACAGAAATGGGGACAAGATGACCAATGTGGTGGAGAAAGATGGCTTCCTTTTTGTTGCTGAAAATGGAATCTTACATGAGTTGGATTTAGGATTAACATCTATCAAAAGTTTCAACACATGTGCCAGTGATAACTGTTACAACATTAACAAAGTCCTAGCCGTGTCTGGTGATTTGCTTGTACTATGTGGTACCGGAAATAATGGTGTGTGCCAAGCATTCGAAGACGACGAAGTGAAATATAGCAGTTCTAGTGACAGTTCTGATTCGAATTACCTGACCGTTTCTACAAATATCAAAACACCAGCAGTTGGCATTGCATTTGAAGGCCAATTTTATTTGGGTCGTGGTATGAAGAATGAAGATGGTAGAACTTATAGAAATTATATTACCAGAACTCGCATAGCTGATAACTTCACAAATACAGGATCGGCTTACATATCTGGCGGAGATTACCCTGTTTACTTCAAAAATGTTTTCCAACATAACAGATCTATTTCCTTTCTAACAAATCAAAGAAATAACCTGGCACCATACAAAATGGTCTCGAAATTGATCCGTATCAATGTAGATGAGCCGTATAGTGCCAACAGGAATTTGTTCTACAATGAAACAGTTTTAATCTGTCAGGCGGGTGGGGATGATTACAGCCTGCTACAAGATGGGGCATATCTACCGGCTAAAGGTGTTCTTGTGACCGCTTTCTCAAAAGGAGATGATCCAGAAAATCCGCTTTCCAACAGTGTTGTGTGTGTCTACAATATCACGGCGCTGAGTAGTGTAAGTAGACGTACTTGATTTAGCATTATTTGAGAAGCATTTTCTTATTGACCGCCTTAGTTGGAGTTTAAGAACATGTATTATAGATGTATAAAACACTTGCTCATGTGCCCGCAAAAGGTTCCGAAATGGTTCAACCCCTTGCGTATTTTATCATACACTATTTAATCAAATTGTTTCTATCGGATTGAGATTTTCGACATGTACGCCACTCTAAAGGAATTTGTTTAATTACTTGCAAAGTACAAAAAGTATTAAATTAGACGACTTGAAAACGCAGTTAACTCGCGTCAATGAGTTTGAAGGGAATAACTCAGAAAATTGTGGTCTGGGAGTAATAAATGATAAAAGGTTTTAATTAACAATTTTTGTTACTAAATCAAAAACTTGTTCAATAACTTAAATTCTAAGTTGCCGAAACGCAATTATTTCGTTAAATACTGTGGTCGTTTGCGTCTGTATGTACGGTTTAAACGCGGGGTTTGAAAGATGTTAATAATCTAGTCCCATGTTACATTTGAAATTTAAGCTGTCATTTTATCGGAAGAAAACAATTTATTTTGAAAAATTATACTCTATATTTCCGAGGTAGTCCTTTTAACATTGGTCCTGTTCATGTGCCAATAACCGTTATCAAAAGTATCAACACCGATTTTGTGGTACTTTTTGTAACTCTTTAATTATCCAGGTCCATGGGTGAGTGAAGGTCGCGCACATCCTTCACAACACAGTACATTTCATACTTTAAGTTAACTTAATTCAAATGAATGAACATGGTTTACTCTCCTATGTCTGAGAGTACGTTGGAAAGCCATATTTCACCTACAACTTATAAAGGTTACACTTTTTTCCAAATTCATATTTCATCTGTTTGAATTTCGATGGATAACTCTTCATGAATAATATACTCTGTAACTCTTTAACGCCGGGTGGTTTTTTATATAGCTTTAGCGGATCCTTTACTCCAGGTTATATGGCATGGTATGGGGTGATTTATTGAGCAACAATCAATGCATGAAATGACACGAAACAAATTTGATTTTACCCAAATCACAAGCCATATTATGGTATATAGTTGCGAACACGACAAACACAAAGTACATTTCCATTACGTTGATACTGACCGTTGTCTCATCTAGGTGGCTACTCTTGCCTTAATAGTTTGTATTGAACTGACTATAGCTGCGTTCAGTCTCATAACTTGATACTTTATGGTAGTCCGTGTCAATAGATATTTATTGGGTAGGTATAGATAAGGTGCGATATTAATAATAAACTGGCCCAATTCATCGAGATATCGCTTAAAACTGCCTTCAATGCATACTTGAGTTAAATGCTTTACTTAACCAATGTCATAACAGAACGTATCTTATAGCATGCACATTGTTCCATTTTGAATATTTCACCTTTTTTTGCTCTCACCCTAGGCTGATCAAGTTGGCCTTAAAAATGGCTGTCATACCGATAAGAACAGCGATGGTGAAGGCAATTTGAATGTCATACCTTTTTCTACAATCACTCTCGTTCCATTCCGTTGTAATAAAGCCGGAATGTCTGCCAAAAACACTGCAAAAAGGGTATAATGTGTTTTATGAAAGGTTGGAATGTCGGCAAAAAATTGCAAGACTGGGAAAAGTGAGCTTTATAAAAGTTGGCAAAAAGCCGGAATGTCGACCAAAACACCTATTAAACAGGGTCGAATGAGCTTTATAAAAGTTGTCATAAAGCCGGAATGTCGGTCAAAAACCTGTAAAACCGTGTAAAATGAGTTTTATAAAAGTTGACATAAAGAGGGAATGTCGGTCAAAAAACTGTTAAACTGGGTAAAATAAAATCAATGTTAACACACACATCAACATATTAATGCCTGCACTGTTTATCTCCTTCACGAATTGTGTGGCACATAATTTGACCTCAATGTTTACATTCGAGCCATGGCTAAAATAGCGATGAGCGCTCGGATAAACTAGTGGCGGGCACCTATTTAGAAAAATCACGTGATATACACATTAACATTAAGACGTCTATCCAACAACATCAAAAGGGTTATTCAAAATGGAGAATTTCTTCAATTTCATTGGCATCGATGTTTTACAAAATTCACCCGGCAATTCTCAGCTGACCTCGTTTTTTCGTCATTTGTAGTACTAAACAAATATCACGTCTTAACTCGTTTAGAAGCATCGTATGAGTATGCTACCGCATCAGTTACCGTTCAAACGGAAATTTAAAGGTTATCTATGTCAATTGTAAATAGCTCTAGAATTCCCACAATTTGAATGAGCACAATTTTGGCTTTAAACATGAGTGACATAACACCAAAACAAAGTTGAGGAGGGCATGTACAATTAATACCATTACTATTCAGAATGTTGCGAAAGAAAGATGTCCAAATGAATATTTGAAACAGTTAGTTTGCCTCCAATGATAAGTTAAATTCATCTTCCCTTTTCGAAATTGAAAACGGAATATTAACCATGTATTGATACATAAGCTTTAACGCAATGTCCATTAAACCAACATTCATGCATGCTCTCTTATGCCAGGCCAATTGTTTACGGGGTACCTTTCGTCAAGCCACTGTATTATGACCAAACAGAACAACCAATACCTGAAATAATGTGTTCTTTCTCTTTTCACAGCAAAGCTCAGCCCCCCTCAAACTAAGCAACACCAGAATAACGAAGGTAAAGGGAATAGATCGATACGGCTTGTATCCTGACGTGTTTATTGGAACAAATAACGGATCCGTCATCAAGGTATAGCATGTGCATGTCTGTTCTGTTGTCTCCCGTGCGATACCAATTGATAGGGTGACTTCCTTTACAGAAAATAAAAATGTAATATGTTTATTTCAATAGTTCCGGCCTCAGGCATACATATTTTACATTCATGTTTTGAACACGAGAGTTACATATATAATTATAACCATGTTGTTTGTAAGTAAGACATCAAATGTAGAGCATATTAAATAAGATTTTTTGATGTTACATTTATTATTTGTATGATGGATACATTGTTTTCCAAGACAAAACAAAAATACGCTATGAATGAATGTATTTATCACACATTTCTATATGATATGTATTATGATTAAGAGGAAATATGAGTAGAGCCTTAGATGCCCTTTTTCTAATATTTCTTGCGGTGCACTTACTAAAAGGATTTGATTTGCATATGATTTTGTACGATGCCGCTTAAAATATTCAAATTTCAAATTTTCAAAATGGAAACTGCTTACAAACACAGACCAAACGAAAATACACATACATTCTAGTATATTGTATATTATCTAGCGTAGGATCAAATGTTTTATGTCAGACATGCTTGAACATCTTTCTCAAGTTGGTTTTTGCAACATTTATAAAATGATTTATAATAGGTCACATTCTTATAAAGGTTATAGTGCAACACATGTTTTCACTTCCCATTTCCAGTTGAGTGTGGATGACTCATTGCAAGTTCACATGTATGAGCCCAGACAAACCATAGATAGAGGACATCCAATCACAGATATACACATTGGCCAAGATAAAGGCTATGTTGTAACAAACAGAAAGGTAAAACCTCTTGTTTGCTAACTCTTTCTCAATTACCGAAATGCTTTGAATTATATTTCGACAGTTGGACATGTAATCGTACAGTATCTATTAGATGGATACGGTTAGCATGAAGAGTGATTTCGGGGAAAATAGTTTTTTTCTACTAATGACAGAGGTAATGTAAATGGATAATGGATCACTTAGGTGGTGTAACGGGGATATTATGAATTAAACACAATACGAATCTGGGACTTTATTGTGTAATGACACTATTTGTATGCTTTCATCTAAAAGTGAGAATCACTATTCGCAAGATGCTCTTTCGTTATCTCTACGTCAGAACTTGCTAAACTACTTGATGATTGTTTAACATGCGGAGTACATAACAGAATAGAGAATCCGTTTTGATTTGTAGAGGTCAATGTTCTATCTATATCTATAACAAAGGATACGGATCCTAATACAATTCCTTTTGGACTTGGTTGAAGTCATGTGAACTTTATTTCAGATATCATCATTTATGAACATCGACTGCTCTATTTTCAAAACATGTAAGGAAACAATGGCTTCCCAAAATCCAGCTTGTGGCTGGTGTCTTGAGGAAAGCAAGTAAGTTTGTTTATGAATACTCTGTTGAATAAAATGTTCAACTGTTTTATCATTACCTGTGTTATCCAACTCTTGCGTCATAGGCTTTGTTGTATGTCATTGCCTTAGGGAAACAAATGATACGTCAATACGGTAACGAAACGATTTAACTGTTTACTGTAAGTGTTTATAGCTTTATCTTTACAAAATTAACTTATTGACCCTCAATAGATTGATAGATTATATTGCTAGAGAATGCCCACATAATATGGGCATCGCTTTGTATTTACCAATTTTAGGGGAATACATGTACATGTATTTGTTCAGCTGAAACGCGTTCTCTCCAAGTTATTTGTTTTAAACTTGTATTGAAAGTCGAATTTCAATAAGTTTTAAAGTTATTCCTGGACATGAACTTAGAATAATACATGATTGTTGTCTAAATTCAAAAGAAGTTTGCAGAAAACAAATGTCTTTTGTACAGTCATATAGATTTACATTTGGAAGAGAATGCCCAAATAAGGACATTTTTCCAGTTTTCAAATACATTGAGGAGATTGTTCGATAAAAGATTAACATGTTTGATAAAAGATGAAAAGATTTGTTTTACGAACAAAGGGGTTGGAAAAAACATCATTCCATTGTGTATTTATTCTCGCAAGGACAACGACAGTTTAAAGAACACCCTGCATGCTTTCAAATAAATTTCATCATTTTAAGAAATTCAAGTTTGATGTATGATGTATTTAGCTTAACATTTGTCGATACCTGTATCAAACACGAAGTATTTCTTTGTTCTTTTTGTTTCTTCTAATTATTTTATCTATGTAATCGCATGTTTTCCTTTTTGTATATTTTGAATGTACATAGGCTTTTTCAAAAGTCATGTTTATCAAGATATTGTTGAGACTGGTCATACATTGTCGGTTCCAGGTTGGTGTTTCATTCATTTTATTTTATCTAAAATGTTAAAGAAGCCCTAGTACATGTTATAAATGATGAAAAAGTGAAACGTTTTCCTTATCAACGCAAACACTTATTTCACTTGGTCTATATTAATTATTAAACGAATTTTTACAATACGAATACGAATATTTTATTGAGACGTAAACTTACAAAGGTTCTTGTCATTACAATAATATTCAAAATATACAAACTATAACTATAACTATAACTATATTTTATTGCATAATAAACATAACATGTTATATAGCAATACAAAATTGTACATGACAAAAATACATGGATCAGCAGAAGAGCTCATGATGTTAAAGAGCTTATTCAAATACATAGATAAAAGGATATAGATTGATAATTTATTATGGTAAAAAGGCTTCATGCCGAAAAGTACAGGAATATATCATTTAAATTACAAAAACAAGTCAATAGCAAGGTAGGCCAAATTTAACGTATTCTAAGTCTTTCATTGCTAAGAAAGTAAAAATTATTTGAAGCTTTCCTGTTGTGAGATACATTATTTTATCTCTTATAAGGTAAAGATTTGTTTACAGTGTACAGTTATCAAAGAACAAAAGATGTACCAACAAAGACAACCATGTATATACACTTAAACATGTGAACAACATATAAACAAGGAAGACTACTCCGTTGTAAAGAACTACAAGAAAAAATGTTATATATACTTTATTCTTTGTTGTTTGTTTGGGATTTAACGTTGATTTCAACTGTTTATTAGAATAAATCACTGTAAAACATCATACTCTCATCTTCGTGAATAAGTTAGTTGCAGATTGGTGTAATGTATTGATCCAGATCACATTTAGACAAGCGACGTTTACCTGCTGGTTTGGCGCTAGTCTAAATTGATCTCGAGTCACATTTCAGTAGTTTAAAATGAGATAAAATCTTGCAAGATCTAAATATAAAAGAATTGGTTTCGTGGTTGAAAAATTCCACATTGTATAATAGCACACATATAAATTAAGTAAAGTAAAGTTCAATTCCTAAGAAGACATGCGTAATAAATAAATTTAGATAAGCTGTTCAAAGTTTTACTAGATGTAGACGACATAAGATTTCTAAATTTGTATATGCTTGGCCATGTATAATAATACTTTTTAATATATTTTGTTCTTAGAAAGGTATACCTTGGGCAAATAAGTAAGAAATGATATTCAGTTTCTACTTGGCCAATATTGCATTGTTTACATATTCTTTCTTTTTTTTGGATATTATTATGTCGTCCTTGTTCAATTTCGAGTGCATGTGAGGATGCTCGAAATTGTGTTAGGGCATTTCTGAATTTTGATTCTTTTATAGAATCAAGAAATTGTTCGAAGTGAAAAGAAAATTTAAACAAACAATAAGTTTCTAGACGGCTTGAATTGATAATTGCTGAGTACCAGCTTTGATGAAAAATATCTAACACTCGCTGTTTAATTTGGTTAAAATAAATTGTAGCAGACGACTGATGTTCCCATATATAAGATTAACCGAGTGTATTTAAAGTAGATTTAACGATATAGGCCCAATTTTGTTCATTGTATGTAAGACAATTTTCTGCATCTGTCTTGAGCATTTTGTAGGTTTTAAAAAGTATTGATTCTCTGTTAAGAGAAGTTAGTTTTATCCAATACTTTATCATTATAAGTTTTCTGTGGATATGCATTGGTATGCGACCTAATTCACCATAAAGGACATTCAAATTGGTATGTTTTTTAACACAAAGTATCTTTCTACAAAATTTCGAGAAGATTGATTCAACATTAGGGCTCGCATGGTGTCCCCACACCTCCGCAGAATAATTAAGCGTAAGAAGAACAAGAGAATCAAAGAGGTCAACCTTTTGTGAGATTGGAAGATCTAGTTGATTGTAAATCGTAAATAAATTGTGCAACGAATACGAAGCATGCTGCGCTATGCGCTTTTGTGTTCTATTCCAGTTTCCATTTTTAAAGAGATGCACCCCTAGATATTTAAATGATTTTGTAATTTCTATTTTGGTGTTATATAAAAAGAAATCATAATGTGTCTTTCTTCCCTTTTCAAATATCATAATTTTTGTTTTCTTAGTATTCAACTTAAGATTCCAAATATTACAATATTGTTCGATATCCTTCAAAATAGATTGTAACGATAAAGGATCATGGGTAAATACAACAGCGTCGTCTGCAAATAAAAGGAGAAATAGTTGTAGGTCATCAATTTCAAATATTCCATTGATATTAGTGTTGATACTACGTAAGATATCATTAAGAAAAAATAAACATAAAATGCTGCTTGCTGGGTCTCCTTGTTTCACCCCAATATTAGAAGAAATAATCTCTGATTTCATTGATTTATATCGAACAGAAGACTTAACGCTGTTATACATCGATTTAAGTGCATTAACAAATTTTGTACTAATGTTTTCATTCAATAACTTTTGCCATAATAATAATCTGTCTATGCTGTCAAACATTTTTTCCCAGTCTAGAAATGCAACATAAAGCTTCTTTTTACATGATAATGTTTTCATAATAATTGCATGTAATATATAGATACAATCGGTAGTAGACTTCTTTTTCTGAAAACCGAACTGGTTATCGATCAATTTATTATGCTTTTCAGCCCATTTAATAAGACGAGAAACAAGTAACTTAGAATATATTTTGGATAGAATGTTATTGAGTGTTATGCCACGGAAGTTTTTTGCTTCGTGTGTACCTCCTTTGAATATTGGTATGATAATACCTTCTTCCCAGCACTCGGAAAATACCCCGGTGCTGAAAATTGAATTGTAAAATGTAGTTAAAAAGGGGGAGATAATGTCAAATGAGTGTTTAAAAACTTCAGCTATCAGCTGGTCGGACCCAGGACTTTTTGAGTTGTTCTGGGCAAAAACTGCTTGTTTAATTTCGGAGGTTGAAAATTCAACGTCTAAATCATCATCGTTAATAAATGTGTTGTTAGATGGATGGTTCCTGATGTCGTTATTGTTAGACTCATGCAATGACGCGTACAAATTGTTAAAATGTGAGTGCATATCGTTTATAGTTAAGTTGTTCGGTTCGTTGTGAGATTGTTTGTATTGTGACTTAATAGTTTTCCAGAAATATTTTGGATTAGTTTTCGCAATATTTGAAACGCGTTTCCCCTCTAATTGTTTGTATCTGCGTTGACATTTGCGTTTAATGTTACAATAATATTGTTTCTTATTCAAGTAAATTATTCTAGTTGCGTTTGTTTTATTTCTTAAATATACATTTCTTGCCTTGTTAAATTGCTTTCTAGCATCATAACATTCTTTATTGAACCATTTCTTACTAGTGTTTGGTTTACGACTAGAGTTACCTTTCCTTTGTTTACCAAAAACACTGAATGCGTTTTCTTGCATGTATAACGTGAATGATTGTATAGTATTGTTGACAGTAGTAGTATGTATACTATCGGTCAGCTGATTTAAGCGCATGCTTTCGTTAATTAAACATGAGCGGAACGTAGTAATTTTACTATCATCCCACTCTAAAAATAATTCACCTGTATTGTTATGATCGTGTGACGTAACTTGGGGGCGTACCCTTTCAATTGTAAAATGCAATGCGTTATGATCAGATAATGCAGATAGTGACATAATTTCAAATGATGTAACGTACATAAAATCTTGGTTGTCTAATATAAGATAATCTACAACACTTGTACCATTTAGGTTCAAAAAAGTATAATTTCCAATAGATTTATCATTGTGCAGACGACCATTCGCTATTAATAGATTAGTAGATTTACATAACTCAATAAGGCGTGTCCCGTGAGAATCAAGTACAGGGTCCTTGTTTACTCTTTTTGCTAAACAATAATACGGTTGTAAAATTGTATCATTATCTAAAAAAGAATCAAAATCAATGAAATCATTCTCAATCGATGTTCGGCTATTGAAATCGCCCGTCAAAAGGACTTTGCCAGCTATTTTATATTTTTCTATGTCGATCTCGATTTGGTCAAATATATCAATTTCTGAATGTTTCAACAATTTTGATTCACGGGGTGGAATATATGTACAACACAAATAAACATCAACACGAAAATGAAAAATGGTTTTGCACAACTTCAACCAAATTATTCCGCATTGATGTGTTTCTACAACACTAATCTTATCATTCAATGAAGATTTATAGTAAATGGTGATTCCACCTGAGAAACGTCCCTTTTTGGTATTTTTCGACTTGTTTCCATATAGATGTTCAACACAATAGCCCTGTATGTCTAAATTTTAATGAGTGTTCTCAGACAACCAGGTTTCAGTTAATATAATAACATCATGATTATTTATTGTACTAATAAAGTCCGGATCAGATAATTTCCTAACTAGTCCATTAATGTTCCAGGATATAATGTCTAACTGCTCTTCGCGACATCTCTATTGGGTACGTTTGTATTCACTGCCGTCACCTTTATACTCACTTTTGTTAATCAAAAGCTTTGGGCCAACAAAATTCACATGGTTTCCTCTCTTCTTTTCGGCCTGGTACACAACACTGAGGTTTCTGCGAGCATCTTTCCATTCCTTTGGTATTTGGGCCCCGACTCCGTAGTTGAACTTTTTAAGGTCATCCTTCTTCTCGAAAGCAGCCTGCCTGATCATTTCACGTTGTGAATAGTTGTGAAACTTCACGACGATCGGACGAGGTTTGTTGGGTTGCTCGGAGGTCGCGTTGTTTGGTTTACCTAAACGATGTGCCCGATCGAATTCCAAAGGTAATGGATCGATTTGTAATGCTGTATCGATCAGTTGCTTAACAAGCGATTCACAGTTTTCTGGTGGCGCGGCCGCAGTTCCGTGGGATTTATCTGCTTCCGGTATACCGTAAAAGATCAGATTTTCTCTCATACTTCTATATTCACTGTCGAGTATTTTAGATTTCAATGTTTCTTTTTTTTCTGTAATGCTTTTAATCGTATCATGAATAGTAGAACAGGATTTTTGTAGCTCATGTACGTTTGATTGTGTCGATTTTAGCTCGATTGAATGTTCTTCATATTTCTCAGCGACAAACGCACTAGCACCTTCAACTTCAGAGACACGGGTTTAAATACTTTTGATTTTAGTTTCTAGGTCACAAAGCTTAGCGTTCATGGAGTTTACAACCTTTTCAACATTGTCGATCTTCTCTACACGGGTTTTGATTGTCTTTATGTCTTCGATGATGCTAGATGCCCATGGAGGTTGCTGGTTCGAAAACGGGATATGTGTTTGAGTTTGGTGTCTATGTTGTTGGGAGGGTAGATAATTCTGGGTTTGTTGGTAGTGTGACTGATATGGGGGCGATTGGTAAGGGGGTGATTGTACATATTGTCCAGGCATTTGTTGTATCGGCTGCATCGGTTGCATCGGTTGCATCGGCTGCATCGGCTGCATCGGCTGCATCGGTTGCATCGGTTGCATTTGACCGGGCGCCGGTTGTGCATTACTGGTGTTCATCATACGATTTACAACAGGAGTATCAAATAAAAAGCAGTCTTCTTTGTTTTTCTGGCGTTTACTCACGTTTGCGGTCAAGGTCACATAGAAAGAGGAAGTGGAATGCAGAACTGGAGTTAACGTTTACATTACGTTAAATTGATATAAAGTAATAACGATGACATGGTTCCAGAGGGACACAATCTCCGCTTGTAATAAGCTTAAGCTGAGTCCTATGAGAACCAAGGCACTGTCATTAGAGATTCGAGTAGGGCAAATGACACAAATTTATGATTAAGGCTACTCTTAAAAAGAACACTTTTGTAATCCATTAATAAAAAGAGAATATAGATCAATTTATACGATCTAGCATTACTACGGTCTGAATCCAGAATCACGACACCCCAGTCCTGTAGTTACGTAACTCCGGAGGCAAACCGACAGAAACATTTGAAATAATAACCGCAGAAAGGTTCCGAACGGACCAAATCTCAGTCTCGACTTCGTCTCATAGGGAACGGCGGCAAATGAAATCAATCAGATAGAGATTTGCGTAGGGCAAATGACTCAAGTACATATTTACTAAGATTTCTCTTTATAGATGCATATTCTGAATTCATTAAAGTAACAAGTTTGAACATACATGGATTTTTATAAACAGCTAATACAAATCACTCTTTCTTATACTTGCTGTATAAATGAATAGTATAAGCACTAGATAAGGACCTAAATACCATTTACCAACTGCCCAAAGATCAACAATGACTTTATCCAAATCTCAATAACTTCATTTGTATCGTTAAGATCGTTCCATCTAACAGAAGTATTTAATGAATATATAGATACCTTGGAAATCAATGTTCTCACTTTTTATTTGGTATACTACTACATGTAGCAAACTGTCAAAATGTAGAAAAAATATCCCAGTCGTTTAAGAAATATGTTTGCAAAACATCCCTCAATCTTTAGATGCTAGCCTATGTAAACCCCTTCCAGTTAATGCTGTTGTATTCTTATCAACATAGTATATGCTATGTTTGGTACAGGGATCGCATATTAAACACATATAAAGATTGGTACAAAAAGGATCAAAGAAGACGAAGGAGGAGGACTACGACCATAACCTGTCAATTTCTAAAATGTTCTTTCTTTACAGAGGTGCAAACAGGCCTGACTGTTCGGGTGGTTGGATAAGCTCCCTTTCTGAGTGTGTTAGCATTGATGCCTCTCCGACGTATATACCAATATCTGAGGTTTCTGTGAGTTGAACTTGTATTGAAGTAAAAAGCATACTAGCAGGACAGAATGAATTATAAATGAGTTATAAATAGAACAACATATTTAAACATTGCAGCACACCACATTATTAGGGCAAAATAACTCCTGTAACTTCTATAATCGATGTTTCAAAGGGCTATTTCCACAGATATCGATCGTGTACCACACAATTTGACAGTTTTATTTTTTAAGATAGCAATGATCGCTCGGAAAAAACGAGTGGCGGTCAACTTGTTAAAAAACCACGTGATACACACAAAAATGGTTTAATTTATGCAACACACCAACGCGAATATTGAAAATTCATAATTTCTCAGATTTCATTGGTCCCAGACGTTTTAGATAAATTACCCTGACATTTCTCGGCTTACCTCGTTTTAACGCTTATTGTAAATAAACCTTACTGTCTTGATTCTTTTAAAAGCAAGATATGAAGATGTTGCCGTATCAACTACTCCTTATAAGGGAATCGAACGTATTTCTATGTTAATTCTAAACCTTTCTAGAAATAACACATTTTTACTGTAATTGAGGTCAAGCATCACTTTAAGGTATCATCGTTCATTTGTTTCGACACTCTCTCTACGTAAGTGTTTTAGGATTTTATGTTTGCTCAAGACTACACCATTGCTAGGATATGTAGACAATGCCTCAGCTTAACGGCGACAGTCTGCTTATCCATGATCAATTGGTAATATCCTAACACAAGGCTAGGAAATCATGCGTTGCCAATGGATACCCGGAAAAAGTTATTTTACCACAAAAAGGGTACTGGGCATTAGAACCCTTGTCTGAAACTATTTTTCTAAGCAACTTTAAAACGGAAAGCTGACCAATCGACAAAATTCGGCATCCAACCAATGTATTTCGTTAAGTTTGTCGGAGGTTTGAATACAATTTTATTGGTTAATCTGTTACGAATGTTCCTTTTGAGACGTTTCAGCGACAATTGTTTGCCAGTTTTGATATGATATGTATTGTGTATTGTAGAATACCACTATAACCATAACAACAAATAATATCCCTAAGAATGTTACAACTGAAATGAGGTGTAAATATCTAGATGACAAAGACCAAGTTATACAGTTGGAGCCAGCATATGTCAGCGGGGATACTGTGACATGCGCTAGTAGCACAAGCCAAGGTAAGTTTTAGTGACAGTTTAACAATGTGATTATAAAAAAATGTAAGAAAGTTTTAATCTTTCATGAGTGGCTCAAATTGGAATACACTTATTCATAAGAGGTTTCTTTCTTGATACTGTCTGGCCTCTATCAATGTATGTACAGTATTTGTTTAATAAACACTACGAAAGCATGAATATCGCTACGACTGATTTGTCACATGACCGCATAATTAACCTATGATATACTCGCATTCTTTCACTTGACAATTGATCCTCGAATACAAACACTTTAGTTAGATGCGAAATATATGGCAATTACGCATTTAAGCATCTGCATTTTTATGTTAAAGCTTGCACAGAAATACAAATGCTTATACCTTTATATTTCGCTTTTTATCATATGTAAATATCGCTTAATATTTTCGTGTATTTATTGTTGTATTGAACGCGTCTATTTTCCCAAGCAATGTTAATACTGAACACAGTCGTTGACGAAAGGAAATATTTTGAGATTTGATAACATAACTCCAATGGAAACGAATTGAGACAAATAAGGAAAGAAAACCCGATGAAGCTATTTCTTTAGTCATTTGAATTAAGCAGATAAAAGAAGTCAGTCTTAAGGACAATCGCTATAGTTTTTGTTTGACATCAGATTTTTCTAATTTTTGTATATGTTGTAGATTAACCTATATGATCATGAAAAATCAAATAAAAAACATAGGTCACGGTGCTACTTTTTTTTTTATTTCCACCTAAAGGTACAGGGGTTATAGGGTTTTAGGCTTAATTATTTTTATTCTTTTATTGGATAAGAAATGGTCAAATCATCATAGTCATAGGGTTTGGTTATGATTAACTGATCTTTTCTACTCTATCATACAATGCTTTTGTATGAAATATCAAAATAATAACTGGAAAAACTGTTTTTTGAGAAAAAAATTGACATGTGTGAAAGTGGGTGGGGTAATTCTACCCGAGCCCATACATGACAAAAAGGCTATTTAGGGGAAAATATATTAAAACTTGACATCAGAATTTTCTTATTTTCACATATGTTTGAGAAAAATGTGTATGATTATGAATAATCAAATAAAAAACATAGGTAACGGTGCTACTTTCCTTTTTATTTCCTCCTAAATACCCTGAGGTTGATAGGGTTTTAGGCTAAATTATTTCTATTTTTTTAGTGGATAAGAAATGGCCAAATCACCAAAGTCATGGGGTTTCATTCGACAAAACATTCATTTTCTACTCTATCATACAATGCTTTTGTACAAAATTTCAAAATATGAAAGGGAATAAATCTATTTTGGGAAAAAATATCTCATGTGTGAAAGTGGGTGGAGTAATTCAACCTTAGCCCATACATGACAAAAAGGCTATTTCTGGACATCATTATATAAAAACTTGACATCAGAATTTTCTCATTTCCACATATAATTGAGAAAAATATATAGGGAACTTAATAAGAAAATAAAAAACATAGGTCATGGTGCTAATTATTTCTTTATTCCCCTTAAAAGATGCTATGGATAACAGTATTTCACTTGGAATAAGGATAAGTGACAGGTAAGGTATGATACAATGTTAATAATCATGGATTTTGACTGACAAAATAGGTTTTCGTTTATCATTGTTTGTATATAACATTACAAAAACATCAAAGAATACAAATGACGTCCTGAGAAAGTTGACTGTTTTTAAAGTGAGAGGGATAAACTTTACCAGAGCCCTTATATAGTAAAAAAAATGCAAATCAGATTTCTTTTTCAAACTGACATCATTTCAGTATATAATGATTGATTGGTGTTTTAAAAGTGAAGGACAGTCACATCATAGTTTTAGAGATAAGGAAAACTTAAATTTTGGGGGAAAAAAAGACAGCTTTTTATGCAAAATGATATAATGAAATGTATTTGATCATGCATTTCCATGATGTACTTCAAGGTCATAATGTCCAACAGTCTATCCAATTTAATATTTCAACAATATAAGCACAACATCAACTTTAAACAACCAAAACATGAAAGTCTATTTAGATCTTTTAAGATCAAAAAAGACTTCTCATCTGTAAGTCCTATCAAATATAAGAAAATCATTTTCTCAACAAAAGAATATTCTTCTGCTCACATCATCTAAACAATTTTATGTTACACCCTTTCTTATAAAGAGAATGGAAAATATCTTTGTAGAAGTATATTAAGTTTCAGATAAAAGAGCACTTAAGACCATACATAACAATGAAAGCGAAATCATTGCATACAGTGTCATCTGCCCTCAGTTTCCATACATAACCATTTTTCTAACATTAACAATTTGAGACAATAAAAACATAAACATATCTACTGCAGAGTCCTTTTTCCACAATACTTTCTACCCTTAATCATGAAGTAAAGCATATTTTCCAAGATCTTATTGTTGTCTATTCATAGAACTGCAGCTTTCATTTGGACCTGTCACAAATTGCTTGTATGAGAAAGGTTAGAAAAAGGATAGATTTCTTTAACATTTGTTCCTGTAGCTCCAAAGTGTTTTTGTCAAAATGTACTAAAACACAGTCCTTCTTTGCTTTTACATATATTGATTAAAAATAGCAGAAAACTAGAATTTTGATTCAAAATCAAAACCATATTGTTTGGATAACTAATGTTTAATCTAGGAATCCATTTGAGTATTGCAGATTAAGAAATTAAAAGTAATTTAATAAAAATATTGTAAAATGAAAAGGTATGTAGATTCATCTATAGGTATATTGGAAACAATAAACAGACATTAACAAATTCAAATCCCAATACAAAACCCAATGATTAAAAACTATGAACCTGCATTTCAAATGCTGTTTTATTCTAGAGTCTACAGCCACTGATTTAGTGTCAGTTGTCTTCACTTGTCTTGAATGATACACTATTTCCAAAAGTATACACATGGTAATGTTAGGAAATCAAAGTTATAAACACATCACAGACATGCGGCATAGCATTTTTAAAAACACACACATTGATGTCCCTGACATGTCTCTGTGCCCAATTTTCTGCCACTGAACTTCTGACAATACAGGATCTACTGCAGTTTCTTTATAGCTGAGAAATAGAAAAAAATAAAAGAAATGTTTTATAATAGCACAAGAATAGATGGTTACAAACTGGAACAATTGCATGCAAAAAACAACTATATCATCTAGTGTCAAGTTATGAAATTATGCAAGCAAAATGGATAAATATATAAGATTTATATAAGTTATATATCTTAACCATGGACAATCTTTATCATGGTGTTTGTATAACATCTATATTGACAAATTCACCAGTCTAATAACCTAGTAGGTATCTTTCTTACATTGTTTGTCTACTCAGACCCTAGTTTTTGTATAATGATAAACACTGTGGCAGCAATTTTTCAGTTATATAACAGCTAGAAGGTAGCAATCCCATATCATATGGGATGTTGTTGAGCCATTATAATATAAGTGAATACATAAATAATTTTGCATTGCAGAAGATATCTGATACATTTTTTAGGATACTTGCTTCTGGTCTCCTTCATAAAGAATAAATATAGATTTACAAATAGTTTTCTGAAGAAAGTGATAATTACCTGAAGTACAGATGTTGTCTCATATGTCTGTTCTTTCACAAGGTAGTTCAGCAGCAGTACTTTTAGGGTTTTGTTATGACCATGCCCTACCATACAAACAGTATGCCTGAAATCAAAATGAATGTATAATTTAGAAGACAGTTACATTGGTATATATTTTGTTTAAGATAGTCATTAACAATATTAAATTGACTCAGTCTGTAGCATGCTTGACTAAAAATACAGAGGCTGCAAGTTCGAAATCTGGCTGGTGCCTATCCTTTCAGGCATTTGTATATAAAGTCATCTCAATTGAACATTATTGATTCATCTCTCTACAATGGTTAAATATGATTAGGCCTGAATATCATCTTGTGGAAAAGCAGTCAATGACTTGGAAAGTATATTGTGCAGTTGTACTCAGACTGGAGAATTACACTGATTGCCTGATGGCTATGTAAGTGAAATCCAGGTGAAATCCTTACTATGCTCAAATAGATAACACAAGTATTTAAATGTAAAATGAGACCTTTTGATGTGAAAATATGAATAAACAACACATGACTTTGTCTTAGTGGAATTTCATCAAAAAAGTCATGCAGATTTTTTTATCTGTGTTAACAAAGGGATCAATATACTAATTGCATTCTAGCATAAGGAAAAAGTACTCATCTGTAAAAATCTTGTTTTCTCACAATGTTTTCAATTGTTTTCTGAGACAGCATTTCTATTGAGACTAATCAGATTAAGTGTATGTATAGTGATATAGTATATATAGGTGTTTAAGCAACAAGCTAGTATGAATTCCATCCCTGACATAAAAAAATACATATAGTTAACTTAGAGTGAATATCAAACTAATTTCTTACCCTGACCTTGTTTTAGTTTCTTTCTATTTTACATCATACATTAGGAGCTCCATTCATATACATGTTCGGTGGCGATTTCACTGCGTAGTCGTTGTAACAATAAGCCATCAGATCTTTAGAGCCGGCCCGTTGTTTGGAACAAATGGTGGGCAGCGCAGTGTTGACATTGTCAGAAGAGCAACCAACACACGGAGCTACTTAGCTCGATTTCATGGGATATTCAGTTTTAAACATGACAGACATACACCTCAAGAAATTAAAATCGCAAACTGTTCTAATGGTTTTGCACAATTTGTCATTTTATCCGGACGTCCGATCGAAAAGGAGACGTTTTTATTTTGTCCGAGATGTCTGCATCCGAAATAGTTCAACATTTCTACTTCGTGTATTTGACTGTTTTACGCCGAGCTTCGGTGACATCATGCAGATATTGAACCGATGTCGTCTTTTCTCATCCCAGGCAATCGGAAACATTTTCATTTTTTTTGTGTTGATTCTTTAATGTTTGTTTAGTGAGCGTCATTTGTAACGCGCCTTTCGTAACTTTGACATAAACGGCGCTACGGTAAAATGAGCCGAGTGAAATCATACTGCGCAGAAAGATGCGCATAAAAAACTACCGCGAACGTCCTTAAGCAATCTTTTAAGAAACATTTGTCTAAGCATCATTGTTTTTATATCGCCATACGATATTTTCTACTCGAAACCAATCTGATTGAAAGTTGGACACATATATAGGTTTTAGAAGCTTTTTGGCCGTGTGTTGTTATTTTTAGTGCGGCATTATAGTACCTAAACGACTCTACTGTATTTACAAAATGTTTTGGCGTAGTATTATTCCCGATATTGGTTTTTGATTCGTGTTGCGTAAGAAATCGTGATTTTCGCGAGACCGAAGGTTTTTATCATCCTGAGAATGTAACTAAAAGTCCCTAAATTAAACTACATTTAATTTGTTATATACGACTTCCTAGTCAACAGCAAAACCATTTTAGCTATGTCTATTGTTTTAAAAAAAGAAACTAGTTCAAATCCTTTTAATGTATGGATAACAGAGTACTATATATTACAAAATGATTTATCCACGCTTATACCGTATTTGCTCGCTTGGCATGATTTCCCCCATTTTCTGCGGTTTGATTCGCCTGAAAAGCATCGGTATCATCACAAGTACATGATTAGTATTGTCCACCAACATTCACCGTCTGTTGACCTGCCTGATAAGCATGAATTACACGCTGTACTGAGTATCTTAAAATATCCTCGTAGCCATCGGTAATGTTCGACCACGAGGTTCGTCCACGTGCATTATTTGTTAAATGCTGCTAAGCTCACCTGTTGATATATAATGCTTATAGCTATTGTTTATCGGCTGTGTTCGGAAGACTGTCGAGTATTGAATATACCGCGTCATAATTATTCATGCATAGAGGGCAACAGACGGTGAATGTTGGTGGACACTATCATACATGCATTTTCAGAGCATCGTGAGCTAACATTACAACTTGTTGCAATCGACACCAATATGGAGTTGTTTCCTTATGCAGAAACAACCATTGAAATTTACAACTGTACTTATTATACGACGTAAGTATTTAAGATATCATTAGTTCCAATAAAGTCTGTCTGTCTGTCTGTCTGTCTGTCTGTCTGTCTGTCTGTCTGTCTGTCTGTCTGTCTGTCTGTCTGTCTGTCTGTCTGTGTCTGTGTCTGTGTCTGTGTCTGTCCGTCTGTCTGTCTGTCTGTCTGTCTGTCTGTCTGTCTGTCTGTCTGTCTGTCTGTCCTGTCTGTCTGTCTGTCTGTCTGTCTGTCTGTCTGTCTGTCTGTCTGTCTGTCTGTCTGTCTGTCTGTCGTCTGTCGTCTGTCGTCGTCGTCCGTCCGTCCCGTCCGTCCGCGTCCGCCGTCCGTCCGTCCGTCCGTCCGTCCGTCCGTCCGTCCGTCCGACCGACGACCGCCCGCCCGATCGGAATAACGAGAAAAAAATCACAAACATGTCACCTCTATGTCACCTTAATGTTGTACCTCTCATGCTAACTATTTTGATAAAATCCTCTAATGGCAGGTGCGGAGATTGTTTGAAATCCACAGAAATTGAGTGTCAATGGTGTGGAACCAGTTTGACTTGTCAAGAAAACACCTCAATATGTCCGAACAAAACGGTAATTGTTTTCAAGTTCTTCATAACTATTTATTTCATTTTTTGAAATGCCTTTTGTTATGGCATGCCAGTCTCTTTCAAACATAGGTGTTTTTTATAGCAGTATTATAAATCTAAATCCAATTTACAAATGCATATGAGATAGATTTGTACAAAACATATGCAAACAATTTTGTTTTAACTGCTTATTGCAAACCTTTCAAGAAGTCAAATGATTAGAAAACATAAGACAACAATTTAATATCATAATTCCCGTTTTGAATGTTAATATTTTAATAAGTGTGTTACATTTCAACAGTGTATCAGATTGGCACAACGTTCATGTACCAAATACCTGTCTAAATGACATGTGTGTTAATTGGCAAAAGTTCGCCTCATACATTGTATGTATACACATTTATAAGTGTTATCACTCATGATGATTTTTGGAAAAAAACATTTGGTCTCATTGAATAGCCATGCCACATGCACCATTCTCGAAATAGAGAAAATTAGCTCTTTACTAATTAGTATATAGAAACTGTACTGTAAGATCTAATATCAGGTTTTATGTCTTGATTCAACATTAAGGTTGAATAATTCATTACGACAAGAAATAAATGATGACTGTTTTCATTTTCAGACTGGTAAAAATGAATGTCCAAGACTACAAGAATCAGAAATATTTATACCGAATGGAATCACCAAGGAAGTTAACTTAACGGTTGCACACATAGTATGTGTTAAGTTTCTTTTAAAAAAAAACGTGATGTTTATTTAACCAAAATGCAAAGAGGCATGTGTTCTCATCGTAAATCGTTCGTGAAACGTTGTATAAAATGATATTAATCAATTTAATTTCAATTCATTTGTCTATTCAGTAAATTCAGGCATCCGGCCCAATGACATAAGTATATGCATATCTAAAGTAGGATTATTAAGAATTATGTAATAATAGTAAAGGATGAAGATATTCTGTTCGTATCTGACTGTATAGTTCACAGTCATAAAATGCATGTATTTCATCCTCTATTTCCTCTATATCCAATGTCGCTAAGCTATATGGGCAGTGGCGCATATTTCTCGCAAGTGGAAAGTGTCTTCCAATTTCAATTGCCAAATTATGGTTGGAGCATCTTAAGTTCGAAAGTGCCCTTTTTAAGTAAAATGGCAGATGAATATCAAGGTAGCGTTCTACATTAAGCAGGGTTTTAAAGTTTTTGTATTGGTTGCATCAGCCGATTACGATTCAATTTCTTCATACCAAATTTGCTTGAGGCAGTCTGAAATGTGCTCTTTGAATTAAGAGATAAAAATGTTTGTATTTCCTACTTCCTGAATGATCTATATGAAGCCAAAACGATATAAAATATCTTTTATATGGCTGGCCCAGTTTGTTCTTCCTAGATTATGGTGTTATTTAAGACATATTAAGCGGAATAGCATTTTTAAAAATGAAAAAGCAATATCCCAAACGTTAGGTCTTTTTTATTGCTTTTATCTTGGGATCTGATGATTTCATTTTAGACAGACCATTAATGTAGTAGAAGCCCATGCCTAGTACTAGTGGATCCAGGAAAGCCGTAAAATAACTGAAAATTGTTGATACTCCGTTAAACACCATGCAATAACTTAGTGCTAACAAGAGCATCATTTTTCAAGACCGTTCTCGGGCGTAATAAAAACAAATGATGTTATTTATGTATCAACAATGATTTTAACCAAAGAAGGGAAATCATGCCTATTTGTTTTTGTTCATAACTGATGTGAAATGCAATTTTTGTATTGGGGAACACCATATGTAAAAGGTACAACATATTCATTTCAGAATACTGCCCTTAATTATACGTGTGTCGTAGAGCAGAATGGAACAAGTGTTGAGGAGATAACAGCTATGGTAATCAAGGATGGTGTCAAAGTCCCTCTAAACGTGAGTTGGTCATATTCGTTTCTTTTTTGAAAAAGTAGAAAAAAGAAAACAGATTCAGGATATCATAACAAGTAGTTTTTATTAATCAGATGTTCACTATGTATATTATTGCCTTAGTTAAATCATTTTATTCTTATGTTTAGAGGGATACAGCTACGCCATTCCAGACACGTGGGTAATAAATCTTTAAAAATGGCTTATATACACATGTACTATGAGATTGAACAATACTTCTGAGGATTAAATTACAAGCACATCACATTTGCGTGTTATTTGTTCAAACATAATGATTATAGGAGAAGAAACATCAATGCGCATATTTATTTCATTCCAGGTGTCATTTGACATGGATGTTGCTAAAATCAACATATCCCTCTTCTTATTACAAGAATATGGACAGACAAAATCAAAGGTTGAAAACACCATAAATGGTAATTAGCCAAATGTCCCGTTTTCGCATTATAACACGTGTCTTAGGTTGAGCGAGGCCATTTTTGATATGATATGTTGGGTATACTTTCTCTAAAAACAACAACATTTTTGCATGCATGTATGTCTAAGCATATATTGATAGAATACTTGTCTTTGGATCTGTATATAGCAGGCTTATAAAAAAGTTGTCAACGGATCTTTGATATAATCAGTTTCCCATTAGTACAGAACTTTAGTTTCTATTTAAAATTTACATTGTAATTTCATTTGTGTATATTCAGAAAATCGCTGTTATGTCCGTCATTCAATTCTACGAAGGCGATTGTTATAAGTACATTATATACTTTTTGTGATATGCCAGGTAGTATACCCTTGATAAACTATCCATATATCTATATAACAATTGGAAACAGTGACTTATATAAGAAATTTGCTGGAGCCACTGTTTTAATGCCACTTATTCACAGTCACCGTCTACAATTGTGAACGTCTTGGTACCGACTGTACAAAGTGTGGGGCGTTAAATGAAGGTAGATATGAATGTAACTGGTGTCAGAATGATACGTGTGGACATTCATCACGATGCAACCAAACTGAATCATGCCCACTTCCAAAGATTACTGGGGTAAGTGTTTCGGGCGAGCCTTTCAATGAGTTGCAACAAAACCACATTTTAGAATATCGGCATTTTAGGTAGAAATCATTTGCACCGGTACAAACGTCAATATATTAAAAAATATAAGATTTCAAGAAGCGAGGCATGTTGACAAGATTCCTGTGAGTAACGGGTTCTGGTTTACGATCAATATGAGATCTGATATACTAAAAAAGAAAGCAAAATCGAGAGTGATAAATATACGTTTGGAGACATGGTTTCACATTAATTCTAAATGAAAATATTGGCTCAATACAGTTGGTGTAACATCTCATCTGGACATGCGTCTTGTATTCCTTTATTAAAATGGATCAATTCAAAGAATTCCAAAACAAAGGTATGGTGGTAAGAGGTTTTGCATTGAATTTGCAAGGCATCAACCTGCGTAAGAAAGAGTAATTGCTTCCTCTTTTCTGATTTCCATAGGTAGAGTATCGTAGCTTCATACGGTTAAGTTACTGATTATACCCAGATGCTTACCAAATGCCTGCATCACTTATGGGTCATGGTCAGGATATGATTGAAAAACGAGTAATTTGTTCGATTTGCTGTCAAATAGAGAATGTTAAATCAAACGCCAATTACTAACATTTTAAAGGTCTACCCTCCGTCAGGTGGATATGGCGGTGGTACCGAACTGATCATCACAGGCTCTGACTTTGGAACTAACTCTAATCATATACATGATGTTATGGTTGGTATTGAGAGATGTCGCGATATCAAGGTTGTTCAGGCAGATAGTTCTGATTTTGACGCCATTATCAAAGAGTATGTATACATGTATTTATTTGTTCACAGATTAGTTTTATTGTCCATTTTGATATTGAAATGAGCAATCAAATATATCTCTTTCAAGAGAATCTAGATGTAAACACAAGAATTGTATTGTTAACATGATATTCTGTGTGACTGGCTTTCATGATCCAGACTTCTTTTTGTATGTCGCCACTCGCCAAGAACGAGATTTGTGGGTTTTTTCAGCGGTCTCATTTTTGTATGCTTCTTTGTATAACACGTATCACAACAGAAGTGTTTTATTGACACGATGTATGGACGTTGCATGATGGGTATATTAACAAGACAACGTGTTATTATTGCAGGATTCGTTGTCGTCTGTCCTACCATAGCAGTGCAATATACAGAGTTGGGACACAAAACGTAACGTTTTTGTTTGATGGAGTCAAGGTTGGAAATGGCATATACACTTTTCAGGTAAATATATCTATTATATCACAAATACTGAGGATAACTTATGATCGACTGAGTTCTTTATTTTACTCTTGAACTGATCCCAATCAACGAAAGTGTACTAACGCGATCTTATTTTATCTTTGCTATGTTTTGATTTGTTTGTATAAAACGGATTACATATCTTCAACGATACACAATTGGCTGTAACACTAAGGCTATGTCTTGTATCAACTAGTACTCATTTCACTTTATATAGCGGTAATATTATTGATATATGTTGCTGGTTCGAGAGATTGAAGCATATGATAGTAATGGCTTCGCTCCATTGCACTACTTGAACAAGGGGACACATCATGATTATGAAGGCAATCGCAGCATAAATAAAAGGTGGCGACATCTATTGAGCTCAATTTCCATAGAATAAAGAAGTTGTACCGTCGCTTGTATAACTGTTGATAATGGCATTTGCTTCCAATGTCAACTATAAACATACCTTGTGTTGGATGCCAATATCTTTGGGCAATTGAACCATTTTGATGATAAATTTGTTTCAGAATCCTGTTGTGTCAAATATTGAACCTTCATTCGGTGCTGTCATCGGGGGAACATCTGTTACTTTGATTGGAATGCATCTTGGCATAGACCTCGGTCTGCCAATCGTATTGTTTGGTAATTTGGGACTTTGTTCAAATGTATATTATTCAAATCAGACGTAAGTATATTTGGCTACTGTTGCATTTACAGTTTACACTAACTCTGAACGTTATTACTAACAAAACTATCTCATGGTCAGATGGTCGTTCTACTTATCCATATCCAAATAATTCTGGGTTTCATAAGTTTCTTTTTCGTGACATTTTACGGGTTAATATTCAGATTAAAACGCAATAACACTGTTCTCAGGGTTATTATTATTACAATCATATATATAAGGAAACGAGCTTTTATATTTATGCTACCGACTAATCTAAGTACAAACTACAATGTTTCAATATTTCAATTTGTATGTAAGACATAGTAAATTGCATTGGATGTGTACATGGTCATCCGAAAATGTGATGCATATGAAAATCTCAAAATCACTTTTCTTTTAATAGTCAAAACGCTTTCCTTTCTTTAACTGAAACTATCAAAATATGAAATGAAAAACCACATACGTCTGTGGATTTCTTTTTTATTTATCTAACATTAAAACCATCGTTTTCATCTTTATTAATTTATACAGCAAAATCATAGTTAAACTTCTTTTTGTTGTCTAAATGATTTTGTACTATAACTTTAAATTTTTCGTTAATAATATTTTTATCTTACATCACAATTACTGTAACAAATTTGTATCTAACATTAATATCACCAACATATTTCAATCTTAAACCAAATGTCGGTTTTCGTTTGCTATATGATAATTCTTGCAAACATTTTAAGTTTTAAAAAGAACGGTCCGTCTAAAACGTATCTGTCCCCATTATTTTAAATTCTCGTTCGCCTCTTGTTATTTGGAGAAAAAGATCGAAGTTTGTAGATAGTCCTTTTTTTCTATAAAGTGATAAGCAATATGATGAATGACATTCCATTCTTCAGATTGACTTGTGTTACACCACATGTTAGTAGACATATGAATGTTTCACGGGTGAGGTTATTATGGGGTGGATCCCGTTACGATAGCAGTGTATCCTTCCAATACTTACCGACACCAACTATCACCAACGTATCATCTCTATCATCTCTGAAGTCGATAATTAGGTATGTTACATGTACCTTTAAATTGGACAGCACGTTTTTATCAAAATCACTTTAACATCAAATGGTTAATCTAACTGGTTTAAAAAAAAAAAAATTTCGGGGGGGGGGATTAACATGCATCTCAAATGTTATCATACCAGTATATAATATATTATATCTCTCTATTTTACATTCAGTTTTAAAAACATAGATTTATTATGTTTAATTAATGTTAATGTTAACACAGTCACCGTCATATGATTTCCTTTTTGAAGTACACCAATTATTAATTGAAAGCAGATTTGTCTATTATTTGTATAAGAAATTTTACCTGACAATAACTAATGCCTTCAACGCCATTTCTTTCCTCTTTACCCTCTTCGTTTGCATAAAATGTATTACTATACATATATGTTGGCACCTCAGCTTCATATTTACATCTACCATCAAATATCTTATCTTTTTAAAATAGCCTACCTTTAGTTCCAATCGATATAAACATCGTAAATCCGTTTTTGTCTACTATTCTGTTGAATAAAATATGTTGAAACTGCTTAAATATAATACTTTTACAGCGGTGGAACTGCCTTGATTTCAAAAGGAAAAGATCTAAAGAATGCAGCTAAGGTCTATATAACTGTAACATATGCAAAGGAAAAAGAGGTTTGTATACTAGTCTTTACTATATGTTAATATTAAAGATTGGCACGGGTCTTCGATAAAAATATCGTTTTTTACAATAACAAACATATGATATCTTGATAAACGTATGTTTCATTCACATACAAAACTGTTTTGAACAAGGTCGGTGCTTTTAAATTGGCATAAGTATATAGTTCTATTTATAGTATGAATTAAAAATGAATTAAAAACTTCCAAAAAAGTGATATTGAATGACGTCCATAGTTTTTACTAAGATAATCTTTAAGTCGTTACTGTACAGCTTATTACCGTTGTGGATTTGAACCTCTGGTCAATCTATTAATAAAGACGTTACGTAATGAGCTACCACTAATCTCTATACTAGACCATAGTATTCAACCATATATGCAGGGTTATGCCTCCGCGAAAAATACTTCTTTATAGTAATAGAAATTAATAGATAGATATTGACCCAAAATAAAGTTCCAAGACTAAACTAAAGATTGTAAACGGTACATAAATCAATTTTGATAATAAGTGACATGCTTATAAGCTAAGTAAACATTTTATGTACGATTTGCATGTAAATACGAATTCCTCCGTACCACTTTCGTTTTTGCGAGCAATGTCCGACAGTATCATTGAAGCAGTTACTGACAAAACTTGGTCTTTTATAGTTAAATACCATATGCTTTAAGCAGGAAATTGAAAGTAGTCTTAGAATTCGGCTGAATTATCCGAATTCACTTTGTAAACTTGACATTAAGTAAAATGTCTTTTGCTCGCTCACCCTTTTTCCGCATTTTCAATTCCCAGGTCGGTAATCTATAAAAGTAGTACGTTCCAACAATACGCGAAATGGCACAGGTCATTCAGACCGTTGTTTACACAATTAACATTTGGTGTGTTGTTCAAGTTTCAGATGCGTAACGACTAAAATGTATTGGCGGTTGTTCTACCTATGTTTCATGTACACGCCTACAAGTGGATGTCTTCTTACTGTAGTTTTTATGATTTTAAGGGTTTCATTAGATATTAGACTGCAACACGGGTATTTAAATCAATTTTGAATACTTTAAGGAACGAGAGGAAAATCTGCCCCTTTCGTCAAGAAAGCGTATAATTAAGAAAAATCTGGGTTTGTACGTATTTCGTTATACATGGTTCACACCAACGGAGATTTGATGGCGCTTTAAAGCGGCGTGGAAAGCGGAAACAAAGCGTATCAAAGCTTTATTAAAGCGTCCGTGCCGTAACAGATCGTGGGAAATCTTGAACTAAATCTTGACATTCGGCAAAAGCGCCAACATTTTTATACTGTTTAAAAATTTTCGTCGCTCTGTCACGAATTGATTAAAGCGCCAAGAGCGTATCAAAACTTAACAAAGCGTAATAACGCTCAGCAAACTTGACTCAAAGCGTAGGAAAGCTTAAGAGAGCGTGGTTCAAAGCGGGGACCCCAGTCTTCACGGTCTGTCACCACTTGGTACGCTTCGTTAATATGTCTCAAGATGTGCTACAATAGGGCACGAAGATCTGACAGGAGGTCAGACACTTTCATCCAGATCTGACAGGCTTTGTTATCTTTCGTTACGTTTTCATGAGGGATTCGCAGGCTTTTGATACGATTTGAATAAGGCCTGGCTCGCCTTGTTAGGCTTTGCTACGATTGGCAAGCTTCCGCGAGCTCTCCTACGATACCCACACTGTGTCTCTATCCCTATGAATAGTACTGCGACTTGAGTATCACGCATTGCATAGTTTCCAAACAAAGAAATGTATTCTGAACATCAAAATATATTAAAAACGCAAAGATAGGATCCAAGAGGTAAAGATGCAGTAAAGAAGAGCCGGAGAGTGACGCCGAAGTACCCAACACCACCGCCGGCAGTGGGGCCATGCTGGTTCCAGAGCCAGAACAGACACAGTCTCACCCTGCAGTGGACGATCTGACAGGCATCTCACCAGTTCCAGCAGCAGCCACCCGCAAAAAGCGTAGGAACAAACCATGTTACTCTGCAAAACTAACACAGACGCAAAAAGAAGAGGTCATTGACTGGCTAAAAGAGAATCCCGCCATCTATTCGAAGAGAATGACAGATTATGAAGATCCGTATAACAAATAGAAGCTTTGGGAGGACCAAGCTGCTGACAGATGAGCCGCTGTGGGGAAGTCGGCTGAGGGGGCTGAGACAATGGATGACCTATCGGCAACGGACAACTGGTAGTGGGAGGATATGTCCTTCCTCAAAGGCGCATCGAGACTGTGCAAAGCAGAAACGCGGTGAACATCCGTTGAAGAGGTAGAGGGAACATCAGTACCATCCATCGCTACTGGGCCTGCTGTACCCCCACTTACACCAGACATTATATCGTCAGACGCTGGATCAAAGTCCCAGTCTACAGAGCACCCTCTCGGAGACTCTCCACTGATTATCTGTCACAGCTTCCTGGGGAAATCATACGGGGCACATAGATCAAGCTCATGGACGTGCATCACGAGGACAGAAGCGTGCTAAGAGGATGCCTGTAGTAAGTCTTCTAGATGACTTGTGCCACTCTCTCCAAGATATCGTCGAACACCTCAGAGGTGTCAAGCTGCTGTCTTCTTTCTTCAGTGAGGCATGGATTGGTCTAGTAGCTCCTGATAAATGGTCTCCTCCTTCCTGCTGTAGGTCAAGCTCACCTTATATCTAATGTTCTTCCTACCTCTCTTCCACCTCAAAGGCTAAGATGTACTTATACAACAGGGAGACAAACATCATGTCTTCTTCAGATAGGTCATGCTCTGGTACGACAAGAACTTCATGATCTTGTTGTTCTGCCATCGTGTTTTGGCTTCAAAGATGCCACGATTTTGTAGACCTGCTGCATATTTACATAGGCTCTGGGTTAGAATCGGCGTATAATCGGCGATCTCGTTATTTCCCAATGCGCAATAGAGCGTAAAAACCCACAACAGAGCTTGATAAACGGGTTAGAGCCTGATTTAAAGCTTCATGATCGCTGCAAAGCCTAATAAATCTTAATAAAGCTTATCAATACGTGGGGGATCTTGATCAAAGCGTGACGAACCGTACAAACAAGTCGGGAGAAAATTTGTCCTACAAAGCGCCAACCAATTCGTATCAGAGCGTATTCATGTGAGAGCTTATAAGAGCTTATCAGAGCGTAAGAGATCGTAATATTTTTTGAAAAGTAAACAAAATTGACGGCGCTTTCCCCGCTGATTTAAAGCGTATCATTCGCCGTTGGTGTGAACATTATCAAATTGAGGAGTTTGGTCCGTCAACAGTTTCGTATGACGATATGTCAGTTTATATTGCATACGTAAGTCCACTAACTCCTTTATTCACAGTGGTAATTAAGATATTGTGCAACAGTTGTGCATAAGTGATCTTTTTCGTAGTAATGGCTTTAGAATTTTGGTTTATCGCAACGGATATATGGAGTAAAGAAATAGCCACACGTTGTCTAGCCGTATACTACATTTCTTCAATACGGAACAAGCGACCTTTGTATTTTGGGGTATATGAGTTTCGTTTTCCATCGGTCTACCATTTTAACTTAACTTAGGTTATCATAGAGGTAAGCAATTATTTGCATATTTTAGAAAGAAGATTGCATTCCGACATCAGATGTCATATTAGAATGCCCGTTTCCTCGAGCCCCAGTAACAGTTGTTGATGAAATGGAGGAAAATATTGGAAATGATAGAATGATTGGATCAACAACTGACAGCAGCATCACAACCGAAGTCTCAATAAAGATGGATGGATATGTCAAGTCATTTGAAGTGGATTACTACAGGGATCCAACAATTGAAAAATTCCGAGAAACTATAATGATACCTTACTTGGGAAAAAAGAGACTGACTATTAAGGTAAATTAACTGTACGAAGTCTTAATTTTGTCTTCATGGTATTAAGGTGACTTTAAAAGAATATGTGGTAGTTTAGACGATAAGCTAGATTATTAACTGTTTTCTGAAATAGGACAATGTTTGTCTTAAAAAGTCTATGTTGAACGTTCAATACATGTTTTGTTTATAACTACCAATATGAACGAGGGAATGAAGATGGATGACTAAAGAAATCTTTGTTTCAAAGACTTTTATGCCCATTTTCTGGATTTCTTTAACAATACAGAATCGTAAAAGAAGAGGAAAATGTTTATTATATTTGTATGTTCGAACATATGAATGTATACTCATTTAGTATTTCACATCAGTGTAGCTGTTTGCGTATCCTAGATAATAGTTGCATTAACCGTACTTGGTTGGTTGAAGATGTGAACAATTCTTTTTGTATAGGCAATCGCAATGCAACATCATTGATTCGAAGTTACGAAGTTAGTAAGACACGAATCTATCTTACAATAATGATTGACAATTGACCAATTATTGATGTAGAATTCATATCCGCGAAATCAGTTTTGTACAAATTATGTGGAATATATTAAAGCAATATTTACAAAACATCACGTTTCTGACAAAGACTAAAATTGTCAACATTTTTGTTGCTGTACTCAGGATTATAATGGAATTGAAAATATCAATAATGGCTTTAACAGATGATCAAATTGCAAATGTACTTTAATAGTGAAACATGCGCTCAAACATATAGTACAAAAGTAGTTTATAGTACAAAAAATCTAGGTCAAATAAGTGCTTCATTATGCCTACATTTAAAAGAATTATTTCGCATATAACACATAACTACAGAGTATCAAGTAAATTGTAAATTTACATATAATTAGACCTACTGTAAAAGTAAAGGAACTAATAGACAATATTGTTAATACCTGTGAAATAATTCAATATTGATTTCTGACCATGTTAACGTACAGATTAAAAACGAAAACCGAAATGTAGGATACCCCTCTGTTTATCCCAACTGGTGTGGAATACCGAGGCACGGATAAGTGCACAGCCAGGTGCGATATGCCTGAAATATGACACCACAATCCAACCAGCCAACTTATTATACCGGAAATTATTACTTTGGATTAATGCTAAGGTATTTTATGATCCTTCAAGGAACGCTAGAGACACATAGCCAATCCTTCCAGTGCTCCTAAAAGTGGCAATTGCAAAAGGTCATACATGATTGGCAAACGGTTATTCATATTCAGCGGATAACTAGAGTAGGTCATTTGATTAATGTTTTGAGAGGTGAGGATCATTTCTCATCAACAAAATGTTAAACTGTATCACCTAATGGCGTTTTAGGGACATTATCTTAACCTTGCGGCAGGACTCGACGATTACAAGGTTTTGATAAGTGACGAGAACTGTTTGGTGATCGAAGTTACCAGAAGCAACATAACATGTATTCCCCCAGAAGACAACCCCGATAATACCGCGGAAAATTTGGAGGTTGAAGTAAGTAGAGCAAAAGCATTTTGGTACAATAATAATGTTACCAACACTTATTAGTAAGTAATGTCTTAAAGGTATGTTGATATGCATTTAATGGCGTCATTATATCATTATGAAACCGAAGCCTAGTGAAAATTAGAGTCTATTTGTATGACATGATCTTTAGGTTGCAGAATTAAAACACCTGGTCAAAGTTAAAAAAAAAGTTTATTGCTGTCAATAAAGGTCATTGGCCCACAATACATCATACAATTAATAGAAATATTATAAACAAATAGTTATGTCCCTAAACAAATTAAGTGGTAGAAAATATTGTTAAACATGTTGATTTGTAAAACACATTGAAGTATAAAACATTTTACTTTTATGCAGATTGTAGTGAAATGTATTTTATATGCATTACAGCAGATACAAGTTTTGCAATCTTACGGATAACGACAGCATTGGTATTAAACATAAGACTATAGAAATGCTGAATGTCACTTCCTTCACTATACCAAGTTTATAGAAGATTTTGTCTTTCTAAACTGTACCTGACACAGTGGAAGAAAGCATGATACTCACTTTCGACAGTTAAGGATCCGTTGTGCAAAAAACAGAAATGACAAGTCCTATTTTCTTTGTCAATGTTGAAGTGTCTACCCAATTCAATATTAAATTTGTGACTTGAACACCGAAATCTTGCTAAGGCTTTTCATAGATGCGGAGAAAAATCTATACATAGATATTTCTCCGGATCTCACCAAGAACAAAAATGCCGGTAAAGTTCACATATTGAAGAAGTATCTATCATGTTTTTCAATGTCTGTATTGAACAGTCTGATATTCTTGTTTTGAATTGTACAATCAAATTATCAATATTGCCAATATCTTGGTAAAACCATGCGTATGCAAAACAATGCAAACTAAGATTTTTTTACACGGGAAGCACAGTTAATCCTACCAATTGCATCATGAGATTTAAGCATATTATAACATTGTTTAGGTTTACGGTTGTTGGCAATTCGCAACAGGTTACACCAATATTCAATCACATTTGTGTTGTAAATAACATACATAGGCTTTCTTCCACATTCACTTAAAACAATACTATTATTGACAGAATTTACACCTAAAGACGAACGACAGTACTGTAAATGAACGTTTTCGATTATTTCAGAATATCCTATACCACAAATTTCAGCCCCGAAAGTAAGTATAGGGGAAACCATAGTATCAAACAGTTTGAAATACTCATTATATGAAAAATAGCCAAAATTGTATTGATACTTTTTTATTGAAAATATAGCTTTTTTGGCTTGGCACACTACTTTCTTTTTGGCAGCTGTCCATACTAATTTAGGTGTGAACAGAATTCCCATATACTTGTAAAATGAAGTTGTGCTGATAATTTTGCAGCTCATATGCTCTCAAAGGACCACCATTTCTAAAAACAATTTGTTCTGTTTTCTTCATATTGATATTTAAACTATTATCTTGACAAAAAAACAAATAATGTATTTAGTTGCTGTTGCAAATTGTTAGCAGTGTCTGCACAATGAGCAACATCATCGGCATAAAGCAAACAAGGCATTGGGTCTATTTCTGTTGAAAATAATATACCACGACAACTTTTACGAATGAAGTTAGACAACTATTGCATGAACAAATTAAATAGTATTGGATTGGTTATGTCCCCTTGTCTCACACCAATTTTACACATGAATGGCTGTGACAGCTTGTAACCTACACGTAGATATGATTTTATGTTAGAATACATGAATGAAAGAATATTAAACATTTGTTCATTGAGACCTTTACGTAACCATACATTGAAAAGTTTTGTATGCACTATAGAATCAAATGCCTTTTGAAAATCGATAAATAAAACGTAAAAACGACCACTATTCCTAGAAATATATATTTCTGTATCATACTTTGTAATGTAAAGATATTGTCAATATGACAGAGTGACCGGCACGGAAACCTGCTTGGCTTTCGTCTATAAGATCATAGTTTTCAACCCATCTGTATATATCCTATCAGTAATGATGCTTGAAAAGATTTTTTACGGTATATTAACTAAAGATATACATCTATAATTAGATGGATCTCACGCTCTCACACAAAGGATGGGGAATTTGCCCTGAGTTGAGTATCTCGTTGAATAATAAAACAAGAAAAGGAACAATTGCATTACAAGTATTTCTATAAAATTCAGCAGGAATGCCATCTTTACCAGATGATTTACCATTTTTCAATGTAATGATACTAGTTTTTACTTCATCCAATGAAATCGGAGCATTTAGTAATAGATCGATGTCTAAATTGTCGCCAATCTCAACAGAAGAAATGGGTAACTGCTCATTTTTATGAAGTAAATTTTTAAATTGATCAACCCATTTAGACAAATTGAGAAATGACACTAATTCTGGTCTCGGGTTACATGGATATTGACTTTTTAAGAGTTTCCAAAACTCAACTGGGTTGTGTCGGCTTTTTATTAAATATTCAATTTTTTGAAAGTCAGATTAATGCAAACCACAAATCCCTTGTCCTTTGTTATATTTATGGAAACAATCTTATTGAATGCAAGGCAAAATCAGATTACAAGCACAGACCACAGAAACAACGTACATTATGAGTAGTGTCCACTAATTCTTTTTCAGAATATATACTCGTAATAATGTTAAATGTCTTTTGTCTCTTCCATAGTATTGTCTATGAATCTTTTACTCGTATAACAATACCTTCTGATGATCGGTCTAATCGCACGGAAATGTCGTAATATCTATAACGGAGATAGCTAAAATCTTCGTACAACAATTTAAAATAACAACTAATACTTCAAGAGACTTGACTAGATTTGGTTCAGTAAAGATGTTTTGAATACAAGTCAGTCAATTTTATCTGAGGTATTTAACCTAAAGCATGGTGTCTTCCATTTCGATTTACTTTTAAGCCACCGAATAGGCCATATAACATTTAATTATCTATCAATTATGTCCTACTACACATATCAACCTCTCTTTGACTTGTCCTTAATTTTGTTTTCCCCACTATTCATGTCCACAGGTCCAACTGGGAAATCTCAAACAAGCTGTTGGATATGTGAGGTATGAGGCAAAGGGTGTTTCGACTGATACTGACAACGCACAGTACACGTTAGGGATAGTGTTATCAGGTGTAGGCGTGGTCCTGTTTATTGCCATCATTGTTGGTAAGTATTTCAATATGATTCTTTATGTTCGGTTGGCCTCGGATCCTGGTCCGTGCGTGTACCCTGCATAAGGGGTATATGCAAGGGCTAGGACCCTATGTAATTTATTGTTAGGCGTATATCTTCCAGTATTTTGGGAATGTGAATTGGTGAGGGGCTGGTGAAATGTATAGGTTACATGAATGGACATAATACAACTGGATTGATCTGCACTAAGCTATATCAAATTGTCACTATTCTCTTCATCATCATTGGTAAGAATTTTGATAGTTTAATATGTATTAATTTAATGATTCATGGGGAATAAGCGAAAATGCATTCGCATCAAGCTACAATTCCTCCTTTGTTTCATTTTGATCTTGATTTATTTGAAAACTCGGTAATATATGGGATGCCAGATATTTAAGAAGATTGTGTGTAATATTGTGATTTATACGTATTTATATAAGCAGAACGGTTAGTTCAGGAAATATGATGGTAACCAAAATAACTCACATTGCCTATTAACGGTTTGTAACTTAACTTGTATTTAAGCGATTAATTACTTTTTCTTTCGTCTACGTGTCATTTGATTTCAATATTTAAACCTATACAAGTACCAGTCTCTGATAAAATATATTCGGCCAAAGACACCATTTCATGGTATATAAACGTATATGATGAATTCCATTATAGGTGTTGTCTTGTTCTGTTATAAGTACAGACGTGCCAAGGCAAGAATCCCCAAGATAAAGATGCGAAAAAGAAAAAAGTCTGATGAACAAAATGAAATGAGTAAGACTTATCTCTGTCTATGTTTGTAAAGCAATACATGTGTGTCCAGTTACTTATTAATCCAATCATTGTTCAAACACTCTGTATGTCTATCTGTTTCAATTTATGTCGATTACTCAGTCACTTTATACCTATCTTTTTATATATTTTCATTTGTTAACCCTTTACGGTATATAGCGCCGTTCGCCGCCTTATCGATTACCGCATGAAACGCTTTTCGCCGTTATACCTATTACCGTATAAAACCTATTTTGACGTTCTATCGATGGCCGCATAGAACGCTTTTTGACAGCTGAAAAATTGATTCAACTTTAACCCTTAATTACACAAATAAACGCACACGTCACTTTCTCCAAATTTCATTTCCCTTATAAATGAATATGTTTTCTTCCATTTCCGATAATAAAATCATAGGGTCAAAGTTTAAACTTTTGCTCTAAAGAGAATCTTTTGATAATGGTCCCACGACACCGTTCTGAAAAAGACGCTATCAAATTGAGATGAAGGGAATTCAAATTATCAACCCAATTTATATGAGAGGCCTTCAATATCCGGTCATAAAAGATCAAAACAATGCCGATTTGTAACGACTCGATAAGGAGTTCATGCAATTCTTTAGAAAATTAACATATTTCTAAAAATACTATCCAATTAAAATGAAAGCGAGCATACGGCACGCGACCCGTAAAGGATGTTTATGAAACGGAGCTGTTGTTCACAGTTGAAAGACGAATAAAAATAAAGCAGTCGAATAACGGCCGTTATAAAGACGGCTACTTTTAAATATTGTGTCAATTTTGGTGCTTCCGATCACAGGTCAGACATCAATGTAGATTCAGAGCAGTCATTTGATCGGTCTTTCGAGCATGAAGATGATGAAATGCTGATAAATCTTACCAATTAGCGGACAATCATTTTAGATCATTTCTCCGACTTTGACTACAATAACGAGCTTTTGGTAGATTCATCAGCCATGTACACATAATTACGGTAATATAAGCATGTTTCGTTGTCATTATGAATTGATTTTTACAGTTTTACATGTATTAGAGGACCAGGTTTGACTACTTTATGAAGCAATATTGCGTTGAAAAACTTTTTTTTTTAATTTGGAAACGGTTTTAATGGAAGTGGAAGTAAAACGATTCAGTTTTGTTGAGAAATATACAAAAACAAAGTATGTATCTCCATCATGAATTGCATTTTTTGTCAACAAAATTCCTTGCAATTGGTGACAAAACAGAAAAACAAATTAGGGATCTCTCAGGGGGAACACATACGTCATTTTATTACTTTATATTTTGTATAATTCACACCGCAATATACAGTTTCATTGTTTGTCTAGTTGTCTACACCTTAATCTTGATATATATGTATCACTAAAAAAAGAAAAAACATCAACTTAAAGGAAATTTTGTTCTCGTCATCCTTTATTCTCTGTGAAAATCGATTGGATTAACAAAAATTGCATTAATTTTGATTTGATTAACAGTACCCAATCAGTGACAATTATCGGAGATAATCCTGTGCAAATAGGTACCTAGTGTGACTGATTATGTATGCGTTAATGATCTCCGATAATCGGATGGTTTATACCTATGGTGACAATGATTAGCCTTATCTCTATACCTTAAAGGGTTAATGAAAAAATGAATGGCTTTGTTTTCTCGTATCTCTCACTCTTTGTATGTTTATATGTCTGTCAGCCAGTCAGTCAGCCAGTCCCACTATGTGTAACTTTCAATTCTCTTTGTGTCTCTGTCTTGCGTGTGCCTGATCTTTGTCTTTGACATTTCATGTGTTTTATTTGCTTGATATTCCTCTGTCTTTCTAATCGCATATCTGTCTCCAAGGATATGTGAGTATCTACGCATAATGAAATGAAGATATTTTTTATTAATAGGTACATCCCGATCGCAGACCAAGCCTGATAATCATTCAAACGCTCACAATGTCGTCGAGCGTTCAGACTACATGGACCTTGACGAAAATCGCGGTCGACCTATTTACCAGGATCTTGATCACCATGGCTACGATAACCTAGATGTGTCTGATTACCAGGAACTTGATCAAAGACAGGACCACGACAGCCATGTATACACAGGGCTTGGATAGATACAGAATGGTAATTGTCAAAACTGACGCAATATGGAGATATGGTTGTGATAAACTTGGAGAAGACAAAGATGAACATTTTGAAAATCCATTTCCTTTTTTTAGATGAATTAACAGTAATCCCAATCAATAAACCTGCTTCGGTCAACATACATGTTTGCTATGATATGACCCTTGGTGTTGCTGTATCATACAATCAATCCCTCATGATCGTTCAATGATTTCAATGCATTACTGTTGTTATGATAACAAGTGTATGTTGTCATCCATCAGAGAGGTTCATAAGGAACCAGAAAACCGACTGAAACGTAAGTCTTTTGTAAAATCTTTTTGTTAACAAATTGGTTTTAAAGGCATACAATAACTAAATCGTCAGCACCTTGGTATAAGACAGGTGAAAACAATTGATTTACAAATGATATAACCATTGGTTTGATTAAACAAATGCCAAGAGATGCTTAGCCATAATTATACTCATGATATAACAGTCTGTATGAATCATGATGATTCTGGTTTTAGATGCGTTGAATAGACCTTTCGCCCCTAATTAATCAACGAAATGTATCAGTAACGGTCGCCACGGTATTTATACATAATAACCATACAAAATAGTTAAGGGCCAAACCTGACAGACAGATTGAATGAGGGTGATTAAAGATGATAAAGAAAAGCACACAAGGAGATCAGTACAAGACATCGATAACGTGCATTTAACTGTACTACAAACATTTGTTTTTGATTTTTTTTTCATGATAACACCATCATTGATACAAGTACTCCAAACTTGATTTATTCACTCTCGATTCTGTATATATTTTGATACTCTATAGGTTTATGTATTTAGAGTTGCCTATCGGCCAAACGTGGCTTCAGAATGTTATATATCAACTATGTTACTGTAAAATAATCTTTCATGTATATGTTTTGCTTTAAAAGACTATTAGTTCATTATTTTGTGATGTCGGTTGGTAGTATTTTAAAGAATAATTTTAAATGTATTAAGACAATTTCACTGTGGATCGCTTAAGGTTAGATATTCATTTCAAAAAGGAATATTTCATAGAATGTCACAAGGGGTTGTTCGCTCCTATAATAAACGACACTTTGTCGGGGAATCAACTTATTTTTAGCAAAAGCCTGACGATTCATCTTAATGATGACTATTTTAAAATCCTACATGCAAAGCAATAACACATTACAATATCAAAATATATACAACTGATACCTACATACCACGTACGTGACCGGATGTTTTTATAAATGGTTTCTTTTATATAATCTAAAAATAAACGATGTATGCTGAAAATAGAAAAACGATTGTCAATTAGATTCAACTCCCAAATATTCCTACTCATGTGAAATACTTTTGATAAAAAATAATCCACAGGGCTCCGTTATAGTGAACCACATCGTATGGTTTTGTACATAAACTCACACCTAAATACTGCTATGTTATGCCTTTGAGATCGTAAGTAGGTAATCCGTTTATGCTTTCATTCTGATTACATACATGAAATACTCTAGTGGTCTAGTTTCCAATTTTTACATGACCTGCTTTGTTTCTTTTGAGGGAAATCGTGCTTCAAAAGAGACCATGACTTCTTGAGACTACAGAAAGTTGTCGATGTAAAGATGCATACAGTAGTACTTTGAAACAGATACACTTGGTTGTTTAAGTGAATAATTAGGTACAAACATTTGTCAAACGTTAAAACATCAAAATACAATGTGCCTGTATAGGAACATAATACGTGTTTACGAATGCTATAGCTTACTTCTCTGCTTATATTCAAATTTAGTTGACTTGTGTCTTTTACTTGTGTCTGTGTTTGTATTGGTGTAGTTTGCGTGTGTCTGGACTTATTCTGTTGTTGTTTGTTTGTGTTCCTTTCCAGTGCGTACATCCTGTGCATGATTAAAAGGCAGAGTTTACTCACGAATCAGGAAAGTCGCTTAATTTAGTTATCTTCAGTCGGTAAATAAAGTATCGTTTAGTGTTTCAGAATGCAGGTTTTAATCCAGTGCCTATGTCTATATTACATAATCCATTGTTAACAATGTTGTTCATTGCTTTACCATGCATGCATGTTTGTGTCGTTTTTGTTTTTGTTCTTTTCTATCCCGTATTCAAGAGGAAACAGTTTGATTAAGAAAATTTTGTTTTTGTGTAGTACAAAACTATGTTGACGAGATAGGATAGGGATAATGCCGTGTCAGTAAATTTAAGGTTTTAAGACGGCCTATCTGAGACTAACAAATACAAGGCTTGATGCTCTGAAGAGTCTTCCCAAAAGGTTCACCAACAAGACAAGTGGCGCATTAGGACTCGAACCCGGGATCCCCGATTTGCAACCCCGCCACATGAACCAGTTTGGTCCCGTCAACACAAAGACGTTACTCGTTTTAATTTTTATCATCACGTCAAGATTAGATAGATATAGTTCTTTAACCTGCTCCATACGGATCTATGTAGACACCATATTTATTACATAGAAGAGCTTGTCTATCTTGTGACAATTCCCTTAGTTAGCCGGGAAATTATTTTGCATGGCCATCCTAATATACCGGTTGTGTTATTGAGATGAGAGACAGGCATTTAAATGTAAACACAAGATATGTTCATGTAATTCGGTATGCAAAACTTTATACGTCTACCAAAACAGGATTTATAGTAAACTGACTATTCGTTCTTAACTGTGTTTAATCATTGTGAGTTTTTGTATGAAATAAAGAAATGTACAAATTCGTAAACATGTGTCGGTTTATGTATCCGTTTATGAATGTATCCATCAACTCAACTGGTTTACATAGACACCAAACATATGCAAAGTTCGTTGCTTAGTCCATGCCCTTTCTCAATTATATATGACTAAACGCTAGTGGGTTGTTGTCCTCTTAACCAACGGTCTGTACATTTTAGATAAATACTATTGTATCAAAAGATATCCCCGCTCTTTATTTCCATTATCAATTCGCTTAAAACACTTCATTTACCATGGCACACGATCTACCCGTCTAATCGATTCATTGAAAGTTCTTTAAAGTACTGTGAAATAATCTTATCACAAAATGACAGATTCTTTGAGAGTCGCATTGTGACTTAAATATAATTGAAAGTGGCAGACAACTCAAATTGGATATAATGCAGTTACTACATAATTACATGGCAGCATTCTTAATGGGTTGGGATTACGAAACATGTATGAAAGCTGATATTATAGTTAAGATAGGTGTGTGTAACCTTTTAAGTGACACTTTAAACCCCAATCATTCCTTCCTCTATTAACGCAAGTATTGACGGAAATATCCCATCCATTCGTACAGCTATTCATTTTTTGAAGGTTCTTTCGCCACATGTATGCCGTTAGATTTAGTAGTTATTGATTGATATCTTGCTAGGTTCCGGTCGTTCTTTCAGAAATTCCATACATTTCACAGTATCTGTGGTGATTTGGGTGTGAACGACGGAAACTCGAGATAGGTAGTACGAACTTCGCTTCCTAACAGCAGTTTCCATTCAATTTGGAGACTTAATAATGAAATTAAAACGATATAGAAATCCTACAGAAGGACCAGTGAATGTAACGGGGTTTCTTTGTCGTTTAGCTTTACACCTATATTTTCATCCAATGTAAATGCGTCAATTTAAATTTGGTTTGTTTTCAATAAACTACACTATCTGGGCTCTATTAGACCTTCACTCTGGTATTACGCATACGCATGAATAGGTAGTTTTATACTCCACAACAAAATTAATATTCGCCTGTACCGTAGTGATTGAAATATCGCCGTGACGTCACGCGGAGAATTTAGGACCATTTGAGCTCCTTATGACACAATGTTAAAACAATGTGATTCAATGAGAAACCGCTTGTCGCGAGCAATTCCCCGTTTTTGTCACAATGTTTGAAAAAACTGTAAGATAGAAATATATATTGAAAAGGAATAACAAATATCTTTTATGCCATTCACCGATCATTAACGGAGAGGCGTGATTTGCCTGTGTACACTATCCCTCTTTCCGTTGGGTTTTTGTATCGCTTATATTTCAATTTTTAGCCTCAACCCAATAGTTAAATTTCACTATTTAGCCTCTAGCTAACACTTATATTTCACTTTTTAGCCTCTAGTTAATACTTAAATTTCACTATTTAGCCTCTATCTAATAATTATATTTCACTATTCAGCCTCTAAACAACTTACTGTTTGACCTGCATTTCCATTGAGCATTCTATCGTACACTGGTAAGCCACACCTCTCTGGCTATGAAGGCGAATGGCGTAAAACTACTGCTTTGTACTTTGAAGAACTAAATATACAAAGCCTTCTGCAGCTGTCAATCGCCAATCGGAACTACTCGGGTATTTCCGTGAGCTGTGAAATACACCTCGGATACAAGTGTAGGGTTACAATTTTTCGGGTAAATCGGCATCCGCCGATGAACACCTTTTCTAAGCGTGCATGTTAAGTAGTTCAATGTGTATGGAAGTGTTGGACATCCGTTTTAATCACTTTTGATCAGTAACTCATACCAAATGGCGAACTTGTTGTTGTGACATATATACTTGTTTCCTCAATCAAATTTAACGACTTTTTGGATTTTACAGTCAAGATTTTTTTTAGAACGAAAGAAAGTGACGTCATTCTCGCGGGAAACAATATGGCGTCATCCCTATAATTTCAGAGGTGTTTTCTATTGGATAAACCCGATGTGTTCAGATTGGTCAATCGGTTGTCAAAAATCTACAATACCATATTTGGATGAAGAAAACTGAACTATCCAGTGACGTAGATTAAGTCGTCATTTCTTACGTCGTATAATAGCTGTTCTCAGTCGCCATCACCCGAGAAAAATTGATTTAAAGACACATAAAAGGAGAAAAGTATAAATAAGTTATTAAAAAAATATATGGAGTTCTTTTATCATTTTCATAAAAGTCCTGAGAATTAATTTACGAATGCATTCAGACCCTATTAAAAAGACTTCTTTATCATAAGTTATTTTGTGCTTGAAATATAGTAGGCTCCGAATTAATCATGTTTATCAACAACCTGTTTGTTAACATATTCAAAATAACAAATTCTGATTGGTCTGTTCAAACATTTGTGTATCAACTGTTAATGTCAGGGGTGAAGAATCACACAATTAAACTGGTTAATCTGGATTATTTCTTGTTCGCTTTCACGTTGAAGTTGTGCTGATGGGGTTATTTGGTGATAACTATTTGAATCTTACCAATTAATATAGTTTGATATATCTTTGATCTCCTTTTATGTGCCTTTAACCTTTTATATAACGGTTTCACTGGACAACTTCCCATTCAGGCGCATAGCTGCCATTCGCGAATACGCGGCTAAATCCTTATGATTTTGACACAATCATAAAAAAAAAAATGTTTTAAACTCCCAAAATCTACTTCATGGCACCATTGGTGCATGGAAAGAGCGTCGGACTCTTGTTCCGAGGGTCCCGGGTTCGAATCCCCGTTATGCGGGTTGAAAATTTCCCAGAATAACCCACAAAGCGGCGCGATTAATGGTTTAGTATCCAGGAAGAACTCATCGTGAGTGGCTTTGAACAAGCTTTAAGCTTCCTTCACAATCGATGTTATACAAATACGGTGATTTATTTTATAAAACCATGGTGCGATTATGTCATTAATGACCCTGAAATCGCCTATAATGCATCAGATTGCACCGTTATTTCTAAAAAAAATTCGGATGAGCAAGCCCCCGGACCCCCTTGCTTAATCCTGATACACATCTATGGAGGGCTAGCTATGTGCCTGTCATTCCCTCATTGTATAAGATGGCAAAAGGGATGCATTTGACATACAGGCAGTGTATGTCTCGGAATAGATTATGGGAGTTTTGTTGATCAATGATTTAGACTAGTTTAGTGTTTAACCCATTGCTCCCTAAATATTAATGTTTTCGCACCTACAGAAGAAGACTTAAAGAACCTTTGTGACAAAAGATGTAATTGCTCGTTACGAGTAATTTCTCCATTTGTCACATTATTTTCTTCTAGCTTTCAAAGACAAACTGTCATTTTTCATAATTCATGTGTTGTCTGCTGATGCTTTCAATTTGGACCCGTCCCAAAATTCTGTGTAGGGTAATGGGTTAAAATAGTTAAGTTTCATTTTTTTAACAACGTTGTAAGGATAAAGGATTAAACCCTTTAAACCAGATATCTGTAATTCTTTTGTTTTAAATTTCTGTTTCATACAGCTTTTGAGAACATTGTGATCAAAGGGATATTGCTCGCGACAAGCGAATTCTCGTTTTATCAAATTGTTTTAACATTGTGTCATAAAGAGCTCAAATGGCTCTAAATCCTCAGCTTGAAGTCACAGCGATCTTTCCATCGCTATGTGTACAGTACATGTGACTATTAATTTGCAGGTGGAGCCTAAAACTACGTTATGCCCATGCGTAATTCCAGTGTAATAGTCTTATAGAGCCCAAATAGGCCACTCGGAAAGGAAATTTATGAAAAAGAATAAAGAGTCGTCTGGTGCAATGAACCAACATAAATCGCGTGCAGATATGTAAACGTTGCGATAGGACGGTAGCAGGAAGTGTTAACGCCCACCTGCTATGTATCTTGTGCGAAATTCAATATCTTCAAAACAAGCGAGGTACTTGTTTATCTTTAGCAATCCTTTATAGAACAAACATGACAAAGTGTTTTAAACTGACTATCTCACAGATTAGAGTTTTAACTTTTCAAAATGAATTATCTTCTACCGATAAAATGTTAACTAGGATTTCTAAAGTGTCCTTTTTGGCAGTTTAACACACACGTTTATAACCGTATTGAAAATATATAGATCATTTGTAATGAAGAAATAATAAACCGTTATAAACGGGTTTATTTTGCAAGCAACAGACTAAACTTAAAATAAGAGGTGCTATTTTAGATACCATCGTTACGTAGGTTTTCGGAAACGTTATACCGCTCTTGTTATATAACGTTGGAAGGTACGCGAGAAGAAGTCCCTGCGTTTACTTATAAACTGGCTTTTCCAATGAAGCCCTGACAGGCGCAAATGTTCGCAGCACACTTTTTAACGAGTTACTCAGCAACTTAGAAGGAGAGAAATTGAAAACCGTCTTTGGTTTAGTGACAATGATTGTTAAATTCTAATACTAAGATTTTGCTCCCAAACCACAGATTTCTGAGTTAGTCCCATAAATCGTTATACCATAGAGCGTGATTCTAGAACAAAAACAATGACAGATGTCTCTTATTGACAGTTAAAAAAGTTGTTAAATGAAACGTTTGCATAAAAAAAAAGTGCAAATAGAATAAATGTATTAACAAACCAAAACTTGATTGGTTTCTTCGATTTGGAGGAAATAATTTTAACTTTCTCTTATTCTTTTATTGTCTGTTACAAAGTTGTGTATGGGATATATATGGATGCATGTGCGTACGCACGCCGATTTCCAGACCCACATTCTTGTAGTTGGGGTTGCGCGTACAAATTGTTGTAGCATGAGAATAGGTTCATGCTAGTGTGTACGCATGTATTTTGGTACCCATTGAATCTGTGTCAGATAATAATAGGGCAATAAGCCTTCAAGACATGATGTTAACCCATGGTGTGAGATCTCTATGCACTCTCGTATTACTATAGTTTGAACTTTGAGTGTTATCAATCGTTTTCGAATCAATAGGGTAATCTAAATAGGTCAGTAGGTAGCAGTGTGTCAAATATTTGATGAAATAAATGTCATACGACCTCGCCGCCTAAACAAAAGGCTTGTGTAAGAACAACCTGCCTTCCTTTATCTTTTGATTTAAACATATATTTTCGAATAGCATAAACATTTAAACATTTAAATCAAATTATCAAACGGTAACATTGTAGTTACTCTCTCTCTCTCTCTCTCCCCCCCCCCCCCACAAAAAAATGGTTTGTCGAACTTTGGAGGTAATAGCAGACAGGTGGTAGTTATAATTTTTAACATGTTTGAGCCTCTACGGCCTTTATACCATATGGACAAAATTCCGAAGCTGGTTATAGTTAAGATCTTCTTTTATCAAAATGTTTTCATAAATCGTCTGGTTTAATTATAAGCGTGTCATTGAGTTGATATAAAGAAAGGGGTAACACCCAGCAAACAGGAAGTTTTGAACGGTTTAGCGTTTTGAAGAATTATGAGTATACTATTAGACTACTATACAGTTTAAGGCTGTATTGCATACACATTTAAACGTATATCTGCGTTTTACCGGTGTATTTACAGTGGACTTCTTAACGATCTAGACCAGTATACCCGATAAAAGTCGGATTGACGCGGTCTGCATGGTACGTTATGTTCTTTGTTTGATATATTCAAAAATAAAACTCACAGTTTTTAAAATAGTTTCATCCTACTGTCTGCAGTGCTTTAAGATGACCGAGCGGATCATTACAGTCTATGATTAACCCGCGTGGATGTGATTTATGATCATCGGTCTAATTTGAAAAGAAGAGGAGGCGATTACTTAAGCAAATGGAATCGCTCTGTTGGATGGGGTTTAAAACTGTTGTGGGAAAATGTGCGACTAGATAATATTGAGGGCTTAACACGGTTTTACAACAAGGTTTGGACAAGACAAAACAGGAGAAATGTAACTAGCTAGGCACCATACATTATTTTATTAGTACTATAATAAACGTATCTATCATCGGACTACAGTGAAGCCTCGTTTATCCGGTCCCCGATTATCCGGATGTCTCGCAATCCGAACGAAATTGTAAGGGAACGGAATTATTCGACCAGTCTGTTGCAGACGACTTTTGAAAACATTGTGGGTAAAGGAGAAATTGCTCGTAACGAGCAATTCCTCCTTTTCCCACAATGTTTTCTGCCATATCAGAAGATTATTTTTGAATTTCATCACGTTTTGAAATGTCGTCTGCAAACTCTTTCAATTTGGGACGGCCGACAATTTGGCGTTTGCTAAAGGGTTAAAAGTATACTCGTGCATACAGACCGTTTATGACTTATGTGTATAAGAACATGCGCTACTTCATTAGTCCGGATGATTCGGTAATCCGGACATTTTTTGGGGAACGGACGTGTTCGGATTAACGAGACATCACTGTATACGTCATCGTATCATTGAAAGGGGCTAATTTGGTTCGAAACTGTGGTATAATACTATGGCTATTATTATATCATCGTGCCTAAAGCGATATGATAGCACAATGTGTTGAAAACACGTGATACTGTGATTTAATGGTGTTTGTTAATAGAACAGAAAATTTGGAAAATTAAGGTAAAATTTGGAAACAATGCTGTTTGTGTATTGTTGTTTGAAATACAATTAAAGGGGGTTATCGAAAGCATGATTAATTTAAGAAGCGTCGATCTATCTAAGTATATACATTATAAAACCAGCACGAGACGTTCTTAAGTACTCGCCCTTATTTGAAAAGGTTTTCCATTGACATAATTGAGGTTGAATGCAAATTATTAACGAATTAGTTCATTTCTAGTTACTCTTCTGTACGAATTGCCATGCCAAACGTCTATTAAACATCTAGTCTTACTGCCACTAATGAAATATGACTTGTCTTAAAAGTGTTCTTGATTTTCTCAGGTTCTGCTTCAAGATGTACTTCTTGATGTCGATACTGGTCGTGACTTTGTCCTGTGGACAAACATCTGCAGTCGTTGATAAGCGATTCCCAACCAACAGAAATGGGGACAAGATGACCAATGTGGTGGAGACAGATGGCTTCCTTTTTGTTGCTGAAAATGGAATCTTGCATCAGTTGGATTTAGGGTTATCATCTATCAAGAGTTTCAACACGTGTGCAAGTGATAATTGTAATAACATTAACAAAGTCCTAGCCGTGTCTGGGGGTTTGCTTGTACTATGTGGTACCGGAAACAATGGCGTGTGCCAAGCATTCGAAGACGACGAAGTGAAATACAGCAGTTCTAGTGACAGTTCTGATTCGAATTACCTGACCGTCTCTACAAATATCAGCACACCAGTAGTTGGCATTGCATTTGAAGGGCAATTTTATTTGGGTCGTGGTATGAAGAATGAAGATGGTAGAACTTATAGACATTATATTACCAGAACTCGCATAGCTGACAACTTCGAAAATACAGGATCTGTTTACATATCTGGGGGAGATTACCCTGTTTACTTCAAATATGTTTTCGAACATAACAGATCTATCTCCTTTCTAACAAATCAAAGAGACAACCTGGCACCAAACAAAATGGTTTCGAAATTGATCCGTATCAATGTAGATGAGCCGTATGGTGCCAACAGGAATTTGTCATACACTGAAACAGTTTTAATCTGTCAGGCGGGTGGGGATGACTACAGCTTGCTACAAGATGGGGCCTATCTACCGGCTAAAGGTGTTCTTGTGGCCGCTTTCTCAAAAGAAGATAATCCAGAAAATCCGCTTTCCAATAGTGCTGTGTGTGTCTACATCATCGGGGCGTTGGGCACTGTAGTGCATGTAAGTAGACCTACTTGAATTAGCATTATTTGAGGCATATTTTCTTATTGACCGCCTTAGTTTGATTGTAGAACATGTATTATAGATGCACAAAATGTTTGTTCATGTCTCTACAAAAAATTCCTAAATGGCTAATTATCCCTTGTATATTAAAGTATACACCGTTAAATGAATTGTTTTAATCAGATTGAAAATGTTGACATTTAAGTCACTTTGAAGGAATTTGTTAACGTACTGGCAAAGTACAAAAGGTATATTCAATTACACGACCTGAAACGCGGTTAAATCACGTCAATGGATTTAAAGGAAATGGTTCAGAGATTTATGGTCTGGAAGTAATAAATGTTAAAAGGCTGTTATTAATAATCTTTATCACCAAATCAAAGACCGTTTTCAATTATTTTACTTTTTATTTGCTGAAACGGTGTGGTTTCGTTTTATACTGTGATGTGAGCGTTCAGCGCTTCTATGGGAAAGACTGTTTATAAATAAACACAGATATTCCTTCTCATACACATTACTAAAGTCACCTAAAAGGTTCGGTTAAACGTTTCCGAATACGGAACAATTATATTTAAAAAGGGATATCTAAAAATAACGCCTCAATTTCTAAGTTTGTTCCTTTACGAAATAAACCCGTTTGAACGGTTCGCAATATCTGCAGTAAAAATGATCTGTTTTCTTTTTATTTACGGTTATAAATGCAGTCGGAAAGCTGTCAATAGTTTAGTCTTATGTTAAATAAGAAATCTGTGTTGTCAGTGTTTTGGGTAGAAGACAATTCATTTTAAGAAGTTAATATAAAAAGCTGTAAGATAGTCCTTTTTACATTGACCCTGTACATGTGCCATTTACTCTGATCGAAAGGAATCCAGACCGATTCTTTAAAACGTTTTTTTAGCTCTTTATTTGTCCAGGTCCATGGGTGAGTGACTGTCGTGTTTTCGTTCTCAACCGTACATTTGATCTTTTATGTAAACTTAATACAAATAAATGAACATGTTTTACTATTCCGTCTCTGTGATTAAGTTGGAAACAAACGCTATACTTCATCTTTAACTTATAAAGTTTGTTCTTTTCCAAATTGGGTTAGAATTTCAATTGATTGCTTATTGTGAATAATATACATTATATTCATTTATCATCGAGTGATTTTATATAGTTTATAAGGTTGATCCTTTACCCTACACTATGTGGCATGATTCGGAATGAGATATTGAATTATAATCTTTTGGATTTGAAACCAATAACATTAACAAGAAAGGTGTTCAACTCATCAGCCATATTATCGTTTATGACAAATATAAAAGTATAAGTCAACTTACTACGTTGAAACTGACTGTTGTCTAATCTAGGCGACTACTCTTGCCCAAAAAGTTTGTCCATGTATCAAACTGACTATACCTGTGTTCAGTGTAATAACTTGAAACGTTATGGTAGTCCGTGTCAATAAGTATACTCATTAAGTTGGTATAGATTAGGTGCGGTGTAAATGATTAAATGGCACAATTTATCGAGTTATCGCTTCAAACTGCCTTCAATGCATATTTGAGTTGAATACTTTGCGAAACCAAAGTCATAGCAAGACGGATAACCTTTCAAACAGCTCAATTTATTCTTAAATATTTCATTTTAGTTTTACTTTCACCCCAGTTCGATCAAGTTGGTCTGAAACATGGCTGCCAAACCGACAAGAACAGCTTTGATGAAGGCAATTTGATATTTGCATACCTTTTTCTAATGTCGCTCTCGTTCGATCCTTTTGTCATAAATGTAACTGTCAAACCACAAGGAAAACAATGAAGAGAGTGTATACATTAATGCTATTTCGATTCAGAATGTTTTTCGAAGTATGTCCATTGAATATTTGGAATAGTTTGCCTTCAGTGGTAACCTTAACTCGTCTCACCTTTTCGAAATGACAAACCGAGTACTAACCATATATTGATACGTATCCATTAAACGCTTCATGCTTTATCTCTAATATCTCCATGTTCATTTTTCGTCAGTTATTTTATAATTGCCAAACAGAATAACCAGTACTTGAAAGAAATGTGTTATGTTTTTTATTCACAGCCAGTTTCAGGCCTCAAACTAAACAACACCAGAATAACGAAGGTAAAAGGACTAGACCGATACGGCTTGTACCCTGATGTGTTTATTGGAACAGATAACGGATCCGTCATCAAGGTATAGCATGTACATGTCTGTTTTGTTATTTACCGTTTAAATTGTGTGTCTCCTCAATACATTTTGGCGATATCAATTGATCAGGTTGTTGTTTCTGGCTGCTGTTTAGTTACTTCCTTACCAAGAAAAAAAGATACAACATGTTTTTTTATAGTTACGGTCTCAGGCCCATAATACATAAACTCATGATTAAAACAAGAGATTGACCTGGTAACTTAATTATTCTTATGTATGGTATATAATGTGTGTAAGTAATACATCAAATCTAGTTTATATTAAAAGAGATGCTCCTCGGTGTTACATTTACTATTTGTTCAATGGTTATATCGTTTTCCAAGAAAAATCGAAGGATACACTGTGATTATATGTATACATCACATATTTCTATGTGATTCTTAACATGAAAAAGGGTAAATATAAACTTTCCGACCCATTGTTTCATTTCCCATTTTCAGTTGAGTGTGGATGACTCATTGCAAGTACACATATATGAGCCCAGTAAAACCATTGATAGAGGGCATCCAATCACAGATATACACATTGGTCAAGATAAAGGCTATGTTGTAACGAACAGAAAGGTAAAAACTCTTGCTTGAAGACTCTACACCAATAACCGAAAAACTTTGAATAAAGTTCAACAGTTGGACATGTATCGACTGAATTGCTCTAATAAGCACAAGAAGTAATTCCAGAAAAAAAAGAATCAGCTATTTTGTTCTTTGATAATATATCTATCTATCTTAAATATGCCAAAAGTAGCGGTAAGATAAATTAAATTTTGATTATCTTTCTTTAATAAGCGGCCAATTAAAAGAAAGCAAAGGAATTCGCATAACCAGCGAGTATAGATGAGGGTGAAGATGCTTTCATCCGAAGACCTAATAAACACGTATTAATTGGGTCTTTGCGTAAAAGCCATTGTTTTAATTATATGTGATCGCAACAAATGTTATTTATTCATAAGAACGATGGATAATCTTAAAGTAAATATTACCAATGACGGGGATAATAAAAATATCTGATGGGACACATGAGAGATGCAACGCGGATTCGATATGACATATACAGCAGTCCCCAATAATATCCCAGATTCGAAATGTGTTTCATAAGTTATTCCTCCAATTTTCGACATGTGAAATTGATTTACTCCATGATATTTTTTCGTTTAACGAGTAAGGTACACAATGAAAATGGGACCCATTTTAATAAGGTCATAACTCATTTTATTTCAGATATCTTCATTCGATTACACCGATTGCTCTATCTTAAAAACATGCACGGAAACAATGGCTATCAGAAATCCAGCATGTGGCTGGTGTCTCAGAATTAGCTCGTAAGTAAGATTGTACAGCACTTTCTAATTTTGCGTTCGTTGAGACAACGCATGACCTTCTACATTCAGTGATCAAAGCTGGCACTCGGAAATACCGTGACAAAGCGGTTCGGTCTCTTGAAACACACTGTTTAACCGAACTACACATTTGTAGTCATCAGCACTAAAAGGAAGCTTAAAAAAACAGAAGTCTTTTGTTTGGATATTAAGTTGAATGTGGGGAAGGACATTCTGTTAGGAGGATAAAATAACTACATTTTGTATAACTATAACTATTAGATTTACTTTGATAGAATGCTGATAGGACTGTTTTACCTAGAAAAGGCATACATTATCACGACATGCTTTGTGGTAAAAAAAAACAAAAACGGTCAATAGCAAAGGGCCCACATGTATAAACACAAATCTTCAATCACTCACGTAAAAGATGTTATTATGTCCCTCGTTTTCATTTGTTCGAGACTTGTCTCCCCTGAAAACTGATAGAGTTGGGTTTCTCCTGTTTTCTATGGTAAAGTTGGATTTTCTTTTGAAAGTTTTATAAAAAAAAATCATGAAGTGCATCGTTCTACCAAGAATATTTTTCTAAAAATTTAAACAAGTTAATCATCATAACAGAAAGAGTACATTTTCCATAGGCTTCACTGTTAATTCTTGCATAGATTATCTCCTCTAATTGAAGTTTTGATGGAAAAGTTCAAATGTAAAATTGTTTTATGTTTGACGATTCAATGTGACAAAGTTCCATAAAGTTGCTACCATTCAGTGTTAAGATATGCAGCAGTCTTAGCAGGGACCCAACTGATCCTTGTTTCAGCATCTTTCCAGATTACCAAAAAGATCTGACTGACTGTAGCCTGAATTGCCCCATCTTCTTAAAGAAATAATGGTCCAAAGCAGTGATTGGGACTTTGTTGCATTATGTGTCAACGCTTTTGATTGTTGTTTTTCCCTTGTAGAAGTACAAAGATGTCTGACTGTCCACAAGGATGGATAAGCTCCCTTTCTGAGTGTGTTAGCATCGATGTCTCCCCAAAGTATATAGCAGTGTCAGAGATTTATGTAAGTCCTGCATAATTCATCATGGATGGATGCCATTCTACGTAGATAAATTTATATCGATGTGATATGCTCGTCCTACTAACGAACTCTATTTTCTTATGCTAGGAGTTGTAAAGTATGTGTTTTTTTATGGCTACTTCAGCAGATATGCTATACAAGCCGCTTTATATATCTATTCGATGTTATTGGTAAAAGTAACAGGTTTTCCATGTGTTGGGTTTCCTATGCTTTTCTCTCCTTTTTATATTTTTCTTGTAAGTTACATGAATGAAAAGCAGACTGGTAAACGGAATGATGCATGAGATGAAGATTACCTCATTCCGTCTTTACTTTAAATAGAAATTCGAACCTGCTGGCATATACTCACTCGACTTGTCAATGGGGGTTTCATGTTGTTTTATTAAGGTTTGTTAATTGTTAGAATAACCTCTTCTTCGCAATATATCTGTCTGGAGTTTTACACGTTTTCAGAAATATTTCATCTTAATCACGGTTAGGTCTCATCTGACTTGGGGTCAATAAATAGAGACGATTCAAGTTGGGGAATAAACTTTATTGACTAAATCACATGGCTTCCATTCTATCAGCCTCGTTTTCGATTCCTTACTAAAGGGATGTAACTCTTACTTATTGATTAGTATAAAGCAGACATTGTTGTGTCCCTTAGACCATTCATATGAAACACTACAACCGCAAATCAACCTTTATCCATGATCATCAAAGGTATACGAGCCAGTTGTGAAAGTTCATACCGGTTTTGAAGTACTTACTCTGAATTTGGATTCATCGGTGGTTATATTACAATTACATAACAAGAAGTTTTAAGTTGATAAACCGTTTCAAAAGATATCGCTTCAAATCTAGTATTTAATACAGTTCAAGATAGTTAGAATCAACCTCTGTCTGAATAAATCAGTTCACGCTACGCTCCCACATTTATATCTGTGAGGAACGTTAACTCTACAAAAGAGATTGGATTATGATGTGGTATGAATTTTGAAGCAACCATTTTGGAGGAAACTATTTGGACGATCCTCGGCTTTGGACTTGCTCCGATCGACGCAAATCACTTTTAATCGGCATGTAATAATAGAAAATGAATGTTATATTAGTTTAGAAATAAAATATCTATATCTGAAAGCCGAACACTACTCAGAAAGAATTTCTGAAATAATTCAGAAATTACAAGTTGACCGTGATACGTAAACATTAAGATGGATGAAAACTCCATAGTAAAACTAAATCATTTTATTGAAAGCAGTCGCTACATAAAACACTTATATGTACGCTTCCTTTTAAAAGCCATATGTGGGTATAGCAAACGTTCTCAGGACCAATCGGCAATGAAAGTATTAGCCTAAACATACACAGTATTGATATCACTTCTACCTGTCACAATTAAATCGTAATATTACAAAATTGGGATTGAAAGGCAATATGTTGCAACATATATCCAAACCACTCATAAAGATATAAACTCTACGTATTCCTCGATTGAATGTGTTAAATAAAATGCTCGTTTGGTGTATATCAATGTTTTGTTTTTCGTTTTTCAGGGGTCTGAAGTAACCATCACAATTAGAAATAAACCTATAGATATTATCACTGAAATAAGGTGTAGACACGTTGCAGGGAATGAACAAATTGGTAGCTTGCTCCTTGCCACTCAAATCGGAAACAACGCCTTTAAATGCCCAATTAATAGCAGAAAGGGTAGGTAATATTGTGGATACATGGGTAATAACTAATAAGTGTCTTTGTTATACATAGCTCTGCTGTTGTGGTTAAGGGTTGTTAAACATATGTCTTGTATGCACGGAATTTTTTACATGTATCTAGAAACAGTTTTTGTTTTGATTTGGCTATCTTTGAAGCCATATCCTATTCGTAATCCAATGGATGAACAAATCAGGATGTATTTTATATTTCCGGTGAAATGACGTATATGCATTCCCGTCTAAAACAGACTCCCAATCCATTATTCTACATCGAAAAGTAACTCCCCTCCCGTAGAAAAATGACTACTTTGCACTCCCCTAGGGAGTCATTTTTTGACGGCACTTATTTTTCTTTAAATTTATAACAACAGTGCGTGGAAAGACAAAAAGAGAGCAACTTATCGATAATGCTATCGGCACGATGCCAAACATGTCTTAAAAACCCAGTTGCACCCGTATGTTGTAATAATATCGTCCATATTTCATTTTTTAAACTTAGATATACCCATTTTGCCAATTTACTTTCGTATTTATTACGTACGTATTTTATAGGAAACAGTGCCAGACTGGTAAGAGGGCTTTTTTAGAAGCCGTCTGAAATGGATCAACACTCTTTTCCTTCTCTATACATGAGATCCTTGGAAAATAGATCTGGTCAATGATTCTTTTATCGTTTGTGAAATACATTAATCTATTATCTTTCTATACGAGCAGGTAAAGTATTATTGCATATTATTCATAGAAGTTGAAGTGTCATACGTAGCAAGATGTCATCAAGCATTTCTATTCCAAGACAACAAATTGACGCGCCATTAGAAATGCCACCTGTCCAGACGTTCTAAATTTTGGCTTCGTATCATGTTACTAAATTAAGGCCAAGAACAATAATGTTGTGTTTCCGATAACATGGCTGTAAAAAGTTGGGTCGGTAGATCGGAATCTTTTCTTTTAGAAGATAACAGTAGGCTTACATGTAAACATGAAATGAAAGTGATATTTTGGCTTTACATATGAAGTTTTGCAATGTCGCCGAAGGAAATCCTTGAAAAAAGGAGGATCGATCGGGTTTCCGGAAGCACAAGTTGTTTTCCCTAAATGTGCTGTTTGGTTTTATGCTTAGGTTGTAGATCCCAGGCCCTAATCAGACAGTTAAAACTAGAAGGGCATAATAGCCGTTCGTTGGCACAGTATAGAACGGTTTAGCTCCATATCCCCGGGATGCTTTTCGAAATGAACATATAATGATGAATTCAAATCGCATTTGATAAATCGATTATAAAGTGGAAACCCATAAAAAGCACCACTGGTTTGGATGGTTTCTTCCATCTCCATATGCTCATGACACAGTCATAAACGCTATCATAACTGTACACATCTACAAGATTCCAAACTGCTTTTTTGCCATCAAACTAAATACGTTAATCCGTAAATACATGAAATGATTAAATGTAGGCCTACATTACTTTCGACGTTCACAGTTCTGTACATTAACTTTCATTCAAAAGGACCAATACTTAGTCCATTGATTAATCATAACATACAGTGTTCTTTCAATATCTCGAAGTTGAAGTATCAAATGCGAATTACCCGAAGTGCAAGTTTGTTTGCACTTCAAGTAATTTGAACTTGTAAAACTCTGTATCACGTCAATAACATGGGTGAAAGGATTCATTAACGTTTGAAGGTCGTAGGCCATCTGATTTTAGTTGCAATGTGTGTCATAGATTTTGCAAAGATCTCTGCATATCAGGGGTAATGTCTCAAAAGTTTTAAATGGAAGATAAAGACTCTGCAACATTCATGCAAATTCTAAGGACCCGGGTAAATCGAAATTTGAGTGCCGTGTGCCGTAAAATTTGTTAAGAATCTTGTACAAAATATCAGGGACAACAACTCTCAATTTCTTAGGGAGATAATTAAGAAAACATGGATGCACAACAACTTATGCTTTGAACATTCCTATAGCGTTTCAAGGCTGCAGCCCTTTTAAAAATTTAAGTTACCCTACATCGCAATTTTGTCATGAATAATTCTAAATTACAACTGGATATTAACTCCGTATTTATTGAGGGAAGGTAATCCAGAATATACATGTGCGCACCGCTCTTAAATGGTAAGCAGTGCTGAAAAGTTTGCGGATCATCGGTCTTAAGGGAAGGGAGCGATTGTGTATGCTTTTGTTATGGAAATTAAGTTCACCACTGTATTTCTTTTTTTATAATTCAGCGCTTATTCAGGAACAAATACAAACAATTAACTTGCATCAAATTAGACATGACAGAAAATAATCCCGTATTACACACCAGTATTTTCCGGATTTGTATTTTTGGAAATGTCGTAACTTCCAAGCCACGCTTATTGGTATCCAAATTTTGTTTACGGTGACATAAAGGCAGCAAACAAATAGGTCAATGACATATCGTACTTTAATGCAAATAATTCCAACCTGAATCAAGCGCTCGCCTACATACACACATCCGTACATACAAAATTAATAAAACTTATAAAGTAGAAGAACAAACAATTTATCACAATAAAACGCCCCCATATTTATATGGTGATGAACGAACGATATATCTGCAGAACAACAAAATATACGTCATCAATGACGTGTCATTACGAAGAGTTGTGGTCGCATGACATGCATTTCCAAAAGAAAGGACAAAATGTCCTATATTTAGCTGAAAGGGGTCATGAATGAGGGAAAAGATAAGGATGGATTAAGAAATCGAAATAGATCTAGACATTTTCCGCTTGTTCGCACCCATATCATTGGTGTGATACAGAGTTTTTCAAGTTCGAATTACTCGATGTGCAAACAAATAATTAAAGAAAATAAAATGGCAAAATTGATAGATCTAGGTTTAAAAAATGAAATTTGTACGATAGTATTATAACATACGGTTGCAACTGGGTTATAACGACATGTTTGGCATCGTGTAGATACCATTATCGATAAATTGCTCTCTTTGTGTGCTTCCACACACCGTTGTTATAAGTTTAAGGACATTTTCTACAGTTTCATAACAAAAAAATCCTTTCATAGGATTTTCCAAATTTTTTATATGGTATCTTAAATTGAATTGTGAATTCAAAAAGGAAACGAAAATTGCAGGTCGACGAGTTAGTTTTTTTTGTAAAATTACAGTTTCAGTGGTAACCGATTTGGGCAAAAATATCAAAATGACCATACCATCTTCAAATGTAATCAAATAATTTCTGGAAGGTTTATTATCACAAAAAGCATGAATTCATACATTCAATACTTTATAATCCTATGTAATTTCAAATTAATACACCTAAACAATTTTTGTAGTCTAAATAAGTTTTTCTAATTTTCGTATTCGACTAAAAACAATGAAAATTTATATGTATATTACAAATAAATAAAGATATTCAAAAATTCCTTTCATAAAATGTTCTTATTTTTCAGTATTTGAAGTAAAATTGAATCTTGAAAAACAAAATGCAAAAAATGCATGTGATGACGAGTTAGTTTTTCTGTAAAATGACCGTTTCCATGGAAACCGTATTAAAAAGACATTTATAAAAACGACTAAAATTACTTTAAACTTGAAAAATAGAAGCTGGGGGCTTAATATGTATGAGAAATATGAAAGATTGTCAATAATCTTTAATAGTTTTATGGTTGATATGATTATTCTTTGAAAAAAATTGCATACAGTTACTTTCATCCGAATAAAAAAGTTTATCCGACTACTGTGCAAGAACCTCTTCGGTAGCTGATTATTATCTCCCTTGATGCACAGGTGAAGTGCGCAGATAAAACTACCGAGAACGTCATTAAAGAAAAAGAAGTGCCGTCGAAAAAATGACTTCCGAGGAGAGTGCAAATTCGTCGAAAGTAGTCATTTTTCTACGGTAGGGGAGTTTCTTTTCGATGTAGAATAATGACCGGGGAGTCGGTTTTCGACGGGAGTGCGTATTCGTCATTACACCGGCATTAATATAAACAAACAAACTATTCAAATTCGCCTCATCATATCACCATTTTTACACAAAATAAAATACATACATGACCTGATACTTGAAACACAATTTCAAATGTTCAGTGAAGTCTTTGTTGAACGATGAAAGGTTCTCTTCCACAACAAACATGTAAAGTGTTCAAATCGACCAATATCTGACGCAGTTGGGCAATCGTATATGACCAAAACCAATGGATAACGAGATAACGAGTGTTGCCATGATTGTTTTGTTACTGTGTTTATCATATGCTATCTTCGAGTTCCTTCTCTCATCTGGTCAGTGACGACTTTGCAGACTCTTAACAGGCATCGTCTTTTATATCATACGTATGTCTATATTCTCAAGTATTAATACCCATATCTTATTTTATTATATAACAGTGAGTATTCCAGAGTAAATACAAACAATTCACGTGCATCAAATCACACAACAGAAAATAAATCCGTTTTACACTGGAGTGTTTTACGGCTTTCTATTTTTAGATATGTCGTAATATTCAAGCCACGCCCCCTAAAAGAACTACTTTTATTGGTACTCGATTATTGTTTGCGATGGCATAGTAAAGAAAGGCAGAAAACCAATAGGTCAAGGACGTTCTGTATTTTAATGAAAACAATGCCAACATGAATCAATCACTCGCCTACTTACATACTAACATCCGTACATATAACAATAATACAATTGATCAAGTCGAGAAGAACAAACACACCCAGAGTAAAGGTCCCGCTAGGCTCCCATAAAGTGAGGAACGAACGATAACAGTGCAAGAGATTGAAAAACAAAATACGTTATCAATGACGTATCATGACGAAGAGTTGGGGGTCTTTATGTCATCCATTTTCAGTAACAAGAACATGTTCTATATTTAGCAATGGGACCCTCAAAGAGTAAAATAATATGGATTGATACAACTTACAAAAAGATCGCAAGTTGGAGTTTCTTTTCACATCTAATGCACAAAAACATTGTGTTGACAGTTTTACACATAATCATTCAAAATTATATCGTTCCAACAGCGTCTAGTCTATGTTCGTGAGTTCGAATTGTTAAACACTTCCCCTTCAGTGAACATCGTCCACACATCGAAAGGTCAAATTCTCTATTTTACTGAAATGTTTTAGTTTCAGTCGCAGGTGCTTTCCCATCGACTCGGTCTGTGTCGCTGGCAAACCATGATATTTTATCATTATTGTATCTGTTTTTAACGTACGCTGGACAGATATTGCAAAATGTAAGATAAATAAACTTTCCATTCACCAAGTTGTCAACAACACTGCATTTTCCTGTGGTAGTTCAGACATTGTTCTTCACCGAAACAGAAGAGACGCATGACAATCCTCCGAGTTATAAAATCTTGCAGAGATTACTTTCATTTGAAAGGTTCTGTTACAAAATCCCATTTTATGCATTTGTCACTCATTCAAAAACGTCATATTGTGTAGTAAATTGGTACAGAAAAATCGAAGCGGGGATAAACTCCATAATGGCGGTCGATTTATTTGAAATTGACATCGTCGTACGGGCAGAGCTAATTCTATCAAAGAGTATTCTAGTATATTCATACGCCATCCATAAATCAAAACATTTCAACAAGTTTATTAGAAATTCTATTGTTTTTATTGTTTTAAAAAGTAAATATAGTAAAAAGATACTAGTTTTGCAGTTGATAAAGTAGATGTATATAATAAAAGGAATATTACATCGTAATATCTATCTCGGAATTTGTATTTACGTTGCATGAGAGGCATTTGCATCTAGCTCGACCTTCGGTATTGCTTAAGACGCATTTTCTCACGCGACTCAAAGTAAATACAAACACCGGGAAAGATGCTTCGATGTAATATTCCGTACTGCAAACGTTTTCACATGCACCGCTGATACTGTTTTGGATATGTCCCGTTTCATATGGCATCCTCTTTATGAAAACTCAAAAGATGTACGATATGTCCTTCGGTTGGTTTATATTTCATATTTTCGACAGTTACTTTTTTAGAGAAAAAGTTTCGCGTGGTACGAGCAAGATATTATCATGAGTTCGCTTTAAAGTCTCATAAGTTATTTTGCTTATGTTTAAAGTGGATAGACACTAACAAAATGTTTAGATATACATTATTCTTCATGAATTTTCTATTTGCAGAGCATGTTATACAAACGATACAGCTTGTTGCCTTTAACCGTTCTTCTGAACTCTTCACATATGCAGAAACTACAATCCAGATTTATGATTGCAGCTTCTATACAACGTAGGTAGTTCTATTTCATCAATTTGTCAATTCCTTGCATGTATTGGTGACTCAAGTAATAAAATGATTCTTTAATGTTTACAAGTCATTAGTTTAGCCTCTCTCTATATATAAACGACACAGTGGCAATTGATAGATATCGTCCACTCTTGTGAGTTTAGCTCATTGTTTTGGTAGAGAATCTTATCCTCGTCTTGAAATGATAACATGAGCTGGAAATATCTGTTCATGCATTTGTTTCGTGAATTACAAATATGTGATAGCATAAAAAGATATTTGAAGGAGACATATTGTAAGGTCAATGTTGATAAAGTAAAGGACCATTCCGTCAGTTTATTGTTATAGACACTTTACTAAGTATTGTATGTCTACACTATTTCAGAAGAAAGAACATTTTTTTAAATGTACCACTCTTTTATTAAATATACCTAGGAAGTTAAAAATACATTGTGTTTGGGTATATTCAGCACATGTTTCTTAATTCAAAACGACATCTTAGCGTAATGCCAGACGTGAATGGACCGCATGTGGAACATGTCTCGAAATATTTGCATTTCATACATAGTCTGAAGTTATCTTATTACAACACTTAAAACAATTGCTTAATTAAATATCTTAAGCAGCTAAGATTATTGCCCTTCGGTTATGTAACTTAAAAGTTATCACATGTTATTGTTCAATGTATGAAATTGGTTTCCTCTATACAGATGTGGAAGTTGTTTACCATCTCCAGAAGTTATCTGTCAATGGTGTGCAAAAAGTATTACCTGCCAGACTCCTTCATCAAGCTGTGGCATGCAAGTGGTAACACAAATCATATTTCTATTTTCCTGTAGTTCTCTTGTGAAACGAAAAGAAAACATAACGACCTTCCAAAAGTCAATACCTTGATATGCTGAAAGAACTATCACAGGATATACTCTCGTGAGTTTCAATCTATAGTGTGTGCAAATTGAGTCTCATCACTCTGCCTATATTCCAATATGTAAGACACTACTTGAATTAGAGCACTCTAGAAGGATTAGGATCAATCAGGTTTTATAAACAAAGTCCAATTCATTCCAATCTCTTCCTTGCTTAGAGTAAACGTAACTGCATAACAACCAATATGTTTCCAATGCATTCAGAACCTACCTACGTCTTTTTCTTAGATCTTCTTGGGTCTAGCTTTCTCCAAAACATGTCGCTTCTGTGAGTACCTTTTCTGTTTTGATAACATGATCACTGACAATGATATGTTTAGTAGTGAAAATATTAACACAGACATTTTCAGCTGTTTTTTTTTACGTGTCAGGCGTGGGTCAGCATGTCTAAAGTCTTAGTGTTAGTCCATCGTTTAGCACTTAATCGAACGTAGCCATAACCACTACTATCAAACTTTGGTATTCAAAATTATAAACTCACTTCTCATACAAAGTGTGATTTGTGGGAATTAGTCAGTCGGTCAACCTGTCTTATGTCTTATTTTTGGTCCACCGATTAAGTACTTATTCGTTTTAGCATTTATTCGGACGTAGCCATAACTATTATTATCAGATATTGGTATTCAAAATTATAATCTTACTACTCACACTAAGTGTACCTGTTGGTTATTAGCCCATTGTTTAAAGGAAATGTAATGAAGAAATACGAGAACACATAGAAAGTTGCCCTATGCATCACCTGTATCATTAAACGTTATACGTATATCGCGTTCTATGGATATCCATGCCGTCTGTTAAAACATCTTGTATTTCAGACGGATAGAGCTCGATGTCCGAGGTTAGAGACTTCAGAAATATATCTACCAAATGGAATAACCAAAGAAATAACCTTAAATGTGACTAATATGGTATGTCTATTAGTAAATCTAAGAAAAACATTCTTTATTCGCAAGGTATTTGTCTTCTACATACATAATCAATATAAAGCGAATATTTCACTTATTCTGCAGTTGGCGAAGGCAGATCAAAACTATGTGATATCGTAGATGTAACTTTAACATTTAACACCGTTTTAAGGAGTCTAGAGTCAATTCCTAAAGACAGCTGCTTTGTCCATGAATATACATACACCAGTATACTACGGGAAAATCGCCAACCGTATGCAGCCTTTTACTATATATGAAGACGTCAATAAAAATCATCGTGGACATGCTCTGACGTCATGACCTTCATATTTAGCTGATGGATATGAAAATCAACATCAGGTCTGTAGGAAAGTGAGTCCTATCCTGATGCACTTGTGCACTTTTCCCTTGATGAAGGAAATTGGTACCAAAGAGAACATGTTCATTAACGCTTGCAAAGCATCATAATTTAACTGACTTTTATGTAAGACCAATTATCCACAAAGTTTGTTTAATTTGTTTAATTGATTTTCTTTAATTTATTTTTCTTCCCGTCGACTTAAGATGACAATTTCTCGAGAAGAATATATATAAGAACAAAAAACAAAGACATTTCTAAACAAATAATACTGTAAAACTGTTGGTTTTTTTTTTAAATTCGAATTTTTAACACCAATATGTGATCTAATAGGTAATGCATTTATCAGTTGTTAGATGCGATTTAATCACATTAACTTTAAAGCAATATTGACCGACCTAAGCCATTCAATTGATTTAAAAAAAACTGTTTTTCTTTTCAGGTTACAGCCTTAGGATATGTTTGTTCCATAGACCAGAACGAAACACATTTCGTGGTACATGCACTCGTAGAAAATAACTCCATCAAATGTGTTTTCAATGTAAGGATTTAGAGTTCTACTAGTTATCCCTGTCTTACTTCTTTTTAAATCCCATGTCCAACTATAGTTGTAGCACGGTTGTTATCTTATGATAAACTCATTGGACACATTTTTAAATACACATATTTTTTGTCTATTTTATGCAGGTGTCATTTGTCGAGGACCATCCAAAAATGGCACTACCTCTATCCGTTTATCAAGTGGAAGGACAAACTAGCGTAAAGATCGAAAACACATTAAATGGTATTACTTTTGATAAACCTACCTCCTCCCGTTGGGGACTTCAAATGTATGACAATCGCTCGTTTGAATTGTATTGAAATGAATATCAATAATTTAAGTCATTGGAAAATAAGTTTTAACAAATGCTGAGAAAATGACACACATTTCGGGATTGTACTGGTACATTTTTCTATACATTGGAATTCCGTATCATGTTCATGCAAACGCGATAAAGCGGTGCCAAACTTGATCCACACAAGCTTTAGGCTTAAATTCATTTGTCTACATTCGAAACAGTTTTGTGTTTGTGTTGATCTTACTTTTATCACAACGCTTTGTAGTAATTCACATACAGTTAGAAATAAATTAACCACCCCTTCTAGAAACAAAGACCTAAAGCGATTATTCTCAATTCAATAACTCGACGCTTATGGAGCGGATGGATCAACTTTACACAATATTACAATAAAAGCTTTTCCAAATTCGGACATGATGGAAAATTGGAATAAGATATAATGAGTCTGTCTCACAGTTATGATTTTTTTACCTATTTTCATTTTTGTTGCGGTCAGATGTCAGATAAAATATGTAATCATGTAGTACAATGAAACCAGCTCTCGAGAAATTTCGCCATCTCCTTCTTTCTTTCAGTCACTGTTTATAAATGTGAGTATCTAGCTGTCGATTGTACACGATGTGGAGCCCTGAAACCAAGTAGATACGACTGTAAATGGTGTCAGAGCGGCAAGTGTGGGCATAAAACACGATGTACCCAAAATGTATCGTGCCCACTTCCACAGATTACAAAGGTAAGCTTTAATACATTGAAGCCAAACAATCTGTTACTTGTTTGGTGACTTACTACTAAGCAATTTCGTTATTTGTGTTTTTCTGATTTTTAACTCTTACCATTCGAAATTAATTCGGAATATCCTAGGTTATTTATCGGGAAGTGTCAAATGATGGATTTGTTTTATTTATTGATCTTAAATCAGGTTTTCAGAAATAGAATTTTCTTTATCCGCTTGGGCGAATTAAAAGAGGAGTATCATGGTAAAATTCATCTTAATGAATAAGCGCTACATCGTACTGTGAGACACCGATACCCTATTTCACATCGAATCACTTCGAAGAAGGAAACATAGCTAGAAGATTTAAAAAGTTATGAGACAATTTGAAGAAGCAATGTGTTTTCGTTTCTTATTTTGAAGTAATGACTTCAGCATAAATGTGCTTGTCCCAATGGAAAATAGGACAGCATTTCCTTAAGAGATTATGTAATATGGCATATATAATGGAATGAAAAATGGATCGTGTAGCTCATTTGATTCCAAAAGAGCCGTTATTCCTTGTTAATTGTAGTTTAGCCGATGTCAATTTCAAAATCGATACAGTACTTTTGAATCTTAATTCAAATTAAAAATATACATTTCATTGTTTAAATCACGCGATCAATGAAAACTGTGCGCGATTTCATCGATTTCAGGGAGATCAATTATTTAGATTACGGTATTTCTAAAACTATTTGTATGTCAGAAATAGATTTAGAGCTAAATGGATTGTATACACACATAATTAAGTGAATTAACACAATCTTCGTACATAAAGATTAAAATGCGTTTATACCCTGTAAAAGATTTTATCTTATTTGGTGTGTGGCGGAACATCCATCTTTTAATATCACAAGGAACACTTCAGATAGTATGTTTGCATCTTACACTGCCGTTTGTCTCGAAATCACGTGAATATGGATCAGTTATGGACCGTCATTACTGACAATAAACCTGTTCTTTGAGACACAAAGCCAAAACTGGGGCTATTAATTCATAATTCTTTTATCAAAATCAAATAGTTGTAAACATAGATTATCCTACTGTAAAAACTGTCTTGAAGATGCAAAAACAGATAAATATTGTTTTCATTCCAAAGCGTGAATTCCCAGTGTCCTGTTATCTTTCTCGAAACAATTCCATGTAGATGTACTGTGTCAAATGGATGAAGTTACTTGTTCCTTGTTTTTAGGTTTATCCACCCTCGGGTGGATATAAAGGTGGCACAAAACTACAAATAACAGGTACCAACTTCGGGACAATCAGTAATAATATATTGGATGTGATGATCGGAGATGAACGTTGTAACGAACATTACGTCCTACACGTTTCTAGCCCTGATTTTGACGACGTCAACAAAGAGTATGTTTGGGACTCATTTTGAATAAACTTTGGATAGGGATGATTCTTTCATGACAAAGGCAATAAAGCACCAGATCAACTGTATTTAACAGTTGCAATGAGTAGTGTGTTTAAATGCTTGCCTTCCGACATATTATCAAAAGTGAAATCCTATTAAAACTATATTGATTGTTTATTTTCTTAATTTCCTCGTTCTCGAGGCGTATTTGTTTTTGAATGTAGTAATTTTGTTTTACATTTCCTCTTGTATACGTCTACATCAATGTTGCACTCAGTCATGCTCATGACGTAATAATGTGTTTGGTTGCCTCACATATATATCAATAGATAGAGCATGTAAGGCGGAGAAGTTCATGAAGGCTTGCGATAGACAGCCTTTACCAAGACCATGTAGCATGAACCGGTGTTGAAATATCAACGTTTGTGTATGAAATCATGTGTGAATCTGATAAAGTGGAAGTAACAATAACGAGCCCAGCTTCTCTAAAGAAAACAATATTTTTCAGAATTCGGTGTGTTTCGGGATTTAGTATTGACATAGGAAGAATTGGATCAAAGAATGTGACGTTTGAGTTTGACGGAATTCGAAGCGGTTATGGACGTTATTCCTTTCTGGTATGCAGATAGTTTATTAAGCGATGACCCATTATTTGTTTCTATGTACCAGCCACTGTTTGCACGGCTGAATTTTAAACTACACATACATCTGCAAGACGTTGAGCTAAGTTATTTCAAATAAAACTCTAATAAAATTTATACCTGAAATTCCATTGAAACAATTGAAAGAAAACACTATTCCTTACGGAAGTAAAGCATATTCGTACACAGCACAATTGCTTAAACATAAATCCAGTGTTGTGCAATATAAAAGGAGTTATTTTATGTTACCGTTAGATTTAAACGGATATTGAAAAAAGTATACGATAGAATTGAACCGAAATGTTTGTGTTTTGTAATGTCACTCGTTCTTCACCAACACTAGCCAGAAATTGTTATTTTTTTCACGCCTTTCACTCACTATCTTCAACTTTTTACTTTGTCAAACCATAACATATCTATTTCGTCTTCTTTTATTTGCAATTTTCCGTTGGAATGATAAGAATTGAAAAAATGAGGTTGCATGTTCAAATATACTACATATAAATATATAAGTATAAAGTGGATGTATGTTATTCTATTTGTATGCAATCGCTTCTGTGATGCTCCATACCTATAACAATGAGATTATTATCTGAGTCATAATTTACCCCAATTTACCAAGTGTTCCCTTTTTGGTTTATTCTTTTCTTTTAAACAGATTTCTCAAAATACAATTTGAAATTTATACTTACATTTATATCTTAGTATATTCAACTTGAACTGATAAATATGATATTTTACATTGTTTCAGAACCCGGTTGTGACTAAGATAGAACCATCATTTGGACCTGCCATTGGAGGAACATTGATAACATTATCTGGAACTGACCTAGACATTGGAGGGAGTGTTCGCTTTGTACGAATGGGGAATGTAGGGATGTGTTCAAATGTAATTCGTAATAGAAATCAGTAAGTAAAAAACACCGTCATTGCTAAAGACTTATACTTTTTTTTATATTTGAATCATCAGCGAGTCATCGCTTTAGAACAGAAACCAGAGATATTAAGAATTGACAATTTGTTTTTCATGTGTCTCTATAATTGATAAAAGAGGGCATCAATAATGATACACAGTCTTGGAACTGAATTTAATTACATTGCAGGATCCATATATGTTAGCTAAAACATATGGACAACACTAGTTATGGTCATCAACATATGTACAAAGAAAAATATTGATGATATGAATCGAGAAATAAAATAAAAAGAAATTGAGAGAAAAAAAAAAAAGAAATTAGTTTTAATATGTATTCATATTAGTTAACTTATTGAGGGCAATCAAAGGGGATAACCAAATCGTTTTACCTGTCGATGAAGCTACAGAATACATATCCTTCATGATAAAACCTTCAAAAAAAAACTAGTCAAGTTCCAAACAAGACGACTTTGAAGTATTTGAAAATCAAATGATGACTGCCTTATATTCTTATGTTGATTTTAAAAAACGCACAGGACGGTTGAAGACTCTCCTCTATCATAAGTCTTATTGTCTTATTCAAGGTCCTAAGATATGTTAGTTTCGCTTGGCAGAAAAGGTGCTTATTACAGTTCAATAAACTTGGTAACATGAATAGACAAGGTGAGGCCGAGATGATATGGTTGATATTGAAAGGAAATAAGTAGAATTGTTGTTTTGTTGATCAGTTTTTAACCGACGTTAAGTTATATTCTATTTATATATAAGATAAATGCTAACTGAATTGTGTTGGGATGAGATTTGTTACTGTTGTTTGGGTGTATAGGGGACACGTATAAAAGGACATGAAAAGGATTCATTCCTGCGTGTTTCGACCAATCCGTTTCTATAAAATATCAATCAGTTCGAGACTAATTTTTAGTTCGATTCTTTATGTATACTTTCCTTTTCTCAGGTTGACATGCATTACACCATTTGGATCCACCTCTCGAAAAGTGTCATCGGTTCGATTGTATTGGGAATATGAGAGATACACGAGCTTTGTAACTTTCCATTTTATGTCGACTCCATCCATTAACGCGGTTTCAAAGAAGACGTCATTTCTAAGGTACGTTATATGTACGTTAGAAATAATCCGGTAGGGTAATCGATATAGTATCGAAATAAAATCATAATACTATGTCATGTTCAAATTATTACCGTGCAGTAGGTTGATTTTTCATCAAGGTAGCATGTATACGAGACCTTAGCATTAGCAATTATCTAGCTCATTTTAAGATATGTATGTTTTTACAGTGGTGGAATGGCAGTGCATGTTGAAGGGACAAGTCTTAATAGTGCAGCCAAGGTTGTCATCATTGCACAATATGCAGGTGAACAAGAGGTAAGTAGGTTTTTACATATATACAAAAAGAATTAATTAGATAAAGGCATCAATTGTATAGAAAGACAAAAAGGTAAACATTAAGACCTATGGACATATTTATATATTTAAAATTTATAACGATGGCTGGATTGGGGATATATGAAAGGGTCGCTGGACGGAAGGACGGTTGAAAAAACGTAAAGGGAGATGGAGAGAGGGAGGCATGCAGTCAGGCAGGCAGACACAAAAGGGGCAGGGAGTGTGAATGGGAAGTGGGTAAAGGGGCTGACATGTGGGAGGGAGTTCTCCACCGCAGCGGGACAGGCAGTTAGACTGGAATTGAGGTATATAGGAACAAAGGGGGCTTGGGGTGAGTAATGGAGGGATGTAGGGAGGCAGACATGGAGTAGATAGTGAGGCAGAGACAGGTGTAGACTGACATATGATAATGTATCATTCCAGCTAGAGTTTAAGTTCATGAGTTTGATCTCTATAATTTAGGTTGAAGAGTGTATGGCTTCTTTGGAAACCTCTCTGCAATGCCCGTTTCCTAAAGCACCATCTACAGCTGTAGAGGAAATGGTTGAAAACACTCAAGGGAACGGGGAAAGGAGATCAGCAATAGATAGCAGCATTAGAATTGACATCAGCATAAAAATGGATGGATATGTGAAGACATTCGAAGTGGATTACTTCAGAGACCCAGTCGTAGAAAATTTACGAGAAACTATAATGATACCTTACTACGGAAAAAAGAGACTGAATATTACGGTAAATTTATTGTACGAAATGTCTCATTCTGTGTTAATGATATCAAGGTGTCTTTGAATAATTAAAATATACACACCTTCAATATGTTTTTCGTTCAAAACGACCGACATGAACGAGGGAATCAAGATTGATGTCAAAAGTAAGATTTGTTTCGAAGAAACTCTTTTGAAGCCCATTTTCTGAAGATTTTTAACAACACAATTTAATGCAAGAACAACGTATTGAATACACTCATATGCTCGAATCTGAAATTGTCAAAAGTTTTGATAATGTACATCAGAAAATATTCAAATTGACAAGATGAATAGATCGAGTAAATGATCAGATTGCGTTTTTTTATAGTGAAGCATGTATTTGCTCAAACATTCCATCTATAGTATAAAAACAAAGGCCAAACCAGTGCTTCTTTTTATCTCCCTTAAACATAATTAGTTCGCATAACACAATATGTTCAGAGTTAAGTTAATTATTGCATATACTTAGGTAGACAAACTGCCATGTAAACGAAAAAACATATATTCCCAGTGATATATATACATTATACGGAAATATATCTTCATCTCTAATTAGCCATGGTAACTAGTTTTGAATAGCTAAACATAAAAAAAATAAAAAGAATAATGAATGAAAAGTAAGAATGAAAATCTAGAATCATTTTCTGATATTCCAAACTGTTGTGGGATACAGGGGAGATGCATCCTGTTCAGGGGTCTACGGCATCAGTAACAACAGACTCCTGTACTTCGTCGCATCACAAGCATATTATTGCTTTCTGTGTACCCACGCACCGTATAACAGTAGAGACATAAGCGAAGAAATAGTTCTTTAAATATAACTCCAGGAATTGATGGTGGCGTGTTATAACTACAAAACAGGTTAATCTTACATTCAATTCAATATCCAGCTGGAAAATAGAAAAATGACCAGGAGTTTTTCGTAAAAGAATAATATCTGTACAGACGTGCACCTGTCGGTTTGAGTGGAGCTTGTGACATACCGTCACAACAACAACTACAAGGTCTCTATTTATTGATTGCTGTAGCCACAATAAGTGCGCAGAAACGTGCGACATGCCTGCATTATTACACCACATTTCTCCCCGCACTTTTATGTTCTTCCATTCAACCTAAAAATAGCAAAGGCAAAAGGTCATGAATGATTGCCAAACGCTTGTGCATATTCAGCGTGAAACATGAGTAAGTCTTTTCAATAGAGTTTTAAGATGTTTTTTCCTTTTTCCTTCAACAACTTTATTAATCACATTCTCCTATTGTCGTTTCAGGGAGATTATTTAAACCTTGCTGGAGGAACCGACGATTACAAGGTTTTGATAAGTGACGGGAACTGTTTGGTGATTGACGTTACAAGAAACAAGATTACATGTATTCCCCAAGAAGACAACCCTAATAAAACCGCGGTAAATTTGGAAGTTGAAGTAAGTAAATATATGCACTTCGGTGTGTAATGATTTGTTCACACTTATTAGTAAGCAACGCTCGTATTATAATGTCATGTCGATTTATATCTAAAACGACAGCATGAAATCACCAAGCCTAGTAAAATAAGACGTTTTTGTATGAATTGATCATTATTTTGCAGAATTAATACATCTACTGTATCAATGTAAATAATCTGTCTTGATACATAGAACAATCATGTTACCCACACAGAGCATAGAAAAAGTATATTGTGATCAGTGTTTTTATTTTAGATATAGATTTTTTGTCTCTTCCATTGCATGGTCTATTACGTTGAGAATTGTATCATCTTTTAGTAAAAAATACCCAACCTGCTCATGATCAGAAATTATGCACTCAACATGTAACCGAAATTTGGTAAAAACCGAGAAAGGTGAAACAACAACAATTTGAACTAATCATCTCATACTTCTATAGAAATCGATTTGGTTTAGAAGAGATATTTCGTATTCAAGACAATCATTTCTACTAGAGGAAATAAACTTCTGGAATGAATGTCTTTTCTTTTCGTTTTATTTTTTAGCCATAGAATAGACCTTACCTCATTTAGCTTTATAACATTATGTACGACCACACGCATATTAACCTCTCTAAGACGTGTCACAAATAACTTTTTGTTTACCTCGTGTCCGCAGATCCAACTGGGAAATTTCAAACAAGCTGTTGGATATGTGATGTATGAGGCAAAGGGTGTTCAGACTGATGCTGACAACGCACACTACACTTTAGGAATAGTGTTATCAGGTGTAGGTGTGGTCCTGTTTATTGCCATCATCGTTGGTAAGTATTTCAATATTATTCTTTATGTTAGAATAGCCTTGAAATCTGGCCCGTGCGTATACCCCCGCACTAGGGGTATATGCAACGGCTAGGACCTTATGCTAGTTATTGATAGGCGAATATTTTCCAGTCTTTTGGGAATGTGAACTGGTGAAAAGCTGGCGAAATGTAAATGTTGAATGAATGAACAAAATACAACTGGATTGATCCGCACTAAGCTATATCAAATTACCACTGCTTCTCTTCATCATCATTGGTATAGATTTTGATAGTTTAATATGTATTAATGTAATGTTTCCTTGGGAATAAGCTACAATTCCTCATTTGTTTCAATTTGATCTTGAATTATTTGAAAACTCTTTAATATATGGCATGACAGACATTTTAGAAGAATGTGTGTAACATTGTGTTTAAAGCGTATTTATAAAAGAAGTAGAGCGGTTAGTTCCGGAAACATGATGGTAACCAAAATAACTCCCATGGCCTACTAACGGTTTGTAACTTAACTTGTATTTAAGCGATTATTCACTTTTTCTTTCGTCTGCGTGTCATGTGATTTCAATATTTAAACTCATACAAGTACCAGCCTCTGATAAAATATATTCGGCCAAAGACACCATTTCATGGTATATAAACGGGTATGATGAATTCCATTATAGGTGTTGTCTTGTTCTGTTACAAGTACAGACGTGCCAAGGCAAGGATCCCCAAGATAAAGATGCAAAAAAGAAAAAAGTCTGATGAACAAAATGAAATGAGTAAGATTTATCTCTATCTATGTTTGTAAAGCAATACATGTGTGTCCAGTTAATTATGTGTATCCCATCATTGTTCAAACACTCTGTTTGTCTATCTGTTTCAATTTTATGTCGATTGCTCAGTCACTTTATACCTATCTTTTTATATAGTTTTATTTGTTACTGAATAAATGCATGGCTTTGTTTTATCGTATCTCTCACTCTTTGTATGTTTATATGTCTGCCAGCCAGTCAGTCAGCCGGTCCCACTATGTGAGACTTTCAATTCTCTTTGTGTCTCTGTCTTGCGTGTGTCTGATCTTTTTCTTCGACATTTCATGTGTTTTATTTCCTTGGTATTCCTCTGTCTTTCTAATCGCATATTTGTCTCCAAGGATATTTGAGTATCTACGCATAATGAAATGAAGATGTATTTTATTTATAGGTACATCCCGTTTGTTTGTATATGTTGTATCTGTAGTATATTCTTGTAATATTTACATTCTTATTTTTCTCATTGTAGATCGTCATGTTGACAATATTTAATTTCATGTATTTCATTCTCGTATTTATGTTCATTGAATTATGTTAACAATATACCTAATGGGCTTATAAGCCTTATGGAATTATGTAAATAAAAAAAGAAAAAAATATATCTGTCTCCAAGGATATGTGAGTATCTACGCATAATGAAATCAAGATATATTTTATTTATAGGTACATCCCGAACGCGGACCAAGCCTGATAATCATTCAAACGCTCACAAGGTCGTCGAGGGTTCAGACTACATGGACCTTGACGAAAATCGCGGTCGACCAATTTACCAGGATCTTGATCACCATGGTTACGATAACCAGGATGTGTCTGATTACCAGGAACTTGATCAAAGACAGGATCACGACGGCCATGTATACACAGGGCTTGGATAGATACAGAATGGCAATTGTCAAAACTGACGCAAAATGGAGATAATTAAAGCGATTGTGATGAACTTGGAGGAGACAAAGATGAACATTTTGAAAATCCATTTCCTTTTTTTATATGAATTTACACTAATCTCAATCAATAAACCTGCTTCGGTCAACATATATGTTTGCTATGATAAGACCCTTGGTGTTGCTGTATCATACAATCCCTCATGATCGTTCAATGATTTCAATGCATTACTGTTGTAATGATAACAGGTTTATGTTGTCATCCATCAGAGAGGTTCAAAAGAAACCAGAAAACAGTCGGAAACGTAAGTCTTTTGTAAAATCTATTTGTTGGCAAATTGGTTTTAAAGGCATACAATATCTTAATCTTCAGCACCTTGTTATAAGACAGGTGAAAACAATTGATTTACAAATGATATAACCATTGGTTTGATTAAACAAATGTCAAGAGATTCTTAGCCATGATTACATTCATGATATAACAGTCTCTATTAACCATGATGACACTAGTTTTAGATGCGTTGAACACACCTTTCGCCCATAATTAATCATCGAAATGTATCAGTAATGGTCGCCACGGAATTTATACATAATAACCATACAAAATATTTGAGGGCCAAACCTGACAGACAGATTGAATGAATGAGGGTGTTTAAAGATGATAACGAAAAGCACACAATGAGATCGGTACAAGACATCGATGACGTGCATTTAACTGTACTACAAACACATTTTTTTTTTGGTTTTTTTTTATGATAACACCATCATTGATACAAGTACTCCAAACTTGATTTTTTCACTCTCGATTCTGTATATATTTTGATACTCTATAGGTTAATGTACTTGACCAAACGTGGCTGCAGAATGTTGTAAATCAACTATGTTGCTGTATCATAATCTTTTATGTATATGTTTTCATTTAAAAGACTATAAGTTCGTTATTTTGTGATGTCGGTTGGTAGCATTTTAAAGAATAATTTCAAATGTATAAAGACAATTTCACTGTGGATCGCCTAAAGCTAGATATTCATTTCAAAAAGAAAAATTTTATAGAATGTCACAAGGGACTGTTCGTTCCTATAATAAATGTCATTTTGTTTGGAATTCAATTTATCTTTAACAAAAGGATGATGGTTAATCTTAATAATTTTTTTTTAAATCATACATGCGAAGCAATAACACATCACAATATCAAAATATATACAACAGATACCTACATTCCACGTACGTGATGTTTTTATAAATGTTTTTTTGTATATAATTTAAAAATAAACGATGTATTCTGAAATTAAAGAAACGATTGTCAATTAAATTCAACTCCCAAATATTCCTACTCATGTGAATTACATTTGATAAAGAATAATCCACAGGGCTCCGTTATAGTGAACCACCTCGAATGGTTTTGTACATTTACACACACCTAAATACTTACATTTTATGTCTTTGAGATCGTAAGTGGGTAATCCATGTATGCTTTCATTCTGATTAACTATGTGAAATGATCTACTGATCTAGTTTCCAATTTTACATGACCTGCTTTGTTTCTTCTGAGGGAAATCGTGCTTAAAAAGGTACCATGAGATTACAGAAAGTTGTAGCTGTAAGGTGTACTAGTATACAGTAGTGCTATCGTATGAGTTCCCAAACACAATGTAATACATTTACTGTACTTTGGAAAAAATGATCTTGGTTGTTTAAGTAAATAATTAGGTACACACGTTCGTCAAACGTTAAAAACCATAATACAATGTGCCTGTATAGGAACATGATAAGTGTATTCGAATGATATAGCTTACTTCTCTGCTTATATTCCATTTTAGTTGACTTGTGTCTTTTTGTCTGTGTTTGCTTTGGTGTAGTTTGCTTGTGTCTTGACTTATTCTGTTGTAGTTTGTTTGTGTCTACATGCCTTCCGTTTTAGCTTGTATGTGTCTGCATGTCGCGTTAAAGACTGTTGGTATCTGAAAATAGTTTGTTAACGTTTGCTTATATCTGCAAATAGTCTGTTGTAATTTAATCGTAGTGGCTTATATTGCATTGCAGTTTGTGTTTACAAATGTTTTGTTATACATGTGGTTGGTGTGTAGTTTGCTTTTATCTGCCCATATTGATGGGATAGTTTACTTGCGCTGGCATAAACGCATTGGCCAGGACCCCATAATTTTTGTGATGCTCAGTTTATAAACGATGTGCGAAATCCAAAATCTTAATTATCGACCTGGACTGGGTCAAAGTTTGTAGAACAATCAGTTTTTTGTAAGTATACATTGTACATGGTTACATGACAATCAGAGTTTATAGCATTTTTATTATCTGTTTAGATATAGTCAATGGCATCATTTGACAGTATCCATATGGATTGCTTTTCAAAGTATTTATAGGCCCCAAAATGATTCGAATTCTGATGTGGATGCTTCCCCATTTCTTCCCAAGAAGGCCTCCCTGCTGACTTGAGGATGATTATCTGTTCTAAACAGGTAACTTACTCATGTTTAGGGAATCTGTTCACTTTTTATGCACGGTTATCACATAAGAATTAAATTGTAATGTACGAATTCCAATTTTTTCTATCATGAAAAAAGAGATATTTCCCTTATTCAATTGTAAATTAAGTTAAATATGTGTTCCTTTCCCGTGCGTACATTCAGCATTTGACTGTTTAAAGCGTAATTTACTCAAGAACCAGGAACCTCGCTAAATTTAGTAATCTCTATTTCAGTGAGTAGGTTTTAACCCGCTACCAATGTCTATATTACACAATCCGTTGTTACCAATGTTGCTGATTGCTATACCATGCATGCATGTTTGTGTCGTTTGTGTTTTTGTTCTTTTCTATCCCGTATTCAAGAGGGGGGATAGGGTTAAGGCCGTGTCAGTAAATTTAAGGTTTTAAGACGGCCTATCTGGGACAAACAAGGACTAGGTTTGATGCTCTGAAGAGTCTTCCCAAAAGGTTCACCAACAAAACAAGTGGCGCATTGGGACTCGAACCCGGGATCTCCGATTTGAAACCCCGCCACATGAACCCTTTTGGTCCCGTCGACACAAAGGCGTTTCTCTTTTTAACGTCTATCATGACGTCAAAGTCTAATCAGATATATTTCTATAACCTGCTTCATACGGATCTATGCTGACACCATATTCTATTGCATAGAAGAGGTTGTCTATCTTGTTACAATTCCCTTAGTTAGCCGGGAGATTATATTGCATGACCATCCTAGTACATTGTATACCGGTTGGGTTATTGAGATGAGAGACACGCATTTAAAGGTAAAGACAAGATATGCTCATGTAATTCAGTATGCAAAACCTAATACGTCTTACCAAAAACAGGATTTATAGTAAACTGACTATTCGTTCTTAACTGTGTTTAATCATTGTCCGTTTTGTATAAAATGTAGAAATAAAGAAATTCGTAAACATGTGCCGTTTAAGTGTCCATTTATGAACGTATTCAACTTTGTTGCAAAGATACCAAACATATGCGATATGCTATGCTAAGGACACGCCATTCTCAATAATATAAAGTTAAATCAATGTGGGTTGTTGTACTCTGGACTCAGAAACACCAGTGTACCAATGGATATCTCAGAGAGACAAACCATATTTTCCCATTGTCGAAGGCCTAAGCGACCCCCGAAACAATAGCAAGTCTGTACCGCTCTTATCGGAGAATTTCTACCCGTATAACACGGGAACCAGCTCGTAAAGACCCGTATGTATCGCAGTTTGTACCCAATCCAGTTCGTACACAATTGACTGTCAATAATCGGATTAAAGTTTAATCCCGTCATAAAAACAACAAATGCAGCTGCAATAATTATTTCTACACCACGTGTGTTTGCCTTTACACCCTTTGCTTAAATCAGTGTGAAATTAAGACACATTGGCGTGAACGTATGATCAGAGACAATAGGAAATTGAAGTGGCAATTATCAAACAGTGTCGGGTGTTGAAAATTAAAGACGGTGGTAAGTAATTACGTACATATTTTTGGATATGTTGCTCATTAATTACAATTAAGCATACACTTCAAACACTGCGACTATTTAATTGCATCCAAGATGCATTCGCTATATAACCTTGCTGATTTCGGAAATCATTGTCAATTGCAAAAATGGCTTCGAAACGTCCTTTAGACTCTGACTTTGCCTCCTTCTAAAATTGCCAAGACTCGAGCATTTAAAGACTCATCGAAAATAGGGAACAGTTGGTTAAGATATGATCCGAAGTTAAAATCAATGTTTTGTGAGATTTGCCAAAAGGCACAAAAATCAAACAGCTTTTCAAATGGTTGCAATATTTTAAAGAAAGAGAATGTGACAAAGCATGCAAACTCCAAATGTATGAAAAGGGAAATGCTTTAAGAACTTCAATTATATCCATCACTGAAAATACTTTTGATAGCAACATTAAGGCAGAAAAGTTCATGATATAAAATAATTTATAAAAAAAAAAAATATTTTCTATTTGCTTTAATTAAACTAATTCATCTCAAGCAATATTGTGTAAAAACGCAAATCATAGGGGCTTTGTCATAACAAACTATCTCTTTCAATAGCAAATATACTGTTATGTAAAAAATGATACTATGTACTGTAATAAAAAAGTGTATGTAAAATAAAATGTAAAAAATGATGTGATTAGTTGTTTTTGTCTGTCAATTTCTAAGTACTCATAATACAGTAATGAGCTGCACTAGATTTAAGAATAAAAAGAAGCTTTCACTCAAGTACGGCTTATTATTGACCACTTAAAATTGGCTCCTATTTTGGCTCCACTTTTTCAAAATTGGCTCCAAAAATATCCAATATGCGAAAGTGATTGCGACAAGAAAAAATATTCCAGGGGAGACTCTGTCTCCGCTCTCTATATCTGATATAAATGTGTTTATATTACTTTTCAATTGAGTAGCATTTACCATGACACACGGTTTAATCGTCTAATTGATTAATTGAAAGTTCTTAGAAGTGTTGTGACATAATCTAATAAAGACTTGACAGGTTCTTTGAGATCCACTCTTGCATTATATCAGGAATTTTAACTTGGATTGTAACCAGTCTTTTTCGAATCGATAAGATTATCTAAATAGGTCAGAAGGTAGCAATTCTGTCAAATATTCGATAAAATCAATGTCATACGAGCTCGCCGCCTCAATAAAAGGCTGATGTTGGAGATAGGTTCACTTTCTCTTTATCTTTTACTTTTAACATATATTTATCAATAGCCTAAACGTTTATTTTGGATAATCAAACGATGCCATAATATTATTAGCAAATGATCTTATCTACATGTTCTAAAGACTTAGCAACGCTTCACCTTTTGGTAAATAAATCTAAACGTCAAAGGTATTTAGGTTGAAAAAAGTCAAGCAGATCTTATGGGAGGTACTTTTGTTAGCGTTAACAAGTTTGCTCAATGACTATTTACTTTTGATAATCGAATCAAAAAGCTCTGCAATACGTTGATTTATTATTCGTTTTAAATGGCAAGATGTAGGGGGAGTATAATGATTAAAAAACAAATTGTTTTCTATCATTTTGCTTTTTGAGTCAACAGCTTTAATTGTATTGAAGAGAGTTGGAGATTGTTAAAACTTGTTTATGTTAGATAGTGGGTTACCCTTAGCCAACACACCCTTAGCCAACACACAGAACCCAAAGCAGGCAGTAAAATGATCGAACACATTACCCAAAGCTGGTGTAGGACAATTCCCCACTAGGACAATTACCCACAGGACAATTCCCCACTAGGACGATTACCCACTGGGACAATTGCCCACTGGGACAATTACCCACTATTTGATATAAAACATATATTCAAATATATTATGTTTTTTATCTATAACGTATATTTTGCGTTATTAATGCTATCTGTAATAATTAAAAATGAAAATAAGAGTGGAAAATAATCAAAATAGAGATTTGAAACATTGTTCCTTTTTTTCGTCTGCAAAAAAAAATACTGATAAAAGAATTGTACAGAATGCATGTAACAATTTATTATCAGTAGTATTGCAAAAGTCAAGTTAATATCGATGACCAATTAAGTGACCTGTTGATTCAAAAGTTTAACGTAATATGAAATACTTTACTTTGCAAATATTGAAGATTTTAATTAAAAGACTCTTTGTGAATTCTGTTGATATTGATTTTTAAATGCTTACATATTTCAAGTACATGGAATGTGGGGTCTAATGGAATAAAATAAAAAGGAAGCATAGGGATGATAAAACAATTTAAAAAGAATAAGAGATGAAGAATTAAGATGTGAAAATCCATCACACACTGAAAAACATGTACATTATTGATATATCAAATATCAATTAAAGACCTTGTTAGCAAGGTGTAGCTAAAGGATGATTAAAGGTGTGGAGCAGAGCAATCGTTTATTCTATCCAAATCCAAAATTAAAAAGCTTACCAAAGTATAAATTTATCAATAAATCTGTTTTCAATTGCCTAAATCAATAAATGGGTTAATAATTATTGATAGGATAATTGAATTGCAATTCATTATTTTCTGAATTTACATTATGCACAAATGATATGCTTAAATCCATGATCACTGAAGTTTTATTAGTTTTAATGTATTGCCTCAATAGTAAAGATTCATGAACATATCAAAAGATATATTTCATTGCTATTATTTATCAAAAGTGGGGAATTGTCCTCATTCTCTTTACAAAAAGATTTGTGAATGGACCAATCTGTTGACCTTTTTTCATCCATGTGTTTTATGTTTTGCTATTGTTATATAAATATATTTTCATGGGTAAGTTGAAGATAATGGTTTGAAAATATATTTCAACACTTCTTTAATTCAGATTCTTGAAAAAAAGTTTTATTACGATTTCATTTTACCAGTGGGGAATTGTCCTATTTGACACAAATGTGGGGTATTGTCCGGTGGGTTATTGTCCAGTGGATAATTGTCCTGTGGGTCATTGTCCTAGTGGGTTATTGTCCTAGTGGGGAATTGTCTGTACCCCACCCAAAGCAGGCAGTAAATTTATCGAACACATTTTCACAATGTTAACTAACAATAAGGCTGCGGTAAGAATTTGTATTGTATATTTTTAAACCAACTCTAAATGAATAATCATTTTAGACCGGTATGAAATATGAAGCATGTCCCCCAAACAACAAAAAAAGGTAAAAAACAGGTTGGTCGAACTTCGGAGGTAATAGCAAACATGTGACAATTATAACGTATAAAACATTTTGGTCTCTGTGACCTTCAAATAATATGGAAAAACGCCAAAGATGATTATAGTAAACGTCTTCTTTTGTTTCCATAAATCGTCCGGTTTAGTTATAAGAACAGAACAGAACAGAACATAGATTTATTTGACAAATACAATATACATAGTTATTTTACAATACTTACTATTTACAAATACAAATACAAATACAAAACACTATCACCTGATTTAATGATTATATTTTTTGGGTTTCGTGGAAAAAGCTTAATAGAATGTTTAAGGGGAAAAAAGAGTGAAAAAAAATGTTTATCTACATCTTGACATGGACACTAAGTAGGTTTTTCTGAGCATCTAATGCTGTTTTAATGAATTTTTGATAAATGTATCAGAACAATGGAGTCATTTGAAGACACCAGAGAGTTAAATTTGTGTACCGAAGGCTTCTTGAAATAATAATTATTATTAAAAATTGTTTTCCTGATATTTTGAAAAGCTTGACAAATACAAACAAAATGGTAAACATCTTCAATATCATGTGAATTACAGCACAAACAGTATCTTTCATCTCTGGGTTTATTATTCTGTGAGTACCTTCCTGTTTGGATCCTCAGAGAATGAGCTGATAGTCTCATTCTCGTTAAATGAAATCTTAAATCAACAGGCACACTATCTAAATACGGTTCGTAAGAAAAAATTAATTTAAAATGCCGCAGTTCTGATAGTGACGCGCTAGACTCTATAGATCCATACCATTCTTGAGTAAAGCAGTCAATGACTCTGTCTTTAAAGGTCTTGGGGAATGTTTTGGACAAATAGATGCAGTGTTGGTAAATGCTTCCGAAAAAACGAAAGTATTCAATAAGTCTTTAACATTTGATACCCAATTCTTTTTACCTATAAAACAATCAGATAAAGCCAACGCATACACTCTATCAAGAACTACATTATTGGTTTGCAGTAACTTGCACCAATATTTTATTATTTTATAATATCGTATAACATAAAGCGGGTAGCGAGCAAGATCGCCATAAACACCAGTATAATTTGTATTAGACTTTACATTTAAGATTCTCTTGCAGAAATTCAAGTGTATTCGTTTAACTGGTTTTGACCTAGAAAAACCCCAGATTTCTGACGAGAATCCCAAAATCGACACAACAAAGGCGTCGAATAGTTGACAAAGGATCTTTGGCTTAAGGGGTACTTATAACAATTTTTTAATAATGTATTCACAGCTTTGAGTCCCTTACCTATTAGATACTCAGTATTATGACTAAATGAACCATTGTAGCTCAAAACTGTGCCCAAATAGTTAAACTGGTCAACAATTTCTAAGATACCATCACCGTAAAACCATTTTTCATTTTCCCTCAAACGACCTCTTTTCCTAACAACCATAACTTTTGTTTTCGAAGAATTTACCTCAAGACCCCATGTTTTTACAGTATGATAAGAGAGAATTCAGACTTTTCTGCAGATCATTGGGCGATTCGCCAAACAAGACAATATCATCCGTAAAAAGCAGAGCCATTAAAACTAAATCGTGAATTAATCATCCCGATTGCCCACTATTTGACAACGATAAGGACAACTCTAGGTCTTCGAGGAACAAAGAAACTAAGACAGGACTCATTATCTCCCCTTGCCGAAGCCCTAGCGAGTATTCAAAAAGATCGGATAATTTCCCACAATGCCTAACTCGAGACTTAAAATTTTTATACATACATTTAACAATACGTAGTGTTTTCCCGCTAAAACCTTGCTTAAAAAGTTTATATAATAAGACATTTCTGTTAATACTGTCGAAACACTTCTTCAAATCGACAAAAGCTATGTAAAGTCGCTTATTGTGATTTAAGTAGTGTTCTATAAATGAATACAATCCAAAAGTAGTATCGACAGTAGAGCTTGCTTTTTTAAAACCAAATTGAGCATCATAGATACTGTTATATTTATTACAGTGAATCCTCTGATTTAATGTAATTGTAAAGAGCTTTGAAAAACAACTTAGTATGGTTATCTCCTTTTTTATGTATTTGGGACTACAGTACCTTCGGACCATACATCAGGGAAAAAGCCTGATTCCAAGATTAAATATATCATATAAATGAGAACCAATAATGTCTACGATCACAAAAGATTGGTTAAACTATTTCAAAGCTCTTTTGTTCAAACCAAACCAACATCCAATTCCTGTTTTTGAGGAAGAGGTAAACTTAGAATATGACCAAATCCTTAACTGTTCTATTACTAAAGATGTTGTTAACAATAGTGTAAGAAAATTGAAATCTGGGAAATCTCAAGGTATAGACGACATAGGGGCTGAGTTTTATTAAAATACTTAACAAATAATATGTCCTTTATTATGCGAACTCTTCAATAATATACTTGATTGTGGTTGTTTACCAAGTTGTTGGTCCGAAAGCATTATTGTGCCTATCCATAAATCGGGATCAAAGACAGACCCTTCTAATTATAGGGGAATCTCTTTAATTAACACTATGTATTAAATATTTTCAAACATTGTTTTTAAAAGAATTTGCATCTGGGCGGAACAATTTAAAAAAATAGACGAGTCACTGGCCGAATTTAGAGCTACATATTCAACAACAGATAACATGTTTATACTTCAGAGTATGGTTCAAAAGTACATCTGCAAGCCAGAAGGTAGATTCTATGTTCTTTACGTTGATTTTCAAAAAGCGTTTGATGGATTACAACATGGTAAACTTTTTTCTACATCACATGATATCAGTCTTAGAGGGAAATTATATAATGTACTAGCAAAACTATATTATGATATTTATTGTCGTATACGTGTATCGAATGAAAAATTGACGAAATCAATGAAGTGCAACATTGGCGCAAAACAAAGGGACGTGACAAGCACGATAATTTTTAATCTTTACATCAATGAGCTATCACGCGTAATAAGAGGAAAGGGTCATAGAGGCATTTTCATTACTGAACAAATTCCTATCGTTTTATGTATTCTTTTTGCAGATGACATTGCCAACTGCACTGATTCTGTTATTGAACTACAAAGAAAATTAAATACAATATCAGAATTTTATAATACTTATAGCACGAACAAGAGACAGAAATCATTGTTTTTCGACGAGGCGGTCCTTTGCGTCATACTGAAAATTAGTTTTACAATGGAAAAGCAGTAAATGTAACTTCTGTTTATAAATACATGAGACTTCATTTCACCCCTAAATTGTCATGGTCTTAAGCAAAAACAAAGCTTGTAGCCCAAGCAAAGAAATCAATAAACGCAATAAAGGCTTATCACAGAACTTTTGGAAATTCTAATCTGAGAGAACATTTTAAACTATTCGATTCTATGGTGAAACCTATTCTTTTATACGGGAAAGAAATTTGGGGAAATGAATTTCAAGTAGCATAGAACAAGTACAAATACAATACTGTAAAGAATTTCTTGGGACAAACCAATCAATAAATGATTGTATGGCTCTTGATGAATGTGGCAGACTTCCATTATGCTGTGATTATTACCTTAAAGTTATTAAGTATTGGTGTAAACTTTTAAGAATGCCCGAATATAGATATTCAAGAAATTGTTATTTAATGTTAAAGAAACATGATAATATTGGAAGAATTAATTGACCTTACGACACAGAGCAGTAAACCACGCCCACCGTAAATAGGGGAGGTCACTCTAATTTTCTCCGACATTCTGAGTGAAATAGCGTCAATGCACAAACTAGGATCCCTCTTTGACATTGCCGATGATTTCGGATATTCTTATTTGAAATCGGAAATATTCCTACAAAATAAGCACCTGCCTTTATTGCTGGATAATATGTACATAGCATGACAATTTGTAAAGAAGATGGTATATTTTGAGTGTTAGCAGAGACATTTATAACAGCTCTGTTATATATCTCTATTGCGTTGGGGGAGTGTTTTACCCCAGCAGTGTGGGGTCCGATCGGCACCAAACACGATCCGTCCAAAGTCCGATCAGACTCGGATCCGAACGACATTGGTCCGTTCGGCACTGGTTCGACCGGACCTTCAAAATGACCGTATTTCATACTACTTCAAAACAGTTAATTTGCAGTATTTGCAGGTTACGAACAAAATTATCTCATTTTGATTCTTAAACGGTTTAGATTTTTATTTTACTAAATCGGAGTATATCCTGAATGATTCAAAACGCAGACCTACCAATTTTGTCATGTTGAAAATGGTATAATAGTGTTGGTCATGTTGAGATTATGGTGTTAAACAATTGCTGATAGGAACAATCACTATTTTGTTGTCAAATAAGTTAATAATCAAGACTTTCGAACATAATATTTTGTATGCTACTCAATGGATGATTGTCGGTTTTGCTACTTGATTACATACTCAGGGTCATTTTACCAAACGAAATATTTTCAATTGTTCAAAATTTAAAGAGTTTACAGACGTCATTTGAATGAAGGTGATGAATTAATACTTTTCTGATAGGGCAGACCATATTGTTGGAAAAGGATAACTTGCTCTTTTAAAGCAATTTCTCCTTTTCACACAATATTTACCTAGTTGTCTGTAACAAAGTAGTCAAGTGTAGTTATTGTTTGGTAATGGGTTAACAAACCTTGATTGTTAAAAAGGATTAAGGGTTTCGACGCTAATTAACATCAATCTGACACAATTGCACTTTATGGTCAAGTCACAAACCCTTTATTGTTTAGCCGATCGGCGGTCTTCGTTATCAACCACTGGCTACCAAGAGTGTGTTTTACAACATATTACAGCAACATTAGATTCTTTAAGGTAGTCGGATAAAGTTGCAACAAGGAGCTAGGGATTTGTTTTGTTTTTAATAGCTTTTAAATTTGGATACGATAAATCGATCATTACAGGTAGGTGGATTGGATTGATGCGCTATAGTAAGAAAGTTAATTAATTGTTTAAGGTGCTATTAGGGTCCATTTAAAAACAAAATCAATTAATTAAAATCCAATTTGAAGAATTTGTATATATCCAACTGGAAACCATGTCCTCTCAAAACATTATCGATCAATATTGTATTTTTAGTTAACATTTGATTCATTATCAAAAGCAACTAATAACATTCGTCATTATGTGTCAATTCCGTTTTTTAAAAACAACAATTTTTCATTTCCAAACGAAGATAAAAGACAAAAATAAAAATTTACCAACATGTGAAAAAAAAAGAAAGAAAATGATAGTTCATACTTCTATTCTTCACATCGTTTTATAGATTAACTGTTTGCATATATTTACTAATTGCGTGTAGTTCTCAGTCATTTCACAATATATGTGACAGATTTTGGAAACGGGATAAACTCTACTTCACCCACAAGCCTCTCCTTATACATAATTTCTCTATAATAAGTACTTAAACAATATATTAAGCAGTATTGACGAAGAAAAATCACAGCACAATAGTGCTATGTGTTGACGGAGTCGCACAGCGTGTCGGAGAAAATGGCGGATAGCAACCGAAGTGTTCGCTGATTGGTCAGTTCCAGCTGTCAATCAAAGTCTGTCGTAAGGTCAATTGGGTGACAAGTGTAAAAAAAATCTTCTTTATCAATATGGTTTTGGGTATGTGTGGATAAACCAGGACATGGGTGACCTTGACATGTTTTTAAAATATTTCAAACTGCGACTTAATGACTGCAAAACACAGGACTGGTTTGCTAGTGTGAACGGGTCATCTCGATGTGATACCTACAAACATTTTAAATCATTATTAGAACCTGCAAAATATTTATTTATTGGACTCTCTTATCAATTCCAAAAGGCATTGTCAAGATTTAGATGTTCGAACCATAAATTTACGATAGAAGCTGGGAGACACCAAAACATTCCAATCTTTATCAGGCTACCTTTTCTAAAATGTTTCCAAAAGTCTTATGGCTTCTTTAATCTCAAGTTTTCAAGATCTGCCAGTTTACGACAATTAAATAAGCGTTTCTTTCTGCGAATCATATTTTTATAAGAGCGTTTACAATTGCAAAAATTAGTATGATTTGCATCAGTATGGCATTGATTTAAAACATTGAGTGATTCCAAATAGGACCTCCGAGCGTTTATACAATCCATATTAAACCATTCTGCATTTCTATTTGATTTAACATCACCGTTATAAAAAACGCTTTTAGAAAACAGTGGGTTCGCAACATCTCGGACCCGATTTGTGAATTCGTTTACTACATGGTTAATAGAATCACGCTGTGTGACGTCGATGGATGTAATAAGTTGATTAAAAAACGTTAGATTTTCAATTATTCCTTCTCGAAACGTGCGCTTGTGAGACGCACTCCATCTATATTTAGTCTTTGAGAAGTTTTTACTGTCAAAGCATGGTTTACTACAACATATAGAAAAACTAAGTGGGGCGTGGTCAATCCATTCATTTAACGACTCAATGGAAAAATATGAGAGGCATGAAAATCGATTTTTTCAGTGATCAGATAATCAATGACTGAGGCCCCTTGAGGGAATACAAAAGTAGAATTCCCTATGTTAAAATAGCTATACTATCGACCATTTACAATACGGAGAAATGTAGATTTACATAGCTCCAGGAGTTTTGTTCCGAAATTATTGGTCTTTTTATCAAGTGAGGCCCTAGCGAGGAAGTTGTCAGGGACATAGTCGTCTCCATTTATTTCCTGAGATCGGGCATCACAGATAACAAAATCATGTTTAAGGCCAGTAAGACTATTAAGATCGCCTGAAATGTATATTAAGCCATGGTCATTAAAAAAATTTATATCATTTTCTAATAATTGAAAGAAAATCGACATTAACAACATTGTATGCGGGTGAGTGTTCATCCCATATATAAATATATACCACAGACAAATATATCATTTTCGAGGTGGAAAAAACACTTTTCTAATTTCAACCAAATTATAGAATTATGGTGATTCCTCACTAAATCTACACCTTCAATCAAAGTCTCTCTTATATAAAGGACTACTCCGCCACTACACCGTTTAGCGTTTATATGTTGGAAAGGCCTAAAAAAGTTATAATGAACAAAACCGGGTATTTCGATATCACTATCTTTTCTTAACCATGATTCATAAAGAAACACTATATCATTATTAATAAGAAGTTTTTGAAAGTTGTCGTCTAATAGTTTATCATCTGATAAGCCATGAACGTTCCATGATAGGATGCGAACTTCACTCTTATCGGAACCCCTATTCCCTCACCGCTTTTCCATCTATGTACAGCGTGTCGTATGACAACCAAGCGTTTTTGTTTTCCTGTCGAGCCTTTCGCAGTTGAGGACCTAACCTTCTTCGTTTGTCTGTCACTTCCTTCGGAAATTGGTCGTTGACGTAACACCCTGAACATTTCAGCAATTTACTCTGTTTTCTGATTAATTCTCTGTCATTGAATTCGTGGAATTTAGCCACGATACTTCTACAACCTGTTTGTCGCTTTGAACCCATTCGATGAACCCTTTCAAAGACGATTTTATCTACTTGGTCTTGGGCAATTTTCATTTTTTCAACAATGAACCGTTTCAGTTTCAATTCCGTTTCTTCGTTTCTCTCGGATGGGGATTCTGGAATATTGGTGAAGACAAGGTTATTCGCATTGATTGCGACTGCAGATACACAATTTCCTCTTTTAAAGCGTCTTTCTCTTTCTCTTAACGTATGCCTTTATCGTTGACTGCTCCCGTAGCATAGTCTGCACTTTCGACGTTTCCTCTTATGTTTGTAATTTCTGATCATGGACTGCACCTTTATTTTCTATTAGAGCCCACAACTTTTTCAGATCCTTATCAAAATTAGTCACTTTTGTCTTTAACTCTTCTTATGCATCCAACCTCTCGTCCGTGTGGGATAATCGACTGTCAATCCCTTTCAGAAAGGTCATAATATCGGTAAGGGTTGGTTGACTTGACGCGGACGGACTGTCAGACGGACCCCCTGACGCCATGTTTGGATTGGTTTGGGCGGGTGATTGAAATACGTTATCTTGATGATAGTCTGACTTGTTTGTATTTTCTATAGGGAACGTATTGTCATACAAAATAGCATAAGCGTCTCAGTGGGTTGATACGAGGAAAGGGGTATTACTCAGCTAGATAAAGCAAACAGGAAGTTTTTGACGGTTTGGTGTTTAAAAGAAATTGAAGTACAGTATCTCACCAGATCAGTATACTTGGTAAAATTCTAATTGACTCCAATATCTGCACGGTAAGTCATGTTCTTTGTTTGATATATTAAAAAAGAAAACTAAAATTTGTCAAAGAATGGCATCCGACTGTCTGTCGTGTGTTTAGTTGTTATAATCAGTCAATTTTAAAATGTGCATACATACACATATACACTCAAACCCAAATACGTGAACATTCACACATAAACCTATATAGAGCAACACATTATCAGTATGCATTTTAAGGTTTGCTTATATATTTCTATGCGTCACAATGACCACAATAATGATAAATGTATAATATATGAAGATTTCCTGTTGTGAGATACATTATTTCATCTCATATGAAATAAAGCCATGTTTTCAGTGTACAGTAATCAAAGAACGAAAGAGGTTAACGCATTTGATAAGAAAAGAAGTGAAACATACAATTCTTATATGATGTTTAACGCCGTATCAACAATTTTCAGTATCATGAAAACATACTAAATCAGTTTACTATAATAACAAATGGATATTCTAGAAAAGAAATTGCTCAGCAAGTTCCTATTATTAACCTATTGGTAAACATTTCCCAAAATCTAAAGAGAACAGTATTTAGTTCATTGTAATACAGACCTCAGACTTTACTATACATTAGTTATTCGTTCGTTTTCATTTTGTTAACTTCTGAGAAGTTTCTATCGTGCAATGAAAATCATTTCTCACTTTAAAACTTTTGTAATATAATAATCATAAATGTAAGTATGTACAGTAAAAAAAAATATCACACGAGATGATCTTAAGTCCTTTAATCTGAAAAAGATTTCCCATTGATATATTGAAGCGTGAATGCAAAAGATTTAACAAATTATGTGAATTCCAATAATCCATCTGAACAGATTGCCGCCAAAAGTATCCATTTAACATATATTCTAACAGCGGCGAATACAATATATCTTGTTCTCAATATAAGATGAACAATGTGGTGGAGAAAGATGGATTCCTTTATGTTGCTGAAAACGGAATCTTACATGAGTTGAATGAAACGTTATCATCTATAGATACTATCAACACATGTGTCAGTGATAATTGTTATAACATTAACAAAGTCCTAGCCGTGTCTGGGGAGTTGCTTGTATTTTGCAGTTCTGGTAACAATGGTGTTTGTCAGACTTTGAATGGCAGTGAAGTTCAATATAGCAGTTCTAGTGAAAGCTCTGATGAAAACTCTATTGCATTGTCTACAGACATAAACAAGTCAGCTGTTGGTTTAGCCTTCGAAGGAGACTTTTATTTGGGTGTTAGTTATGGACAGAATATGGGTATAAAAACAATAAGTGGTACAACATACAAATACTATATCTCCAGGACAGTCATAGACAAAAGTTTTAACCTAAAAGCCTTTGTTTACTTATTGAATGAGGAGTACCCTGTATATTTCAAAACCGTCTTCCAACATTGAAGATACATTTACTTTCTTACAAATCAAAGAGATAATCTGATATCATCCCAATTTGTTTCTAAATTAATCAGTATCTGTGTAGATGAAACGTATTATGCAAAGCAGATAAAATCATACATTGATATAATTTTGTCATGCAGTTCGAACAGCACTCGTTATAACTTGCTGCAAGATGCAGACTTTTTACCTGCAAAATGTGTTCTTGTTGCTTCCTTCTCACAAGTAGATGATCCAGAACATCCAACTACAGACAGCGCTGTATGCGTCTACACCGTGGAGGCAGTTAGCAATGCTATTTTAGCAGCTAAAGAGGACTGCATCACCTGTGCTACAAAGAACTACTCTGAGGTCCAAGCGTCAGCATACATTGAAATTGATCTCCAGAGATGTCTTTTTAGCCGAACATGTCATGTCTGGAGAAAATTAAAACGACATAGCTAGTTCGATAAAGTCCTGTGTGATTAGGCAAGGTAGTTTTTTCAATGCGTATTTATGAAGTGCTGCGTAACCTTTTTTACTCAAATTTCTTGGGATTTCTTTCTGTTGTTGGCACTTTACAACTGACTTGTATGGATGTTTCACATGTTACTCCTACAGGATTGAGTTTTGTCTCAGAATTATCTATACATACCTAACATAAAACCCAAAACAGGTAGTTAATATCGTTCATTAACTGATATTTTAGATTTATATGTTGCACCAAGTGCTACAATAACCTTTAAAAAGAAATCTTTATATTTGTATGTAAATGTGTATGTATATGAATTACATTGGGTCAATACTCGTGGTCAGTTACTATTTCCATGAGATTGAAACAAAGTGTGGCTTTAAAGTTATGGATGCATGAAGCATTTAGTTTACTAATATGTTAGAAAACTTATGCTGCCTTTCAAGTTTTTTATAAAGATATTCGCTTTTGCTGTTGTTTTGGTATGCAAACATGCAATATATGTTATTTCTTACATTCCAGGAGTATCAAACTTTGAGTGGAGACTTCATTTGTCCAACAATCCCCGGATCAGGATTGGTTATACTCCTCCTTTACAACCAAATTCAACATACAAATTGGACAACACCAAGATAACAAAGGTTAGAGGAATATATAGCTACGGTTTGTACCCTGATGTGTATCTTGGAACAGATACAGGGACCATTAGCAAGGTAAAGCATGCATTATCATGAGTATTACTCTAGCATCATATTTAATTTAAGCAGTGGAGGAAGGTTTTTAGTAAGCGATCCTTGATACATTTTTAACAATTTTGGAGAACAAACCTAAGCACACTTGCAAAATACTTAGCATTTTTTATCAAATAGAAATTTCTTGTTCTGTATATTTATTCAAACTCTTAATCCAGTTCCAATGGTTTAGCTTTCGTTCAATCCTTTTTTTATGTTTTCATCTTGAGGGTTTCTCATCAAATTTCACATATTCATTTGATTTATGAGTAAAACATTGTCTTATCTTTATCTAGACATTCTATTGTGCCCAAAATGACCTTGGTTTTAATGTACCTAAGCATCATTTTATACATTCCTTTAACATTCGTCATCTCCTTAACATATACGGAAGTCCATAGATTGAAAATCAACTTAATGGGGTGTCATTGGTCATGATATGAAGATTACTCATTACTCTTTTTATGTAATTATCTAAAGCCTTTAGTATGAGGAACATGAGGTAGTTTCTTGGCTGACTTTAAAATACCCACGATTCTTTCAAACTTGACCAGTCATTGTTGGCAGTTATGCTTGGGGTCTCACATCCTTCATGAGTCGGATATGGCAGTATAACTGAAGTATAGTTGAACAATGTATAACCCTTACAAAAAAGTTTCTAATGGGAGTTGGGTGCAATGACATGAATAGTAATCATTTAACTAACTTCGTATGTAGGAAGTCTACATTGTAATATAGGGGTCTGGGGATCTAGAACCAACTCAGTCAATGTTTCATGCCATGTGTAACAAGGTAAGGTTCCATGTGACCTGTTGCATTCCTTTCTCATCACTTATCGATTCATGTTGGGATGCAACCAACAATAATTAGTGCTTCTAATGCCATTAAATAATGACTTCTCCGATAATATTCAAATATGTTGCTGCTGTAATTCAACTAAGGTTTCTTGCTGATTAACATAATCATAGAACGTTTTTTGTGACAACATTTTAAGTTTTGTTTCATATCTACAAAGGCTTTATTTTCCTCTTCACAAAGGACCCATGTCTGTTGAGTGACAACACTTTAAGTTTTGTTTCATATCTCCAAAGGCTGGATTTTCCTCTTCACAAGGGGCCATGTCTGTTGAATGACTAAGTTTTTAGTTTGTTTCCTTATCAAATGACTCGTGTGTAAATGATTAACAGAATAAGAGGACAAAGGAAATCACTCATTTTGCAAACATGCCAGTATGCATATATGTAATGACTGCAATGTGGTTTATTCGTTTCTTAATTATAATGTTCATGTGGTGAAGAAACCAGTGGCTCGGAAAGTATTTTTTGCAGTACTAGTTGGGAAATGGCAGGAGTATTCTTGTGTTGAGAAATTGTCTGAATGCTTTCACATTTGTTTCTGTGAATAACTTAGAATGACTATTAGATTGAGTATTACTCTTAATGAGGCAAATATATACTCATACTTGTATACATTCAATATAGACAAGTTTCCATTTTCAGTTGAGCATTGATGACTCAATGAAAGTATACATATATGAGACCAATTCAGTCATAGATAGAGGGCATCCTATCACAGATATACATATTGGCGAAGATAAAGGTTATGTTGTTACTAACAGAAAGGTAAATATTTTGGAAAAATGAACCCAAGTAGTCATTGTTGGTCGGATCTGGTTGTATGATAGAGCCATAAAGCTTTTGCAAGTGGTTATTTTATGTAACGTATTTCTTTCACAAAGTTTAAACGCTTTATCATATGGCTGTATCAGCAAAATATTTCAAAATGTAAGATTTTTGAAGTGCCGGGATGAAATGTATTTACATATTTCAAAACACTTTGTTTGCAAAAAGAAACTTGTAGTTTAATAGTATTTTCTTTTGTTTTCATCTCAGTGTCTTTTACACTTATAATCCAGGGTAATTTTCTAGAAATATATTTTTGTGTGGTCTGCTTTACCAAACCTTAGATTTCTGCTAAATTTTGATGAGAAAATATACTCATAGAAGCTTGTCGGGCGGCCTGGATCTACCCGCTTGCATAAGCATGAAGTCGGTTCCAGCACTATATGGGTAAAACATCATCTTCTCATATACCAGCAAATGTGCAAGATTAATAGAATAGAACCATTTTGATCATATGCTTTTTCAAAGAAAATAGCCTTTTCTGATTACATTTCTTGTCTTTGAGTATTTACTCGTGATGTCCTCGTGATGTCCTGTCCAAGCTTTTTGTGAAATATTGAAATGACTACATTTTTTATGTGGATTTATTTCATCAGGTCTGACTGCCCTTCCCTTGGCCATTTTACAATATTTCAGATTTGCCTATATTTGGATTTCTAAATGAGATGTGTACTTCAAATGTCAGCTTCATTGTTTCTGCTCAAAACCCTATTCTGAGGTTGCTGATACTCTTTAAAGTTGTATGGTGTATGAGTTTATAATGAGTATCCTTGAACTTTGGTGTATTCTTCTATTGTTTGAATAATGCTCGTTGCATTCTTAAGAATGTCTTTGTCTCATGCATATTTTGCTCGATATCTAGAACACGAAATGATTTCTTTTTTACACAATATCATAGTTCTGAAGGTATGAAGTTACAAAACATTTTTCACAGACAGAAAATATCACAAGCTTTTATGTGATAAGATCTTTTCAATTTCAGATTTCTTCATATAAGAATCCAGATTAACCTTCCATGATAACATGCAAGGAAACCCTGAAGCTTAAGAATCCATCTTGTGGTTGGTGTCTAATAAAACTCAAGTAAGCAGCTGCCTTCAATTGTGCGGGATTAATTTTAGGTTTAATGAGCGATATGCTTCTGTGTTAAAGTCCCACCGGCGCTGCTTTGTTTTCTTTTAAGGTGTCCTCTAGCATGTCAAGTCAGAGCCCTAGCCCGGGAAAGACGTTTTAAAGCTAAATCTTGTTGACACTGTATTAAACCTCATAACAACACATTTTGTTTTGTTTTTGAAACGAGCTCAAAGGAATCCTGGATGGAATCTCAACTCCTCCATTAAAAAACGTTTTCTTGATTTTCCAGAAAATTGATCTGATCGTTGTGCCCTTAACCTATACAAAGAAGTAAAGATCCGAATGAGTAATGTAAATATTTTTTGCATTCTGTGTTGAAATTTATTTTTCAGAGGTACAAAAAAGTCTGACTGCCCACGTGGTTGGATAAGCTCCCTTTCTGAGTGTGTTAGCATTGATGTCTCCCCAAAGTATATAGCAGTGTCAGAGATTTCTGTAAGACTTACAGAATTAATAATGGATGGATGACATTTTGCGAAGATAAATTTATATGAGAATGGTCCACTGGTCCTATCAACAAAATCGCTTTTGCGCAAATAATTTTTGTATTCTTGAACGTCTGAAGAATGTGTACCTCTAACGGCTCTTAAGTAAAGCAGATATTCTTTATTATTCAACGTGAGTGGGTGTATTTCTTTTGTTTTTTGTGGTGATGTATGGTTGGGTTTTTTTTACACTTCATTTAAAGTTACATAAGAAGCAGGGTGGTACCATGGAATGATTCTTAAGATAAACAGTACCACATTTCAACTTCGCTTGCAATAAAATTTTCGAACCTACTGTCATACACTTACGCAATGTGTCAATGAGAGTCTCTTGGCGTTTTAAGTAAGGTTTGGAAATTATTAAAATAACCTCTTTCTGTCATTATTTCTTGGTTAAAGATATTGCTACATATTTTCCAATTACTCCTTTAGAAATGAACTATGCGTGTTCCTCAAATAAAGTGTTAAGATAAAAACAGGGCACGGCTAGTTAAGGTCAGGTTTAATGATTTTATTTTTCAGTGGTTTGAAGTAACCGTCACAGCAAAGAATATCCCTGAAGATTTAATCACTGAAATGGGGTGTAAATATTTTGATGGGAATATACAAACTGGGACCTTGATCGTTGCCACTCGAGTCGGAGACAATTTAATCAATTGTTCCATTTCTAGCCTATATGGTAGGTGATATTGTTGATACGTGGATGATAAGTGTCTTTGTTGTTCACAGGACCGCTGGTTTGAGGACGTTTGTTAAACAAATCTCTGTTATGGCATGCTTTATAGTATATGTATCAATGTCCAGTGCTCTTTCTGACATGTATTATTTAAAACCATGAATTATTCATGATCCAACTGATGATCAAATTTAGGATATATTTTGTTCAAGCACCTTTATAAACAAACAAACTATTTAAATTCACCTCAACATATCACTATTTATATATTTTATTGTGTGTTCGATGGTGTATTAGTTTTATTTTTAAACGAAGTGAAATACCTACACGACCGAATATTTGAAACAAATGTTGGTTGAAATCATTGTTGACCGATGAATCTTTCTTCCACAACAAACATGTGAAATAGGTCAAACCGTCAAGTATATGAGGAAGTTGGGAATAACTTTCCAAAGTCAATATGTTGCCATCACACTAATGCTGTAGTATGTACCAAATGCCCACAGTGCTTTTCAAATATCCTCGAATTCCTCTCTCATCTGATCAGTGAAACATTTTTTATTGGCAAGGTCTCTTACATATACAAATGTCTTTATTCCCAAGTATCTATAGCCATATCCTCTTTGTGAAAATGGTTTCGTTAACGTTATTACTTACACTGTTGATTCTGGTTTGGTATGCTTCCGTGTGCTATGGCATCCTCTTCATGAATAAAAAGGATTGGACATTTGGTTTGTTAATATATTTTCGATAAATTCATTTCGTGTAAAAGTAAAACATATAATCATGATTTAGCTTTAAAGTTCCCAAGTGTCACCGATGTTCAACGAGTAAAGGCACGTTTAAAACAAAAACAATAGATGTACATTATTTTTTCATGGGTCTTCTATTTGCAGTACCAACTGAAAAAACAATACATCTTATTGCATTTGATAGTATGGAACTTTTCACATATGCAGAAACTACACTCTGGATTTATGATTGTAGATTCTATACAACGTAAGTAGTTATATTTTGCCAATTTGGCAATTTATAACATGTATTGGTGGCTCAAGTACTTACCAAAGGGATATTTGATGTGTAATAGTTCAGTGTTCTGTTCATAGTTCTCTCTCTATATATATATATACATATATGAAGATTAAGTGTTCATTGATAGTTACTGTCAATCGGAAATTAGCATATTGTATTGGATAAAGAATCTTAATTTCGTCTTGAAATGACTGCTTGAGCTAGGAATACATATACATGTCTTTGTATCGTGAATAACAAAATGTAATAGCATGAACAGAAATTTTAGGGAGATGTATTGTACCCTAAATATTCATAAGGTAAATGACCACTCTGAAACAGTTGTTACACCCATGCTTCTTTCACAGTTTTCTATCTCTACAATTTTTCAAAAGATGTTCCAATATTTTTTCATATGTACTCCTGTTTTATTTAACTCAGCTGTGAAGTAAACATACATTCTATTGATGTTAAGAAGGACGAAATCCCATACCAATTTCTTGGTTTCCTATCTACAGGTGTGGAAGTTGTTTACAATCTCCAGAAGTTAAGTGCCAATGGTGTGCAACAAGTCTTACCTGTCAGACGTCTTCATCAATCTGTCCAATGCAAGTGGTAACTAAAGCTATAGTTCTACTTTCCTGTATTTATCTCGTGACTCGAAAAGATAACATAACTTCCTGTCAACATTCAAAACCTTTATCTGCTGAAAGAACTAACACATGGTATACTCTCATAAGTACCCATTCTCAAGTGTGTGCGATGCGGTTGCACCGTTCTGCTTATAGTTTAACATCTAAGAAACTATTAACAGTAGAGCGCTCTACGAAGATCTGGATCAAGCAGGTTTCAAAAACAAAGTCCCTTTCAATTCATGCTTACAGCAAGCTAGTGTTTAAGATCGTCTTGAACCGAAACATATAGTTTCTGTGAGCACTTCTACATATCATGTTTTATGATCACTGACAATGATAACTTTTAGAGTATGAAATTAAAACACAAATTTGAGACGTTTTCAGCTGTTTTTTCGACGTGTCAGGCGTTGGTCATCATGTCTTAAGTCTTAGTGTTAGTCCACCGTTTTAGCATTTATTCGAACGTAGCCATAACCATTATTATCAGATATTGGTATTGGAAATCATATACTCACTTCTCATACAAAGTGTGATTTGTGACAATTGCTTAGTCGGTTAACTTGTCTTAAATCTTATTTGTGGTCATCCGGTTTAGCACGTATTCGTTTTAAAATTTATTCGGACGTAGCCATAACCTATATTATCAGACATTGTTTTTTAAAAGTATAATCTCACTATTCACACAAACTTCTGTTGAACATTAGTCCATTGTATTAAAGGAAATGTAATGAAGAACACATAGGAAGCTGTCCTAAATGTTATTAAGCTCGTTCTCTGGATTACCTTGCTGCCTATTAACACATCTTGCATTTCAGATTGATAGAGCTCGATGTCCGAGGTTAAAGACTTCAGAAATATATCTACCAAATGGAATAACCAAAATAACCTTAAATGTGACTATTATGGTATGTCTATTAGTAAATGTAAGAAAGACATTCTTTCTTCGCAGGATATTTGTCTCGTACATACATATTCAATATAAACCGAATATTTCACTCATTCTGCAGTTCGCGAAGGCAGATCAAAACTATGTGATATCGTAGTTGTAACTTTAACATTTTCTTTCTTCGCAGGATATTTGTCTCGTACATACATATTCAATATAAACCGAATATTTCACTCATTCTGCAGTTCGCGAAGGCAGATCAAAACTATGTGATATCGTAGTTGTAACTTTAACATTTTACACCGTTTTAAAGAGTCTAGACTCAATTCCATAAGATAGCTGCTTTGTCCAACACGTAACACGTTTTCGGTAAAATATATGTTAAGATGACAATTTCTCAAGATGAATATGTATTAGAAACAAAAACAAAGACATTTCCAAACAAATAACACTGTGAAACTGTTGGTTTTTTGAAATTTTGTAATGTATTACCGGCATGTTATCTCATAGGTAAAGCATGGGTCAGTTGTTAGATGAGATTAAATTACATTTACTTTGACGCACTATTGACCGACCTATTTCTTTCAATTGCTTTTGAAAAACAACTGTTTTCTTTTCAGGTTACAACCTTCGGATATGGTTGATCCATAGACCAGAACGAAACACGTGTAGAGGTGCCTGCATTCGTATATAATAACTGCATCAAATGTACTTTAAATGTAAGGTTTCGTAGTTGTTATTTATTGAACAAAACATCTACCAGTGATCCCTGTCTTATATTTTTGTTTGTTATTTTTTTTAAATATCATGTCAAACTACAGTTGTAGCATGGTTGTTGTCTTATAATAAACACAGTCTTTACATTATAAATACACATATTTTTGTCCTTTTTTATTCAGGTGTCATTTGTCGAGGACCATCCAAAGATGGCACTGCCTCTTTCTGTTTATCAAGTGGAAGGACAAACTGGAGTAAAGATCGAAAACACACTCAATGGTATTAATATTGATAAACCTACCGCCTCTCGTTGGGACTTCAAATGTACGAGACAATAGATCGTTTGAATTGTATCAACATTTTCAGTCATTCGCAAATATGTTTAAACGAATGTTGAGAAATGAAAATGTTGAGAACGTTGAGAACATGATATATATTTGAATTGTACTGGTACAGAAAGATGCACTTTCCTGTACATTGTAAAGTTAATTATCAAATGAAATAGTGTGAAAGAAAATGATAGAAAACTGATTCTGTATCATATTTATGCAAACGCTATACATCGAAACAAGCATTAAGATTTAAAAGTATTTGTCTATATCCAAAACATTTCGTAGTTAGTGTAGTTCATACTTTTATAACAACGCTTTATAGTAATTCACAGACAGTTAGAAATTAACCATCCCTCACCCGATACATAGAACTACAGCAGTAGTTCTCAAATCAATAACTTGACGCTTATGGAGTGGATTAATCAACTTTACACAATATTACAATAAAAACTTTTCCAAAATTGTGGCATAATGGAAAGAGGAATAAGATATTTGTGAGCCTGTCGCACAGTTATGCTTTTTTTACCTATTTCTTTTCATCTTTATTGGTATCCGTTGTCAGTTGAAATATGTATGTATGGACAATTGTATAACCAGCTCACGAGTATTTCACCATCCCTTACTTCCTTTTAGTAACTGTTTACAAATGTGAGTATCTTGCTTCCGACTGTACACGATGTGGGGCGCTGAAACCAGATAGATACGACTGTAAATGGTGTGAGGACGGCAAATGTGGAATTACATCACAAAATACCCAAAATGTATCGTGCCCACTTCCACAGATTACAAATGTAAGCTTTGATACATCTAAGACCAACTAACTTAGCTTCTTTGGTGACGTCACACAAAGCCGATGTCAATTACTTGTATGTATGCTTTCCGATTTTTTAAACTATTACATTTCAAAGTTATTTCAAAATAGTCTTGGTAATTCATAGAGAAGTGTGAAAAATAAATATAATTCATTCATGAGTCTTAGAAAATGTTTGCAAAAAACATGTGCTACTTTTCAACCCTTTTAGACGAATTGAAAAAGGAACATCATGGTAAACGTATTTTGGTACGGACTTTTAAGTACCATTACTCCACTTCACATTTAATCAATTCAAAAAGAGAAACTGCACCAGGACAATGTTAATAGTCAATTTGAGGAAATAGCATTTTAAGTTTCTTATAATTAAGTAAATACTTCTGTATGACTTTGCTTGTTCACATCTAAGCCCGACTATCAGTAAATTGCTTGGTGATTTATCATTTAACTGTTCCTTACTTGTATTTATGTTTTCCGATTTTAAACTCTTACCTTTCAAAATTATTTCAGAATGTCATTGGTAATTCATCGAAAAGTGTCAAAGATAAATATATTTTATTTATTGGGCTCAAAACTCAGTTTCAGAAAAAGGGATTATATTTTCAGTCCGCTTAAACGTATTAGATATACAGGATCATAGCTTGTCTAAAAATAAGCAATTTCATCAAACTTTGAAGTACCATTACAATACTTCACATTGAACCTCTTATTCTGCTTTGCATTGAATCGCTTCAAAAAAGAAGCTGTACTGTACCAGGAGGATTAAAAAGTTATGATACAATAAGGAAAATTTGTATATAGTTTGAGTATAGTTTCTTATTCTTATGTAATGCTTTAAATGTGCACGATTAGAGAATGGAAAATTATCTAATTAATAAAGATGCTATGAGACATAATGTGTTATGTACTTGCATGTTCTATGGAATAAGAAATGGGTACTGTTAGCCAAATGGATTCGAAGATAGCCGGCATATCTTCGTAATTGTAGTAGAATTGATGAGACAATCTTACAGTTTTAGATCACATGATAAATCAGAATTGTGAGCGGTTTCAGGGAGATCATATATATTTTGATCAAGGTATTTCACAAATACTTGGTGTGTCATGAATGGATTTAGAGCTATATGGTTTGTACAAATACTGAACTGACATATTAAACACCGTCTTAGTGCATAAAGAGTAAAGGATTTGGATATCATGTAAAGTTTTAAATCTTATAAAGTGTCTGGCGTAAATCTTTGAACAGACACCTTTGAATGTCAACAGGAAAATTCAGATGGTATATTTTGAATCTTACACTGTCGTTTTTACCGAGAAAACGTAAATATGGATGCGTTATTTACCAGTATTACTGAATATAACCCTGTTCTTTGAGACACAAGGTCAAAACTGAGGCTATCACTTCATAATTCTTCAATTAAAATTATATAGTTGTAAACATAAATTATCTTACTGTAAAAACTGTCTTGAAGATTTAAAAACAGAAATAGTGTTTTCATTCCAAAGCGTAAATTTCCAGTGTCACGTTATCTTTTTTGAAACAATTCAATGTTGAATGTAATGTGTCATACGAATGACGTTACTTGTTCTTTGTTTACAGGTATACATATATTATACATCGGAGGTACACAGCTGCAAATAACAGGTACCAACTCATGGGACAAGGACTAATAGGATATCGGATGTTATGGTTGGAGATTTAAGTTGTTACCTTATTGATGTCCCTCAAGATTACAACCCTGATTTTTACCACGTCAACAAAGAGTACGTTCAGGACTAGTTTTGAATTTGGTGAATATGGATGATTCTTTCATGGCACACGACGTAGTGCACGAGAACAGCTGCATATTAAATGCTCGAATTTTGACAATTTCTCACAATTGAAATCCTTATTTCGATTATGTTGATTCTCCTATCTAAGGCCAATTATAGCTGTTGCATATTGTACTTCCTGACTTGATAACACACTAAATAGATGTTTTACTTCTTTCACATGATAGCTATACTACGTGATGCCTTAAAATCAATTAATTAAACTAAAATTAAATTGTGTGTCAATACGTATTTTATATAATAAGCTGATTCTGTGTTTTCTTGAAGCGGTGTGATTTATCCCAATTCACCATAAATCTTTTTTACTTTCTTTCCTAGTTCTCGAAGCATGTTTTTACCGATGTTGTGCTTACAAGCAAAAGTGCAATCACATTCATTTGTAATTATTTGTTTGGTTGTTTAACATATATATCAATGGAAAAGCCATTTAAGGTGGGAGGTTTTATTCAGCGAACGAGAACTAGGAAGCTACAATGTATATGATTTAGAGCCAACTATAAATGCTCACAACTATCCGTATTTTTTGGTAAATATGCTCAAATATTATATTTACCATGATTATAATGTTTCTTTTTTTTGTAGCTCTAGTGTGTATTTTCTCTGCAATCTCTCCTCGATGAATCATGATTATAAACAGTGATTAATCGAAATCAAATTCAGGAAATATGAATGTGGAAAAGAGCAGGCTTAATCAGTCTGGGATGAAATTCGACTTTTGTTTCCAAATTCAAACTAAATAACTAAGTAACAGCGATGGGGAGAGTAACAACTTGTTCAATTAATTTTAGAAGACGTTTTAAAACAAGTTAAGTGATTTCATACACGGTGTGGAGAAGATGGCCAGTTCACATGCTCTTGAGATATCATTGTTTCAGGATTCAATGTGTTTTGAACAGTAGTGCTGACAAAGAAAGAGTTGGAACAAAGAATGTGACTTTTGAGTTTGACGGAGTTCGATGCAGTTATGGAAGTTATCTCTTTCTGGTATGCAGCTACTTTAACAGACAATGGCTCCTTATTTTAAATAGTCTTGTTTCTTTGTAAAAATCAGTGTCTGTAAACGCATGTGCTGATTGTTGAACTACCTATAAATGTACATGACGTTAGGTTAAGTTATTTCAAATATAATTTATTCTTCTGAAATTTCATTGAAACAAATGAAAGAAAAGCACAATTCCTTATGTCTTACAAGAGCATGTCCATAAACAGTACCATTTCTTAAATACACAAACATAAATACTGTGCTTTGCTTAAATACAAAAGAAATTATTTTGTGTGACAGTGGTTTTTAACGGATAATGAAAAGAAAAAGCATGTGATAGAATGGAACCGAAATGTGTGTGTTTTGTTGCGTCACTCATTCTTCACAAACATATGTCAGATATTAACATATTTATTCTCAAACCTTTTACTCGCTATCATTATCCACAAACGCATATATTGTCAAACCGATATGTGTTTTCTTTCTTCTTTATTTTTGAATATAGTATTGAAATAAAATGAGGACTGCGTGGTCATTTATGTAAAACTGGTAAATATGGCAGTATAAAATGGTTCTATGTTAATATATGAATGTGTAAACGCTTAGAGCTCCTTAACCATTACAGGGAGATTATTATCTTAATCATCATACACCCACTTTTAAAAATTGTTCCTGTTTTTAGTTTTTCTCTTTTAAATAGTTTTCCCAAATTCCTTTTGGTACTCATACTTACCTATATTTGTTAGTATATTCTAGAAAAAGATGATGAATATGATAGACATTTAACATTGTTTCAGAACTCGGTTGTGACTAAGATAGAACCATCATTTGGGCCTGCCGTTGGAAGAACATTGATAACATTATCATGAACTGACCTAGACATTGAAGGGAGTATTCCTCGTGTAAGATTAGGGAGTACAGCGTCATGTTTAAATGTTAATTTTCAGTACAATCGGTAAGTAAAACGAATCTGTAACTGTTAAATCTCATAGTTTTTCAATAGCGAATCATCAATTTGCAAACGTGTAAAGATATTCTATCGGAGATGTGTGTATTTGGAGTAATAAACGTATTTTTCTTTTCAGAACCCTTGTCAATATAACATAACTGTGTCAGATATCTGTGATTTCTAGATCTTCTTTGTATAGTTACGATTAGGGTTGGGAAGGTGTCAATAATCTAGTTCTATATAACTTCAGAAATTCCTGTTGTTCTTTTTACGGTAGAAATCGAATTTTTTCAAAAAACTAAAATCTCCATCTCTGAGAGAGTCTCTTAATGACCAGAAACCAGAAAGATCAAGTGCCTCTGTTATCAATGAAATTGAACATCGATTATACTAACATTTGAATTAAGATGTAAGGAATTGAAATAATTAAATGTTCAATATCAGAATTGTTCAGGTTCAAATCTTACTTGATTGACACGAGATATATAAAAAGTAATCATTAAGTAAGATATGGCAGAATATTGATAGATAACATTCACATATAAAATACATGGTAACTGAATTGTGTTGGAATGGGAGTTGGTACTGGCCTTTTGGGGTCGATAAGACACATTTCTATTAAATGTAGGATGTAGAATGGATTCGGTATTTTGTGTTTCAACCAATTTGCTTCCGAATTAAATCTTGTTGAGTCTGATTTTGGTATTAATTCTTTTCGTATACTTTCTTTTATTCTTCAGGTTGACATGCATTACTCCAACTTTATCCAATGATCTTACTGTTGCATCGGTTGCATTGGTATGGGGATATGAGAGATATACGAGTTATACGAGTTTTGTAACTTTCCGTTTTTTGACGACTCCATCCATTACCGAGGTTTCAGCGGCTGAGTCAATTTTAAGGTACGTTTAAAGTATGTAAGGTATGATCCAGTAGGAAAATCGTTACAGTATCGAAATAAACAATCATTTCTTGTTTAAATGATTACTGCGAAGTAAATTGACTTTAATCGAAGTGGCATGTTTGAGAACCTAGAATTTGCAATAACCTGCCTCATTTTACGATATATCTGTTTTGCAGTGGTGGAACAGTGTTGCGTGCGGTAGGGATAAGTCTTAATACTACAGCCAAGATTGTTATCATTGCACAATATGCAGGAGAACAAGAGGTAAGGAGGTTTTTACACGTTTACAAATGAAATGAACTAGATATAGACATAACATAAATAGAAAGACATTATATTAATAAATACATTTAGACATATGGATATATGAACAGAACAGAACAGACTTTTATTTAGACTTGTACAAAGTACATTATCTACAACGTGTATAAAGTACAATTTGATGTCAACGTGACAAACATATACTGATATATGTTTATGAATTGAGGGAGCGAGGCAGGTAGGGACAAGCAAGCAGACATACGGGCCGACGTGGAGGGAGGGGATAAAAAGAACCAGAGAATGACATGTAAGAGAGTAACATATATTTGAATATAATTTACCCGCTGGCTTATGGAATAACAGCAACTATAAGTTTTGAAAACCGTCAAAATAGTGTTTATCGCTCGATGATTAATTTCACACTCTGTATAACAAAAACCCGTAATTATTATATATCATAAATCAATTGCAGGAATTCGACTTGACTGATCCAATTAGCTGAAGCCTCGTTCTGATTCATAACGGCTGGATGCTGCGTTATATATGTCTAAGCCCATTAGAAGGTCCTTTATGCATTGCATGAAATACTGTATGAATTCAGTCAGCGTTTTAGTTCATGTGTTTGATCTTCATAATTCAGGTAGCAGATTGTATGACTTTTTCGGAAACCTCTCTGGAATGCCCGTTTCCCCCCGCACCACATACGGCTGTAGCAGAAATGGTGGAAACACTCAAGGGAACGGGGAAAGGAGATCATTAATGGATAGCAGCATCAGAATTGACATCAGCATAAAAATGGATGGATACGTGAAGACGTTCGAAGTGGCTTACTTTAGGGACCCTGTCGTAGAACCTTTACGAGAAACAATTATTATACCTCCCATTGGAGAAAAGAGACTGACTATTACGGTAAATTTACTGTTCGAAATCTCTCATTCTGCTAAAATGACACCAATGTGTCTTAAGAATATATAATATTTTATGCACACATAAAATAATTTATGGAATGGAAAAGCTTGTTCGGTTAAATAATAGCTACTACTACTAAATGGAGTAAACTTGTTTTTATTAATCTGACCAATGACGTTCTTGTTTACTATAATCTGACCAATGAGAAGGAAGCGTGTGACTATGCCGCTTTTAGCAAACCACAAGCCTCCTTCTTTGGTTAACTGCGTAGTTAAATTCAGCAAAATTCAGCGTAGCTAAATATATACCACCTCCTCCCATTCCATCCTCCTTTATTGAGGTTGAGTCTGCTATTCCTGTTAGGTACAACTCTTAGAACATCTTTATGTAAATTGATCTTTGCATGGTTTGCCTGAGGTGGCGGTTTGTTTGGCCACCCAGTCAGTAGAAGTGTAAATTTAGTTGAGTTGTCTTTACGACACTCTTACAAGTGAATATGATTTTGTTCTGAGATAACACTCTTAAGAAGTGTAATATTTGTTATGACATTTTGCAATAAATGTCCTTATTCACTCAACACTGTATTATGGTTTTAATTCACTTCTTCCTGTCCTGTCCTGGCTTGTGGATGAATTATTTGAACATTCAATAAATATGTGTGAAGAGCGGCTATAGACAGGTATACACCAGATTGGATGATAAGACTAAACTATTTTCTCTACGTAGGAATTTGATTATTTAGAAATTCGTCGAACCTTCATTAAAACAACCGATATGAACGAAGGATTCAAAATTTATGTCAAAAGTAAGATTTGTTTTCGAAGAACTTGTTTTGATGCAAATTTTCTGAAAAGGAGTTTTGTACAAATTATTTGGAATTATTTAAACAATATCTTTATAACACCACTCATCTTAAATAAAACACCATTTTTAAAAAGGCCTAAATTGTTAACAGTCTTGTTACTGTACTTCAGCTTATATTGTATTTGAGAAGACTAACAGCTTGAGTATATGGTCAGATTGTGCATTGTAATGGTGAAAAATGTATGTGCTCAAACATCCCATTACATGTCTAAAATAAAAATGAATACCATTTTAAAAAGTCTGAAATTGTCAAAAGTTTTGTGAACATTCTTCAGATTATATTTGAATTGAGAAGATTAATAGATTGCGTATATGATCAGATTGCGCATTTTTATAGTGAAACATGTATTTGCTCAAACATTCCATCTATAGTATAAAAACAAAGGCCATACAAGCCACTCTTTATATCTACCTTTTTGATAGTTATTTTGCATAACACCACATGTACAAAGTAAATTGTATATTCATAAATAATTAGGTAGAGAAACTGTCATGTAAACGAAATAACAAATTCAGTGATATACGTTATACTGAATTGGATCTTAACCGTGGTATGTCGTTTGAAATAGCTAAATATTGCAAAGTATAAAAATTAGTAAATGAAAATTAAGAACGAAAGTCTTGAATCATTTTCCGATAGTCTGAACTGTTGTGGAATACAGGGGCAAGGAACATGTGCGCAGCAAGGTGTGCCCAGCCTGCAATATTACTCCTCGTCTATTTATGTACTTCCATTCAACCTGAAAAGTCAAAGGTTAAAGGTCACGAATGATTGACAAACGTTTATGCATATTCAGCGTAAAATTTGAGTGTGTTGCTTTATTAAAGTTTTAAGATGTTGTTAAAGTTCTTTTCCCTTCAACAACTATATTAATCGCATTCTCCTATTGTCGTTTCAGGGAGATTATTTAAACCTTGTTGGTGTACAAGACGATTACAAGGTTTTATTAAGCGACGGGAACTGTTTGGTAATTTACGTTACGAGAAGCACCATTACATGTATTCCCCCAGAACACAACCCCGATAATGCTATGGAAAATTTGGAAGTTGAAGTAAGTAGAAATAAGCACGTCGGTGTGTAATGATTTGTTCACACTTTACAGTAAGCGACGCGCGTATTATAATGTCATCTTGATTTGTATATTTAAAACGCCGGCATGAAATCATCAAACCTAGTGAAATAAAACGTTTTAGTATGAATTGATCATTAGTTTGAAGAATTAATAATCCTTTTGTATCAATTTGATAATCTGTCTTGATACATAGAAACATCATGTTACCCACACAGAGTGCAGAAAACGTACTAGTATATTGTGATCAGTGTTTTTAATTTAAATAGAGATGTTTTGTCTCTTCCATTGCATTGTCTATTACGTTGAACAATTAATCATATATAAGTAAAAAAAAATACCAAACCTGCTCATGATCAGAAAGTATGCACTCAACATTTCACCGAAATTTCGTAAAAACCGAGATAGGTGAAACAGCAGCAATTTAAACTAAACATCCTATACTGCTTATAGAAATCGATATGGTTTAGTAGATACATTTCGTATTCAAGACAGTTATTTCTACTAGAGGAAATTAACTTCTGGAATGCATGTCTTTTCTTTACATTTTATTTTTAAGCCATTGAATAGGCTTTACCCAATTTAACTTTATAACTTTATGTACGACCACGCACAATCACACATTTCAACCTCTCTTGTCCTCAATATCTTTTTCTTTAACGTTCGTGTTCGCAGATCCAACTGGGAAATTTTAAACAATCCGTTGGATATGTGAGGTATGAGGCAAAAGGTGGTCCAACTGATGCTGACAACGCACAGTAAACGTTAGGGATAGTGTTATCAGGTGTAGGCGTGGTCCTGTTTATTGCAATCATTGTTGGTTAATATTTCAATATTATCTTTATGTTCGGTTAGCCTTGGGTCCTGGCCCGTGCGTTTACCCCGCACTAGGGGTATATGCAAGGGCTAGGACACTATTCTATCTATTGTTAGGCGTATATTTTCCAGTCTTTTGGGAATTTGAATTGGTGATGGGCTGGTGAAATGTATAGGTTAAATGAATGAACAAAGTACAGCTAGACTGATTTGATCTAGGCACTGAGCTATATCAAATTGTCACTGCTTCTTTTCATCATCATTGGTAAACATTTTGATAGTTTAATATGTATTAATTTAATGTTTCCTGGGGAATAAGCGAAAATGTCTTCGCCTCAAGCTACAATTTGTTTCAATTTGATCTTGAATTATTTAACTCTTTAATATATGACATGACAGACATTTTAGAAGAATGTGTGTAACATTGTGATGTATGCGTATTTATATAAGAAGTAGAGTGGCTAGTTCCGGAAACATGATGGTAACCAAAATAACTCCCATTGCCTTTCAACGGTTTGTAACTTAACTTGTATTTAAGCGATTATTTACTTTTTCTTTCGTCTACGTGTCATGTGATTTCAGTATATCTTTAAACTCATACAAGTACCAGCCTCTGATAAAATATATTCGGCCAAAGACACCGCGTCATAGTATATCATAGTATAAAAGCCTATGATAAATTCAATTGCAGGTGCTGTCTTGTTCTATTACAAGTACAGACGTGCCAGGGCAAGGATCCCCAAGATAAAGATGCAAAAAAGAAAAAAGTCTGATGAACAAAACGAATTGAGTAAGATCTATCTCTGTCTATGTTTGTAAAGCAATACGTGTGTGTCCAGTTACTTATTAATCCCATCATTGTTCAAACACTCTGCTTGTCTATCTGTTTCAATTTATGTCGATTACTCAGTCACTTTATACCCATCGTTTTATATCTTTTTATTTGTTACTGTATAAATGCATGACTTTGATTATTCGTATGTGTATATGTCTGCCAGCCAGTCAGTCAGCCAGTCCCACTATGTGTTACTTTCAATGCTCTTTGTGTCTCTGTCTTGCGTGTGCCTGATCTTTGTCTTTGACATTTCATCTGTTTTATTTGCTTGATATTCCTCTGTCTTTCTAATCGCATATCTGTCTCCAAGGATATGTGAGTATCTACGCATAATGAAATGAAGATATATTTTATTTATAGGTACATCCCGATCGCAGTCCAAGCCTGTAGTTGATAATCATTCAAACGCTCTCAAGGTCGTCGAATGTTCAGACTCCATGGAACTTGACGTAAATCGTCGTCGACCAATTTACCAGGATCTTGATCACCATGGCTACGAAAACCTAGATGTGTCTGATTACCAGGGACTCGATCAAAAACAGGACCAGGACAATCATGTTTACATAGGGCTAGGATAGATCAAAAATGGTTATTGTCAGAACTGATGCAATATGGAGACAATTAAAGCGTTTGTAATGAACTTGGAGGAAATAAGAATTAACATTTTGAGAATTAATATCATCTTATTTTGTTTTAGATACATTTATATGTTATCTCAAATGTGAATCTGCCTCGGTCAACATCTATGTTTGTGTTGATATGACCCTTGAAGTCGTTTAATCCATCCTATCATTGATAGTGACTTTGAAAAGGCTGAATTATGTTTCCTTCACATTCGATGGAAAACAAATCGTTCAACAATTTCAATGGAATACTTTGGTCATGATAACAATTTCATGTTTTAATCCTTCGGAATGGTTCATTAGAAAGAATAAAACAAACTAAAACATAAGTTTTTGAAAATTTAATATGTTAAGCAATCGATATAAAACATGCAATAACTAAATTTTCAGCATCTTGGTATAAGGCAGGTGAAAACAATTGATTTACAAATGATAAAATCATTGGTTTAGTTAAACAAATGCAAAGAGATTCTTATCCATATTCGTGATGTAACAGTCTCTTTAAATCATGGTGACATTGGCTTTAGATGCCTTAAATAAACATTTCGCCCCTGATTTATCATCGAGTTGATAAAATCAAAAGAGTTGCCTATCGGCCAAACGTGGCCGCAGAATGTTGTTAATCAACTATTCACCGTACTCACCGTATTTGTTTTACATCGATTGTGAAGGAAGCTTAAAGCTTGTTTAAAACCACTCTCGATGACTGCTTCCTGGATACTAAACCAGTAATCGCGCCGGTTTGTGGGTTAGTCCTGGATATTTTCACCCCGCCTAACAAGGATTCGAACCCAGGGCCTTTGGCACAAAGCCCGACGCTGTACCCCTGCACCATTGTCGCTCACATGTAACAGTATCATAACATTTTATGTAAATGTTTTCCTTTAATAAATGATTAGTTCGTAATTTTGTGAGGCTTGTTGGGAATTATACATGAACTCACTGTATATCACATAAGACTGGATATTCATTTCAAAAAGGAATATTTTGTAGAATGTCACAAGGGACTATTCGTTCTTATTATAGATGTCATTTTGATGGGGAATCAACTTATTTTTAACAAAAGGCTGATGCTTCATCTTATAAATGAATATTTTAAATCCTACATGCAAAGCAATATCTTACTACAATAGCAAAATATGTACAACAGATGCCTACATTCCACGTGACTGGATGTTTGAATAAATGTTTTTATTTGTATACAATCCAGAAATAAACGATGTATTCAGAAAATATCAAAGTGTTTGTCAATTAAATTCAACTCCCAAATATTCCCATTCATGGGAAATACATTTGATAAAAAATAATCCATAGAGCTTTATTATTCTGAACCAACTCGAATGGTTTAGTTTAAACATATTGTATTCATCATTTCATACATATATTTGTACATAGATTTACATTTATAAATAAACAGATGAAAATGGTTCGAGCGAAAGCTAAGCCTATAAAGGTCGTCTCCTATATATCCGGTAGACAAAAAATATATTTGAATATAAACTGTTCCTAAATATTCAACAATAAAATGAAGAAATAATATAACAATAATTGGGAAAAAAGAAAACTTTAGGGGAAAAGATGGTCAGAAGTGAATAATAGATCACTGTGATGTGGAGTCAAATTGCCATTGCTATGAACTGTTCTATAGACACCAACATTGACTTGATCTCTGAACTATTGAATAGAAAATATGTAAAGTGGTATGGCAAGTATAAGAATGGTAACGAATGATATCTCATGAAAAACGTCTTCTCTCTTTTATAAAGGAGTGAACGGCAGCAAAAATATTTTCATTTTCAGAAGTACTTAAATCATCAACGCCATGCAGTAAAACCTTAAGATTTAAAGATGGAATGTGTTATAATCTATTTAGTAAAATACGTCTAGAGTTATCATTAAAGTGGAATATAAAAAAGAAATGTTCTGTTGATTTAACTTAGCCGCATCTACAGAGTGGCGACGGAAAAATATTTTTTCTGAATAAGTGTTGGTTAAGTGCGCTGCAATTATTACGTAGTCTCGCATGGGTGATATTAATTCTTCTCTCGCCTAAAAAATAAAGTTTAATTGGAACAAGTTTGTTTATGTTTAAACGATATTTAAATGCTTCTAATGATATTGAATTTCTTATTTCTTCGAATAAAGAGTTCCATTCAATAATAGTTGAGGGAAGAAATGAATTTTGATATAAAGGACATGGTTCACGAAAGGCCAAAATTGGCCCTGTTACATTTCTTTACGAAAGTAGTATAATATAGTTGCTTAAAACGTTGCCTTCAAAATTCAACAATCAATTTGTTATAATCGTTCAATATGTTGTTGCCATGGCAACGGTTTTTAAAACATACCATATTTAGTTTTTAACCGGCTTTAGACCTGAAACGCATTTATGTACACATGTGAAGTAAACATATCAGAGTTAGATATACTTTGTTTAAATTAAGAAAGAATTGAAAACTTATTGTGTAAGTTATTTCCTTAAAAATGCAATTACTGTTACCATGGAAACCATTTTACTATCTTTAAAAGGTGTTTTTGTTAAAAACTATCTACAATTTGTATAAAATTCAAAACAAACATTATACTTCAAACACATTTTAGTTTATTTCATGTGCATTAAACTTTGATGGCAATATATTTAATCAATCATGTTGTTTAACAGAACAATATAATAGAAAAAAGATGATTCAAAATACAAGATTTCAAAATTCAAAAGTGATTATAACAGAATATACTCCCCTGGCTGATTGTGTTAATACCAAGATTATAAACATAATGGTATTATATATATCTAAAGGTAATGTGGTTTAATGAATCCAAGATTTAAAATACTTATGTAAAATGAATCCTTAAGTGTATTCTATTTTGGTTGTTATGGTAACTTCGGTCAAATACAATTGCTCAATATTCATGTAAATCACAGATTTGAAGCACTGAACGTATATAGTAACATAGATGAAACAGGTAAAAAACATTGAAAAGTATATATTGGCATGCTAATAGGGAATGTTAGGAATGTTTTATAAAACATTATTCTGCATTAGCTACATATATGTAGCAAACATATTCAAGTATAACGTTGTTCCTAAAAAGCTACAGACTATTCATCCACTTTACTTTGCTCTGAATCTGAGGAATCTACAGATTCCGGTATTACAGCCGCATCATCCAAGTACTGTCCCCAGTCTTTTACACCATATTTATTTTGTGCATTCCGTTGTTGACCAAGATACCATAACACAACTGCTACATGTGAGCAGGTACCTACAGTTCTCGAACCACATTTTCAATAGTAGTAATAACTAATGACATGGTCACTGTCATACCGAATCCACACAAGATACGACTTGGACGACACATGTCTACTCTGTAGTCTCACTCGGATCAAGCCATCCATCTCTTGAAAAAATTGATGGTGCAGTAACTACCTAGGTACTCCTGGATGTAGCTTCCAGTGAGTTTGAGCTGGTAGGTACCTAGAGTAATCAATCGCAGGGTGCTGTCATCAAGAGCAGGAAACTGTAAATCTGACTTGTCAGTATCTGCCCACTTTGCAGCACAACGCCTTTCTAAGTTATTCTCAGTAACAAACTCCTGTAAACTGTTGGACTGCTTGGAAAGATCTAGCATGCGAGAAGCAATAGCCATGTCCTCCTCTTGATACTTTGCTGAATTTAGAGGGGTCAGGTAACGATTGGAACGGGTACATACAATCCGCACATAGTCGCCAATAAATTGCACTTGAGTAGTTGGGAGAATCTTGTCGAGGTATTTCCAACACTTAATTCTTGCATTTCCAGCTTCTTCAACCCAACGTACCTGCAAACATAGCCAAAGGGATAATATCACAACTACTATATAAACATGACTGATTTTTAGTCGGTTTAATTGGTTATACAGTCGGACACATGCATTAATTAGTCATTCATTTAAAGTTATGCATATGACTAGGAATCAATTACTTAATGACGATCAGCTACTCACCACTGTCGGTTCGAATCCCGGATGAGTCATCTGGAATCCGCATGTGAGAAAGCCTTTCATCTCTCTAGTGATTGATCGAGGGTTCTACCTAGGTTCATTTGTCTTCATAGGAAGACATCAACTGCAAATTATTTACGATATGACGAAACCAGGCTGTACTATTTTTAAGATTTGTGCTCAGGTTTTTACTATGCTTGATGTTAATCTGGATTTATATTACTATTATGGAATTGTAGATTGTTTAAACCATTCACATATACCTAGTATTTGACATTTAAGAGTAATACTACTAATATCCAGTTACCCAAATTACATATGTAGATTAAGTTACTAGATTGTAATAATAAAAACTTTTGGAATTGAATTAAATGAGTACCTTCGTCACCAAGCGACTAGTGTTTGCATATCCTGTTGGCATCTGCTTCTCACCCTTCTTAATGAAATTTGGCATTTCAGCTTGTATGCCTTTATAAGGATGTACTGTATATAAACAATTACTATTCATGTGATCAAAATTGCAATTATCGTATTTCTTTCTCTCTCTTTTTAAAGAAATCTCAAAATAAAAATAAAGATGGCTCTGGTGGAGATTTGGAATTTAGTCCATTGTGTGAAGATGCATCAACCTAACCATTTAGCTATCGAGGCTATGCATTATAATAAACTATAGTAATAATTATTGACTTTAAAAACTTTAACTCTATGTAAAATACACTCAAATTCATAATTTCTGGTATTATTTTCCTCATTTTTGCATAAGTTATTCAATTTTTAACAAATATACGTATCTTGATTTGGAAAAATTGTGTTCGCCTTGTCTGTAAATTGTTAATGACTGGGTGTTAAAAATTGCTGCAGAACGGCAGCTGTCTGCTTTCGGTTTTATCCATCAGGATTTATAGAATTAAATGACACAAGTGTTTTGCTTGAAAAACTTGATAACATGTTACAAAGTTTTTTTTAATTGCATTTTTAAATGAAAAATATACCTGCTTACCTGATAAACCATCAGTAATAAGTAGAATTCACTCAAGATCTGTCCATCGGTTGCTAATGACGCTGCTGGTGACAGAAAGTTACGTCACTTAAGTGGCATATATTTCTGATATTGCCTTTTCGGACAATGGTTTTTGGACAATTAGCCTTGTAAAAGTACAGGGTTAAAAATAACACCTTTTGATTTTTTGTCAGTTGAAAGGTGAACATCAACTGGCATATTCACAATAAAGGCAGATAATGGTGGTTATCAATTACATTGTGTTATATGCCTTTTACTTATGTCAAGTTGATTGGCGTCGGCTATTTCCAGGTGATATTTATTGTCTTTTCCTTATGTGAAGCCCCCAATGCGACACTTTCAAACTTTCAGCAAATATTAAATATATATTTCTTAACAGGTGTACGAAATATCCTGGTGTCGCATTTGGGGCTTCATATTTTTTCAGCCAAAATAGTCTCATTTTTCCATAAAATTGACATTTTTCCACATTATTACCCAAATCAAAGACATTGTACATGAATGTAAGGTGGCTGAAAATAAAAGAATTAATATTTGGGATACGACTCAGGTGCGAATACAGAAATTCAAGTTAGGGGGGCCTAAACCCAGCCTTTAACCCTTTACCAAATGCCAAATTTTCGACTATCCCAAATTGAAAGAGCTTGCAGACGACATTTCATAATGTGATGAAAATAATCTTCTGATATGGCAGAAAACATTGTGGGAAAAGGAGGCTTGTTTTCTTCTTTTCCCACAATGATTTTCATAATCTGCAACAAACTGATCAAATGTTGTTATTGTTTCGTGAAGGGTTAAGCTAGGGGGCTGCTTAGGCCCCTGTGGGTGTAGTGCAACGCCCTCCTAGAAAAATCGATTTTATGCTGTTTTGAAAGCATTTAAACGACCTCTCCTGAGTTTAAACACCTCTCTAAAGTCGAGATAAGATACTGCTTAATTGGATCAAATAAATTAAATTACATGGGTATTGAAGGGAAAAGTGAACTTTTGGTGCACACTGACAACTTGCTATTTGATATAAGTAGAGGAAAATATGTTAAATGAAAATATGACTGTCGGTGGTATGATTGTCCGCCCTTGTATGTTTTTAAGTATAGTATTATTGGAATTACGTTCCCATTGATGAAGAGAGTTTTTGTTTATTTTATGAACATAACAGAATGACTACCAGGTTGTATTATATAGGCTACTAACTAGAACTAGAACTTGGTTTCAAGTTGAACACCAGAAAATGGGCCTATCATGTAGACGTAAATAGACAGTGGTCAAAGTCGTATGTTCCACCTTGTAATAAAATTGACATTTGACATTTTTGAAAATTGTGTATTATATGAGCTCTAAAATCTTAGATGCATGTTTCAACCATTGTAGTGACTCAATTTTCGGACGTCCATGCAATTATGTCTAAACCTGAAGAGTCTTATATACAATGGCGTTTCTGATGCAGTTGTTGCTTAATAAATTAAGGATCAACACTTTTTGTAAACTCAGATTCCTTTGGGGAAATCTCTTAACTGATGCCTGCTTAAGTCGTGTGAATGATTAGGCCTAGCCTACATATCTATGGGTACATTGAACAGTGTTTCTTTCGAGCAAGGCTTCACATGATAAATTGTAGATATGGGCTGCGTTTAATCAAGCCTTGCATCGCACATTTTTCTGCTATTCCCGTTAATCGAAGGTTGCTGTTTCGGTTTTAATGAAAAGTTCATCGCAATATAGCAAACCTATTACGAGAGAGAGGACCTTGTCGCAACCGTCATTGTTCATCAGAAAGAAACCCATTGGGGCGGGACAAAATAAGCAAATATGAAAAAAAATCTATTTTATTAGGTAAATATCCAACCAAGTAGCTTTCAGTTAATCAGCCGGTGTGTGTTTAAGCACAACCTCTGACGTTAAACACACATGACGTTGTTAGTACTTTTACTTTGTACTTGGAATAAAAACACACGCTGCAAAATTGGAAAATCATCTATTTAAGGTTCGTAAAACTTTGATAAGAATCTAATTAAAATGTTTACCACGACAGTGGAAACTTTCCGCTTCTTTTCTTTCATGGAGAAAAAACGTCTCAATTCTCTCTGGTTACGTTTTATCCTCTTCCATTTTGAAGAACCGGACATTTTGACTTATATCGTCATCAATGTGCGTAAACGGTTCGTGGAATTTTACTTGAATGTCTTAATAGGCGAAATGTGACGGAATGATTGAAAAGGATGGGGGAAATGATTATTAGACGGTAAAGTAACTGTACATGTGATTTACTTATGATAATAAATGATATTTGATCAGATTAGCTGACTATATAATCATAGATGAGCTTGTTAAAAAAAATCACTTGGTCAATTTTAGGGGGCGTACGCCGGCTCCGCCCCCGCCCCGCCTAAATCCGCCCTTGCGACTGAATGTTAAACAACACAAAAATAGTTTCAGTGATTTTATTTTGTCAACTTCCATTTTCAAGAAAAGACAGGGCCAATTATTGCCTTTCGTGAACCATGTCCTTTGTCCTACATGCAATTGTTCTAAAATCATGCTGTCTACGTATGTTATAAGAAGATGAATTTATCTAGTGATCTAGTGTCCAATTTTTACGTGACCTGCTTTGTTTCTTTTGAGATCTAAAATCGTGCTTCACAAGGGACCATGAGATTACAGAAAGTTGTCGATGTAAAGGTGCATACAAGCTTGTACCAATGCTCTGGCTGCTAGGGTTGTGGCTAAATTTCACAATTATTTGTCCTATTTATCATCAATTTGACGAAATAATTCCATAAACGATCTTGACATAAACACCATCAGGACAAGGATGTTCTCATACAGTTTGCTAAAGATTCGATTATTACGCTTGTGGGAACAGGGGTTTGTTAAGCAGAACAGGTGGACTGAGACCTGACAGATATTCAAATGATCGCAAATGCTTACCACGAGCAAAAACATTTCTAAACTCTTAAATCCTACACGCGTGGTTAGAGATAGCACTTGTGCTTAAGTAGGATGTTTCTACCTGACACGCATCAACAAATATCGTTTGGCAGGTATGCAGGAGTTGAGATGGGTCGGTTAATACAAAGCAGGAAGTATCGTATTATAGACCTTGGAATTTGATATCCTCAAAACAAGTAAATGTTTCGCTTAAATGATTGTTTAAAGAAAACACACATACCGAACACTTTATTTATCCCTCATTGCTTTGAGTCAGTTTAAACATTTTGATGTCTGCCTAGTATAAATGACAACCTTCAATGGTATCAGATGAGTGAGTTAATGAGTGAATCGAAAACAATTGAATTCATATACATAACAAAAACACTATGGTGAATGCAAATAACATGTGAGGCAAAACAAGAAAACACATGTGTTGTAGTTTCTGTTATTAATTGGGTATCTGCTTGTTTATACATATATGTGTGTACACAATTGTGTTCTTGCGAATGCAAATGTAGATTAATTTAATAGCAATGTGAATTTCAGAACATATTTGCATGTGTGTGAGTGAGTGCATATTGTTCCTTTTATAGTTATGAATCTTGCCGTTTTTCCTTAACTAAATCGGGGTTATGTATTAAAACTTGTTCACAACGTCATAAGGATTCCAACTTCTAGTGTTTTCAATCATTTCGACAATGAATGATTTGATTAAATGGTTCAATTGCAAGCCGACCTTAATCAGTAAGTCTCAAGTTACAACCACACCTCGATTAACACTCTTTTCCACGTTAATCGTTACATTCAGCAGTTAGGGACTGGTAGGAAGGCCAATTATATGATTTATATGTGTTTTATCTTCAAAAGGATTGGTGAAGCCTAAGCAGTAAAATAATATGAATTATCATAAGAATTTCGAATCGGACTTTAACGTTACGATACATAAACCCTTTTGTTCGAAGTAAACAACTGTACTCAATACCTCATTATTTTTGAAAATCGAATTAAAAAGGTATGCAATAAGTTGATGCATTGCTTGTCGTAAATGGTAAGAAGAAAAGGGTCAAAATGACATCGTTATCTATCACTTTGCTTTTTAGTCAAAAAGCTTTAAGTGTATTTCAGAGATTGAGACTTGTTAGATTAAGCTGAAATGTATCCTATGGACAAAATGACAAGGTTAGGTATGGTAATTTCCTTCTTTTGTCAAAGTATTTCCATATATCGCCTGGTTTAATTATAAGCGTCACAGTGAGTTGATATGAAGAAATGGATATTGCCTAGATTGGGAAAACAAACAGGAAGTTTTGAACGGTTTGATGTTTGAAAGGAATCGAAGTGCAGTATTACACTACACGTATAGCCTTTAGTGTGTGCATGTTCAAACCAATTGTCATGTAGCTGCGTTCTACCTGTGTGTTTACAATCGACGTCTAATCCGACTAGATCAGTTTATACTTGCTAAAATTCGGATTTACTCCAAGATCTGAACGGTAAGATATGTTCCCTGTTTGAAATATTCAAAAATAAAGCTTGTAGTTTTCAAATAGTTTCATCCGACTGTCTGTAGTGCTTTAAGATGACCGAGCGGATCATTACAGTCTATGATTAACCCGCGTGGATGTGATTTATGATAATCGGTCTAATTTGAAAAGAAGAGCAGGCGATTACTTAAGCGAACGGAATCGCCTTGTTTGGATGGGATTTGAAACTGTTGCGGCATGAATTGCGACAAGTCAAGATTAAGGACTAAAGTATACAGCAATATTTAGTCATTACGAAGAGAAATGTAGTGTAACGTTCGTTGAACGTTTATGCACATTATGAACCTAATGCATTGTTTGAGAGAACATGTAGGTATATATATACAACACAACCGCTCAGTGTACGACAGTGTTTTTCACTGATCGAATATGTTTGCCTCTTTGAGATGTTCACTTGCTCGGTTCGTTACATTGGTGGCAGAGGTGGCATAAAGACTTTTCCTACTATCGGAGTTGCCTTCCCCACGTGACTTCTAAGGGCCAAGACTCGGAACGAGTCTTCTCGGAAGTGGGAGTTATGTAACGTTCGTTGAACGTTTATGCACATTGTGAACCTAATGCATTGTTTGAGAGAACATGCAGGTATATATATAGACAACACAACCGCTCAGCGTACGACAGTGTTTTTCACTGATTGAATGTGTTTGCGTCTTTGAGAGGTTCACTTGCTCGGTTCGTTACAGTAGCAGGGCACTATGTATTCTTTTATCAGTACTGTAAGGTAAACTACATTATCATTGGACTATAAGTCATCGTGTCAATAAAAGTAGGTAATTTGGTTCGATATTGTGGCATAAAACTATGGCTATTACATTATCTTGTCAAAGAAGATATGATGACATGGTGTGAAGAAAACATATGATTTTGTCATTTTAAGGCGCTTGTTCAAAGAAAAGAAAATTCAAAATAAAATGTCGTTGAAACAATGCTCATTTTGTATTCTTGTTTGATAGAAAATCTAAGTTGCTATTGAAAACACCATTAATTCAGGAACCGTCGATCCATCTAATTATATACATTATTAGACAAGAACTAGACGTTCTTAAATGTTTTCATTTGAAAAGACTTTTCATTGACATATGTGAGATTTAATGCAAAATGTTAACGAATTAGTTTATTTCTAGTAACTCTTCTGTTCGAATTGACATGACAAATGTCTATTAAACATGTACTCTAACTGCCACTGACAAAATATAACTTGTCTTTAAAGTGTTTTTGATTTTCTCAGGTTCTGTTTCAAGATGTCCTTTTGGATATCGATACTGGTCGTTACTTTGTCTTGTGGACAAACATCTGCAGTCGTTGATAAGCGATTCCCAACCAACAGAAATGGGGACAAGATGACCAATGTGGTGGAGAAAGATGGCTCCCTTTATGTTGCTGAAAACGGACTTATACATCAATTGGATTTATGGTTAAAATCTATCAAGAGTTTCAACACGTGTGCCAGTGATAACTGTAACAACATAAACAAAGTCCTAGACGTGTCTGGGGAGTTGCTTGTACTTTGTGGTACCGGAAACAATGGCGTGTGCCAAGCATTCGAAGACGACGAAGTGAAATATAGCAGTTCTAGTGTCGATTCAGATTCGAACTACCTGACCGTCTCTACAAATATCAGCACACCAGTAGTTGGCATTGCATTTGAAGGCCAATTTTATTTAGGTCGTGGTATGAAGAATGAAGATGGTAGAACTTACAGAAATTATATTACCAGAACTCACATAGCTGACAACTTCAAAAATACAGGATCGGCTAACATATCTGGTGAAGAACATCCTGTTAACTTCAAAGATGTTTTCCAACATAACAGATCTATCTTCTTTCTAACAAATCAAAGAGACAACCTGGCACCAAACAAAATGGTTTCGAAATTGATCCATATCAATGTAGATGAGCCGTATGATGCCAACAGCAATTTGTACGACAATGAAACAGTTTTAATCTGTCAGGCGGGTGGGGATGATTACAGACTGCTACAAGATGGGGCCTATCTACCGGCTAAAGGTGTTCTTGTGACCGCTTTCTCAAACGGACAAAATCCAGAAAATCTGCTTTCCAATAGTGCTGTCTGTGTCTACAATATCGGGGCGTTGAGTAGTGTAAGTAGACGTACTTTAATTAGCATTATTTGAGAAATATTTTTTATTGACCGCCTTCGTTGGATTTTAGAACATATGATACAGATGTATAAAACGCTTGCTCATGTGTCCGCAAAAGGTTCCGAAATGATTCAACCCCTTGCGTCTTTTATCATACACTGTTTAATCAAATTGTTTCTATCGGATTGAGATTTTCGACATGTACGTCACTCGGAAGGAATTTGTTTGATTACTTTCGAAGTACAAAAGGTAACTTGAATTAGACGACCTGAAAACGCGGTTAAATCGCGTCAATTGGTTAAAAGGTTATTACTCAGAGATTTGTGGTCTGGATGTAATAAATGCTAAAGGTTGATATTAAGAATCAATGGCGCTAAATAAAAGACCGTTTTCGATTATTTATCTTCTAAATTGCTTAACGCCTTGATTTTGATAAATAATGATAAGTGAGCTTTCGCGCCTCTACGGGAAAGCCGGTTAATGAATAAACACATAAATTCCTTCTCGTGCTTGTTATGTGGAAAGAGCGGTTACACGTTTCCGAAGACCTACGTGACGATAGAATCTAAAGATAGCACCTCATTTTCCAAATACAAATCGTTGTTTACGAAATAAGACCGTTTGAACGGTTTCCAATAACTGCAATACAAATGATCTTGTTCTTTCCTGTACAGTTTTAAACGGGGTTTGAAAGCTGTCAATAATCTAGGGTCATGTTCCTCTTGAAATTCATGTTACTCTTAAAATTCATGTTACTCTTGAAATTCATGTTACTCTTGAAATTCATGTTACTCTTGAAATTCATGTTACTCTTGAAATGCATACAGTCTTTTTATCGGAAGAAATCATTTGTTTAAAAAAAAATTAACTCCAAATCTCCGAGGTAGTCCTTTTAGCATTGGTCCCGTACATGTGTCATTAACTGTTAACGACAAGTATCAACATCGATTCTATGATACTGTAACGTGTATCGACTCCCTCTCGGAGTAAAGCTATCGTAGGTCACCCCTCCAGGTACGAACCACTTAGTACGTTGCTTAACTTCGAGAGAAGGCCAACAACTCTACCGAATCACCCATAAAATACGGCTTCCATAGCTTAACTGTAGAAGTAGTATTTATACATAAACCCCATTACCGTCACATTTCTCCTACCTTTCTCTTGACTTCGTCCCGAAGTCACTCATGTCACAAAGACATACATGGGTAGTGACCGACTTTTTACAATTCAAGAAGGTACTACTGCCACTATAAACACTGCCTCAAGGCAGAAACAAGAACCGATATCATGCGACGTATAACTAAGGGTACGGGAATGATGGTGATATCAAACCAAATTCCATCACTGCCATCAACTTTGTAACGTGTATCGGGTTCCTCTCGGAGTAAGGCAATCGTGAGTGACCCATCCAGCTACTAACAACTTAGTACGTTGCGTAACTTCGGGAGAAAGCCAATCACTCCACCGAATCACCCATAAAAGCCGGCTTCTACAGCGAGAATGTAGAAGTAGTATTTATGTATAAACCCTATTACCGTCACAATACTGTTTCTAGCTCTTTTTTTTTTCTTTTTTTTTATTCAGTTATGTGGTTAACAAAGTTCTTTTTAACATAGTTTGGAGGAATTTATATCATGCATTCATATTAAGGTTATATAAAATAAAATCGATGTAAGCAGTTACATAATAAAGGTTGAACGAGAATGTACATTGGTTAAAGAACAATTTCCGGTATTAGAAATATATCATGCTTACACCTCCGAATGTCTATTGCGTAAAAAATTAAGGAAACCATCGTGATCAAAGGAGGAATTGTTCATTATGAGCAGTATCTCTTCTGTCCACGGTAATTGTTCTTTCTTTTATCTTTTTTTTCAATTTTTTCATAGAGATATCACAAATATGAGTAAATTATCATTAACGTTTTATCATGAAATTGTCTTCATGAAAAAGAAAAGTAACATATTAGATAAAAGTATTATAAATATCAAATTGTGCCATCATTATTAGTTATAGTTGTTCGTTTGTTTGTTTTGTTTTAGGCGAGTAGAGTAATGATTGCCTGAGTTAATCATAAATGATTTGGTGCAGTGGGTGTGTGTATGTGAGTTTATGGATTTTTGTATGAGGCAGTGTGGTATGTGTATGTGTATTTGTTGATTATTGTATGGGGCAGTGAAGTGGGTGTATGTGTATTTGTTGATTATTGTATGGGGCAGTGAGATGAGTCTATGTGCGGATGTCGATTAATGTGTGGCCCATTATTTCTCGATTTAAAGCGAAAGCGAAATTTAGAAGGAGAAGAATGAAGAAGAATGTGCTGAAGAAGGGATTTCTAGCTCTTTATATGTTCATCGGTGATTGAAGGTCGCGGCCATCCTTCTCAACAACACACATTTGATAATTTTAGTTAACTCAATTCAAATGAATGAAATTGGTTTACTCTATGTCTGTGAGTACGTTGGAAACAAAAGCCATATTTCATCTACAACTTATGAAGGTTACTCTTTTTTCAAAGTCATACTTTATCGGTTTGAATTTCGATTGATAACTCTTTATGAATAATAGACTCTGTAACTCTACAACGCCGGATGGGTTTTTTTATATAGCTTTAGCGGATCCTTTACTCTAGGTTATATGGCATGGTTTAGGATGATTTATTGAGGTACAATCAATGGATGCAAAACAAATTTTATTTTGCCCCAATTACAAGCCATATTATGGTATAATGTTGCGAACACGACAAACACTAAGTACATGTCCATAACGTTGAAACTGACTGTTGTCTAATCTAGTTGGCTACTCTTGCCTAAATAGTTTGTATTGAATTGTTATACCTGCGTTCAGTGTAATAATTTCATACTTTATGGTAGTCCGAGTCAATACGCATTTATTGGGTAGGTATAGATAAGGTGCGATATTAATAATAAACCGGCCCAATTTATCGAGATATCGTTAAAACTGCCTTCAATACATACTACAGCTGAATGCTTTGCTAAAATAATGTCATGACAAAACGATCTCATAACGCGCAACTTGTTTATTTTGAATATTTCACTTTTTCTGCTATCCGCCTAGACCGATCTAATTGGTCTGAAACATGGCTGTTAAACCGACAAAAACAGCGATGGTGAAGGCAATTTGATTTTCATAATCTTTTTCTACAATCACTCTCGTTCCATCCCGTTGTCATAAAGCCAGGATGCCGGCCAAACAACTGCAAAACTTGGTATACTGCATTTAATGAAATTTTATGCAAAATAGCAAAACACCACACAATCATAACAGTTTAACGCCTGCACTGTTTATTTGCTTCATGAATTGTGTAGCAGATAGTTTGACTTTTTTGTTTACATTTGAGCCATGTCTAAAATAGCGATGAGTGCTCTGATAAACTAGTGGCGGGTACCTGGTTGGAAAAGTCGCGTGATACACATAGACATTTACTCGTCTATAAAACAATATCAACAGGATTATTAAAAATGGAGAATTTCTCCTATTTTATTGGTCCCCGATATTTTACGAAATTCACCCGGCAATTCTCAGCTGACCTCGGTTTTTTTGTCATTTGCAGTCCTAAACAAACCGCATGTCTCGACTCTATTGGAGGCAACATGTGAACATATGACCGTCTCAGTAACACTTTAAATGGGAATTTAAAGAATAATTATTTAGAGTGTAAACAGTTCTAGAACTTACACAATTTAACTTTAAAAGAGCACAATTTTGGCTTTAATCATAAGTGACATAACACCAAAACAACGTTGAGGAGGGCATATACAATTAATACCATTACTATTCAGAATGTTGCGAAAGAAAAATGTCCCAATGAATATTTGAAACAGTTAGATTGCCTCCAATGATAACCAAAATTCGTATCATTCGTATCAACCATGTATTGAAACGTTAGCTTTCAAACCATTTCCATTAAACCAATATTCATGCTTTATCTCTTATTCCATGTTCATTGTTAGTTTAATCATAGTTTATTCATCGAAATATACACAATAATATGAACTAAGGCATTGCCTCTAGACCGCTCTCTCAACTCAATGGCATGGATTTTGTGGAAAAAAACTAACATATTAATGAATATGTGTTTCAATCTTAATTCAGAGTACAACTTTGCGGAAGTATCAGAATTGGCTTACTTTGGGGAGCAAATACTCATTTTGTAACAAAGCTGTCATCTTTGTCACATTTAGATAGGTCTCAGTAAAAGGATAAGTCTCCTTGCAGACTCCTGGTAAACTTTTTTGATGGTGTATGTTTTATATGGGTATAAGTTCAGCTTGCTTGGGCTATGTATGAGGGCCTTTCATCAATAATGAGACATTCATCATATAAGAACAAACTGCTCATGCAATGTCAGAACCACCAAATTACAATATTTGAACCACAAGTCTGTCTCTGCATGAAATCATAGAATTTTCTTCACAAAATTATGTGTTGTAAGCACTGGTTTTACCTTTTCCCAAACAATAATGACATTTGACCACTTTGTTGCAGACGACCTTAGAAAACATTGAGGGAAAAGGAGAAATTGTCCGTGACGAGCAATTTTTCCTTTACCCACAATGTTTTCTGGCCTACCAGAAGATTATTTTCCAATTTCATCACATTTTAAAATGTCATCTGCAAACTCATTCAATTTGGTACAGTCAACATGTCATTTGGTGATAAAGGGTCATTTGGGTTAATAGTATCAGACAATATTCAACAACATACTATTACTCATCTGCTTGTACAGTCTTAGGTAACTAAATTACATCATATAGAAAGCCAATCAGGTATTTGTTTGAATTTGTCTTTACTGTAGATAAGGAAATCCCAAATAAATTGCTTTGCAGATTTCCAAAGGATCATCCAAATACAACAAATAGCTTTGTTGTAGCCAAATGGTTTTTTGTTTAACTTTAAAATAAAAGAAAAAGATTCTATAATTTTTCATTAATATTTTATTAACCTTTGTTCACACATAGGACACTGATTTTTTATATGTATTTTTTATCTATTAAAGAACTTAAAAAGAGTACTGTATGCAATAAATGATTAATATAATTTAAGGGTGTTAACCAGAAGGCAGGGTTAGTCCATGTGTTCTAATTCCTTGCTTTAACAAATTGGTTGAAAAAATAAAGCCACAGCTTGATATTTCATTCACCATATCACCAGTTCCCTGGCCTTCATCATTTGAATAGAAAATAATCCTTATAGTTGGAAAAATATGACAGAAACATTTGTGATCAACTTTTTCAAATAAAAGATATTAAAAAATATTCCAAGATATGCATCATTAAGACTTTTATCCAATTTTTTACAAAATGTTGTTTCGAATTTAAAGCAATAACAGATATTAATTAAAATTTCTTTATGAAATAAATAAAAGCAATTGTGACTAGGAAAATTTTCTCTCTGAGCCTGTTTCCCTTTGTGATAATTGGTTTAAATTGTGTTGAGTATTAAAAGTTTCACCTTAAATACTTAAAGAGAAAGAATAAAAAATAATTCAACATTGATGTATGCAAATTCAACTCTCATTTTTGGTTACTTCATACACATGCAATAGTTAGAAAAGAAATTGAAGTAATCACTCAAGTTACTGTCTTCCATTGGTCTGCTGCAGGCTTACTAAGCAGCTTTAACAAAGTATTGGTATTCCTTTTGTCTCATTTATTTGATTGAGTTGGGTTTTTGAAGGCTTTTTGAAAAAAAAGAAAAGAAAAGATGAGACACATGTGTCTTATCATTATAGAATATTCTATATTCCATCACAATTTTTCTATATTATTGCCCCTTGATGTTGCCAGTACCAACTAACACTAAACACTATCCATTAAATATATATCATTGTGAATGTTATTTTTTTCTTCATGAAATAAGTCTTTTGAGGAGAAAGGTAAGCTTAAAAACTTTTCACAAATCAAACATATAGGTTTATGATATGTCCATGTAAATCTTCATCTGTTTTTGATTATCATCAAATCCATGTGATCCTCCACCACTGAATATTTTGTTGTTGCTACCCACTCCTTACTCTGCCAGGTAGTCATCAGATTTGGCTGTTAAAAGAGAAAAATAAAAAATATCAATCTTTTGTCAATACTGGCCACATTGAACTGACTGATTATGCTTTTTTTTATATGGGTTTTACATTACATCAACATTATTTCAGTTATGTAGTGATGCCCAACTCTTAATGATGGAGGAAGGCCCTATATCCAACTGCCCATAAGGGCTGGTCAAGGCAGATAGAGCCATCGCCCATCGGCATTCCATAAGTCAGTTGGGAGATATGAAAATCCATATTCCTCTCAGGATTTGAACCCACACGGAGAGGGGCCATGTGATTTCAAGTTCTGTATTCTAACCATTAGGCCACGGAGGCCCCGATTGATCATTCTTAATTGGTAACATTGGAAATAATTATTTCCCCTTGTTAATCAATTGAAGCAGTAATCTGACAGGAAATAAAGAGCTGATTGATGAAAAAAATCTATATTTCAACCTGTCTTGATTCATTCTCATTCAAACCAAGGTTTTCAAAAAAAATAAAAAAGGAAAAGTCAATTACAAATTGTGAGTAACACCAAATTCATCAACGTTTATGTATATATATATATATATATTTTTTTTTAAAACAAAGTAACAGAAGGAGGACATGTTAAGAATTCCAACCTGTCAAACTTGCTTGTTTCCTGAATACTGTGCTGCATATCATATTATGTAATTATGCTATAATCTAATCAGAGATGTTTGAATTAGAGAGAATAACCACTTTTACATTTGAGAGATTGCTCCTTTGTTATAATTAGATTTATATTAGTCATTAACGGACACAGGTCCCATATGGGTCCTCTCCATCAGTGCCGTACCTACATTTTTCAGTTCTGGAGCAGCTTTGCTGGATACCCAAGTACTATGCTAGGGCTCTGAAGTGACTGGCCCCTGCCCCCCTCCCCCTCGTGTTCTGAGTCCACCACTTTCACCACTATCTTTTATGTTTATGACATTTATGTTTGTTAAGTTCAAAGGGATGTGAGAAAGAATATACATGTAGATCTACTTACTTGTACTATAAAACAGAGTCAATGTTCATACAGGTCTGCATCATCTTTTCTTTGGAAGCTTGTTTGAAATTGTCATATTTCCAACCATCATGCATTCTGTAAAATAAAGAAAACACAACTAAGGCATCTATTACCCTAAACATTTGGTCCAAAAATCTCACTTGCAAGAAAAATTCAATGTTTGGGAATTATATTATCAATGGAATCAAGTAAAATAAGATACTGCCAAACGAATAAGGTTGCATATATTACCAAATACTTTACAGGGTATTTCATTTTTGGAAAAGGAAATTCATGCTGGCATTGTTATCTATAGTATAATCTAGTGAGAGATGTTTGAATTAAAGAGAAAAACTGCTTTGACATTTGAGAGATTGCTTCTTTGTTATATTGCTTTCATAAGCTATCTTCTATGTTTATGACACTTATGTTTGAAAAGTTCAAAGTGGCCTGAGAAAGACCACAGGGAGAAATATCATAATAGACCTTTATTAACACTATATATACACAAGGGAAACAACTTCAAAGAGAAACCAGTTCTGACGTTCCGCGCTTATCAGTCCGTAATTTTTTATATGATCGCTAGTCTGTCAATTCTCTATATGTCCCGCATAGCCAAATGATTTCTGCGTCCAACGATACCTCTCTCAATAAGATCGGTCGAGTCAACCCAGAGAAATCTGCGACGACACGTGATTTTTTTTCGAATTTTGTTAATTGGGAATAGATCGTTGAGAACAGAACCAACCGATGTTTCGGCACTAAACCACCTCAATGAACGTTATTTCAGCAATGACTCTTACCAGCATATGAAAAAACAACTATTGATAGGGATCCTAACTAAAAATTCTAACCTGCACACTATGTTCAACATATATCCAACAATTATCCTTTACTACACTCCCATTTTGCTCGTCTACTCCATTTTGTCAATTTATACAACAACCTTTGAATATTCATCATTCATTTGAACAAAGCGATATGATTGGTTTAAATTTAACATGTCGACATACAGCATGGTTCCACGCTTTTTGAATGGTACTATGCGCCGTTTATACTTACTTGTTTAAAATTACATAAAGATGGAAACCAGCCTAACTAACCTTCAACCTTACACATTAAGCCAATCAGAGAGCTTGAAAGATATTGTACCATAACAAGATGGAGTAGAGACTAGAGAGATGTGAGGATGGTGGAAGATAATTCTAAATACATGTTGTGTATTGTGTACAGGTTAGAATTTTTAGTTTGGATCCTTACCAATAGTTGTTTTTAAGTGCCGGTAAAGTGTTATCATTGAAATAATGTTCATTGAGGTGATTTAGTGCCGAAACATCGGCTGGTTCTATTCTCAACGATCTATTCCCAGTCAGAACTGGTTTCTCTTTGAAGTTGTTTCCCTTGTGTATATATAGTGTTAATAAAGGTCTATTATGATATTTCTCCCTGTGAGAAAGACTATGTACTTACTTGTATTATAAAACAGAGTCAATGTTTATGCAGGTCTGCATCATCTCTTCTTTTGAAGCTTGTTTGAAATCGTCATATTCCCAACCATCATGCATTCTGTTAAATAAAGAAAAAACAACTAAGGGATCTATTTCCATAAACCCTTGGGCCAAAATTATCAATTGCAAGAATAATTCAATTTTTGGGAATAATACTATCACTTGAATCAAGTAAAATAAAATACTGTCAAACGAATAAGTTGACATATATAACCAAATACTTGACAGGGTATTTCATTTTTTAAAAAGGAAATTCACGCTGTCATTGTTATTGAAACTATCGGCCCATAACGCTATTAAATTATCGAGAAGGTACCTTGTACTGAATTTAAAAGCTCCAACAATAGCAAATAATCCATGTCAGCAACTGACGAGTTGACATCGTTGCTTTATTGGTCAGCATAATAGTGTATTACATATACAACACGATTTGTACCTAATGCTTTCCTTACACACCGCGAAAATGAAACAGACCGTCTACATAAACATTAGATTATGCCAAACTGCAGGGTGTAATCACCGAATCGATAGAATGTGAACACTTATTTCACCGTGGAGTGCTGTGGGCAACACACACTTTCTAGCCTAGTACTGAAGGGAACACGTACTGTAATACTAAAAAATGAATGCTGTAGTTCTACTGAAAAGTGAGAAGTTTTTTTTCCAGATGGATGTTTGTTTAGAGGAAGCATCTTCGGTGAGGCGTGACGAGGGCTCGCCTTCTCGATTTTTCTATGACGAATTTTGGTGAAAATGGTCTATTTCGATATACTGTTTTATAACGAAATGAAAGAGAACAAAAAATTCTCTTACCTACAACCGGCGATACGTTGTCCTTTCAAGGAGTTGAACACTGTGTCCAATTTAAAGTTTGAAGCGGTGGCGCCGATCCTGTTGCTCGTGTTTTGTTTTTCGATAGAATGGTTTATGGTTCTTTCATGATTGGCGGAAATAAACTCAATGAGCGGCAATGAATTTATGTAAAACCAGTCCATTCCATAAAGCCGGAAACACCCGAAGCAAACCCGAGTTTTCTCTTTACAAGGAATGGTTCACTATTGGTAGATATATTGGTAGATAAAGGTAATGCTTGAAAATAAATTTAGATAGAACCAGTCCATTCCGTAAAGCCGGAATCACCCGAAGCAAACCCGAGTTTTCTCCTTTAGGTAAACCGGAAGCCACCTGTTTTTTTGCTAATGGTATAACCGGTGTTGACATAACTTGTTACTCGTACGTATGTTACCGTTATCCGCTCTCCGAGCGCTTCGCGCTCTGAGAGAGCGGTATAAATAAATATCAAGTTATTCAATATGAATGAAATGGATAAGAACGACAGCAAAAGCTTATTGGGTTCTTTTGCAGTACCCGTGGCGGATACGCGACGTTGCATGTATTTATGATGAAACAGGAAAATACTAATATGAAAATAGGCAAAGCCTAAACCGGGCGAAAGAGATTTTTTCCTTCAATTTATTAGCAGTGCTATTTCTGGATTTGTATTACATATGTTCCCTAAAGTAATGCATCAGTAATAGACAAGGAAGCAGTGTCTTGTCAGAAGGCACTCCAATTTTAAAGAGATAGCCATTGTTACGATTCAAATCAGATATGTTAAATATATAACCTACAACACCAGGATATATGAGTCGCTAACCATTATGAATGGTACATGGTCATTAGACAAAGGTATAGTTGGTATCGAGCTTGATACATCAATATGCGTTAGATACAATGGCTTGTACAATATTCTTTCGAAAGTCATTGCACCATGATTTTTTAAATTCCTAGCCACAGAGCAATGATGTTCGTATGGGTTTAGCTGTCAGTCACTAAGGAGGAATATTGGCAGGGTCTAGTGTGAAAATAACAGGAGCAGGGGTTAATGTCCATTTATACAACTGAAACATTCTGTTGGAAATGTTTTTGAACAATAATCCACTAATAGCATATAACCCTTTCCCAAATAACAAATTTTCGACTGTTCCAAATTGAAATAATTTGCAGACGACATTTCAAAATGTGATAAAATTGGAAAATAATTTTCTTATGGGACAGAAAACATTGTGGGAAAAGCAAAAATGGCGGGCAGTGGTACAGAGGTAGAGCGTCGGCTTCTGGACACGAGGGTCGTGGGTTCGAATCCCGTGAAAAGCGGGATCTGCCTTGCGAACTTTCATTAATCCACATTCGGCACGATTACTGGTTATGTATCCAGGAAGCAGAATCGAGAGTGATTAATCTAAGTTGTAAGAACTTGTTTCACAATCAATGTAAAATAAATAAGTTTAAACTTAAAAGGGTTAAGACTAATAAATATTCATGTATGTTGGATGCTATGGATGGATACTTCATACTCATATTTTGAACCAGGTCCTAACCAAAGCTTGGAGGGGTGGGGGGTGAAGGTTGCTTCATGTCGAATTATTTTGACTAAACCACAGATCAACGATGATGTTTGTATAGGGTAGGTGGTTAGTGGCTTAAAAGGATTATTTACAGGGACTGGTGAGGAAATAATAGGATAAGGGATATGTCTATTGACACAACTGAAACATTATCTTGAAAATATGGTTAAACCATAATCCAACGATAGCATTTAAGTGTGGTTGGAGGTTCTTGCTAGATACTCTCATGTTTTAGCTGTCCTACCCATATCAGTAATGCAATAAGAAACAGAAGACACTGTTTGAGCAATATCAAAACCACCAAAATTTTAATTTCAAAATCTCTGCATGCAGAATGAGGGAGGATTCAACGCAAGACTTCAGTAAGTACTTCACATATGTGAAGCACATACAATATTGTCTTATACTGAAACCTTATATATAGAATTTCACTAAATGTATGTTGTAAGTTTATGTTTTTCTCTGAATCATTCTTATAACCTTTCACAACACATGTTTTAATGATGAAATAGAGAAAAAGTTTGTATTATGAAGGAAATCCATCATTGTCAAAGTTCTTTGAAATTATCTACAGCACCAAAAGTCCTTCTATGATAAGTTGAAATAAACAAAAAACAATTATATTGTTAAACAATTGACCAAATTTATTCATGGTAATAACAAACACTTTTCCCAATAGAATATGTACAGATCTATACAACAACTTGTTCAAATGATAAGCCGTAGTGTAAGTCTTTATTTGATTTAACCTTCTCAAAATGCAATGAATAATTTACATTATGTAGTCAGAAAAAAGAAAGTAGTTATACAAATTTGCATATTTACCACATTTGAACATAACTTGTGCTACAATGCTGTGTCAATAAGCTGTCACTCCTTTTAACAAATTATTAATTAAAGTATACTTATCAAATGTCATCTTCAGGGTGTAATATCTATATTTCTTGAATAATTTACAAAAAGGAGTCCTATTTGAGAACAAAGCACAGAATCTTTGTATAATGTTCAAATAACTATTACATCTTCTATTGAAAGTAAACAGACAACATTTCATCATCTATCCTTAAAACTATATTTGTGACTCTTTCCAATGAAAGTTAAAGCAGAGCACAAGAAAATTGTATGATTTAACTATGACATTTGATTAAAACTATGATGAGAAAAAGGATAACAGCTCATTTAGTCATTTGACTCAATTTATGATTTTGTCAAGGTGTTTTCTAAAAGACTCCTGCCACATGCAAAGCGTTTCAAAGGGTAGTAAGAATTTAACATACCTTTACCAGAGAACAAGAAGCCAATGTGATTTAAGGAAATCTTTCAAAGCAATGTTTCTATTAATAACAATATCTTTTACCCAATAACTTTAGAAATTATTATTCTCTATGCTTTATTTCTACAAATTTCCAAATGATTTAAAAATGTAAAGCCTTCATTTTTTGAAATAGAAAGTATTAATAACAATATTTTTACACAATAACATTTAGAAATTATTATTGTTTATGCTTTATTTCTAATAATGTCCAAATGATTTCATAATGTAAAGCCCTCATTGTTTGAAATAGAAAGTATTTGCAATCAAAAGAGTTTGTAATCAGAAACAAAGAGAGCATTTTTGCAGAGAATAAAATCATTGTGACAAAAGGGAATACTTACTGTAAAAATAATTTAGTTACAATGGTGGCTTAACTCAAATTTGTTATGCCCCACTTGCTTCAAATTGTGTTTACATTATTTAACAATTTACTGAACGCCAAATTTTTTAATTCCCAAATTGAAAGCGTTTGCAGGCAACTTTTCAAAACGTTACGAAATTGAAAAATAATCTTTTGATTGGGCAGAAAACATTGTGGGAAAAGGAAAAATTGCTTGTCACGAGCAATTTCTCCTTTTCCCATAATGTTTTCAAGGGTCGTCTTCAAACAAAGTGGTTAAATGTCATTATTGTTTGGTAATGGTTTAAGTGGTTTACTATTTTAACTAAGCAGATATTATTGCATTTTATTGAACAATAATTCACCCTTTTGCAGTAAAAATGTCCCTCAAAATCAGTTGCAAAATATGCAATGAATTGAACGGCAATATGTATCTCAGTTTTAATTTTAAATGCTACCTGCTGCCTTATATTGTACAAAATAATGAATAAAACATCTTAATGTCCAATGATTTTACTTTTAACCCTAGTTTCTTAAACATTATGGGAAAAGTTTCTTTCATCTCACTAATTGAGACAGTTTTGCTACAACTATCTATCAGTATGGGAAATACATGCGCATATCTGTCAGTCTTGTTTGTGTTGTGCTACAAAACATAGATTTCACACATATTTTAGATTTTAAAGTTTGGAGAAAAAAAAATGCAGGGAAAATGTTCAAACACTTCTTCATCTGTTTTCTTTTTGTCAAGGCTATCTTTCATGTCAGCACTTTCATGTACAGTTCCTCCTCTGTCAGGCACAACTGTTTCTGTTTAAAAAAGATAATGGAAGAAACATAAGTTAAAAACAAGATCCATGTTAAATGGTTATTTCTTTGTCACTGTACCTTGTACATAGCAGAAGTGTTTTGATGTATAAAACATATGTACATAAAACATGAAAGCTGAATAGATATCATTTCAAAAGTACTGTAGTCTTTTTTGTATTCCAAAACTTTGTTTTGAATCTCCTTTAATTGTCAACATGTTTGCCAAAATCTTGTCATAGAATTACTTATGATGTCTTTGTTCATTCAGATGTAATCATTATATGAATCTGATTTGAAAAGGTCAGTAGATTTGTTTCATGTCATAGCAAGGTTTAAATATACATGGTTTTGTCCCACAGTGGCATAATGCTTAGTTGTGTGGACCTGTGTTTGATCCTCAAAGACATTCACCTAAATTGCTGTGAAGTGTTTTTTGGCAAGAAACATTTCCTAGCCTTATACTGGTAGGTTATCCAGACATGTACCTTAATGCTTAATACTGAGCCATGTACATTAATGTAAAAACAAAACTATTCCAACCACTTGTTTGAAATTCATTAGTCATTATGCATGCTTTTAAATCATTGTTTATGAAGATTTCTCATCAAATTATGAATGGAAGGAAGATAAAGTAATCTAATTGGTAAATATTGCAGTGCAGTTTTTCTCTAGAAAAACAATGCTAAGAGGATGTTTTGATATGTACACAAACTAAAAGTCATTTAATGTTTGACATAGTGTTGAAAACAGTATAAAACACCTGTATTTCAAGTAAACCCTTCTTTCTTTAGTAAAAAGCTCTTCAATTCAAAATTTCCTTATATGTCTGATCTCTAGTTGCAAGGTATTATTCATAACATAATTACTCATGAAAAAGATAAGTTGTACTTACATTTGCTTATAAGAAAAATAATATTTCTTTATGCAGCACCACAATATTCTTTTCTTTGGTTGCCGGTTCAGATTTGACCTTCACACAGTCTGAACTATGGCTGACTCTGGAAAGCAGACAAATGGAATTTACTTGAATAAGAGTCATTACTATGATTCACGGCTATGTCCCCATTAAAAGTCGGTGAAAAGACAGATGTTTTGGAAGTCACCATATGATAGGTATATTCAAATAGCAAAGAACGTGTAAATAAACAAAACAAGCACATCGTTAATCCAAAAACAAGAATCGAAGTTACTCAGCATAAAAACGATCTCAATGTAAACAAACCTATCTTTCGTCTCTAAGATGTATGTTCATATTACGCTTAGTTAACACAGTTGGAAAGTGTACTATAGTAAATATATACTACACCGACACCAGATGCGTAACAAAATCAATATTCTGAGTAAGACAGTGATCGTAACGGGCACCTCATGATCTTGTTTGTAAACATAGAATGACGGTCCAGAGTCTCTTCGATTTATTTATGTCGCTTTTAACAAAATAGACTGTAAAAAATATGCGTTATTTATTCGAAAATGAAAGCGTACAAAAAGTTATCTTACCTCACGTCGTCGTTGTTGATGTGCGTTCAACAAGGCGATTATTTCATTCGATTTAAGATTTGAAGCGGTGATCGGAACGATGATGATTTGTAAAGAAAATGTCTTGTCACGTGATACACAAAAACGGAAAGTGCACGTTACAGTTTTTGGTGTAATCACCATGTCAACATGTGAAGAATTGACGGGTTTTAGGATGAGAGACGCCACCTTCACCAAATAAATAGAAAATGTTGAAATGCGGTCTAAATTTTACAAAACTATTTATTGTTTAAGATGTTGTAAAAAATATTCGGAGGAAAATCCTTCTATTTTTTGCTTGTTGACTTTGATTTTTCCACATCATTGCTAGTAAAAGAGCTGAATAAAAATAAATTTTCGGACAAGATGGCGCCATATGGGGCAGAAAAACGGTTTGCAACCAACATGGCCGAAAAAAGTCCTATAGGGTTCTGAGTAATTCGGAAATCCTTGGTTTTGTAGGTACCTTCTTTCGTTTCGTACGTACGTGTAACATATAGGCGGTCTTCAGACCGTGCCTTCGGCACGGTCTTTCGCCCGTATGAAGAAATCAACAAAAGTTTCACATTGATTGGAAAAGATAAGAAAAAAAGTAAGGCATTTTGTTTTTAATTGTTGGAATGTTGGTATGAACTGTTTAATGCTAGGCATGGGAAATCAACGTTACAAGTTGAAGATTCAGCTCTACCAACAAGTCTATAAGCAGAAAACACATGAATTGACAAAATGTAAAAAATGCTCATTGTTTACACGATATATTTCGTCAAGCTACTGTATAGTTGCCAATCAGAATAACCAGTACTTGAAATAATGTGTTAGGTTCTTTTTTCACAGCCAATCTCAGTTCTCAAACTAAACAACACCAGAATAACGAAGGTGAAAGGAATAGATCGTTACGGCTTGTATCCTGACGTGTTTATTGGAACAGATACAGGGAACATTATCAAGGTATAGCATGTACATGTCTGTTTTGTTGTTTACCGTTTGAATTTTGTGTCTCCTAAACACATTTTGGCTATATCACGAATTCGGGTTGTTGTTTCTGGCTTCAATTTGGTGACTTTCTTTACAGAAAATACAAATGTAAAATGTTTATTTCAATAGTTCCGGCCTCAGGCCCACATATTCTATATACTTGATTTGAACAAATGCGTTACATACATGATTATTACCATGTGTGTACCATCTTTGTAGGTAAGACATCAAATGTAGAGCATATCAAATAAGATGGTTTTTGATGTTGCATTAATTATTTGAATGATGGTTACATCGTTTTCCAAGACAAAACAAAAAATACGCTGTGAATATATGTACATATTACACATTTCTATATGATATGTATCATGATTACGAGAAAATATGAAATTTCATCGGTGAATAGAGCCGGATGAGCAGTTTCTTCGAATATTTCTTGCTGTGTACTTACTAGAAGTATACGATTGCGTTTAATATAGAATATTTAAGGTTTGACCCCTTTGTTTTCTCAAGTTGGTTTCTGCAACACTTATAAAATCGATAACAATATGTCACACTCCTATACAGGTAATAGTACGACACGTGTTTTCACTTCCTATTTCAGTTGAGTGTGGATGACTCATTGCAAGTACACATGTATGAGCCCATTAAAACCATAGATAGAGGACATCCAATCACAGATATACATATTGGCCAAGATAAAGGCTATGTTGTAACAAACAGAAAGGTAAAAACTCTTGTTTGCCAACCCTTTCTCAATCACTGAAATGCTTTGAATTAAATTACGACAATTGGGCATGTAATCGGACTCTATTGGATGGATACGGTAAACACCAATCTGAACACATCGGGTTAATCCAATGAAAACACAGCTCACGGAAATATCCGAGTAGTTCCGATTGGGTAGCACGAGCAGTGATTTCGGGGAAACTATTTTTTTTCTACCAATAACAGAGGTAATGTAAATGTAGAGTGGATCACGTAGGTGGTGTAACGGGGACATTATGAATTAAACACATTACGAATCGGGGACTTTATTGTGTTATGACACTATTTGTATGCCTTTATCTAGAAGTGATAATCAATATTCGCAAGATGCTCTTTCGTTATCTCTTCGTCAGAACTTTTTTTTTAATTTCAGCTGCATAGCAGCCCATTTATTTCCATAAACAGTAAATAACATATATTTTTTTATTACACAATGTCACTTCAACAACAAAAATATATACACAAGTCCTAAGCCATTGTCTAATCAACATCTATCAGTAAAGCTGGAACAATTCCCCCAAATAAAAATGTGTTATTAAAACTTAATTGCTAGGACTAATGAAGAGTACCGACATGAATTAGAAAGACTTATTTTGTTGCAGTCCTATACTGAGGCACACATTGTGAGGCTTCCTATTAACATTATTGTTCAAGGAAATGTCATATCCATGTATTGTAAAAGACATTGTATACCTATTTTTACCAACAAATTCAAGTATGTACTGGTCACTAGTCTCAACCTATAAAGGTGCTATAGCTTCAATTGGGTTAACCCAAAACATAGGTATACATTTTTTAACTGTCCTTGGATTATAGTTTTTTTTGTTTTTTTTATTATCAACTAATTCAAAATTATAAAGACGTGTTATCAAAAAATATCCTCAGTAAACTTTTCCAAAGAATCAGGCCCTACCACAAAACAAGTGTCTGTGTTGTATTTTTCAAAAAAACTTATACCCAGATTAAACGTTTATATGAATTGTCCTATCAGTTGTATAAAGTTTGCTAATGTTATCAAAAATATCAAATGATTATTATCCAAAGGCCATATCTAAATCAGCTTTTGTCTAATGACACTATTTTGAGGATAGAGCTTATAGTTTCAAAGCATATCTCAATCTTCTATCTAAAAATAAAAAAGGCAAGCTGCGATAGAATGTTTTTCTTTATGAGTGCACCAATTTGTCCTATTCATATAAAATATCAACATACAACACTATTAATAAAAGCATCATAAAGAAAGAAAACTTCAATGTATGATTGCACACTCATAGTAGCAAAGTTAACTTTCAAAATGGTCTATATTCAACTAAGCAAAAACATCAACAGGTAAAAAACTTCAAAATACAAAAACAGGTAAAAGAAAAAAAGAATCTACAGCAAAATTTAAAGAAATAAGGCAAAAAACCATGGGTCAAAAATGTATTTCTTTTTTACATTGACCAATTCATGTGGCTGTGTCTTGAGGGGTCGTTGCGATGAAGAAGAAAAAACCCTCAGAGGTATGAAAAGCTATAAATTGGTAGAAAACAATAAGATTGAAAAAGGTAGTGTCGGTCAGTTGTAATGAGATTTTTATACTTTTCCCATTGAGCTTCAAATTGAGGCATATTTAAGTTTTTCTTTGCCAGAAATCTTTCTACATGGTTTCTTGATTTTACTATTTTGGAGAACACCTGAACAGATGGCATTTGATCTCTTATTTTACAAGAAAACAAGAAGGTTTTGGCTTGCAGCAGTATTATATTCATGACTGAGTCTAACTTATTGCCTCCAAATAAGATCTCACATGTGGTCCAATCTGAAAAATTCAAATTACATCTATTCCTGATATAGTTTGACAAAGCCACCCAAAATTGTGTGATTATGTCACAGGACCAAAATAAATGTAGGATAGTCTCTGGAGCACTTTTGCAGAACTTCGTCAGAACTTGCTAAACTACTTGATGATTGTTTAACATGCCGAGTACATAACAGAATAGAGAATCCGTTTTGATTTGCAGAGGTCAATGTTCTATCTATATCTATAACAAAGGATAAGGATCCTAATGCAATTCCTTTTGGACTTGGTTGAAGTCATGATAAATTTGTTTATTTCAGATATCATCATTTATGAACACCGACTGCTCTATTTTCAAAACATGTAAGGAAACAATGGCTTCCCAAAATCCAGCTTGTGGCTGGTGTCTTGAAGAAAGCAAGTAAGTTTGTTTATGAATACTCTGTTGAATAAAATGTTCAACAGTTTTATCATTTCCTGTGTTATCCAACTCTTGCGTAATAGGCTTTGTTGTATGTCATTGCCTTGGGGAAACAAAGTATACGTCTGTACGGTAACGAAACGTTTTAACTGTTTACTGTTGGAGTTTATAGCTTTATCTGTACAAGATTAACTTATTTACCCTCAATAGATTGGTAGATTATACTGCTAGATAATGCACAATTTAATGTGGGCATCGCTTTGTATTTACCATTAGGAGAATACATGTACATGTATTTGTTCAGCTGAAACGCGTTCTCTCCAAGTCATTTGTTTTAAACTTGTATTGAAAGTCGAATTTCAATAAGTTTTAAAGTTATTCCTGGACATGAACTTAGAATAATACGTGATTGTTATCTAAATTCAAAAGAAGTTTGCAGAAAACAAATGTCTTTTGTACAGTCATATAGATTTACGATTGGAGGAGAATGCCAAAATAAGGACATTTTTCCTGTTTTCAAATACCTTTAGGAGATTGTTCGATAAAAGATTTATATGTTTGATAAAAGATGAAAAGATTTGTTTTACGAACAAAGGGGTTGGAAAAAACATCATTCCATTGTGTATTTATTCTCGCAAGGACAACGACAGTTTAAAGAATACCCTGCATGCTTACAAATAAATTTCATCTAAGAATCATATGATCATAAGAAATTCAAATTTGATGTATGATGTATTTAGCTTAAAATTTGTCGATACCTGTATCAAACACTAAGTTTGTTTGTTCTTTTTGTTTCTTCTAATTCTTTTATCTATATTATCGCATGTTTTCCTTTTTGTATATTTTGAATGTACATAGGCTTTTTCAAAAGTCATGTTTATCAAGATATTGTTGAGACTGGTCATACATTATCGGTTCCACATTGGTGTTTCATTTATTTTATTTTGTTTAAAATTTTAAAGAAGCCCTAGTACATGTTATAAATAATGAAAAGGTGAAACGTTTTCCTTATCAACGCAAACACTTATTTCACTTGGTCTATATTAATTATTAAACGAATTTTTACAATACGAATACGAATATTTTATTGAGACGTAAACTTACAAAGGTTCTTGGCATTACACTAATATTCAAAATATACAAACAAATCAAGGTCGACATAGAAAAAGGTAGTGGAATGCAGAACTTGAGTTAACGTTTACATTACGTTAAATTAAGCGTTAATAAATCGATATAAAGTAATAACGATGATATGGTTCCAAACGGACACAATCTCCGCTTGTAACAAGCTGAAGCTGAGTCCTATGAGAACCAAAACACTGGCATTAGAGATTCGAGTAGGGCAATTGACACAAATTTATGATTACGGCTACTCATAAAAAGGACACTTTTGTTATCCATTAATTAAAAGAGAACATAGATCAATTTATACAATCTAGCATAACTACGGTCTGAATCCAGAATCACGACACCCCAGCCCTGTAGTTACGTAACTCCGGAGGCAAACCGACGGTATCATTTGAAATAATAACCACAGAAAGGTTCCGAACGGACCAAACCTCAATCTCGACGATTCGTCTCATAGGGAACGGCGGCAAATAAAATCAATCAGATAGAAATTTGCGTAGGGCAAATGACTCAAGTACATATTTACTAAGGTTCCTCTGTATAGATGCATATTCTGAATTCATTAAAGGCCCATTAAAGGAGATTAATGCTATATCAGACTATATTATTTGGTAACTTTTTGGACAGATTCAAATAGTTATCAAAGAAAACACCATCAGCACAACTTAAATGTGAAAGTTAACCAGAAATAACCCAGATGAGCAAGTTTTATAATTCAGATTTCCTGATTCTTCACCTCTGACCTTGACAGTTGATACACTCATTTTTTGATCCGACCAATCAGAATTCGTTATTTTGAATATGTAGACAAACAGGTTGTTGATAAACATGATTGAATTTGAGACAACTGTATTTCAAGCACAAAATAACTTATTTTAAATGAGTCTATTTAATAGGGTCTCAATGCATTCGTAAACTAATTCTCATGACTTTTATGAACATAATAAAAGAACTCCATATAATTTTTCAGTAATTTATTTGTACTACTCTCCTTTGATTTGCCTTTAAAGTAACAAGTTTGAACATACATGGATTTTTATAAACAGCTAATACAAATCACTCTTTCTTATTCTTGCTGTATAAATGAATAGTTTAAGCACTAGATAAGGACCTAAACACGATTTACCAACTGCCCAAATATATACAATGACTTTATCCAAATCTCAATAACTTCATTTGTATCGTTAAGATCGTTCCATCTAACAGAAGTATTTAATGAATATATAGATATCTTGGAGATCAATGTTCTCACTTTTTATTTGGTATACTACTACATTTAGCAAACCGTTTAAACGTAGAAAAAATATCCCATTCTACTAAGAAATATGTTTGCAATACATTCCTCAATCTTTAGATGCTAGCCTATGTAAACCCCTTCCAGTTAATGCTGTTGTATTCTTATCAACATAGTATATGCTATATTTGGTAAAGGGATCGCATATTAAACACTTATAAAGATTGGTACAAAAAGGATCAAAGAAGACGAAGGAGGAAGACTACGACCATAACCTGTCAATTTCTAAAATGTTCTTTCATTACAGAGGTGCAAACAGGTCTGACTGTTCGGGTGGTTGGATAAGCTCCCTTTCTGAGTGTGTTAGCATTGATGCCTCTCCGACGTATATACCAATATCTGAGGTTTCTGTGAGTTGAACTTGTATTGAAGTCAAAAGCATACTAGCAGGACAGAATGAGTTATAAATGAGTTATGAATAGAACAACATATTTAAACATAGCAGCACACCACATTATTAGGGCAAAATAATTCCTGTAACTTCTATAATCGATGTTTCAAAGTGCTATTTTCACAGATCGTGTACCACACAATTTGACACAGTTTTATTTTTTAAGATAGCAATGATCGCTCGGAAAAACGAGTGGCGGTCAACTTGTTAAAAAACCACGTGATACACACAAAAATGGTTTAATTTATGCAACACACCAACGCCAATATTGAAAATTCATAATTTCTCAGATTTCATTGGTCCCAGACGTTTTAGATAAATTACCCCGACATTTCTCGGCTTACCTCGTTTTAACACTTATTGTAAATAAACCTTACATGAACATGTTGCCGTATCAGCAACTCTTTGTAAGGGAATCAAACTTATTTCTATATTTATCTTAAATTTTTCTAGAAATAGCACATTTTTACTGTAATTGATGTCAAGCATTACTTTAAGGTATCATCGTTCATTTGTTTCGACACTCGCTCTACGTAAGTATTTTAAGATTTTATGTTTGCTCAAGACTACACCATTGCTAGGATATGTAGACAATGCCTCAGCTTAACGGCGACAGTCTGCTTATCCATGATCAATTGGTAATATCCTAACACAAGGCTAGGAAATCATGCGTTGCCAATGGACACCCGGAAAAAGGTATTTTACCACAAAAAGGGTAGTAGGCATTAGAACCCTTGTCTGAAACTATTTTTCTAAGCAACTTTAAAACGGAAAGCTGGCCAATCGACAAAATTCGACACCCAAATGTATTTCTTTAATTTTGTCGGAGGTTTGAATACAATTTTATTGGTTAATCTGTTACGAATGTTCCTTTTGAGACGTTTCAGCGACTGGTCAATTGTTTGCCAGTTTTGATATGATATGTATTGTGTATTGTAGACTACCAATATAACCATAACAACAAAAAATATCCCTAAGGATGTTACAACTGAAATGAGGTGTAAATATCTAGATAGCAAAGACAAAGTTGGACTTTTGGAGCCAGCATATGTCAGAGGGGATACTGTGACATGCGCAAGTAGCACAAGACAAGGCAAGTTTTAGTGATAGTTTAACAATGCGATTAGAATAAAATGTAAGAATGTTTTAATTTTTCATGAGAGGCTCAAATTGGAATACACCTATTCGTGGGAGGTTTCTTTCTTGATACTGTCTGGCCTCTATCAATACATATACAGTATTTGTTTAATGAACACTACGAAAGCATGAAGAGCGCTACGACTGATTTGTCACGTGACTGCATAATTAACCTATGATATACTCGCATTCTTCCACTTGACAATTGATCCTCAAATACGAACACTTTAGGTAGATGCGAAATATTTGGCAATTATGCATTTAAGCAACTGAATTTCTATGTTAAAGCTTCCACAGAAATACAAATGCTTATACCTTATATTTCGCTTTTTATCATATGTAAATATCGCTTAATATTTTCATATAGAGATCTAAATTGAAGATATGGTCATGATTGGCATAAGAAAGCCGACAAATTTACATATATTAAGTCAGCAACATGAATTTCCAAACTTAATTTCATGAATTTAAATCCGGCCATATTTTTTCTCAGATTAAAGTTATTTACTTAGTTAAAACAAATATAAGCTTTTGAGTTAATGCATTATTTGGTTTACAAATTATTTGTATATAGGGATATCTTTATTTATAAAACGTTCATTTGTAAAGCATTGTTGATTAAAACATATGAATCTATGCATCTTAGCTGTTGCATTAATATTATGCTTATTTGTGTCACTATATTTCATGATCGATACATTAGTTGAACAATTGTCCGTGGTTAAGTGGAAAACATCCGATATTCATTAGATCATCATCATCCACTTAGGAGAGTGATAAACTATTTTTTTTATTTGCTAGCATGACGTGTATTTATTGTTGTATTGAACGCGTCTATTTTCCCAAGCAATGTTAATACTGAACACAGTCATTGACGAAAGAAAATATCTTGAGATTTGATAACATAACTCCAATGGAAACGAATTGAGAGAATAAGGAAAGAAAACCCGATGAACCTATTTCTTTAGTCAATTGAATTAAGCAGATAAAAAGGTTAGTCTTAAGCAATCTTTTAAGAAACATATGTCTAAGCAAAATTGTTTTTATAGCGCCATACGATATTTTCTACTCGAAACCAATCTGATTGAAAGTTGGACACATATATAGGTTTTAGAAGCTTTTTTGGCCGTGTATTGGTATTCTAAGTACGGCAGTTTAGTACCTAAACGACTCTACTGTATTTACAAAATGTTTTGGCGTAGTATAATTTCCGATATTGGTTTTTGATTCGTGTTGTGTAAGAAATCGTGATTTTCGCGAGACCAAAGGTTTTTATCATCCTAAGAATGTAACTAAAAGGCAACAAATTAAATAATTTAGTTATTTATATACAACTTCCTAGTCAACAGCAAAACCATTTTAACTATATCTATTGTTTGCAAAAAAGAAACTAGTTCAAAGGCTTTTTATGTATGGATAACAGAGTACTATATATTACAAAATGATTTATCCACGCTTATACCGTATTTACTCGCTTGGCATGGTTTCCCCCATTTTCTGTGGTTTGATTCGCCTGAAAAGCATCGGTATCATCACAAGTACATGATAAATACATTTTTATTATCGTCCACCAACATTCACCGTCTGTTGACCTGCCTGATTAGCATGAATTACACGCTGTACTGAGTATCTAAAAATGTCCTCGTAGCCGTCGGTAATGTTCGACCACGTGGTTTGTTAAATGCAGCTAAGCTCACCTGTTGATATATAATGCTTATAGCTATTGTTTATCGGCTGTGTTCGGAAGACTGTCGAGTATTGAATATACCGCGTCATAATTATTCATGCATTGAGGGCAACAGACGGTGAATGTTGGTTGACACTATCATATATGCATTTTCAGAGCATTCTGAGCTAACATTACAACTTATTGCATTCGACACAATGGAGTTGTTTCCTTATGCAGAAACAACCATTGAAATTTACAACTGTACTTATTATACGACGTAAGTATTTAAGATATATTTAGTTCCAATAAGATCTGTCTGTCTGTCTGTCTGTCTGTCTGTCTGTCTGTCTGTCTGTCTGTCTGTCTGTCTGTCTGTCTGTCTGTCTGTCTGTCTGTCTGTCTGTCTGTCTGTCTGTCTGTCTGTCTGTCTGTCTGTCTGTCTGTCTGTCTGTCTGTCTGTCTGTCTGTCTGTCTGTCTGTCTGTCTGTCTGTCTGTCTGTCTGTCTGTCTGTCTGTCTGTCTGTCTGTCTGTCTGTCTGTCTGTCTGTCTGTCTGTCTGTCTGTCTGTCTGTCTGTCTGTCTGTCTGTCTGTCTGTCTGTCTGTCTGTCTGTCTGTCTGTCTGTCTGTCTGTCTGTCTGTCTGTCTGTCTGTCTGTCTGTCTGTCTGTCCGTCCGTCCGTCCGTCCGTCCGTCCGTCCGTCCGTCCGTCCGTCCGTCCGTCCGTCCGTCCGTCCGTCCGTCCGTCCGTCCGTCCGTCCGTCCGTCCGTCCGTCCGTCCGTCCGTCCGTCCGTCCGTCCGTCCGTCCGTCCGTCCGTCCGTTTCTGGTTATTTCGAGTAAGTATGTCGAAATAACGACTTAACTTTTTCGTTATTTCGACTAATAATCGGAATAACGAGAAAAAAATCGCTTACATGTCACCTCTATGTCACCTTAATTTTGTACCTCTCATGCTAACTATTTTGATAAAAACCTCTAATGGCAGGTGCGGAGATTGTTTGAAATCCACAGTAATTGAGTGTCAATGGTGTGGAACCAATTTGACTTGTCAAAGCAACACGTCAACATGTCCGAACAAAACGGTAATTGTTTTCAAGTTCTTCATAACTATTTATTTCATTTTTTGAAATGCCCTTTTGTTATCGCATACCAGTCTCTTTAAAACATATGTGGTTTTTTAGCAGTATTACAAATCCGAATCCAATTTACAAATGCATATGAGATAAAATTTGCACAAAACATATGCAAACTATTTCGTTTTAACTGCTTATTGCCAACCGTCCAAGAAGTAAAATGATTAGAAAACATAAGACAACAATCTCACAGTTCGTTTTGATAATATTTTTTGATAGTTGTATTACATTTCAACTGGGTATCAGCTTGGCACAACATACCTGTACCCAAAACCTGTCTATATGACATTTGTGTTAATTGGCAAAAATTCACCTCATACATTGTATGTACATACACATTTATGAGTGTTATCACTCACTATAATTTGTGGAACAAAAATGTGGTCTCATTGAATAGCCATGCCACATGCACCATTCTCGAAATGGTGAAAATCAGCTCTTTACTTTTTTGTATATAAAAACGGTTGTGTAAGATCTAGTATCAGATTCTATGTTTTAATTCAACATTAAGGTTCAAGAATTTATTACGACAAGAATGATGACTTTTTTCATTTTCAGACTGATAAAAATGCGTGCCCAAAGCTATATGAATCAGAAATATTTATACCGAATGGAATCAACAAGGAAGTTACCTTAAAGGTTGAAAATATGGTATGTGTTTAGATTCTAAAGAAACGTGACGTTTACTTAACAAAAATGCAAATAGACATGCAATGGCATCGTAAATACATAGTTCGTACGCAGTTGTATGAAAGGGTAACATCACCAGATAAAGGGGAATGGCATTTTTAAAAAGGAAAACAAATCCTGAACGTTAAGATCTATTTATGATAAGTTTCATTGTTGCTATCTTCTTGGGACCTGGTGATTTCATTTCAGACAAACATTTTATGAAGTAGAACTACAAGCCCTAGTCTAGTACTGGTGGATCCAGGAAAGCCGAAAGATAATGGAAAAGTGTTGATACTCCGTCGAACACCATTTAATAACTTGGTTCTAAGTATAGATTCATTGCGTATCTGAAATTCTAATTTTTTAAGATCGTCCTTGGTCATGATAAAAATAAACGATATAAGTTATGGATCAACAAAATGGCACTTTTGGAGATGGTGAAATTGTTTCCTTTAGAACGGTTCCGTGCGAAAAATGAAACGTGAAAGTATTGGTTTTTAAACATGGATTGCAACGATTGAAAAATAATTGTTTAAAACGACGTTTTAGTTTTCGTTCTGTCAAATGTCCTAGATTTATGTCTAATCACATGAAACACGTACCGGCGTTTTAGTACGCAGTAAATCAATTACCATATCCAACCTTTTGTAAGTAATTTACAATATCATGATATTGCAAAACATTTCGGTTAAATGTTAAGGTGCATGTCACAGAGGAGAGAAAGTAAAAAATAAAATGTTGTTAAAACAATACAGTTTTTGTCTTGTTGTTGGATATACAATTGGAAGTAGATACTGCTAGCATGATTTATACAGAAGGTGTCAATTTATCTTAGTATGTACGATCTGAGCGATGTTACGCTTCGGAATTAAAATAAAAAAAAAACCAAAAGACCTATTGATTCACTGCATTCACACTTTAAAGAATGAAAAACATGATATAATTTTGCTTCCAGAGACTATTTCTAAGTGCGAATCATATGATAGCACAGCTGTCATGCAGTTTTAAAGATTTGTTTAACTTCCAAATTTCTTAAAATCTGAGAACAACCACCTTGAATAGACGAATTCCTTAATATTACAAGATTTATCTCAATTGAAACCCGTTGATCTACTATTACTGATTTAGTAAAGTATTTTACCATAAAGGGTGTCAGGCTTATCATTGTCCACTGAAACCTTTAGTTTACTTCGGTTCCTCTTCAGTGGAAAATATCATCAAGATGGACTTACAATGTTCAACTATGCATTCGTAGCAATAATAGTAATACTTGTTACCAAAGAAACAAACTGTGCTTGGTTCCCTTTACATATCTGGTGAGAAAGGCATTATTCTTTGTATTGTGGATAATGATAATGTAAAATATTCAACGCATTCATTTCAGAATACTGCTGTTGATTATAAATGTGTCGTAGAGCAGAATGGAACAAGTGTTGAGATACCAGCTACGGTAAACAACGGGGGTGTCGAAGTCCCTCTAAACGTAAATTGATCATAATTACTTCATTAATGGAAAAAGAAAAAAAGGATTTCTTTACAAGTAGTTTTTAATAATCAGATGTTCACTATGTATATTATTGCCTTATTTAAATAATTTTATTCTTATGTTTAGAGGAATACAGCTATGCCATTCCAGACACGTGGGTAATGATTCTTTAAAAATTGCTTACATACACATGTATTATGAGATTGAACAATACTTAAGAGGAATGAATTACAAGCACAGCACATCACATTGGCGTGCTATTTGTTCAAACATAATAATTATAGGAGAAGAAACATCAATGCGCATGTTTATTTGATTTCAGGTGTCATTTGACATGGATGTTGCTAAAATCAACATATCCCTCTTCTTATTACAAGAATATGGACAGACAAAATCAAAGGTTGAAAACACCATAAATGGTAATTAGCCGAATGTCCCCTTATCGCATTATAACACGCGTCTTAGGTTGAGCGAGGCCATTTTTGATATGATATGTTGGGTAAACTTTCTCTAAAAACAACAACATTTTTGCATGCATATATGTCTAAACATATATTCATAGAATACTTGTCTTTGGATCTGTTTATATCAGGCTTATAAAAAAGTTGTCAATGGATCTTTGATATTATCAGTTTCCCATTAGTACAGAACTTTAATTTCTATTTAAAATGTACATTGTAATTTCATGTGTGTATATCCAGAAAATCGCTGTAATTTATTACTTTGATTACACTTGACAGCTTTTATTACTCTCGGAGACCCTACTCTACCATATAGAATGTATTCTCTATCCATAACATGTAATACATATAGTACCGTCATTCAATTCCTCGAAGGCGATTGTTATAAGTACATTGTATATTTTATGTGATATGCAAGTCAGTATGCCCTTTTCTCTTAATAAACTATCCATATATCTATATAACAATTGGAAACAGTGAATTATATAAGATATTTGCTGGAGCCATTGTTTTAATGCTACTTATTTACAGTCACCGTCTACAATTGTGAACGTCTTGGTACCGACTGTACAAGGTGTGGGGCGTTAAATGAAAGTAGATATGAATGTAGCTGGTCTCAGAATAATACGTGTGTACATACACCACAGTGTAGCCAAAATTTATCGTGCCCACTTCCAAAGATTACGGAGGTAAGTCTTTAGGGTTTTACATTATCAATGCTAAGAAGGAGGCACACGCTTACCGGTCTTTAAAGATTAAAAAAGTTTGCTGTCAAATATTAAAGTTACTGGACGGCATACAATAAAATTGTATATGTAAAAAGTGGAATGAATCGTCATACGAGTTGAATGGACGTGTCAACACATGATGAATTTGCAAGCGACTTCATAAATGGCAAGTTTCACTTCCGATTTGGATTTAGATCCTAATTATGTATGAAACCAGAATTTCCTTTGTATTATGAAGCACGTATACCCTGTTGTTCTTCCTATGAAAGTTTTACTAGCCAACCGTATATTATGTTGGCTGGTTCGATGTAAATAAACACCTCAGTGCAAAGGTTTTAATTTTGTATCCGTATTGTGTTAAACTCGTGCTCAGGTTTTTCACTTAGATATATTTTAAAGATTTGATTGAACAATACGTATAAATGGTCGATAATACTTTCTTAACTTCAGACACGAGCGTTTACTACATCTGAAGATTTTACGTGATATTTTCGACCTAGAAATAATGTGATGAAGGTAAATCATATGAGGACAATAACTATGGTGAACATTTAAAGACAAATCATCAAACTGGAGACCTTTACATTCAAATAAGTGACCTTTTTTAAGAGAAAGAAATTATCTAATGGTTTGTCTAAGCCAAATGATAGTAAACACTTATGTGAAGATCTATATTTATTTTTTGTAAATAAAATCCAATGTGGAAATCCCCTGAAAATTCCATCAGAAGCACACGTTCATGTACATAATTCTCATGTACTGTATACTACTAGTAACCAGTTTTGTTGTAGTGGTTTATATAAATTGATGTGTAAGTGGTACAGTAATAGTCTTCAATCATATTTAAGCGAGAGCATTTGCAGATAAGCATTGCATCCCGATTTGCAAATGATCCACATACTTTGGGTTTAGATTTGCCTTAACTCAGTTGTATATGATCTGGAATGCATTAACATTCGCTTTACTTTCATTTTTTAGTTCATTAACTTACACCAATAGTTGCAAAGGTTAGAGGTAAAGAGATGTTTCCTGTAACAATACTTACCCGTGTTTCCTTGATAATTATGATAGTACAGTGTATTGGTAAAATGATCAAACTTTATTAATGAAAAGCATATTTACGAGGTGCAGTCAAAAAGTTCCCCGACTGCTTCTGTTTCAAGTAAACTTGACGTCCGATTGAGCTTAAATTTGCCACAATGCAGTATCTATTCAATTGCTTTGGGCATGTATAACTTTGTAATTGTATGTCTATTATTTCCTTTTATTAATATGTTTAAAACGATTGACAGATAAGGTAACGGAGCACGTTGGTAACATAAGAACGGCTCATTTTCATTCAGTTGTGAAACACAAAAAGCATTCCTTAAATGGCGCCAAATCGGGACGAAATTGCACATGAACTCATTTCCACGTTATCTCAAAATAACTTTCTAAAATCAGCAATATCGCCCTGAAGAACGCATTTAATCAGAGTTTTAAGGAGAAATGGATAAAAATAGTGGAGAAAAAAGGCCGACGTCATTTGAGCATACGGAGCAGCGGACAGTCATTAAATTCAGTTTAAAGGCGGATATGACACCGATGAACACTTTGAAATTCATGAACAAGAAGCAATGCTCGAAGAAAGTATCCAGGACTCTCGTGTTCAACTGGCATAAGCATTTTAAAAAGGGTAGAGATGATATAAACGATAATCCACGTATCGGGAGACTAAAGACAGACAGTGGGAAATCACTAATCCATAGTGTTATATTGAAGGATAGATGAAAGTCCATAGAGGATATTTCGGATACAGTTGAGCTAAGTCATGGAACTGTCCATAGAATATTATCTCAAGACCTAGGAATGGGTAAGGTATGTGCACGATGGGTCCCTCGGCTATTATCCGCGGATAATATGCATACCAGGATTGAAGCGTCTGATACCTTTTTACGACGTTGGAAGGAAGATGGCGACCGATTCTTATATTCTCCATATTGTAACAACCGATGAAACTCTAATTAATTTTTGATCAGGAAACAAAGAAGGACAATACAGTGAAGTCTTTGAGAATCATGTATATTTTCTTCATGGACAGTCAAGGATGCTCATCCAACATGTCGTACCCAGTGGTCAGACAGTGAAAAAAGAGTCAGCTGAGCTTCGAGGCCGCAGTTTCGAATCCGAAGAGGAACTAAAATCCTCTGTGAGATTGGCAGTACACAGCTTCCAAAAAGAGTGGTAAAATACAATTTATCACAGCTGGGTGAAATGCCATGAAAAGTGTATTTGATTCAATGGGAAATACTTTGAAAAACAGCAATGATTTAAGTGATCAAAATTGACGTCAGATCAGTGTATAACGTTACATTTTAACGTCAATGCGCTCCGTACGGTATAAGTTGTGCTTGTTTAAAATGTAATATATTTTTCAGTATGTTATTTACACTGCCTCTTGTTAAATCCTTGTATAGGTAAATGATTTCTTATCAATGATGTATATATTTTAAGGCGCTATCCCATACAACATTAAAATAACAGAAGCAGTCCGGGAACTTTTTGACTGTACCTCGTATATATCAAATGATGTAAATTACCATATGTTGACAACTTACTTAATTTGATCAAATACAGATAGAACCTGCTAGAGGTGGATATAGGGGCGGTACAGAACTTATCATAAAAGGTACCAATTTTGGAACCAGTGAAAAAAGCATTATGGAGGTGAAAATTGGCGATGAAATGTGTGACGATGTTGTTGCTGACTATCGCACAAGCAGCGACCTTACTTTTGACATCATTACTGAGTAAGTTTTTTTTATGAATGAACACATTTTTATGGAGTTTGGATGACTGTATAAAACAAATGGTATCATGTGTTCAAAGTGTTACAAGCACATAATGATATGACTATGGCTCGTTGTTACATGTGGTAATGCATCTTTTGTCGACAACTTTCTGGTCGCTTATAGATTTTGTTTTACAAAAGTACTCTTATGTATATACTTGAAATTCTAAATGGTACAGATTAAGTAACTTAATGAGGAAAGAGACATTTACACAGTTGTTAGAGAAGTAAAATGGTAAAGACATTACTTTTTACTGTTAAGTAAGAAAAGACTGTTTTATCCTGTTTGTTGATGAACACGTTTATTTGCTACATCACTAAGAAATCAACCAACAAAGTTTAACGACATTGACAACTTTTGCGATAAATGGAATTTAATAATAAAGCAAAAATTATATCTATGTGTATTGTCGCAGAAAGCTTCAACTGAAAATACCTTGAATTCAATGTACAGGTTCATTTCAATCTTTGTTCTAACTAATTTCAGTGTCAATAAGAAATTCGCTCACTTTGATTCCCTCGTACTTCCAGTTATGCGTATTGCTTCGGGATTTTGGTCATATAATGTCACATCAGGCGTAGGGTAACTATTGAACGGAAAACAACCAATATACTGTATATTGTGACCTATCAATTAGGAAAGGTAATGTGATAGATTACTAGCTAATAATCAAGTTCTGGGGTAATCTAAATTAACTGAAAAATTGCATACATGTATGTTGAATTAGAAATGCACTTTTTACGTACAAATTCTTCTCCAACCTCTACCACATTCTAAATAAATCGTATAGAGAGTCAGTGCCATTTGATTTATATAAAAGTCGCGCCTTTGGTCAATACTACTGTGACGGTAATAGGGTTTTGTATAAATACTACTTCTACAGTCTCGCTGTGGAAGCCGGCTTTTATGGGTGATTCGGTAGAGTGGTTGGCTTTCACTCGTAGTTAAGCAACTTACTAAGTGGTTAGTGCCTGGATGGGTGACCCACGTCGGCTTTACTCCGAGAGGGACCCGATACACGTTACAAAATTGGTGGCAGCGGTGGGATGTGGTTTGATACAACCATCATTCCCGTACCCTTAGTAGTTCGTCACAGGTTCTCGATCCTTGTTTCTGCTTTGTAGCAGTGTTAATAGTGGCAGTAGTACCTACTTGAACCGTAAAAGAGTCGGCAACTGCCCATGTATGTCTTTGTGACTTTAGTGACTTCGGGACAAAGTCAAAAGGAGGGTGGGAGAAATGTGACGGTAATAGGGTTTATGTATAAATACTACTTCTACAGTCTCGCTGTGGAAGCCGGCTTTTATGGGTGATTCGGTAGAGTGGTTGGCTTTCTCTCGAAGTTAAGCAACGTACTAAGTGGTAAGTACCTGGATGGGTGACCCACGGTGGCTTTACTCCGAGAGGGACCCGATACACGTTACACTACCAAGCTTTGTATTCATCTACATGTATATTTAGATCTACAGCTGTGTCTTATTATCAAATTAAAATAAAAAACAAAGCAAAAATAAGAAAAGGTTTTTCGTAAAAGGTTTCTTGACAATTTTCGTGATATTTAATTCAAAATATTACTTTGTAAATTCATAACAATTCACTCATGATTATATATGCATGTTTTGAATTTTCTCCCTTTCAGGATACGCTGTTCGGTACCAACACAACAATTTGTTCGTAAGAGAGAAGGCCTAAAGAATGTTACGTTTGCGTTCGATGACATTCGTACTGGCGATGGAAAATATTCATTTGAAGTGAGCAGGCGGTTATCTTATATATTTGGATGCTCATAGACTGCATACTGACGATTTTGCCAACAATAAAACATATACAAATGTAGTAAACCAATAAGATAATTCGTTTTCATCAGTATATTGAATCTCTTCACCCATATACTACCAGACACCGACCCACAATCACCTTTCTATCCTATTTATTACAATGCGCCAAATGTCATGAGGATCCAAATGGATATTGAATTACGCAAATGTTGTTTGTTATGTAGATAAGATCAAAGCAAGAACTGTTTAAAATACAATGGTTCATTTAATTGTACAATGATACAAAGAGAAGGTCTTCGAGAACTGTATGCTTAAAAACAAATCTGAATTATCTTCCATATTTTCAAATGGTTTATTAACTTTGAAATAACATGTTTCTTAAAAAACGATAACATGAATGAGTCCTACATTTAATTAAGCCTATGGATGCGACGTGCTTTATTCGCCTCTTATCAATCCCAAATTGTGAAGATACCGATTAGCGGTTCCTGACTTGGAATGTTGTACGAATAATAGTGTGAAACTCAAAGTTTAAAAGATTCCTTAATAATTGCGCTTGCCGCCGGTATTTCATTTAAGTCAAATGCATTGACATAATTGATAAAATTTAATCAACCATTATTGGAATTCACATGATATTGCTGACGAAATGTACTGTTTGAACTTGTACTATCTATGCATCTATATAAACTGACCTTTGTTGCAGAACCCTATTGTAAAAACAATTGCACCATCGTTCGGTCCAGTAATTGGTGGGACATTGTTGACTTTGTCAGGAAGTCATCTTGATATTGAGAGAGGGGATCCATTTATTCGTCTTGGCAACATAGGGCTTTGCATACATGTAAGGACACTTAATGAAACGTAAGTCGACCATATATTTGCTTTGTATGATTAAATAAAAAAATTTATTAAAAGGTGAAACTAGATGTTAAGTATTAATCTGTAAAGGATTGTTTTAACTATTGTCAAAATCAGCATCCGCAGTAAATAGTCTTGGCAAAAAAGTCAAGAATCTAATAGAATAGTTATTACCCATTCAATGCTTAATATAATAAAGGTTAAACACTTTCATATCTCAATTGCTTGTACAGTTAATACGCGTATTGATTTCTTTTCATGATTTCTTGTACATGGCCTTTGTCGATTTTGGATCCAGAGGTCAGAGGTACGAAGTAGACTATGAGCTAGAAAATGCCCTGCCCACGGGCGAATTCTGAATGTTATATTTTTCTTGACCTTCTAGCTACAGGGCATAAGCAGGCGAAAGTTTGCAAAGATTCGTTGGGGCTTTATGGAGTTATGGGCGTTTGAAAAATGGGCTTATCAGCAATATATAGTATGTTTAAGAACATATTTAATAATTTTCACCTCTGGATCACAAAGGCCTACAGATTTGGTATTAAGTATAAATGTAGTATCCTCAAATATACTGATCCTCTAATAAGACTGTTCAAATCGTGACCGCTGGACATAAATGGCCCCGCCCTAGGGACTAATCAATTTTACAAAGTCTTATGTTGGAAAAGGCTTTTACATCTTCTTCTACAGATCCATTTGACATCATGTTTTAAGATCTTGTAGGAAGCAACATCTACTGGTCCTCTACGAAGTTTGTTCAAATCATGACCGCTGGACAAAATATGGACCCGCCCTAGGGGCTTATCAATTTTACATAGCCTTATGTAGAACAAAAGGCTTCAGCATCTTTGTTAGATCCATCTGACCTAGATATTTGATATTTGGTTATAAGCATTATCTACTGGTCCTCTACGAAGATTGTTCAAATCATGATCGCTTGGCAAAAAATGTCCCCGTCACAGGGGCCTATCATTTTTACATAGCCCGATGAAGGAAAATGTTGTAACATCGTTTTTAGATCCTTTTGACATGGAGCTTTGATATTAGGTATGTATCATAATCTATTGGTCCTCCTCAAAATTTGAATATCCCCGGCCCGTGAATGGCTCCGCTATGGGCTTATCAGTTTGACATAACCTTATATACGAAACTATTTGTTGATTTTCTCTGATGCTATAAGGCCTAGATCTTTGATATTTTGTATGTCGCATCACCTACTGGTCCCACGGCAAGTTTGTTCAAATCATGACCCCCAGGTTCATCACCATCATCATCATCAATTTTAGATTTTACAGGCCATTTACCAAATCTTTGGCAAGGGTGAGGCCTGGTTGTCTGGTCGAGAGCGCAGCCGTCCTCTCCATGTCTGGCCATCCTGTGGGTTGGTACTATCGAGCCAGAGATATACCATGTCTCGGTTCACAAGGTCAACCAAAGATAGTTTGGGTTTGCCATGACCATGTTGTGGCGGTATGATCTAGCATCTGATCAAAGAGATCCAGCTTGCGCTGCGCTCTAGGTGGCCGAGCCATCTCATTCTGGTTGACCGGGGATGTCTGCAATGACTCTTATGCAGAGCTGGGGCAGTGGTGTCTTTTAGGGAGTCTCTTCTACCAGGTTGACCAAACAGATCCGTCTCATCAAGGCTTAGTCATGTCTATGTACAATGCCCTAAAACGATAGCTGTAGCTGCCCATGGCTCAGCAACATATAGAATAATACTCCTCCCGCATCATGTGTACACACGTCCTCTGATTGGCGTTTGGAATTGCTTAATTTTAGGATGGGGAGCTCTCTGAATTTGATCAAGGCAAATTTGCACCGCATAACGGCTGCAAGCTCGCTACCTTCACCTGTTGACCTCTAAGGTAGTGGAGTTCAGCAACAACATCAAGTCCTTTTCCTCCAATTTCTACCTCAGTAATTGGCCTTCTTTCAATTGGTCGAGCTGAACCAATACAGCGTGGGCATATGTAATCTGGATCAGGTATAAGTGGTTCGCAGATTTCACTGCATTTTTTGTGGACCCAGCATGAGCAGTTGGTGTAAAGGATGGAGATTCTACCTGTTCCAATCAGGCAAACTATCCAGGAGTGCTTTCCTGTCCTTCTCAGTAGGTCGAAGTTAAGGCATGAGATCATGACTTGAGTCTTCTCCATGTTAACTAACTCTTTTTTCCATTCGCTTCTTCCAAGTGACCATTTGGAATGTACTATATGGCATCATCTACTGGTTCTCTGCAATGTTTGTTCAAATCATGGCGCCCTGGCCTTACATGGCCCCGCCCTAGGTGTTAATCAGTTTTACATGGCTATATATAAGAAAATCTGTATAAATCTTCATCTCTCTTGTTGACCGATATCAACATTGTTAAAACCATGACACCTGGGCATAAAATGTCCCCTAAGGGCATCTCAGTTTCAAATATATGTATGTAAGAACATCTTTAAAAGTCCTCTTCTCAGCAGCCAAACATCTTGGATTTGATGTTTAGTATGATGTAGCATGCTCTTGTGGTCCTCTAGTAAGTTTGTTCACATGACAACCAGGCTAAAGTTGTCCCAAAAAATGTTTGAAAATCTTCAAAATCCGGTATATTATTTTCATATATATCATTCATGACCCATTGTTTCACGCTAGTTAAATACTAAATATCCATGAATACTATTTTAATGCAAGAGTTCAGATAAATTGGTTTTGTTTGTATATTACGTTTCGTGCCACTAAAACAGTCATTCAGTTAGAATTCAGCAACAGTTTTATTATAAATGTCCAAGGGAGGCCAGCAATTACATGGCTATGCGTTCACAGTCCATCATAATCTGCGCATGTGGGATAATCATGTAGTTTCTTTTATCCTCTATCAAGGCAATAATTATAGAAAGGCTATACAACTTCAAACAAGCAAAAACCAGAACAATGTTGATGTTTAAAACTACAGGACACACAGGCAATGTTGTCAGTTGTTTAGTTGTTAAGCTACTGAGGAGAAGATGATTTAAGATTTTCTTTTATGCTGCTATGTAAAACTGATAAACCCATGGGGCGTGACCATTTTATGCCCAGTGTTCATGATTAATACAAACTTGGTAGAGAGAATGTACATGTAGATGCTGCTATATACCAAATATCAAAACTCGAGGCGATATGGGTACATAAATTTAAAAGATTTTCTGATATAAGTCTATGTAGATCTGATCAGCGCATAGCCTTGGCCATTTTAAACCCGTGGGTTATGATTTGAACAAACTCGGTAGAGTTTCAAAAGATGGTGCTTTTGTATAGCATATATTAATTGTTTTTTTAAAAGAATATGACCCTGTTTTGTTCTGCATTCGGAAGTTAATTCACATCTAGAGGCATTGGTCTAGTTTCCGTTCTTCTCAATAGCTTAATTTACTTTCGTAAGCTTCTGTACAACATGTATTTGTAACGAACCGAGAAAATGAACCTCTCAAAGACACAAACACATCCGATCAGTGAAAGACACTGTCGTTTACTGAGCGGTTGTGTTGTCTATATATATAGCCGCATGTTCTCTCAAACGATGCATTAGGTTCCTCATTTGCATAAACGTTCGTTACATAACTCCCACCTCCGAGAAGACTCGTCCCGAGTCTTGGCCTTTGGGAGACACGAGGGTAAGGCAACTCCGATGGCAGAATAAGTCTTAATCCCACCGCTGCCACCAATGTAACGAACCAAGCAAATGAACCTCCCAAAGACACAAACACATCCGATCAGTGAAAAACGCTGTCGTCCACTGAGCGGTTGTGTTGTCTATATATATATATACCCACATGTTCTCTCAAACGATACATTAGGTTCCTAATTTGCATAAACGTTTGAAACGAACGTTACATAATTCCCACTTCCGAGAAGAGTCGTCCCGAGACTTGGCCCTTGGCAAACACGTAGGGAAGGCAACTCCGATAGAAGGAGAGGTCTTAATCCCACCGCTGCCACCAATGTAACGAACCGAGCAAATGAACCTCTTCAAAGACACAAACACATCCGATCAGTGAAAAACACTGTCGTTCACTGAGCGGTTGTGTTACCTATATATATACCCGCATGTTCTCTCAAACGATGCATTAGGTTCCTCATTTGCATAAACGTTCAACGAACGTTACATATTCTACTTATCGGTTATGCTATTGCCGAGGACTGTGTTGTTGTAAGGATAATCTATTAGAAACATTGGCTTGTAAATAACTTTATTCTTGATATACTTGTTTTAGTTAGTGATTCAAATCCAAAATCAATTGATTTGCTTGTATCTCATAGCAACATCATACTTCGAGTAATCCATCCATTTGACAGTTTTTGTATCAAAGTTTGGCGGAATTCTAATTGGAGACTAAAGTGCAGTTCATCATACCCAATTCTAATTCTTCAATTTTCTTGTCAACAAATGTCCATAGTTTTTAACACCAAACGTGACCCATTTACATGATCCAACTATTCATGTTTTCCTTTTCAGCTTAACGTGCGTTACACCCGGTGTTAAACAACCCGTAGATATAGATAGGGTCAGGATTTTTTGGATTCCACATGAGACCTATGACAGCTACCCGACCTTTAAATTTTTGGCAACTCCAAATATAGCGAAGGTTTTTAAAGCACAATCGATTATGAGGTAATAAAACGATTAAGCCTTTTATGTTACTTTTGACATGTAACTACATATATTGTAAGACATGTTTGTTTTGAGAGGAAAAACACATTTTTATTCAAAACATATAGAAAAATATCACTTAAATGAGATTATCATATATCAAACTATAAGCATTCATTCCAAACACAGTTTCCATGGTGACCCTTTGGAAAAAAAGGTCAAAATGACCATACTATCTTCAAAGGAAATAAAATAATTACTTGAAGGTTTATAAACACAACAAACATGATTTCATACATTCACTATATTATAATTCAATGTCTTTTTAAATCATGAATACCCGAACGACTTTTGTTGTCCAAATCAGTCTTTCATATTTTTGTATTCGACAAAAAACAATATAAATTGATGTGTATATTTCGAAAAAGGATATTGAAAAGCCCTTTCATATGATTTTCTTATTTTTCCGAATGTGAAGAGAATTTAATATTGAAATACAAAATGCAAATGTATTTGATGACGCATTTTTCTTTTGTAAAATGGCATTTCCATGGTAACCGTATTTGCAAAATATTAATAAAAACGATTAGAACAACTTTACACTTTGAAAGTAGATGTTTGAGGCATATTATGCATGATAAATAAATGAAATAATGTTAATAACCTTTTATAGTTTTAGGGATAGTTTTCTTTGTACGTACAGCATTTCTTCCGAATAAAAAACATTTATCCGACTTCGGTAACAGATATGTTATCTTCCTTGGATGCGCAGAAGAAGTGCGCACAAAAAACTACCGAGAAAGTCTGTAAATGAGCGAATATTCTGTGACAAATATCATTTCGTCTGATCTTATTTATGTTAATCAAGTACACCACGTCCCCAGACCCGTATGCCTTAAATTTCTCATGCGAAATTGACAGAAGTTATCTCATGATACAATGCTAGCTAGGACTGTATTTAGTGTGATAATCCAAGAGGGTAAATGGCAAGGAAACGGTTGTTCAAACCAATTTAATCATTTGGTTATAGTTATTAGTGAGAATGTTCCAATCCTGGAAAGTCTTTCCCCGGGGTTATAAAAATTACGCATCCTACAATGATTTATAGTAAGAGAATTTACAACCTTTGGTAAAAATTAAACTATTCCTGAATTTCTACCATTGTTTTGACAATATAGCAGAAAAATACATAAGTTTCAAATATGACAAATAGTCAAAACCGATTAGATCTTATATTATTGATCAATTAACTTTAATGTATCTCTCATAAATGATGACGGACGTGTGGATTCGTGTTGAATAAAATATTTTACTTATGAATTGTGCTTGATATTCTGATTAAACGAAACTATGAAATTCGGAACAAGTTAACCAAGTTAAGACCGTACTAAATGATCCTGTATTACTAATTTACTATGAAGTGGTAATAATTCATGGTTTCGCTTAATAATTTCCTATTGGCAATTAATCAACTTGTGGCATTGAAGTGTGGTGACATTAATACTCTTCTGTTCCAATACTTGTAGGTTAACAGAACATAATTCTATTTGACGAATACATGGTACTTATTAATGTTCATACACAAATATAATCTGTATTAACCGGGTATGAGGTATTCACGAATGCATTTGGTAAAAATCCGTCCTAATCGTATCGTGCTTTCAATAGTTTGATGTTTACAACAAGGATTCGGTAAAACTTAGTATACATGCCCCTGATATACCTTCGTCTGTTTAAATCTCAAGGTGCTACTAGAGACACGATATGACTTGCTTATTTAGAAATGTAACCTATCCATATCAGTAGATATTACACAATATACATTCACAGCGGCGGAACAATATTGTCGACAGAAGGGATACATCTTAACAATACCGCCAAAGTCGTTGTCGTTGCAGAATATGCGGGCGAAAGTGAGGTAAGTGTGATATTGTTAACATGCTACCATTTCTAGTGAAAATAGTCAAATTGAACATGTCTAATGGTTAATTATAGGATAATAAAGTGATAAAGATATTTGAACATAAAAAGAAAGAAGCAAAGGCAGAAAAATAGCTATGCACCAGTGTTTTCAGGTTTTAATTTATCTATCAATTTGATTTTTCGAACACCCTTGAATAATAAGTACCATATATTGCATGACTTTCAGAATTATGAGCTTTGTTGTCCAAATGCATGTTTTTATCCGACATACAACTAGTCTTATTAGTTTGAATATGAATTGATGATGGCATCATCTCATGTATTATTGATTGCAGCCATGATATGTATATCAGGGTATCGAAACCACATATGTCGTAATCTTGGACAAGCATAAAACAAGAAACTCTATGAGGGGGTGGGCAATAATACGTATTTGATTCATTTGATGAAGTTCTTATTGACAATGAAAATCAACATTTCAAGTGATTGTGTTGGGAAATCCGCAAACATGTACCCCATCGTGATTACCATGTAACTGGCAAACGAAAGAAAGGCGATTACCAAGTTATTTTTTTTAATGATAAATACAGTTTATTTCCCTACGTTGTCTGTGTATTAATACATATGTTGATGTCAATCTTAAGAAAATGTGATATAAGAACTGTGCCTCCCAGCTAATTAATTGTTTCATGAGCGAAAGAGAATTCTAAATTACTACCTTTGCATGTTTTTCAAATAAGTTCAAAGAAAATTACACTCTTAACATGGTTGTCTGTGACAGACATGTATGTATTAATGTTAGTCATTGAACTCTCTAACTGTGTGATTATGATCTTCTTCGCCTTAATGGGTATAATACATTTCTTTTAACAACATATCCTGTCCACCTTTAAGCAAATGTAAATTTACTAACACTATAATTAACTTTAATTATTCAAACTGTAATCAATTGATTTATTAACATCATTATTCAACATTTAAGACTGAAACCTGTGTTGCTTCGTCGGCTTCATCGTTGGACTGTCGAATGCCCAAGGCGCCAAGTATCGCCGTACAGGAATTGAAGGAAAACAATGGTGCAGAAAGGCGCAGGAGGAAGAGGTCAATAGCTGATAATAGTATTACAATACAAGTTTCAATTAAAATGGACGGATATGTGAAAACTTTTGATGTGAAATACTTCAGAGACCCCGAGGTAGAATCTTTCCAAGAAACTACAACAGTCTTTCCGACAGGAGAACTTAGTTTGAATATTACAGTAAGTTCAGAGCTTTTAAGCATTCCATTCTATATAGACTTTCAAATACATGCATAGAGAAAGGGCATATTATCATGTCTGTAAACGCTTTTCTTAAAATTATCCAAATCCCTGCATTGCCGATTGGTTATCATTACCATAAAATTGATTGCAAATGGGGTCTTTACTATCCTGGGGTCATTTCTATGTAATATACTATACTATAGTATGGAAAACATAGTATTGATCCCAGGATAACTATAGACCCCTTTGGTTGAATGCAGATGGATAATGCATTAAAGGTAACCATAGCTCAAACATCTGAAAAGATACTACTAACGACAATGATACAATTTTGTAGCAACCTTGGTATTAATTGGAAGAAAAGTTAAATACTATTCCGTAGCGGTTGTGTTATAGTAATTCAATCGTTGTCACATGTCACTTTAGAACTGTATATAGTTGTTATGATACAGTTTATACCCGATATCAAATCAATGAATCTTTCTCAACCGGAGCTGTCTATTTGTCAAATAGATGTTAAATGTAAATGATTGAAACCGTATCACTAAAGTATACATCATTCATGACAAGCAAGTCTTTTTACATTTAAATCATTTCCAGGGTTAAAGCCTGAATCCTATCTTGGAAGTGACCTCATGTCGTTATTTTCGAGGTGAAACACAGACTTCGTATGAACTTTGTGGCATATGTATGTTGGAGATTATTTTGCCATAAAAGTAATGGAAGTAATGACAGTTTGGAAAAGGCGATGACGTCTGAAAATGAATACATTTTGCTTATCGGAATTTCAGGGAGACTACATTGATCTTGTTGGAGGGATAAATAACTACACAATTTCAATTGGGCTGAAAGACTGTCGCGTTAAAGCGGTTGAAAGGACTTACATTATTTGTATCCCCCCACAAGAAAATCCAAACAAAACAGCAGAAAAACTGGAAGTTGTTGTAAGTCCTTTTTCTAGATATTTTAAACCACTCGGGATATGATATGCCATGCTACTTGAATTGTACCAGTCCGTCTGTGCGTTAGGCAATTGGTTAGTACGATGCCTTGATGTTAGACTGTCTGACCTACAGTGCAGTTTATGTGTTGGTTGTGAAAGGTCAAGCTAGAGTGTCATTAACATTATTTTGTTTGGTTTTTGGGTGAATGACGTGAGTACTGAGTGCCAGACTGCAGCCTTCGTGATCAGTGTGGTGATTACCTCATAAGATGACAAACCCCTACTCATTTAAAGATCATAAGGCCTTGATGCACCTTGATACCAATTTTGATTTAAGTAGGATGTTCCAACAAGGTTGGCGAAATCCAATTTTAATGAACATATCTATAAAAGCCAAGCGATCTTCTCTAGTTGTCCGTACAATGAGAATATTTCAGTAAAAGTTCCCTTGTCTGTTGGTGCTTTTTGAAAAGCTGGGCAGTATGAACAACTGTTCTGCCAACCACGTTTTAAGTAACTCCTAGTCTGCAATCTTCTGAATCCATTTCTGTCATACAATGAGAAAAACACTTTGGTTTCAAGGGTTGTTGGTCAAACATCAATGTCTCAGTTACAATATTAAATCATTGACGTGTCAAAGGCCACAGTCACCAACAAACTTTGTAACAGTGTGACAGATAACTTCTATGATTTAATATTGCAGTGTTTTCAATCAATTGTTAAAATCTCAGAGTAGCATTTGCTAATGTTCTATACATTTGTCAGTTAGTCGAAACACGTCATTGTAGATACATAAATAAAGTTTGTTTTTGACATCGAGAGTTTAACATGGTTTTCTAATGTTAATCATCTTAAATAACCTATTGTGGATCCGTTTTACCTTTCATTTTGCCTACCATGTAAAGAGCCTGTTCAAAATATTAACTAATTTATTTTTCGGTTTTTATGTGTTTGTTTCAGATTTAAACAATTATCAATTTCTTTGCATAAAAGAATATCGCCCTAGTTGCGAAATATCTCATTTACAAGACATACTACAGTTCTACTATGCAATAGATAATGGTTCCCTTTTTCATTCATTATTGATTAGTCGAATCGTAATCAGAATGTATATGCCGTATTATTTGGGGTTTACACGAGGAAAACCCTTAACTTAACTGCCTATAGGTGTTGGTAAAGTCGGGTAGAAAATGACTCTCACAAAAATTCAAATGCTGTCTTAAAGGTCATATGTACAGGTTGGGTTTATTTCATAATATCAAAATATGAAGTAAAAGAATCACATTGAAATTATTTGCAACATTTTAGCATAACGCATTACGTCATAAATCACCGTCATAGCGCACCGATTAATAAAAGTTCGTATGACTTACTTCCCTTTGCTGTGACGTCACTCGTGATCCACTGAATGTGCCATGTAAAGGGCGTGAAGAGTGATCGCTGGTTAGAATATGTTTTTTTCTTCAAATAAGCAATCCTAAAGTCATTGTTTGGATTGACAGCGCATTTTCTTTATTGAATATGATTCATTTTATAAGAATATCAATTTGAAAAAAAGATAAATTAATAACTTAACTCGTAAATTTGCATGGATTTGTCATTGCGTAAACCTGTTCATATGAAAGGAACGGCTTGAAATTGGGACGCTTTTCCTCGAAATAGCAATCCTTAAGTCAATGTTTGGATTGACAGTGCATTTTCTTTATTGCATTTGTTTGATATTATAAGAATATTCTTCTGAAAAAAAGAGTAAGTGACGTAACGCGTGAATTTGAAAGGATTTGTAAATGTTTTCATATGTAAGAATCGGCTTGAAATTTTGACGATATTTGTGAAAACAGCTATTTTTATTATTATTTGTTGAAAAAAAAACCACGAGTACTTTTTCGTCAATGATTTTGTATAAGCATTAGGGTTTTAATTGAGTAGTAAACAAAGGCATAGATCTGAATAAACGAATTGTCTTAAAACCGTACATCTTACAACTATTAACTGTCTAATTCACCCTGCATTGTCTTATCAATACATGAAATGAAACGGGAGAAGATCATTAATTGCGAACAAACAAACCGTATTATAACCCAACTTACTTGTGATACGATGGTTATCCTTTAAGTCACATTTTCACCACACATCAACTTACTTGTGATACGAAGGTTATCCTTTACATCACATTTTCACCACACATCCAAATTTCAAAACTAAACACTGGCACATTCAAGAGTATTTGTTAAAATCATCCACCAACTTTCCAGTAACTCCACCCCCAGTAAGGGGTCTATGATTTCGAAATTGATTCCAATGTCGTCTTTCTAGATCAACTGTTTTGACTTAAGAATTGTTCTTCATATTTACTTTACATTTATGTTCGTTTAAAACTTTTCTCTCGTGTTAGTAGCCTTGACATATTGAGCATTTAATTTTCTGACAGGTTTAATAATCAACAGCTAAAACATAAAAATCGTCATAGTTTATTTTACTAACAACCTTAAATACACATACATGTATTTGAATTTATTTTTTATGATTTTGGAATTTAAATATCAATTTGACGAAACTTGATTTTGATGTTAAACGTTTTTGTTGTTGAAAACATAGAGTTAATACCGTTTTAGTGAATACTGATTATCATATACTTATTGAAGTGTCAAACTATTCTAATAGAAAAGACAACATTTTCACTTCTTTGAATATCACAACGACAAAGAATCAGACGTAAGTCACATTGAGAGATAAATATGTCCTGACACCTTATCAATCCAAACATCCTGTGAGAGTTTGGTCTTAATTGGTTATATCTTAACAATGGATTTTTTAGATAAATTTAATTGCCGCGCATTGAAAGCGTGAGATTTGCCGCTTGTTATTTCATCTCTGGAATAGCAGAATGTGTCAGACCTGTTAATTAACAACAGAGATATTTAAGAGATTAACGCCAGAGGCTATCTTTCGCCTAAACAATAAAAGACTTGAGACTTGAAACATACTGTGCAAATGTGGCAGATAATAATCAATTAAATTGTAAACAAAGAGATTATGTTCAAATGTGTAAATTATATATTTAGTGATCTTATTACTAAATCATCAATATAAATTTGTAATAATCATGTTTGAACACCTGCATTTCAGTGTGACATACGTCATTTAAACCAATATTACCAATGGCAAAAAAATGAGGTGTGTGATTTGAATATTTCCGAAAAGCAGACGCTTAAGTTAAGATCGAACCCATTATCATTTGCGTCGATGAGTTCAGAGACAGTTTGCGGATATCAAATATTCATTATTTTTATTCAAAGACAACGGCAGATAAAACAAACTTGCTTGTTTTAATCGGTTTGTTATCATAGCAATCAACATACATTTTTCATTTTGTCTCATTTATGTACAATGGCAACGTTTCTACGATTATGTTAAAACATAAGTTTTGCAAATAAGACCAAGATGCATTTAAGCGTATAAAACCCAAAGACATGGCAACACAATAATTTATGATGTTGGATGAAATCAACACATTCTTGCAACCCTTTGAATTCTTAGGTAATATAATCGTAAAGCAGCCTAATTAAGTATTCCTAAGTATGTAGCAAAGTTAATCTGTTCCAAACAAAACTAGCATAGCGAGTAAGAGAGTCATTCCCGTGTAATTTAAAGTTTTATTTTCCAGGGACTAGGCCACGGAGCCACCATCTTTCCAATAGTAAGCAACTTAGCCTGTTTCGCTTGAAAAATGCGATAAAGTATAGCGTCTGTTGCATTCACTAGCAAGTCGAATACGTTTCCATTGTGGCTTTGTGTGTCCTTAAAACAGGTGCAGCTGGGAAACTACAAGAAAAGTGTGGGATATGTCAAATACGTGTCTGGTAAAAACCCAGTTCAGAACATTCTGGTCGTAGTGTTGCCTATTGTAGGCGGATTGGTGCTTGTTGGTATCATTGGTAAGTTTTGCCATAGCCAATATCATTTATTTAATTGTAACATTTATATACAAATAAAACGTTTAGCAATATATATCGCAATCATATATAATAATATGAAATCCATTCTTTAAATAGACACGGCTGAATAAATTTGCATGGAATGATATCTATACGTTGTTTAATACAAGTTTATGGCACAATTACTTTTTATATAGAATTTCAGTTGTGTACCTTTTTATTTATAACTGACTCAGCGATAACATGCCAACCACTAGACCACGAAGAACCTGGAACAATTGAAAGAATGCTCATCTATACTGACGTCAAAAAGAAACGCCTCACCTGTATTAAACCATTATGTTTATTTCATCGAAACGTTAACACAACAATTTTATTTTAAATTCTCAAGTCCAGGGTATTGTAAGCATGTTTGGAAAAGATTGTTACGTAAAAACGTCGTTTAATGGATTCATTTGCGTTACGAACACCCCGCCCCTTGAAAAACGTCAATATCGGGTATTGCCTGTCAGAAAGATTCGTGTCAATCGGGCTTCATATGGGCGCGCATTGTCTTGTTGAAACGCGAGTCCTGCACGTCGGTTGAACATTGGCAAGAGAGTCGGTCTTAAACCTTCATCCACGTACCTCTGGACTGTAAGGTTTCCACGAATAACGGCTAAATCAGTCCTGAATGTGTGGTTGATAGCCGCCAATACCATCACGCCTCCGCCACCGAAACGATTGTGTTGCAAAATACAGTTAGGAGCGTAACGTTCATTACGCCGTCTGTACACATAATCGTCAGTCAGCTGTCGAAATGTTTAATCTCGACTCGTCACTGAACACTATCTTCCTCCAATCCCTTTGCAGATTGTTCTGTGCTCAGCGTAACCGTTCCCCATGATGACGTGCTGTGAGCAAAACGCCACGTTGTGGTCTCCGGTAAAAAATCCCGCGCTCTCGCAGTCGATTTCGCATTGTATTTAGACTTATCGCCCGTCCGCGATTACCAAGGACAGCAGACGACGTCGATTGTGCCGTAAGAAAACGGTCACGTAAATGACGTTGACGTATATAAACGTCTTGTCTCACGGACGTTACAAGTGGTGTACCGGAACGTGGTCTGTCTTCAAGGCTTCCAGTGGTGTTGACACGATTAACCAATCTCCGGATAGTAGATCTGGACACGTTCAAGTGCCGCGCAAGAGCTTCTTGTGAAAGTCCGCTTGTCAGCGTTCCCAAGATCCGTGCCCTTTGTTCATTAAGGCGTGGCATTTTTGTTGACGTCTCTTCCGTCGTTATTTTGTGAATTCTGATTTGTAAATCAACTATAGATGCCTCCTGTGTAAGTTTTAGGTGAAAGTACCTCATGTTAAATGTGTACTGGGTGCACTTGCATATTGTGCAACGGTGCACACCCTGAGTTGCATGGGACTATGCGGTGAACTTTTTCACGCTTACAGTTGCATTATAAAACTTAAACATCACAGGTCGAGTTATAAAAGTATATCATCAAAAATAAAGAAGTTATTTACATTTTAGTGTGAGGCGTTTCTTTTTGACGTCAGTATATAAAACAATTTATTAAATCATGTGTGCATCCCTAGTACAAAGAAAGCAAGACAAGCAACAGTTAGTATGTCATTTTGCATTTTGAAAAGCTTAAGATGTTGAGAGTAAAAGAACTCACTATTGAGAAAAATGCTACTGTCGAAATGAGAATAAACATTGTTGTTAATACTTAATAGTCAATTGCTTTCTATTCTTATTGGAATAAACTAAAACACAAGCTTTCCGTCCTAGGTGTTTGTCTTTCTTTTTAGCTGGAGCTATTGGCACGTGTAAGTATCAGCGAATGAAGTCAAAGGCAAGGCAACTTGAAAAGAACATTTCGGACATGGAAATGAAGATCAAGAAAGTGTTTAGAGGAGGTTTGTTTCCTCAGAATTAGTTAGTATCTAAGAGGAATTGAATGTCATTGTGTACTTCTGTTATCAAATGTTGTTAACTGTTTTGTTAAATGCCATTTTTGAAAAAAAATAAATAATAATCGGACATTCATTTTGAAATAAACGTTTTTGATATCGTTTACAAACCTTTCTAAATCAAACAAAAATATAAAACATCCCCAGTAAATATTATTAGAAGCTCTATTCGAAAACTAACCGACATACAATACAAACATAAAAAATTGCCGACTACGGCGAAGGTGCCAATGAGACAAATGCAAAGACGCAATAAGATCCATTTCACATTAGAAAATGCAGACGAAGTTATATTTAGTATTGAAGCAACGGACATGACCAAACGCAGAATTCTAAGTCATTTGATCTTTGTTACAAACATCATGTTTGATCACTTTGAAGAATGAATTGTCTCACTATGTTTTAACTATGGTTACTAATAACTCCTGGATAATGTGTCGTGTTAATTTCTTGAAAGTCACATGGTCTTTAAGTGAAGCAAGCACTGTTTGTGTGTAAGTGGTCATGAATTATATATTGCTATATTTTGTCATTTCTTACACAGAGTTTTTGGAGATGCACTCGGCTATGACCCATGTCAGCGAGAACTTGGTGGAGAAAGGTTTCCCGTACAACAATTACCAGCGGTACACTTTCCTTTTCTTGTTTCCGGGCGAGTGGTACATGGAAGAACATCCATTGATGCATGATATAAGTAGGCAAAACAAGCGTAAAGTAAGTTGTAACACCTTACTTTTAACATGCATATCTTGTAATAAGACAAACCACAACAACTAATTTTCAATTTAAAACTTAATCTGCCGTTGATGGTTATATTATTCCAGTTAGTTTGATTAAGCTCCATATCTGTTTTTTAAGACAGTTGTTCCGCTTATTCAATCACATTTTTTGTTGAGGTGATTATTTTTCTTATGACATTGATATCTTTCCAACAGAAAATTTAATTAATGCTTTGAATTTTTAGGAAATAGGGCGTATTTTGAGGTCAAATATAAAGAAAGTATTATAATATAGTTGTTGAGAAGGGTGTTATTGGCGTTTTGGATTCTCCTGTTGTTTTTTGTCAACGTTTTGATAAAAAGGGATATCAAGAATAACAAATGACAAAGAAGCATTTCTTGCTTTCAAATATTTGCGATCATCCAAATATGTTTTCAAAACAAACACAATGAATCATAAGTCTCGTATTTTAAAGATAGCATATAATGAAAATATGAATGGTTTAAGAGAGGAAATATTCTGGATGTATTGAACTTTCGCTACGTTTTTAATGTTGTAATTGTCAATTTGAGGCTGTCAGCACAGCCATAGGCGCGTGTAGTATTACCAAACGCTGTTCAGGATAACTTCCATTTGCTACACTTCAGTACAGTACAACTGCCTTCATAGAAAGCACGTGACGATAGATACAGTCATGTTACCCAAACAATAAAACCGACAGCCCAAAGAAACGATTTATCTATGATTTAATTCAACCTGTCTCGCTTTAAAAATGAATAAGGAATCAAATTACGTCAGTATTGTCAGTCATGACTATGAAATATTTTTTTCAAGATTTATATATTTATTGCTTCATTATATCGAAAATACATTTCCTGGGTTGGCTGTTACGGGACCTTGTTGCGCACCGACAAAAAAAATAAAAAAGTTACGAACTTGTTTGAGAATGCTTTTTGCAACTTTTCTGTCAGTTTTCTAGATACAAATATGTTTTGACAATACTTTTTGTGATGATTGGTAAATATATAAGTCCAACTTCTTAGATTAAAAAAGTGTTGTATTCATATTTCGATTCTAAAATGAAAATAAAAATGTCATTCTTAATGTGAATGGACTTTTCTCTGAAAGCAGAGAGCTCCTAACCAAATGAAATGGAGCCCACTGCGTATAAGGACGTGCGCAGCCATGCGTCAAACCACCGGCAAGACACCGTCTGTTGTCAGACTGCAGAATTATCACTGAATGATCGGTCTTCATATGGTCATTTCACACAAAATACATACATAAATTTTGATATTTAGGTCAATTGCAGAACAGAACTATTTACGTATAATAACACCAGATAAAGGCTAACTAAATATTGAGTCATTGCATTGTAAACATGCAAACCACTACAATAAGCATATTGAAAACCATCAAATATAGGCTAAATTTGTCACAAGAAAAAGTTGTATGGGAAAGACTTCAACATGTCAAAAATCATTTCTACACAGGATAAATCTAACCTTATTTAACTAAATATGCAAAATGTATATGTAATAAACAATAAGTAACCCGATGTTGTAATCGTCGTTATAAGAAATCCATGTACAGAAAAATTGTAGTATCGTTTCAGCACAGTTGTAATAAAAAAAGAAGACAGGTTAATGCAAACATGACATTTTTTCATATTAATCGAAAGAATTAATGTTGTATTCCATTGACTGTTACCAGAAAATCTACTAATTAATTGAATAATCAATTATCTAGGTACCCCGTGGAGAACGAGTAAATTTGAATCAAGGAATGGATACATTCAAACAGTTGCTGTTGAACAAGTTTTTCCTCGTGTCTGTAATTTCAACAATGGAAAAACAAAGGAAGTTCTTCGTTAAAGAAAGGTATTTCTATTTTGACTATGACATCGACATTGATATTCATCCACGCACATATGGTTGTAAACTGTCATGGCAAGCATATTTTAGTTGTATTCAATGTCTTTTTGATAACTCTAATGATAGATGTGTTTTGGGAGAGAATTCTCTTTTTTGTACAATAATTAAACCCGGTCCTATTGAATGTCTAACCATTATAATAATACATTCATGTGGTTGTGTATTTGATTATCGATCCTTGTTTTCAGATCTATCATGGCTGGACATCTGAGTGTAGCTCTCCTAGGAAAAATGGAATATTTCCATGAGTAAGTATATCAAACACGTATAGCTAAGCAACACTTAAACACGCATACCTATGATTCAATAAAGATGGATTCAACGGTAATTTAATATCTATCATTTTTTTGTAAATAAAAACAAACATGGTTGACCCTTAAAAGAGTTTCGCATATTGTTGTAGAGTCCATTACTTAATTCAAAAGGTTAAAACCTATGTCTACTTAACTAAAACTAAGTTTGATATACTTAAAAAGATAGGTTAAAGTTTGCTACATCTGCAGTGAGGCATAGCAATCTGTAATGGCAACAATACAGAGGGATTGTATGAAATGATTGTCTAATGTCTCATTGGTTATTCCCACTATCATTATGTAACTACACTTGTTTTGGTAAATATATGTTGACAATGTCGGGTCAAGATATCATTTTTAAAAGGACAAAAACACGAAACATTTTAATAAGACACAAAAGGTCCTTTTAATTGTCGATAGGACAAGAGTTTTACAGCTCCATGGCATATAATTAGAAGCAGTTGTATATTAATATGTTTGTATAAACAGGTTCCGAGCAGGTAAAAGACACAATCACATCCGATCAGTGAAAAACACTTTCGTCCTTTGATCAGTTTTGTTGTATTTGTATACCTGCGTGTTCTCTATAACAATGCATTTATTTGCATTTAATAAATTTGCATAAATGTTCCACAAAATTTATATAACTCCAACTTCCGAGATGACTCGTCCCGAATCTTTGACCTTGTGAAATACGTGGGACAGGTATCTCCCACAGAAAGAGAAGTCTTCATACCACCGCTGCCACTAATGTAACGAGCCTTGTAAATTAACCTCTCAAAGACACAATCAAATCCGATTTGTGAAAAACACTGTCGTCCATAGATCAGTTTTGTTGTCTTTCATATACCGGCATGTTCTATATAGAATTACATTAGGTTCCCACATTTGCATAGATATTTTACGAAAGTTACACAGGTTTCAATCATGTATATTGGTATTCTTTTCCGAGTATATGTATACACTATCAACTCTAATGTTAATCGTTTCCGTTTAGAATTTTCACCTTTTTTTTTCATCTTGGTTAGGTTTATCATAAATGGAATCCTGTGTCAATCTCAAATGGTTTATTAAAGTTTTAGACGCAAAAAGGCTATGGACAATGTTAAAACCGCATATATCATTATTTTTTCTATATTTGAATAATTCAGGATATTGACTGTACTTCTGACCACACTTGTTAATGAGACACCACAAAAACAACAAAATACTTTGTTTAGAAGGTAAATATCATTCTTATTGTATCCTTTATGTAGATGGTTATATATGTAATTGGAATAAAGAAACCGTCTGTCTTTATGCATTCACAAACAGGCCAATGTGGATAGATTTTTGTTTTTTCTTAACCATGTACGTCCATTGACCCTACCTGCATCTTTTTTGACACTTCAGAAAATCATTTGTGTTTGTAATGAATGATGATTATGAGCTTTATTTTAGTTTGATATATATTCTATAAAAGAAATGACTAAGGTTTACTTTTATAGCTCGAAGTTACAATTTGTTCACAAACAAAATGACCGGAGACCGACCATGTTTAAAAAATACTAAAATAACTAACTAATCATTGATTTTCAAAAAAGAATCTCTGTGTATTGGGTTAGCACTCTTTTGTTTAGGGTATTATTTGTGAATTGTTACTGTGTTCATGTCGATTTACTTCCTTTTTTTCCTACAGGTGTGAGAGCATCACAGAGAAAATGATGAACAATTGGTTGGCATTAAGCCTTTATGCTCATGTTAAGGTATACAGCTTTTAATTGTTAACGTAAGAATTGTTGATGGTTTCAATATAAACGTCTATAATGTAGACAACAAAGGAGAAACAATAAAAATACTTTGAGAATTTTGTCATAATTGACTTTTTTCCACGTAGAGCTCTTTCTTCAATTAATCAAAGGAATCGTGGTGTTTATATTTTGGTCAAGCTATAATGTAAAGAGATCACAATCTATCATTGTAGGCACCTCTTTATAACGGATGCCAATACGATTTGTGAAACATTTGACTACAACGAGCCGCAGCTCTACTTGGAGTTTTTTGTTTAATTTCAAACCACCTAGATGAAATTGTTACTCTACTGAATGATACTTATGCATTTAATAGGGTTATTTCTTTTTCATTCTGATTACGTATTGTAAATAACTTGAGTGTCAAATAGTCAAAAACAAAATGGATTTGTGTTTCCAGATGCATTCTGGTTCCCCGTTATACATGCTGTTTAAGGGGACTCAGTTAACAATGGACTCGGGCCCAATCGATGCAGTTACTGGGGACTCGAAATACACTTTGTCCGAGGACAAACTGCTAAGACAGGATGCCAAATACAACACTTTGGTAAAATCAATTTAAGTACTGTTTTCATGCCTTTTACAGTAAAAACAGAAATAAATGGTATTCAACACTTCATATATTATGATATTTCTTCAGAAACACATTTCTTCGAAGAGCGAAATTTATGAAAAAGACGCTAAGCTATCATTTACTTCATTTAAATAAAGCTAACATCATCAAGTTTTATTACGTAATATTAGAAAGATGTTAGGGATACATAAAAATCTCATGTTAAATATTGATGGCAAATGAATGAGATAAATTCAACTTCTTTAAGATGGGATTAGACAATCATCTTCAGTTGATTCATTTTTGATTAGTGTATCACCTTTTTCCCACAGTATTTTGGTCTTACCGTTCCGGAACTTTAAAGATGAATTTACAAACATATTTTCAAAGTTCGTGTGCATGCATGCATCTGAAAACCAGCAACTAGGAAACATGGATACAACCTTAGTAATGTTTAACCTTATTTGTTTTTGTAGACCCTTAAGATGTTGGTGGATAACAGTGATGAAATAAGAGAGTGTAAAGTGTTGGAGTGCGATACTGTGTCCCAGGTTAAAGCCAAATGTTTAAACCAGATATACGTGAATTATCCAGCATCCCAACTAACAGTTGAAGCATCAGATCTTGACTTGCGTAAGCATAACTGTTTCGAGGTTTTAAAATTTATAATAAAACCATGACACTTGTTTCGTCTAGTAATTCTAACTGTTACAAAATTGTCATTTCGTTCCATGGTAAAATAAAGGAACTGGATTCTTAAGCATTTAAAGATAAAACGGTAGCAAGCATGAACTTTTTAGTGGTGAGAGTTTAACCTTTTATTCGTTTATGTTTTATGAACAAATAACTTTATTAAGAAGTAATCAGACTACTAACTTTAGACTTAACTAATATGACATGTATATTTTTATTATAATAAACTACCTCATAAAAGAGTATGCCTACCTTTTGATTTCACATGTATTTTGTCTACATTTTGTGTGTTTTTGTGTGTGCTTCTTTTCCTTACAATTATATTTACATTTTCTTTTTCTGGATTTCTTGCAGTTCATTTGGTATGAATTAAATATGAAATAATGAACGACCGCGTAAATGTTTGGTGAGACCTACAAAGAAAACAATATTAATACACAAATCTCATTACAGAATGGCACTGGGGAAATAGCGGTCGCCTCCTTCTTCAGGATGAAGACACCTCTAGTTAGAGAGATGGGAATTTGCTCCGACTAAACACTATGGAACATTATAAAGTGGTTGATGGTAGCAGCATGGCACTCATAGACCCAGCTGGTTTCGGCAAAGAAGACTATGGTGATTTTAAGTTTTCAATGTTCCGTATAGAATGACTAAGTCAGAATGGACATTTACCACCAAAGTTGTAGTCATTCCGCTAAAAACAAGCAGAGGCCTATAATACGAAGGTTTTAAAAAAATAAGTTTTATTGTTTTGATTGAACAGTAGGATGTTTTATACAAGTTCAAAACAATTAAGCATATGAACACACACATTCGTTTGCTTTTGTGTACATTGTGAATCTATTTGGCTTTATTTTCAAATTTAACTTGGGGTCCTTTAAAAAAGGTTATAAACTTGAAATCACATGGCCCCTCTCAGCATGGGTCAGGTGAGGGCATTTCAATTTTCATTAGAGGTAGTTTCCTGGTTGACATATGGAATGCTGATGGTTCTACCTGGCGTTGTTATCAATTATGACCAGCTAAGTATTGGGTCTCCCTCCAGCACTATTAACGAGGTAGTACAACATAACTGAAATATTGTCAATTCGATGTAATACCCATAAATGAAAAAGAATATGCGTACAAAATGTATACCTATTAACGTCAACGTCTTGCATATCTCTAGTGTAGATTAACCCTTCACGGTATATAGCGCCGTTCGCCGTTATACCTATAACCGTATAAAACCCATTTTGACGTTCTATCGATGACCGCATAGAACGCCTTTTTGACAGCTGAAAAAAATGATTCAACTTTCACCCTTAATTACACATATAAACACACACGTCACTTTCTCCAAATTTCATTTTCCTTTAAATAAATATGTTTCCTTTCATTTCCGATGATAAAATCATAGGGTCAAAGTTTAAACTTTTGCTCTAGAGAGAATCTTTTGAACATTGTCCCACGACACCCTTCTGAAGAGGACGCTATCAAATTGAGATGAAGGGAATTCAAATTACCAACCCAATTAATATGAGAGGCCTTCAATATCCGGTTATAAAAGATCAAAACAATGCCGATTTGTAAAGACTCGATAATGATTTCATGCAATTCTCTAGATAATTAACACATTTCTAAAAAATACTATCCAATTAAAATGAGAGCGAGCATACGACACGCGACCCGTTAAGGATGTTTATGACACGGAGCTGTTGTTTAAAGTTGAAAGGCGAATGAAAATAAAGCTGTTGAAAAACGGACGTTATAAAGATGGCTACTTAAAGTATTATGTCAATTTTGGTGCTTTCAATCGCAGGTCAGACATCAATGTAGATTCAGAGCAGTCATTTGATCGGTCTTTTGAGCATGAAGATGATGAAATGCTGATAAATCTTACAAATTCGCGGACAAGCAAATTAGTTTATTCCTCGGACTTTGACTACAACAACGAGCTTTTGGTAGATTCATCACTCATGGTCACATATTTTACGGAAATATAAGCATGTTTCGTTGCCATAATGAATTGATTTTTACAGTTTTACATGTATGAGAGGACCAGGTTTGACTACTTTATGAAGCAATATTGCGTTAAAAATCATTTTTTTTTAATTTGGAAACTGTTTTAATGGAAAGAGAACGATTTAGTTTTGTTGAGAAATATACAAAGACAAAGCATGAATCTCCGTCATGAATGGCATTTTTCGTCAACAAAATTCCCTGCAATTGATGACAAAATAGAAAAACAAATAAGGGATCGTCAACAAAATTCCCTGCAATTGATGACAAAATAGAAAAACAAATAAGGGATCTCTCAGGGGGAACACATACGTCATTTTATTCCTTTTGAGTTTGTATAATTCACACCGAAATATACAGTTTCATTGTTTGTCTAATTTTCTACACCTTAATCTTAATATGTATGTATCACTAAAAAAGAAAAAAACATTAACTTAAAGGAAATTCTGTTCTCTTCGTCCTTTATCCTCTGTGAAAATCTATTGGATTAACGAAAATTGCATTAATTTTGGTTTGATTATCAGTACCCCAATCAGTGACTATTATCGGAGATAATCCTGTGCAAATAGGTACCTAGGGTGACTGATTATGTATGCGTTAATGGTATCCGATAGTCGGGTGGTTTATACCTATGGTGTCACTGATTAGCCTTATCTCTATACCTTAAAGGGTTAAGCATTTAGTTATAGTTTAAAAACGCACAAGCCTTTTTCGAAACCACCATTTTACCATGTTTTGTTTTGTCCATTATTTGACAGCTAACACGGCAGACATCACAATTGACACAAGTGGATTTGATCACCACAGTCGTTCAAAGGAGCATCTGACACTAGATGATTTAGAAAGTGGCGAATCCATTACACGGTGGCATCTGGTAATGTCTGGATAAATTGTCATAATAAGCGTGCAACTAAAACGTACTTAAACGACATGGATAAATAATTAACACCACAGTTTTTCTTTTTTAAAAGTCCTCAACAGTAAGTTTTATGCTCCCAAGTCATTATGATATTTCAGAAAAATAAAGACTTTTCTTGCGTTATAAATCTATAAAGATTTCTGACGAGTGCTGTCACTATTCCTCGTGACTACATGTGTCAATCACTATCAAGGCCTTGCAAACGAACAAGGCCTTGCAAACGACCATATTTATCTTAGCTTTCGGAATGGGGAACCAGTTGACAATATAACTGTTGGTCAATATGTCTTATCGAAAAAGGAAGTTTACATTTATTAAACTGGTCATTATTGTTATGAGGAATTCATTAACATGCGTTTAGTGCCATACGGATATAAACCCACCTCATGCACAGACCTTTATCAAGATCCAAGCCTATGTATGCAGGCGCTTAGTGGTTCTATCAGAAACTCTTATTTATCTATTTATTTATTTAGTTCCACTTTAACAGTGATTTGAACAACATGAGTATACAATAGAACAGTTTGCACATACTTATATTTGTAATAAAGTAAATATTATTTACAGGATCATTCACGCTCGGCATGACATAGCTATATATACAGCTACGCACACCGATGGTAAATGTTCAATGCGTCATACTTTCGACAGAATCATGTTCGAATTGCGTATTAACTGGAGTTCAAACGCATGTACCCTTTTAATAATTTGAATAACAAAATAGTAATAATAAAGAAAAGTACAATTTGCAAATACAAACGTTAGTAATTGAGCAATGTTATTTACAGAACCATTTACGCTCAGCATGGCATAGTTATATACACAACTATGCATGCTGAGGGTAAATGTTCAATACGTCATACTTTCCTGAAAATGTATAATAGGATCATATTCGAAATGTGTATTAATCAACTAGAGTTCAAACACAAGCACCTTATTAATGTAATGCATACAGAGCTTCGTATAAAGGATTTGTTCATTATTATCTAAACCAAATACAGCAGGCAAATCAGTATCTAATAAATTTCGTACAAACACTTTATTTTGACCATAAAACCTGGTTAAAAAAAATGACATGTTTTCAGATATTTTCGTTTGAATACTTTTCATCAAAAGATTGCGTTCTGGGGAATAGAATTTGCACTCAGATATAAAATGTACTTTTATGTCAGTGTAGTTAGCCTTGCAATGTATGCACGGGCTTGATTTCCTCCTTATGTATTTTGGACTGGCTAAAATGTTCACAGAACTGATCGCATTGGCTATTTCTTGCTTTGTTTTTGCTTTGGCATTCTTCCACAGCAGTGACGGTCTCAATGTTCTGTGTGTATTTCTGAAACGGTCAAAATCACTGTCTCTTAGAATTGTTTTTTCCCATGATTTAGACTGTACAATCTGTCGCCATGTTTTGATTTTATCTTTCAGTATTACTTTTTAAAAACAATACATTCACTTCTTGTAAAAAGGTCTAAAATATGTTACTATGTTTATCCCCATTACTACTACGAAGAAACACTATATCTAAAGCCGTCAAAACATGTGGCCATTTCATTTATCATTTTAAGGTAAAACCTGATGAAAAGAGGCAGAGTGCTGGATGTGTGGTTACAGATGAATTTTATATCACCAGACTAATTACCACTAAGGTTAATATTTACACTTGTATCCTTATAGCACTCCTCACAACTTCTAATTTTTGTTGGACGCTTTCGAAATATGTCAGACTTTTATGACAGAGTGTATATGTACTGTATTGGTAATCTAATTTTGATAAATAAATTGCTTTTGAAACATTTAATTTTAGACTGTATTAAGTAAAAAGGGCAGACGTTCGAAATAACTCGAAAGTATACTGTAAATAAATGTCTTATATCTCAAGTTTGATAAAAGAGACAATATCATAATTGATCAAAAATGCATTTGAAAATTGCTTTCTGGTGCAGATATTCTGTTATCTGTAAAGTAGTTATCAACCACGAGTTATGGATTATATTACATTGTTCTACATCAATAGCTAATTCACAAATATTTCCCAACAATAAAGATATTGAATGTTTTGCCAACGCAATTGCCTGCAAAGTCATAAGAATATTATAAAGTAAACAAGAAATATATTCATGCCAGCAGCATTTTGATATGTGCCTGAAAAGACCGAAACCAAGGTGTAAAACCTATACACAACAGGGTTTAAAGTTTATGTTCTAGCAATATATTGTTGAATATCTTTTATTTGTTTTTAAAAGATGTTACGAGTTTTATTTTGATTCTTTGTCTAAAGTATTTTGCTTTGTCTGTTTACAGCAATCTGTTCTGGAGTATATGAAGAGTCTTTTTGACACTATTCTGGACAGCACCATTCCGCCGACTGTCAAATTTCTTTTTGACTTTCTCGATAATGCAGGACAGAGAAACAAGGCACAAGGCGATGCTCTACATGCATGGAAGAGTCAATGGTGAGTGCCTTAAAAATGTATCACACGATGTAAATTTGGACATGATTTACCGGATCAATGTTGTCAGTCTTTAGGATGCCACGTATCGTACGATACTTTCTCAAAACGTTAGTTAAGTGGTCCCAATTGAAAAAAAAAACGTTAGTGACAAATTTCGTTTGAATAATATACTTTCATTTAAAGATATTTGATTGGCATTGTAAGATCAGATTGGAATAGAACTTTCTTTTGACAAGCCGTTCACAACCATAGCTTAGTTAGTACAGGTGAATTTAAGAAAAGAAAACAATTATATAACAGAAACAGCTTTGTATAAGAAAATAATTTTAAAGTCTAGTACTTCACAAAGCTCAACTATTACTATGAAGTTTATACCAAACATTTGTAAGTTTTTCCAAAACAAAATTCAGTTCTTGATATCTTTTGACCTCTGGCATATTTCGAAGTACTGATATAGAAAAACTCTTTTTTTCAGCTATTTAATTCGGTTCTGGGCAGCCCTTGTGGACAAACCCTATTACCTTTTTGACCAGAAAATTTCACCATATGTTGAAACAAGCATGGAGGTTATAAGCCAAGTGCTCATTGAAAGTTGTTCTTTGAAAGCACAACAGTACACCAAAGTAAGTTTTAATTCATTCCTAACCATTACAAATATTATTACCAAAGTCGCTTGGTTCTTTATGACCTTCCTGATAAACTGACAAATAAAAGGCATTTAGATCCCTGTGTGTTTTCTCATTGAAAAAGTTTTTCCTGACACGTAAGTTGTTTACATTGAAAAGTCATTGTTTTATGGATCTTTGGAATAGATTTGCTCACCTTTCTTTACACCCATTTCTGACAGTTAAGATACTTGAGATTGGATAACTAGGCCGCCCTCCGCATGACATCGAGTACTATTTCCGGTAGACATGGTATTGATACATAGATGCCTGTCCGACTTAAAAACGGAGTGCCAATGAATGTTTCGAACTAGACCAATATGGACAATCAAGCTTGGGATTTATTATCAATATTTTCAACTTTCATATACAATTTTGAGTCATGCATCGAAAAAAGACTTGAATGCTGGTGATATGCGTAGAAACCAAATGAATTTTGGTGCATTATGTTCATCCTAGAAAAAGGAAAATTATGTAGATGTTTTATAAGAATGCTTATCTTTGACTCTACATATCGATTGATATATAATTGAACTAAGTACATCATTAATAAAACATTCCATTTTAGGATTCCTCGCCGGGAAAACTCATCTTTAAAAATGACATGATGACCTACAGAGAAAAAGTGAAAAACTATTATGAAAAAGTCAGACAAACAAAACAGGAAGAAAGTGACCTTAGCCAGTACCTTAAAGATCTGAACAAAGTTTGTATCATATTACTTGCAACGTATATCTGTGTACCTAATTCCAAATGACTTAATCCTTATGGTGCTGGAACCGACTTCTTGCTTTTACAAACAGGTAAGATCCAGGCCAGCCACTTAGTAAATTGGCGGCTGACCAGTGATCAAATCTGTTTGCTTCTATCGGTATCTTTCCTCATCAGAAATTAAGCAGATATTTAAGGTTTTTGACCTTTTGAAAGCAGACGACACAAAGATTTATTTTTAGAAAATTACCAAGCATTCTAAGGGTTGACTGTTGTAAAAAGAACTACTTAAACCTTCTATAATTGAATTATTTCTTTAATCAGACATTACCAATCAATGAAGATGGGGAGGAAAGAAATAGTTAAACTTTAATTTCTCTGGTTATTTCATCTTTCTTTTTTTCATCAAATAAAGAAACCTTGTGATAAAAAGATAAAAACAATTCCTAACTTTAGTTTTTTAGTGTTTGTCAAATTGACTTTCACTTGATACAAGTAAATGTTATACTAATAAAAAGTATGAACTCTATAAATAAGGCCCTGTTAGAACATTTTTAATTGCAGTGTTGAACGTCAAACGAATAGTAATGAGAATTAACCGCATAATCATTAATTCGCCCATAGCTCACTTTTAGATTCAAACATCTTACACTAGTATTAGTCTTGATATGATAAAATCTTCAAAGTGTAGTATCATCACATCTATTTCAGTTTCAACGCCATCAGACCCATTACAATCGACATGCCGCTTTCTACAGTTTGTACACTCAGCTAAAACCTTACATGGGAGAGGTGGGTAAATGTTTCACATTAGTTTCTGAACTTTTAGAAATATGTCTGATGGTTTTAGATAATGTCAAATCAATTCTTCCTGTAAATGATTTAAGTTTCTCTAGGTCTTTATCAGATATAATAAGTGTGTGGGTTTTTGATTAGATGATACAAAGTTTGATTTGTCGATGAAAAAGTAGTGATACATTATTGATTTCTTCAAATTCTATTTGAATGTCTTCAACAAAAAGATATCAAACAAACGGGATTTTTTCATTTGTCATTGATAAGTTGAATGAGTTTTTAATCAAAATTAAGAAAATATTGGAGTCTTGAGTGACCCAGTTGTTTTTGTGAGGGGTGTGTCACAAGGATCCCGGGTTTAATCTTTAAAGACACCCCTGCTTTCGTGAGAGTGTCCTTATGAAGGAGCCATAGCCTAGTCCCTGGTTCTTGCCAGGGAAGTCGTTACTAGAATTGTTGACATTTCTATAAATGAATCAGAATGTATATTCTCTTTTGTAGATTTTAGAGGATTTGGAGAATGATGAAGATACAAAATCCCTTGGATTAGACAAAAAGCTGAAAGATTTCAATACGTTGATGGGACTAGAACAGTAACCAGACACTATCCTTCATCGTAGAGGGTTGATATATAAATATCCAAACAGTTCATTATGGTACACTAACGAGGTCATATATGTATGCATCACAACAATGCACAAAAGAAGAATTACATTAAATCTTTGAAAACATCCCGTTTCCTAATCCCATATGATTTGTAACAATTTTGCAATGACATTCCCCTTGCATGTCTTTTACCTGCTTCCGCACTATATATAGACATACACATGTATGTATTTATAATTGTTGAAAATACATGTATATATGTAAATATTTGTAGTTGTTGATACATTGTGATGGACGATGTATATTGATATATATTTTCAAATCATTAAAAACGTGACAGAGTCTAACAGGGCCGGGTGTAATTAATTGTGTTATTGTACCTATAAGGCCTCTAATTAAACGCCTTTTTTTATTTTTACTTAATTACTGACATTCTTTTTCAAAATGGTTCTTTGATGTAACACTTGACGGAATAATTTTCTACAGTATTATTTTCAAAATATCCTTCACTAAAGAAAAATAAATATTCAATTTGCCATTTTATTTTATTCCAGCTTAGTTCGTAAGGTGTTACATTATATTTTGTTAAAGTCTATATTTTCTTTAACTGAACAATTTAATAAAAAAAACTATGTTGTATGTGTCCTTATGTACAGCTGAAAAACGTCTTGTCCCAGATCAGATAATGTTTCTTTGGAATAAGCTTTTGATCCATGAAATACTGTTTGTCATATTATTAATGAGCATGCTGATAGTGAAAAGTTAATGTCCGCTCTAGATTCTTTGTTCGAAATGCAGACATTACTCTTATATAGGATTTCCCTTTTCCAGTCATGTTGTTTGGAAATTATTTGTAATATATTGTTCGTTTGAGACGTCTGTGGGTAGTTTATCTTCAGAAATCAGAAATCCACCGTTGAACTTTTATATAAAGATTACAAGTATATGGTTGAAAACCTTTGATGAAGATATGCTTAAATGTTTCATAAAGCTTACTGTATGATTCAAAATTTACATGAGTCCGTAGAATTTCCTTTGTATGTCTTTTGATAAAATCAAAAGCCATTAATGCATTTGATAGAAAGAAAATGTGATCAAATGACTGTTTTATCATACAAAGGGTCAAATACACTTTTAAATAGCGTGGTCTAGATTAGGGAACATATAGTATTATTAGCATCGAAGTGTGAATTATAGATGTTTGTGTCTTTGTTTTTGTTTGTTTTTTACTCGTTTTATATGTCCAATAACCAATTAACCACACCAATACTTTTCCGCTTTAAACACACGCTGTCAATTTTCTTGTTTTTCTTATGTGTTATTTAGTAGCCAATCATGTTTTTGTTGTCATGAACCTGGTGTCTTGGTCTGTGTGTTTACCTCGCATTAGGGTTATACGCATGGGCCAGGACCTCATACTTTTTGTGATGCCCAGTTTATAAACGATATGCAAAATCCAAAATCTTAATTGTCGACCTGGACTGGGTCGAAGTTTGTAGAACAATCGGTATTTTGTTAGTATATTTACATGGTTACATGACAATCCAATTTTATAGCATTTTTATTATCCTTTAAACTATGAACAATGGCATCGTTTGACAATATCCATATAGATTGCTTTTTAAAATATTGTTAGGCAAAATGATTCCCGAGTTCTTCCAAAGAAGGCCTCCGTGCAGACTTGAGGATGATTATCTGTTCTAAACAGGTAATTTACTCAGGTTTAGGGAATCTTTTAACTTTTTATGCACGGTTATCGCATAAGAATTAATTGTAATGTAAGAATTTCAATTTTCTCTATCATGAAAAAAGAAGATATTTCCCTTATTCAATTGTAAATTAAATTAAGCCTGTGTTTCTTTACCGTCCGTACATCCTGCTCGTGATTAAAGCGGAGTTTACTAACGAATCAGGAACCTCGCTAAATTCAGTTATCTTCAGTCGGGATATAGAATATCGTTTAGTGTTTCAGAATGCAGCTTTTAATCCAATACACATGTTTATATTACATATTCCATTGTTAACAACGTTGCTCATTGCTATACCATGCATGCATGTTTCTGTCGTTTTTGTTTTTGTTCTTTCCTATCCCGTATTCAAGAGAAAACAGTTTGTTAAAGAACATTTTGTGTTTTTGTAGTACAAAGCTTTGTTGACGAGAAGGATAGGGTTAAGGCCGTGTCAGTAAATATAAGGTTTTAAGATGCTATCTGGGACTAACAAATACTAGGTTTGATGCTCTGAAGAGTCTTCCCAAAAGGTACACCAACAAGACAAGTGGCGCATTGGGATCCCCGATTTGCAATTCCGTCACATGAACCCATTTGGTCCCGTCAACACAAATACGTTACTCGTTTTAATTTTTATCATCACGTCAAGATTAGTCAGATATATTTCTTTAACCTGCTTCATACGGATATTTGTAGACCCTATATTTTATTACATAGAAGAGGTCGTCCATCTTGTGACAATTCCCTTAGTTAGCCGGGAGATTATATTGCATGACCATCCTAATATACCGGTTGTGTTATTGAGATGAGAGACAAGTATTTAAAAGTAAGCACAAGATATGTTCATGTAATACGGTATGCAAAACCTAATACTTCTTACCAAAAACAGGTTTTATAGTAAACTGACTATTAGTTCTTAACTATGTTTAATCAGTATGCGTTTTCGTATGAAATAAAGAAATATAGACATTCTTAAACATGTGTCGGTTTATGTATCCGTTTATAAATGTATCCATCAACTCAACTGGGTTACATGCATACCAAAGATATGCGAAATTCTATGCTAAGAACACAGCCATTCTCAAAGATATAAAGTTAAACGCATGTGGGTTGTTTTGCTCTCGACTAAATGGTCAGTATATTTTAGAGAAATGCCAGTGTATCAAAAGATATATCCGCTCTTTATTTCCGATATCATTTCGCCTGAAACACTTTTCATTTGAGAAGCATTTTCCATGAAACACGACCTACACGTCTAATTGATTCATTGAAAGTTCTTATAAGTACTGTGCAATATTCTAACCACAAAATGACATTTTCTTTTAGAGTTGCAATCTCACTTAAATATAATTGAAAGTGTCAGACAACTCAAATTGCATATAATGCAGTTACTACATCATTACATGGCCGCATTCTTTATGGGTTGGGATAACGGAACATGTATGAAAGCTGATATTATAGTTAAGACAGGTGTGTGTAATCTTTCAAGTGACACTTTAAACCCCAATCAATCATTCCTCTTTGGACGCAAGTGTTGACAGAAATATCCCACCCATTCATGCAGCTGTTCATTTTTTGAATATTCTTTCGTTACATGTATTTCATTAGATTTAGTACTTATTGATAGATTTCTTTTTTCTTATTCTTTTTTTTTTTTTTTGATATAAAAAATATGTCACTTGAATTGATAGATTTCTTGCTAGCTTCCGGTTGTCCTTTCAGAACTTCCATACATTTCACAGTATCTGTGATGGTTTTGATGTGAACGACAGAAACTCGAGACCAGTATTACGCTTCCTAACAGCAGTTTCCATTCAATTTTGGAGATGCCCCTAGTATTAGAGACTAAATAATGAAATTAAAACGTTATAGAAATCCTACAGACGGACCAATAGTGACTGTTACGGGGTCTCTATGTCGTTTAGTTTTACACCTACATTTTCATTCAATGTAAATGCGTCAATTTGAATTTTTCTGTAGGTTTGTTTTCCATGAACTACCCTTTCTGGGCTCTACTCGACTATTACTCTGGTATTACGTATGCGCATGAATAGGTAGTTTTAGACTCTACCTCAAACTTAATATTCCCGTGTATTGTAACGATGGAAAGATCGTTGTGACGTCACGCGGAGGTTTAATTACCATTTGATCTCCTTATGACATGCGCAATGTTAAAACAATGTGAAACATATTGTCGCGAGCAATCCCCCATTTTGTCACAATGTTTTAAAAACTGTATGACAGAAATGGTTATGAAAAAAATGATTACAAATAGCTTTTATGCAACTCACCGATCAATAACGGAGGGGCGTTGTTTGCATTATTTAGCCTCTAATACTTAAATTTCACTATTTAGCCTCTAAATAACTTAGTGTTTGACATACGTTTCCATTGAGCGCTCTATCGTACACTGGTTAACCACGCCTCTCTGGGTATGAGCAGCGGATGGCATAAAACTACTGCTCAGTATTTTAGTGTTTAACCTACATTTTCATCCAATGAGAATGCGTCAATTTGAAATTTGAAATAAACCACGCCTTCTGCGGCTGTCAATCGCTTGTCAAAAATATACAATACCATATTTGGAGGAAGAAAATTACCCAGTGACGTAGATTATGTCGTCATTTCGTACGTCACATAATACCTTGCTAGTACTCATAGGCCATTCAATATAAGATTCGACCTAGACAAAATTGCAAAAGAATTTCTAAATATTATGTGCGAAACAAGACATACATGATAGCTCTATGCAAAAAGTTGCACGTAGAAGTAGTTGGGGAAATCTATATAAAAATAATTTTAAACCCTGCATTTTGAAGCAAAATTAGTTGGCCAATATTGTACACCATAGAAGTATTTCATGATGTAATATTTAGAAACGTCATCACTATGACGTCATTATGGCTAACAAAATGGTTAGCACGTGGTACCATAAAGGATCAACTATTGCGGAGTTTTGTTCCTTTTTTATCAACTAAAAGGTAATTTTGCGTGACAATGCTAAAAATGTGAACTTTGAAACAGGACTTATAAACAAATGAGTGACGAAAGTAAAAGTTTAATGAAATGATGCGTTGCTTTGGTCGATTTCATAAAACTACGTAAGGACATAACTGTCATAAATTCACTGGATATTCAATGCTTTTCGTGGATATTATTTTTTTTTATCTGTCTTCTACTTTGACGTTGATCACCGTTTCAACTTTTTTCTTAGAATAATATTATGTTATTGATTTCAAATCCTGACCAGGCCTTGTATTCGGCTTACAGTAACTACATGTATATGACTAATCGACCCCTCTGCTTATATTCGCTATGTGTTTTTTTTTCTTTTATTCATTTGAATATATTTACAGAATCTTTAGAAATAACTTTGATAAAGTTTTCTCATTTGACAGATAACATAATACTTTTAAATAAAAATCTTTTGGAAGTGTTTCATTTTAAATATTTCAATGCCAGGCTGGCTCTTTCTTAGGTCTGTTAAGCAGAGGTGCTTTTGTTCATAAATAAAACGTCACATTAACTGTACATTCCAATATCATTCAAGCCACCAACTTTGACCTAAGCCGTAAACTATTTAAAGATATGGTAAAGATGTAGCTGAACGTCAATGATTCTTTTTGAACTAATTGTCTCCCAGATTTCCTGATAAATTCCCGGAAAAAGAGCCAGAATTATAAAAGGGTTGCCTGTAATATGATCACAAACTATGGGGGATATGAATAATGATTTAGCCCAGATGAGCACAATCCTGATAACTATAAGAATCAGCATTTTCCATCGAAATTAAATATATCAATATTCAATCAAAATTCGGCCTTGATCCAAGGGAAACTTCTTAAAATTGCCGGAATTAAATAAGTTTCTGAACACATTTATGATATTATACGCCAGGCGCGTAGCCAAGAATACGCCAATACGTCATGGCGTATACTTGGCTGGAGAAAATGAAAAAATAAAGTGGCCGAAAAATGCAATAAAAATCGAAACCTAAGGGGGTAGGGTTTCCTAACAGTGAAAAAAGCTTAACATTGATCCCAAAAGTCCATGTATCTCTAAAGTTGGGTCGATCAGATGCATGCGTGATAAATACCAGCTTCGATTTGTCGCGCCTTATAACTTTTGATGGTAAGTGTAGCCTATACTAGCATGCTAGATCTTGCCAGTTAGCTCTACATAGCGGCGATCTAGACCTTCTTATAGATCTCGTTAACAGTTTTACCCCGCGGAATTTTGAAATGGCGGAATCGGCCACTAGCCATGTTCCACAATATCCAGTTATATCTGAATACATCGGTGCCACGGCAAATTCACTTCACAACAATCAGAAAGTTGCTCTTTAAAGTGCAAAAAGACACGCTGTGTATTCATACAAGTTTCCTCACAGGTAAGTAAACATCAAATACTGATGAACAATGAACATGTTGACAAGGAACTCAAATAATTGTCATTAAATTTTAAGTCTATTGAACTGTTTGGCAATAAGCATTCCATTGTTACCTCAAAGAAGTATTTTGTGGGACGTCTAACTCCTGGCTCAGACCTAAGTTATTTTTTGAACGCTATATCACAAATATCAAAATGGTAAATCTGCCACTTGCTCATTATCTTCAAACTATACTGTACGCCAAACATACTAGGCCTATCGTTAGAAGCATAAACTGGTGGAAATTTAAGTAATTAGCCAGTAGTTTCTTCGCTTAATCTAAACAATTAATGTTACATATTTTGCGTGACCATTTCAATCATGTTTATCAAAAACAAATATGAAAACTGTACATAATTTCATCGTAAATTTATCAATACATCTAGACAGAATAGAAATTTAAATAGCCGAAATAACTTTTGATATTATATCATTTCTTGAACTAAATCTTGATATTAGTGAGGTATATGTGAATGGAAAAGAAAAAGAAAATATGACTTGATCAGACTGAAGTAGTTTTGTAAATGCGAAGTTTTCAATTTGACTGACCATGTCGCACTTAATTCGCATTATTTTATGGGTTTATCAAACTCATGGTTATCTTCGTAATATGGTTTATCACAAACATTCAAATGTGAATCAGTGGAATCTTGCTAATAAATGTACGCGAAAAAAATAGAAATTGAAAAAAGCTGAGAACATACTTTATTAGACTGAACCCAAACGTTACGACCTTCCTAAAATCGAACAAGTAAAGATTTTAGGGCGGAAACTTGAAATTTAAAAGTTGTAAATAGGTCTTTTGTGAAAATCGCATGTGCCGCTCTCAAACAAGCATTAAAAGGACATAAAGAATTCCGACGGTCTTTTGTTGTCAAAATAATTAGGAAAAACTCCACAACCTTACCAAAAGTCGTAGCCAAAAATCGCACAACTGTTCCGGCAGCAACACCCTGCGACATTTGGCGGAAAAATATCTACCTGCATGCGCGCCCTTTATGGACCTGAATGTTAAGCTGAACGCCAGAGTTTTGCAAGGCAACGAGCGTTTTAAGGCGCAATTTTCAATCCCTATTAAGGTATATAAAAACCTTCAAGGGAATAGTATTAGACATGTATGCTGATTCGAAAATCATTTTGTTTACCCGCATCCTCTTAAAGTATAGAGGCAGACACTTTGGAAATACTAATTCAACACAAATTACATGCACTAAAAAGTCGAATGTTCCGAATAAAATTGCTCTGTCTAACTGTCAGTAGAACATAATGTTTTGCAGGGTGTTTGCTAGATATCATTCAATAATGCTTCTGGGAGTCTAGTCATATTACATTCGAGGACTTGAAACTGCATCACAATGTGTTTCAGCTAATTTCAACAAACAGAAAAAACATTTAATCTTATGACTTCGATATCTACACGCAGTAAGTGTTTTAAGTGGTTGAATACCGATGGTATTTACAATGTAGGTATATGGGGGTCTTTTCATTAATGGTTTGAGTCTGCCTTTTAATGATCCGAACAATATCCGTGTTAAACTCTACCTCAGAAGCACCATGCCAATCAGGCGACTCTCTGGCCTTAGACTTTTGAACATATACAGAGAAAAGGAGATTAAAGCAGAAAGGGTCATCCACATCTTCGCCAGACGACGAGAACGACGGCTAGTCCTCATTTTCCGGAATATAAATATATTTTTCATCCATTGTTTGTGCTTAAAGTGATCTTATGCCAATCATACGACAATCTACGTGTTTTACGGTGAATATCATAATAATGGTATTTATTGACAAATAAATGTTTTTATCCTCGAACAAAGACCTACTAAACACAGATAAGCAACTCCCCATAGGTAAAGACCGAACACCCTTATCATCTTGTGGAGGATGAGATTTCGGGAGACTATGCGAGACTTCCTAATCTGGTCGGCACTGAAGTGTGTCTGCCAGCTAGACGATGTAAACGAAGGTTGAATAAAGTGTGAAAACTAACGTTTATTTAATTAATTTTTCGATAGTTTTAACATTCCTTTATTAATGTGTTGTTTTTATTAATAATTGCATATGAGACAATTGATTTCCTTTTACCACTGGTGAAACACGTGTTTTAAAATGTGTATCATCAATAGAACCAAAAGTGCTGGAATTGGATGGGATGGTAGAGTATTTGTATAACTCCTCAGAAACAAAAACAAAATATGGGTTGATTTAGACCAACTTTGATTCATTACACATAGTTTTATCGACCAATTGAAGATCAAGGACTTTTATACATTTTTGTGATGTTGAGAGGCATTTAAATTCTCTTATCTGGTCTTGGTTTTTTGAAATCATATGGTTGCATGTTTTAGTAGTAGAGCAATAGTTTTTGTCTAACTCCTCGGAAACAAAAACAAAATATGGGTTGATTTAGACAAACTTTGATTCATTACACATATTTTTATCGACCAATTGAAGATCAAGGACTTTTATACATTTTTGTGATGTTGAGAGGCATTTAAATTCTCTTATCTGGTCTTGGTTTTTTGAAATCATATGGTTGCATGTTTTAGTAGTAGAGCAATAGTTTTTGTCTAACTCCTCGGAAACAAAAACAAAATATGGGTTGATTTAGACAAACTTTGATTCATTACACATAGTTTTATCGACCAATTGAAGATCAAGGACTTTTATACATTTTTGTGATGTTGAGAGGCATTTAAATTCTCTTATCTGGTCTTGGTTTTTTGAAATCATATGGTTGCATGTTTTAGTAGTAGAGCAATAGTTTTTGTCTAACTCCTCGGAAACAAAAACAAAATATGGGTTGATTTAGACAAACTTTGATTCATTACACATATTTTTATCGAACCAATTGAAGATCAAGGACTTTTATACATTTTTGTGATGTTGAGAGGCATTAAATTCTCTTATCTGGTCTTGGTTTTTTGAAATCATATGGTTGCATGTTTTAGTAGTAGAGCAATAGTTTTTGTCTAACTCCTCGGAAACAAAAACAAAATATGGGTTGATTTAGACAAACTTTGATTCATTACATATATTTTATCGACAAAGGGAAAAACAAGGATTTTTATACCTTTTTATGATGTTGAGAGGCAATTAAATCCTCTTATCTGGTCTCGGTTTTTTTAAATCGTATGGTTGCGTGTTATAGTAGTAGAGCAATAGTTTTTGTCTAACTCCTCGAAAACAAAAACAAAATATGGGTTGATTAAGACAAACTTCGATTCATTACACATAGTTTTATCGACCAATTGAAGATCAAGGACTTTTATACATTTTTGTGATGTTGAGAGGCATTTAAATTCTCTTATCTGGTCTTGGTTTTTTGAAATCATATGGTTGCATGTTTTAGTAGTAGAGCAATAGTTTTTGTCTAACTCCTCGGAAACAAAAACAAAATATGGGTTGATTTAGACAAACTTTGATTCATTACACATATTTTATCGACCAATTGAAGATCAAGGACTTTTATACATTTTTGTGATGTTGAGAGGCATTTAAATTCTCTTATCTGGTCTTGGTTTTTTGAAATCATATGGTTGCATGTTTTAGTAGTAGAGCAATAGTTTTTGTCTAACTCCTCGGAAACAAAAACAAAATATGGGTTGATTTAGACAAACTTTGATTCATTACACATATTTTTATCGACCAATTGAAGATCAAGAACTTTTTTTCAAATGTTTGTGATTTTAAGAGGCATTTAAATTCTCTTAACTGGTCTTGTTGTTTTTTTTAATTTGAATTTATTCTTAGTACTCTCTTTTTGTATATAAACTGTATACATGGAAGATGTAACGATATGCTCTGTTTGGTTCAGCTGGAAATAATTGCCATGCAAAGAAAGTGTAAAATTTGCGGCTAATGACAGCATGTTTGTGTGTGCTGGAAGTGTATGACATCAACATGCTGCAAATCAAGAGATAAAAAGCAGACTCGGGTGCATATTTGTGCGCAGAAGTATATAGCTAGTTGTTGTTTGATATTATAATTCTAACATTGTTGATGATGATGATGCAGATGGTGATGATGATGGTGTTGAGTACATTTTTCAAAGAAAATAGAATGTTCCCCATTACGAATTATTAATTCATAGAATATTGTACATGATATGCCGCAAAAAAAGATAATTCCCATTTAGAGACCCATTCCACAAAAGTATAGATTTAAGCTAATATTTTAACAGTAAATTTTGTTGCTGAAATTTTCCTCCGTCATAAAATTTAGCTTGACATTTCAGTTTGACACAGTGCAATATTACAATAAGTTATAATCCCCGGTAATTATCACAGCAGGGCACCACAGCTGGTGGCCATCTGTTTATTGGTTTTTGGGGTCGGAAGGGTCAATAAAAGGGCTACCATAGCTTATCAGCGACGGCAGACGCTTTGATTAACAAAATAAAGCGTCTGTATTTACAGGAAGGCAAAATCTCGCGAACGAGATGTCAACGCGAGAAAGAACGGTATTTTGCATAGCCTGGGGTCCTGGCCCGTTCGTATACCGCGAACTAGGGCCAGGTGTCAGAGAAAGTTTACCGAACACAATAGTGTTCGGTTATGCCGAGATATTCCGAATGAAACAACATCGACTGCGCATGCGCGTCGATTAAGAGTCTGCAAGCTTATTCATGAGAAAATGCACCTATTTAGACACCCTTCTTAGTGTTGGATCCTTCTGAGATGAAGTCGTGACTCCGGTTTTTATTGTATTTTATAGCGTTGTGTTTTGTAATGGAACACAAATGCATTACACCGCGCAAATCACCCAACCAGGGTTGTGTTTGTGACACAAGTATTGAAAAGTCAAGCTCTTTGCGTCGTGTTTTACCATATAACAAATCCGGAGTAGATCAAAGTAAACTTTATGGCGAAATTTCTGTAATAGATAGTGTCGTGTGCTTAAATTTGTTATAGAAAAGTACTTAATATTGACAAGATAGTTACAGAATTAAGGAAAGCGTGTCACTCTTCCAAAGTTAGAGTTAAATGTTGTTTTAAAAGACGAGATATGACGAGACAAGAATATATCTGGAAAATCGTTTGATAATCAATATATGTTAGAATAGTATTAATTTTGATTTCAAATTCTTGAGATCTAAATGTGTCCAAATCAGTTTATTCTTAGTTCATGCGTTCCCCCTCTTTTTGATGACTTCGTCAACTACAGGTTCTCATGTTAAATCAGACTTTCAAACAACACTAGATAAGCCTATTGCGATAATGTTTAATACTATTTAGAATTGATTTTGTAGGCTTCATATGATTTTGTCAAAACGAAAAATAAAGGTGTTTCATTTGTCGAGAAGCTTGGCTTTTGATTATAATTTGGAAAAGAAAAATCACGTTCTTTTTTCCTTGTTTGTTATTTAACTTATGACTGCATAAAGGGGATAATACAGATGCCGTTTCGTTGATATACCAAAACTCTTGCTGGTGGGATTCTTATCTTTATTGCCTGTTAATTGAATTCGTGATTGTTTAACCAGAGATAAGTGAAACCCTTTACCCTTTCAGTTTATGTGTCGTTGAATTTGATCAAAAAAAAATTGTTATGGGAAAGATAGAAGAAAATCCCATTTTTTTCACATTTTTATGTGGTCTTTCTTTCTTCAAAATCTCCTATTAACACTTCACAAGCCTCAAATTTAAGCATCGAAGGATTTAAGATGATATGTAATATTGATTGGTGGAGGTATATGTTTCCAATTTGTTCCATTCAATATGTTTTGCGTGATTTAAAACTCATTTGAATATATGAACAATATTTTTGATAGGATTCATTCAGATAGAACTACTAAAGTAAAAAGTTTGATTCTTTCACAAAAGATATTTATTTAATCTGATATTTTGAATCCCAACATTTAAATCCAACAATAAATTAAAATAAAAATGAAATGAAAAGAACAAAATCCATTTAAGTGCAATTAATTTATAAAAATGGAGTATTGTATGAAAATTGTAAAAGGTAAAGGCTACCCTGATTAAGGGATGGAAAAGGGTAAAAAATGATAAGGGTAAAAAAGGATAAATGCACAATTCAAACGCCATCTTTTCATAATAGGCGAGTGGCAATCCGTTAGCCAATCAGAAGCGACAATTCATTCTCTGACACCTGGCCCTACTGCGGGTTAGCATGGGCCAGGATTCCAGGCTATATTTTGCAGAGTTGCTTATCTCTGTTTATTAGGTCTTTGCCTCGAACAACAGACTTCCATTTTCTATGAAAGAATTTCGCTGTGAGCTGTTACTTTTAAACCAGCCGTTATTGGTGGCTGTTCAATTTAGTGTGGTTGCTTTGATTCATTCATCGATAAATTGTTGTGCTGTACACACACACATGTTATTTACTTAGAAAAATAATAAAGGATACGCTTTTATTTCTGATTATTGATTATCAGATAGTATCTTACTTATTTAGATAGTGTTCAGACTGCTCATCGCGCTTAAAAAAGGTTTGTAACTCTGCACATTTTCGTGCTATTATCGTTTTTATGTTATTACGGAGTGTTTTTCATCCGTGACATATTTCTGTGATTGTAACACAAACAAACATGGTGGACTGCACTCGTGGATTTAACGGGTTGTACTAGTTGGACATTATTCATCCATCGTTTGGGTAGATTTTTGCAGTTCGACTTGGAATGGGATTTGTACGGGATTTGTCTTACTGACGTTATTCGTGGAACAGTGTGTTTGCGTTTTCAAACAACTACCAAGTCACCGAGAACTGTTGATTGTGGAGCTGAACAAGTCATTTGCGATTTACGAATCGGTGTTAACAACCCGTCGTAACTATCAGCCGTACGGAAGAACTCGTTAACATGTCGGACCTGAACAATATTCACGGACAGATCCAACTCTACCCAACGAAGAAAATTTCTGGCATAATGGAGGTATGGGAAACCCTCCCCAAGCGTCCTTTGATGTACCGACGATAGTCACATGACCAGTAATACATGCGGCGGAGCCCGTGTACAGAGTGCAGTCCTCCGTGTTTTCAGGCAATCCCTGAGCTTGACCTACATAATTCACAAGATGAGTACTAGTTCAATTCTTTCACTTGAGATTTCTGCACTTATTGATAAGTGTTATTCAATTTGTTCTATACAAATGGCTAAAAACTCCAATTTGCCTTTGAGTCAATTGTACATACCATGACTCACAATTAATGAAGCTGAGTTGAACCTTAGTCATCATTAATGATCCGTGAACGAAGCTTTTTTCGTCATTTGGACAGTTATCGTGCTTCGAAGGCGTCAGTCAAAATAGCAATAGCCTTCGAGACCAGTTAGCTGGACTAAGTTGAACCTATATTAACAGGCAATCAACTTTAAATGCAGATTGTGATTTACCTCATTATTATACTGATGTTTTATAAAGTGTGTCCCAGGGCAAGACACTACAAAATTATGCATAATACTTAAGTCTGTGGCAGTTACAATATAATTGAAATGCCATTCATTGGTATGTCAATTAACCATATTTAAGAATTTATGATTTTTATATTTTGTTTATTTCACATATATTGGTGGATTTGTTAACCATCTCAAGTATGGGATGTAATTTTACACTTATATCCGAGGTGTATTTCACAGCTCACGGAATTACCTGAGTAGTTCCGATTGGGAACAAGGCACATTCATGATTATAACATTATCCAAATTGTGTTTTAGTATCTTTTGTGTATGCCTTATTCTCGCTTCCGAATATCTGGGCACTTTCACGATTTACCCGCAGGTAACAACGGGGGTACAACAGCGATATTTACTATAGAGTTAAGAGTGGAGCGAGAGTATTTTTTATGAAATATACGTTAAAAGCCTAGTCCAGATAACTGGTCTCGAAGGCTATTGCTATTTTGACTGACGCCTTCGAGTCCAGAGTCAATCGTGATTTTTACGTTAGATTTTTGCGCACAGATTTTCTGCGCATGTTTAACCACCTATCATTCCATAAATATGCAATGGATTATGAAATCAAACATACCGATTTGGATATCAACCTTTTATCTGTCGATGTGTGAAGTCTCAAAAGTGTCACTTTTGTGTAAATATCCAAAACTTTGATTTAAATCACACACATAAAACCTGCTTTCAAACGTTGAGGAAAAAGTCCGAAACATCCGGATGCTAAGTCTCGCTCTGGGTTATGTTACACGGTCCTATATACATGTCAACACTCGATTTACACTCGATCACTGTTAGTAACGTTGTACGCGTTTAGCAGGAGTACATTATTTGTGAGCACTTGATACTGTACTTCGACTAAAATAATTCCCACAGTATTTTCATCATCTGATTATATATGTTTTTGTTACTTCTTTTGAAACAATGGATTCATTTATGGAATTCGACGGTGTTAACTATCTTGTTTTAAAAATGAGAAGTCCAGACAAAGTTGAGGCCGTCATTTTTCCTAATTGAAACCAAATACATGGAAAGTTAAATTGCGCTTCTTGCAGACTTAGTTCAACGCATTGGCTGAAACTTGCGAAATGATATACGGGAAGTTGCCCCCCCCCTCCCCCCACGAACATTTGCCCCCATTTTTGTATAACTCTTTACCGAACGTTAAATGTTCAACCGTCCCAAATTGAAAGGGATTTGCAGACGACATTTCAAAATGTGATGTTATTGGAAATGACCTTTCTATTAGGTAGAAAACATTGTGGGAAAAGGATAAATTACTCGTTAAGAACAATTTATCCATGTTCCACAATGTTTTCTAGAGTCGTCTGCAACAAACCGGTAAATTTGGTTATTGTTTAGTTATGGGTTTAGGCGCACATTTGTCCCCTCACTGTAATGTAGATCGAGGGCGAACATTTTCCCCCTCATATTAATCTTTTGTAAGTTACCTTGATATATTATGATAGTATTCCGTTATATTTCAATAAAAACTTAAATGGATATAATATATTTTATCAGACCAGAGACATAGATTACAATCATAACATCTATGTCTCTGATCAGACTAACCTGTCAATTTTGCTCTATTAATTTACGCCGATGGCACTTTTATGGTCAATTATGCCGTGAAACTTGTTTCGACGTTAATTTTCTTATTTTCGGCAAAATTTGTTCTCTCTTACTTAATAATCAAATGTGATGGTCTTTGATTGTCATACTGACACAAATTGAAATACCTTTGGTCTTCTTTGTTTTGTATGGTTTGCCTCGAGTGACAAATTGGGTAAGTGTGACCTCCTTTGAAAGGTGTTTGTTGATTCAAGTATACAAAGACAGTATTAAGGCCACAAGGGGAAGGATCGTGGAAATGTGTCACAGTTCTAGGACTAAGAAACAAACAAAAAATGGATAATAAAGGAATTCTGTTCGCCTGCCTCCTTCATTCGTGTTCTGTAGGTAATTGGGGTCAACGTACCCGATATTGAAGTGATCGTTCATTGAGGGCTTCCAAAAGTGTACTTTCGTACTGGCAAGAAGTTAGGCGTAGTGGACGTGTAGGACAGAATTCTGTTTCCATATGGAAGATCCCTTATGAAATCAATCACAGACGACTATATGAGAGATCTTGTGGAGAGAAAGATTTAAGTCAATTGCTAACGCATCGAATGGACAAGTGTGAAATACAGAGTTCAAATTATTGTTTTGCAAAGGAGTGTCCCGTTTGTGAATGCACTGCGTGTACTCGTTGTAGTATTTGTAGGAAGTTATGTGAATTCACAGGGAAACGGTCTGTAAAGGAGCAGTTTTTCCAAAAGAATACCTCCATTGAACACCTGTTAGAAGTCCAAATTTCAGCGATCAACAGGCGGAACAAATTGTTGTAACAACAGATTAAAGTTCTTAATTAAAAAGGAGTTGAAATAAATGTAACTAATTGAAAATTCGCTTCTTATGAGCAACATTTCATTTCGGTACAGAAGCCTGATTCAAGTACATGTATAAAGGTCCTACATTTGGTAAATAGGTTGACATTATAGGTTCGTAATTTGAATGAATTGTAGTATTGATATCATTTGAAACACAGCGCACCACTTGCTCCTAATATACCAATATTGCATGCGTATAACGTCGTCTGCAAAAAAAAACCAGATCCTCCTTGTTCATGGTGTCTGATGAGGAATTGATGATAATGGATAGGCTTGAACAGAGTTAATCGTTTTGACTTTGTGAATTTATCCTTTATAATTTGATTGAACTTTATTGAACACTTTATGTCCGAACTTGAAACATTGTGAGAAAAGCACTTTGTTTCATTTTGGTTTAATAACTTGACTTTGTAACTTTAAGGGATTAAAATCTTTATTATTTCCTTTTAAGATTTTGCTATTTTTCTTGTTAGGCTCTAGCTACCTTAATTGTCATTTAATTTAAAAGCTAGTGGTGTGATCCTGACTAACTAATTGTTTAACCCGAGTTGGACAATTTTTATCCAGAGCCCGAACCCGATAAAACTCGTTACCCGAGGCGAGGTTTACGACACATGTATATAACGTCGTCTGCAAAACAAACCCACAGATTCCTCTTGTTGTCTGGTAAAGGATTGATGATAATAAGCTTGAACTATTTATCCCCACCCCTTCTTCAAGCACTATAAACACTGTGCAACGACATATTGTTATGAAGGTGTTAAGTAAAATATTCATTATGTCAAAATGTGTTGTTTTATTCCTTTGACATTAAATCTACTGTGTAAATACGTGATAGATAGGCTCTGGTTACGCGGTTTTCACATGCAGGTCGCTGATAGCATGTACCCGATGAACACCCAACGTAATACTTCATGAGTAACTTTTTAAACACTAGTTGCAGTAAGTATATATGTTTGGTGTTCATAGGACTGAACATCACCGATCCAACACAGGTGAAGGAAATAGTTTGTTATAGTTTCAAGGAAATCAACTACAAGTTTTATCGGTCCGACGTCAGGCGTTTTACGCTAGCCGTAAATATCGCTCCAATCACAATTTTATAAATCGAACTTTTAACCCTTTCCCAAACAATAACGACATTTGACCAGTTTGTTGCAGATACTGTGCAAAACATTGTGGGAAAGGGAGCAATTGATTGTGACGAGCAGTTTGTCCTTTTCCCACAATGTTTTCTGCCCTATCAGAAGATTATGTTCCAATTTCATCATATTTTGAAAATTAATGTCGTCTGCAAACTCTTTCAATTTGGAACAGTCGAAAATGTGTTGTTTGGGAAAGGGTTAAATGATCCTTATTCCTGTTAGATTCGATTCAAAACAAAACATGAAACGATTTCCGTTCATTTTGAAGAAAAAAAAGTATACATATTTTTTTATTTTTGGTAACACTACAATCACGTAATAGGCCTACTTAAACAAAATAAGCGAATTAATAGATAACAAAAACAAGGATGTTATTTTAGAAGAACCATAACGGACTATGCTTCAAATGCTGGTTTACAAAAGACATCTTATCCAAGCATATCTTCTCCGAATCTGTATGTGAAGAGAGCTCAACTTAGTACAACTCGACTTTAGGGTGAAAGACGCGTACTTCATCCCAAACTGTAAACATAATGCGATGACCTTTGACCCGCAAGATATCCGTGGGAATCTCGCGGCCGGTGGTAAACAACATGGACGGCGATTGTTTATTTTTGAGCATCGTCGATGTTTCTTGATAGATAACTCGCATATAAGAGGTGTCCTGGATACTTGTGTGGGCTGAGACGATTCATAAATGATTTATGTATGTATTTCAAGTTTCCGTTTATTTTTTGGTCCCTTTGAAAACGAAAAATCGCAAGTTAAAAGCACTGAGTCGGTCGTTCGAAATTTTGTAACATAAAAATCACGTTGGACTTGAGACGTAGCGAAGCACGATAAATGTCCAAATGACGAAAAAAGCTTCGTTCACGGATCATTATTGAGACTAGTTAAAAGCCATGCCAAAGACATGTTGTGCGGTTGGTTGTTCAAACCATAGTATGATGAAGAGAAAATTATCCTTTTGTCTCTTATCAAAAGAGTCTGTTAGACGGGAAATGTGGGTAAATGCAGTTAAAAGGATCAACGTTGACGGTTCGAAATGGCGACCTACTAGTTAAAATGCTTTACTGTGCGGTGAACACTTTCTTACAGGTATGCTGGTTGATCTTTTATCGTCAATTATTAAATAAAAAAAAAGTATTCGGAGCATTATGGTAAAATATTAACATAGTGACACTTGATGCGTCCCTCTAAAAAAGACACGTTCGTACATGGTAATTGTATCCGTCGTACTAAAAATAACCGTTGGACCTAATATTCGCTTTTCATATTGGATGTCTTAAAATGATTTGATATTACAGGAAAGAGAGTAAAGAGCAAGTTAATTTTTTTTTTAAAATTTGGGATTATTTATTAAATAGTATTGGCACGACTTGAATTTAAATAAATGACCACCCAGCTATGTTTATTTGGAATTTGAATAAAGGCGAGACTGATTAAAAGGGGTACCTATTACAAGATCTAGATTTGTTTTTGTCCATTTCGAACAATAGTTTAACTTTTCCTTTTCATAACATATAATCTTAATGAGCAATTTCTCCTTTTCTCACAATGATTTCTGCCCTATCAATAGATTTTTTTTTTTAATTTCATCACATTTTAAAATGATGTCTGCAAGTATACTCTTATTTAAGTTTACTCTTTTTTTTCTTGCTTAATTCCTAATCCAGTGAGTACTGCTTTTTTGCACTTAGAAAGAAACTGCAGAAAGTGGAATGCAGAAAGTCATTGGACTCCTTGTTCAATCTCATTGAACAAAATAGTCTTAAATGTCTGGAATGTTTTGAATTTGAATAAGTAACTGTTCACAAGGTATTTTGTAACCATAATGCGACTTAATTAAAGATGACATATAGAAAATATGAACAAAGCAAGGGTTATTGGATATTAATAAATGATATTTAATATTTTTCACACCAGTACAGCTTGCAATGCTTATGCAAATTCTCCATTTTCAATTATATTTTAATGCAAATTATCATGCAATTAGTCTCAGAGAATTTGACTATTCAGATTAGATCCAATTTACAATAATTTGATTAAATTGCATTTTTCATATTGTGTTCATTATGTTGTTAGGAGGCTATGTGTTCACAAGTTCAAAGAGTCATCTTCACACATTTCTTGAACAATTGCTAATTGTCATTTAATCCTCTTGCTGACAACCCACATGTGAAGTTGTTACACTTAGAGGATAAGGGGGCCATAAAATACAATTAAGCACAAAGAATACAGTCCAAGTGTGAAGTTGTTATAATTAGGGGATTAAGGGGACCTTAAAAACCAATTAAGAACAAAGTGTCACACAGCTGGACATTACAGGAAAGGATATCATAATACACATAACTTACCCTGCCATACAATTACAGTGTTCTAAAGACACAACACCCTCGGATGTCAGGGCCACCCATGGCCTGTGTGGATCATCATTCACCCTTTGTGATGGTTTCACATTCACAGTCAGAACACTGTACCCACTGATTGGCACTTCAAAGATGAAAACAGTTTCTACCAATCCTGATGTAAAGTAGATATGGGCTTCTAGGCTTTTCTTGTTTTTCGTGCTCTCTCTGGTGTAAACCCCTAAATAAGAATGATTAAATGTCATATTTTTGGTGCGAAAATATCATTAGGCAAGCTATTGCAAATGTCTTTAATTGAGACATTTAATTTATGGAACTAACAGGACTTTTCTACCTATATTTGAAAATAACATATGCAGAAGACATTAAGGGTTAAGGAATCATTAAATTAACTAGACAAAGCACCCTCATATGTGCGAAAGAAGGGTAGAACACACACAAAAAAATATTTAAAAAAACTATTTTATTTATGATAAAGTTCCCTTAATGGCATGGTTTTAATCGTAAAATGGTAAATAAAATTCAATGAAATGTTTAATATTATTTCAAAAGTACACTTAAGTTAAAGTTTGAATTTATTTTGGTTTTTTCCAGATCTTTGTTGTTACGTTTTTAAATCGCACATGTAGGCGTTTCATAATTAAACCAGGTTGATCGATAAGGCGAAAATGGATAAATTTTATCTTAAAAATCATATTCAAAACATCAACTTTTTAAGATTATGAATTTAAACAATTTCCATATTTTCTCCAGTAAAATTAGAAGTTTCAACGAAAAAACAACACATGTTAGGTCGCTCCGAAATCATAGACAAAGAAGCACTGCCACTTGCACTGCGAACCGAATGTCGCATCTTTTTGGGGTTAAAACACTATTATATATGCGAAAATGACAATTCAAAGAGTGGAATGCGTATTATAATGATTATAGTTCAAACCTGGAGTGTCAATCAAATAGGAATACATGTCTCCGTACTCCATTTCTGGCCAAATTGTAGGATCGTCTTTCCAGCTTCCTTGTGGCAGTCTATAAGGGCACTCTTTTAAAGGTCATATTTCTCGATAAACAAAATTTTCTTTAATTATGGTTTTTGAATAAGGTTATGGTTTCGTTATGACGGAGGTAATGATTTTTTTCTCATACAGAAGCGAAAAATGTTGTTTTTGACTACTTTTATTCACCTTTATCGATTTTTGTGAATGACTTATCTCCCTTGTTGTGACGTCATTTGTGCTTCAAAGTCATATGAACTATCAGTAAGAAGAATCTAGTTCTCAGTAACGACGGTGTTTTTGCACAAATTTCGGACATTTTAAGCGTTGAATTGTGTTTTGGGAAACGTAAATTGGATATTGAATATGGTATTTTGACAGGTCTTCTGGTGTTATTCTGCTTTTGGTAGCAGGGATGCGAGTTTCTCCCGTTTTCCGACGAACATAAAAGCTGCAAAAAGTTTCGATAAGTAAACTGGACCGTGTTTACTTTACAAATAAGCAAAAGATATATTCCCCAAACAAGAACAGTAGGCTGTGTTACTTTCACTTCGAAGACGGCAAGTTTACGCATTGTTAGGCGTTTTCAGAGAATTGATTTTATTGATCTTAAAATGATCGGACTCAATTCAAAGTAATTTATACAGGTGAAGACGCTTCAAATTCATTCTACTTATTGAGTAACCGTTATATTTCCCTGAATTGATGATCGTGATTAAAACAATTCCTGACTGTTGGTTTGGGGTGTTAGAGCCTCGTGTAGTCTTGCTAGATCTTTATATAGAATTTGCACTGTGTAAATGTAGATAAATTCAAGAAAATGATAAATCACGTTGATTACACCTTTTTTGAAAGTTAATTTCCTTGAATGACTCTCTTACTCGCCAAGCTAGTTTTGTTTGGAACAGTTTAACTATGCTACGTACTTAGTCAGGAATACTTAATTAGGCTGCTTTACGATTATATTACGTAAGAATTCAAAGGGTTGCAAGAATATGTTAATTTCATCCAACATCATAAGTTATTGTATTGTCATGTCTTTTGGTTTTAAACGCTTAAATGCATCTTGTTCTTATTTGCAAAACTTGTTTTATGTTTTAACATAATCGTAGAAACGTTGCCATTGTACATAAATGAGACAAAATAAAAAATGTACGTTGATTGCTATGATAACAAACCGATTAAAACAAGCAAGTTTCTTTTATCTGCCGATGTCTTTGAATGAAAATTCAAAATAATGAATATTTGATATCCGCAAACTGTCTCTGGACTCATCAACGCAAATGATAATGGGTTCGATCTTAACTTAAGCGTCTGCTTTTCGGAATTATTTAAATCACACACCTCATTTTTTTGCCATTGGTGATATTGGTTTAAATGACGTATGTCACACTAAAATTCAGGTGTTCAAACATGATTATTACAAATTTATATTGATAATTTAGTAATAAGATCACTAAATATATAATTTACACATTTTAACATAATCTCTTTGTTTACAATTTAATTGATTATTGTCAGTTTACCTCACATACAAAGGGTCAATCAACAAACATATTAATCATATTCAATAAAGACAATGCGCTGTCAATCCAAACAATGACTTTAGGGTCGTTTATTTGAAGAAAAACACCAATTCTAACCAGCGATCGCTCTTCACGCCCTTTACATGGCGCATTCAGTGGATCACGAGTGACGTCACAGCAAAGGGAAGTAAGTCATACGAACTTTTATTAATCGGTGCGCTATGACGGTGATTTATGACGTAATGCGTTATGCTAAAATGTTGCAAATAATTTCAATGTGATTCTTCTACTTCATATTTTAATTTTATGAAATAAACCCAACCTGTACATATGACCTTTAATCCGATTAAAGACAATTTCCTTTCATTACGAGTCTTGGCAACACCCAGTAGTAAATCAAAATATTGAAAAGACATTATCAAAACACAGAAAAAACCCGGACATTTGCCCCCCGGACATTTGCCACCCCGGACATTTGCCCCCTTTTTGGTATAGGGCGGACATTTGCCCCCTCGCCGTAATGTAGAAGGCGGACATTTTACGTTATATTTAAATAGAAATTAAAATGAAAATAATATTTTCATCAATTTTACTCTATTAGCTCTTCCCTCCTAATCCCCTATAGGTGTTAAAATCGAGACGACGAACCAAGAACACACCGATGGCACTTGGCCAATCATGCTCATCCAACCATGAAACTTAATTAATTGATTTATTTTTTAATTTACATATTGATCACATCTTTAATCTTATTACCGATTTGTCACTCAAGGCTAACAATAAAAAACAAAGAAGACAAAAGGTATTCCAATTTGTGTCGGTATGACAATCACCATCACATTTGATTATAAGACAAATAATTAAACCGAAAATGATAAAATAAGATCAAATCAATTTATGCACGTATACCGCCGTTTCACGGTTGGATGAGCATAATTGACCAAGCGCCATCGGCGTAATAGAGCAAAATTGACATGTTAGTCTGATCCAATTATTATTTCCATTTAAATTCCTGTTTAATCATAACGGAATACGATCAGGTCAAGCAAGTTGAAAAAATAATATGAGGGGGCAAATGTCCGCCTTCTACATTGCGGCGAGGGGGCAAATGTCCGCCCTATACCAAATAGGGGGCAAATGTCCGGGGGGCAAATGTCCGGGGGGGGGGCAAATGTCCGTATACCGTCTCGAATCTTATAGGTGTTAAAATCGAGACGACGGACCAAGAACACACCGATGGCACTTGGCCAATCATGCTCATCCAACCATGAAACTTAATTAATTGATTTATTTTTTAATTTACATATTGATCACATCTTTAATCTTATTACCGATTTGTCACTCAAGGCTAACAATAAAAAACAAAGAAGACAAAAGGTTTTCCAATTTGTGTCGGTATGACAATCACCATCACATTTGATTATAAGACAAATAATTAAACCGAAAATGATAAAATAAGATCAAATCAATTTATGCACGTATACCGCCGTTTCACGGTTGGATGAGCATAATTGACCAAGCGCCATCGGCGTAATAGAGCAAAATTGACACGTTAGTCTAATCCAATTATTATTTCCATTTAAATTCCTGTTTAATCATAACGGAATACGATCAGGTCAAGCAAGTTGAAAAAATAATATGAGGGGGCAAATGTCCGCCTTCTACATTGCGGCGAGGGGGCAAATGTCCGCCCTATACCAAATAGGGGGCAAATGTCCGGGGGGGGCAAATGTCCGTATATCGTCTCCTTTGATTGATTTTTGCGAAATGAAAAGGGGACCCGCTTTGGCGATATAGCGTTGCTATGCAATAGCATCCCCCGGGTCATCCACTTCCGGTTAATGATGACGTCATGTCGAAAGCGAGAATAACGGTAGGCCTATTGCAGAGAAGTGCTTCAATTCTTATGCTTTAGTTCAGACAGATTGTCGTAAAACATTTTTCTTTTGTTGAGCCTTATCATTTTAGGCTGTAAAGTACATCTAGGCTTTTTTATGCACCAACTTTTTGCATATAGATGTCAAATTATGATGGTGGCTGGGTTGAGATGCTGTTTTTCTATTCCAAGCATTAATTTATGATGACAATGAAAGTCATCCAATTTACTATGCACCTCAACCTAGCTCTAATTATTGCAACAGTATTATTTTTTGAAAATGAATTGCTTTACTGTCATTTATTTTGAATAATAAATGGCCAGACTTCAATCAACTTTATAGTTTATGTTATTAATTTTATCCATTATGCAAAAACGAGCTACGTCAAGACAGTCCTCATAATTTGGATACAGATTTGGATACAGATTAGATTTAAGGTTGTTTTGGGGATAAAGACCTTTTTTTATTTAGGTCGGTTGCTGTGTTATTATAATTGTTGTAGATGCGTTAGAAATAGCGAATTGAGAATAATAAAAAGGTAACCTAGTTTCTGTTTAAAAAAGACTACGCAGTGTTTTGGGCACTTACAGATAGGCTTGTATGATCTAATGTGCATCAGTTTTGTTCAATTAAAGGTGCAAAACGTAGAAGAGATATTTTTCAAAACAACACATTCGTTAACAATAGAAGAGATAAGAAATGGCGTCGGTATGAATCCAAGGCAATAATAGTTAGCAAAGGGGTGTATAAACGGAAAATCATGCAAAACAATAAGTATCCATCGTAAGTCCGGCCTCTCTGTTAATGTATATTTTCGTCTTGTTTTCGTACGTATTATTGACCACTTGATTCACGGAAATCGACAAGTCGTATCGACAATAAATGGAATCTTTGCTTTTCCTAAATGACTTGGGCAGTCTTTTAAGAAAAACAATGGAATGTTACTTTTTCGAACTCGTGACAGGTAGAGATTGGGATTATGAGTCATTAGACATCATTTACCAAAAACATTCAGACCAATATTTCATTTCATGCATGATTTGGACAAAATGGGCATAACACCACTTATAGTTAGATGTGAGTCCAATTATCAAATACTATGAACATAAGTACCACACATACATATACCGTTAGTGTTTTTTATGAGCGGAATAGTACTTTTTCTGTTTTAAGTAAAGTGTTGTTTATGTCTAATCAAGCGCTTTGTGAGTATTCCTTCGTTTGCACACGTTTAAGGTTACAGGTGTTTTAATCTATATTATTTTTGTTCAGGTAGATAATTTTTTAATTACAGATTTGGTGACTCTAGTTGATAAAAAAGTTATGGTGAAACGCCATAGAAAGTTCACCAGATGCAACAAATTGACATCTAATTTTCAAAAATCTCCCTTGGGGAGGCCCCCACATCCCAACCAGCGTGAGGGGGATACCCCCTCCCACACCCTCCCCATCCCAGCGCTACACGCCTCGGGTCATGCCTTTCAGCATGACTTGGCGTATGATCCATTTTGCTCTAGCTACGCGCCTGTACGCTAATAATCACTTATAAAATGAAACTCAAGATTTGCTTTGTTTTTATGAATTGCAACTACAATCAGATTTACATTAACCTTTGTTAAGCCCCACTTCAGCTTTTCATTATAACGTCTTTCTTTTGTTCTTCAACTTTCATTTCACAATTGTGGGAAGAGTGCCATTTAAAAAATAACATACAAATCACAGTGAAGCAAAAGAAAAATGATATAAAAAATCGATGACTTTGATCTCTTTAAATTTATTTATACAAATGCCGAAGTCTAATTGTCTTTAATATCTAGAACCATCACAATCAAATTATTGTTTAGTATTTGATTTTTATTGGCGTTTTCTCTGTGTTATATGCATTTTTGGCTTATACAAGAATTGCATTCATTGTTGAATTACGCTCTAACTTTTTGCATTCATAACAATGTGACGATGTTACATGTATTTTGGTAGTTGCAATGTGGAAAGGTAAATTCTCTCTTAACAGCAATGTCTTTAATGAAACTGTATGGATCGTGACATGTTAAGCAGATATCCCGAGTACAGAACATCAACTTCTTATGGGACTTGGTTTTCATAAGAAAAATGGTGAATATATTGAAAGAGCTAAATATCAAAGCACACGTCTTTATACACTAACTTGTTAAACTGTTGAAATACCAAAACATAACATTCGTACAGGGGGCAATTTTTTTGCAACAAGTTCTGTGACAAAACGTCAAGAATATTTAGTTTGGAATACTGCTGTCATGGTTATATTTCTTGTGGATAAGGAGTGCTTTCAGTTGAGTGTCCAATAAATGAATGCTTAATCGGAAGTGGATATCGTAAGATATAATAAGCAATGTATAGTCAAGCTTGATGACGCTTCTTCCAAGTTTGTCAATATTCAACCAACGGATAACTTATTATGATTGCTGAAATTTAGCAAGATCTGAACACCTTTACGTTCATAAATTTACGCTAAAATTCACTTAGAATAGAGACTAGAGCTTTGCTTTGTCTTATGAATAGTAACTTTGGTCAGATTTATATTAATTTTTGTGTAGTCCCATTTCTGCTTTTCATTACAAAGTATTTTTTCTTTCTTTTCCAGTTTTCAAAGCGCAGTTGAATAAAAAGAATTCTACTTTTAAAATAACAAACAAATCTTAGTGAAGCATGAGATAATCGATTAGGATATCCAATCATAAAAGTTTCCCGTAGATCAATACCGAATGTTAATTGAATATTGACACACTTGAAAATGCTGATTGTAATATTCTTATAGTTATCAAAACTGTGTTCCTCTGAGTTAGTTCGTTTAAACGAACCACTGACTAACGATACTTTTCACCTTTTTTATGAACCATGCTTTCTGTCAAATGAGAAAACCTATGTTAGAGTTATTTCTGCTAATTCTATAAATTTATGCAAATAATTTACATACTAGATGTCACATAGCGAACATATTAGAACGATGGGTTGAAATAGTAACTGTAAGCTGAATACAAGGTCTAATAAGGATTTAAAATCAACGAGATGGTATCAACGAAAGTAATTTAGGAATCAGTAAAATTATGACAGATATGGCCTTCCGTAATTTCATGAAATTGGGTGATACATGCATTATTTGCATTATTTCATTAAAACATTGATTGTTTCACCTATTTCCTTATATGTTTTGTTACAATGTTCATTTGTTTGCACTTTTTGCATCATAAGCATCTATTCAATAAAAGACGAACGAAAACCTGCAATACTTGATCGTGTAAGGTACCACGTGGTTACCATTATGTTAGCCAAAATGACGTCACAGTGATGACGTTTCTCGATTTTACGTCATAAAGTACTACTATGGTATACCATACTGGCCATTTGATTTTGCCCAAAGAAGGACAGGTTTAAATCGCTTTTGTATAACTTTCCCCACCTACTACAACATGCAACTTTTTGCAATGAGCTATTATCTATGTCTAGTTTCGCACATAACATTCAGAAATTCTTTTGCAATTTTGTCTAGGTCGGGCCCTTTTTTTCGGCTAGATTGAATGGCCTATCAGTCGCCATCACCTTGGAAAGATATGTAACATATATATTATATAAAGGAATCACTGGACGACTTCCCATTCAGGTGCATAGCTGCCTATTTGCGAGTAGGCGGCTAAATCCTCATGATTTTGACCAAATAATACTAAAAAAAATCAATGTTTTAAAGTCACACAAATCTACTTCATTATTTTATAATCCCGTGACGCCGTTATGTCATTATTCACCCTACAATCGAATAGAATGCATCAGATTGCACCATTATTTTCAAAGGATTACGGATGAGCAAACCCCGGACCCCCTTGCTTAGTCCTGATTCCATATCCATGGAGGGCTAGAGCTATGTGCCTGTCATTCCCTATATAGGCAGTGCATGCCTAGGAATTCATGTTGGAGTTTTGTTGATCAATGATTTAGACTAGTTTAGTGTTTAACCCATTGCTCCCTAAATATTCATTTTTTCGCATAGGAGACTTAAAGAACCTTTGTGACAAAAGATGTAATTGCTCGTTACGAGTAATTTCTCCATTTGTCACACTATTTTCCTCTCGATTTCAAAGAGAAACTGTTATTTTTCATAATTCATATGTGTTGTCTGCTGATGCTTTCAATTTGGACCGGTCCCAAAATTCTGTGTAGGGTAATGGGTTACAATAGTTTAGTTTCTTTATTTAACAACGTTGTAAGGATAAAGGATTAAACCCTTTAAACCAGATATCGGTAATTCTTTTTTTTTTTTTAATTTCTGTTTCATACATTTTGAGAACATTGTGATCAAAGGGATATTGCTCGCAACAAGCTAATTCTCGTTTTACAAATTGTTTTAACATTCTGTCATAAAGAGCTCAAATGGCCCTAAATCCTCAGCTTGAAGTCACAGCGATCTTTCCATCGCTTTGTGTACAGTACATGTGACTATTAATTTGCAGGTGGAGCCTAAAACTACGTATTTATGCCCATGCGTAAATCCAGTGTAAGAGTCTTATAGAGCCCAAATAGACCACTCGGAAAGGAAATTTATGAAAAAGAAGAAAGAGTCGTCTGGTGCAATGAACCAACATAAATCGCGTGCAGATATGTAAACGTTGCGATAGGACGGTAGCAGGAAGTGTTAACGCCCACCTGCTATGTATATTGTGCGAAATTCAATATCTTCAAAAAAGCGAGGTACTTGTTTATCTTTAGCAATCCTTTGTAACGTGTATCGGGTCCCTCTCGGAGTAAAGCCATGGAGTAAAGCCATCGTGGGTCACCCATCCAGGTACTAACCACTTAGTACGTTGCTTAACTTCGAGAGAAAGCCAACCACTCTACCGAATCACCCATAAAAGCCGGCTTCCACAGCGAGAATGTAGAAGTAGTACTTATACAAAAACCCTATTACCGTAACATTTCTCCCACCTTTCTCTTGACTTCGTCCCGAAATCACTAAAGTCACGAAGACATACATGGGCAGATACCGTCTTTTTACAATTCAAGAAGGTACTACTGCCACTATAAACACTGCTACATAGCAGAAACAAGGATCGAGAACATGTGACGAACAATATTTAGGGTACGGGAATGATCGTGATATCATACCAAATCCCACCGCTGCCACCAGTTTTGTAACGTGTGTCGGGTCCCTCTCGGAGTAAAGCCTTCGTGGGTCACCCATCCAGGTACTAGCCGTGATGTACGTTGCTTAACTACGAGAGAAAGCCAACCACTCTATACATAAACCCTATTACCGTCATACCTTTATAGAACAAACCTGATAAAGTGTTTTAAACAGACTATCTCACAGATTAGAGTTTTAAATTTTAAAAATGAATTATCTTCTACCGATTAAATGTTAACTAGGATTTCTAAATTGTCTTTTTTGGCAGTTTAACACACACGTTTATAACCGTATAGAAAAGATATAGATCATTTGTAATGCAGAAATTATAAATCGTTATAAACGGGTTTATTTTGCAAGTAACAAACTTAACTTAAAATAAGAGGTGCTATTTCAGATACCATCGTTACGTAGGCTTTCGGAAACGTTAAGCTCTTGTTATATAACGTTAGGACGGTACGCGAGAGAAGTCCCTGCGTTTACTTATAAACAGGCTTTTCCAATGAAGCCCTGACAGGCGAAGATGTTCGCAGCACACTTTTTAACGAATCTCTCAGCAACTTAGAAGAAAAGAAATTGAAATCCGTCTTTGGTTTAGTGACAATGATAAGGATTTTGCTCCCAGACCACAGATTTCTGAGTTAGTCCCATAAATCGTTATACCAAAGAGCGTAATTCTAGAACAAAAACAATGACACATGTCTCTTATTGACAGTTAAAAAAGTTGTTAAATAAAACGTTTCCTTACAAAAAAAAACAGAAAAGTGCAAATAGAATAAATGAATTGACAAACCAAAACATGATTGGTTTCTTCGAGAATTTGGAGGAAATAATTATAACTTTCTCTTATTCTTTTTATTCTTTTATTGTCTTTAACAAAGATGTGTATGGTGTGTATATGCATGCATGTGCGTCAGCACGCCGATTTCCAGACCCACACACGTGTAGTTGGGGTTGCGCGTACAAATTGTTGTAGCATGAGAATAGGTTCATGCTAGTGTGTACGCATGTATTTTGGTACCCATTGAATATGTGTCAGATAATAGTAGGGCAATAAGCCTACCAGACATGGTGTTAACCCATGGTGTGTGATATCTATGCACTCTCGCATTACTATAGTTTGAACTTCGAGTGTTATCAATTGATTTCGAATCAATAGGGTTATCTAAATAGGTCAGTAGGTAGCAGTGTGTCAAATATTTGATGAAATCAATGTCATACGACCTCGCCGCCTAAACAAAAGGCTTGTGTAAGAGAACAACCTGCCTTCCTTTATCTTTTAATTTAAACATATATTTTCGAATAGCATAAACATTTAAATCCAATTATCAAACGGTAACATTATAGTTTCCCTCTCTCTCTCTGGCAAATCTGGAGTAGTTGTGCTGTGCCATCGTCTAGAGTAGAAAGTTTTGGGGATCCCCCTGAGCTAGGTGAGCTGCTGTTAAAATCACCAACAACAGGAACATTTACTCCTTTTTTACTTAACTTGTCTAGGAACAGCTTTTTCCGGGGTCCTTTGCTTCATCATATCCTGTCACTTCGGAAGAACTGATTTTCTCTGACTTTGAAGAATGTCTCTGATTGCATGAAAGTTACTTGCAACATACATTGACATTCTCCTCATGAAAGAGATTTTCCATTTCTGTTTCCTTAATGAAAACGCCCTCTGCAGGAATGCATTACCTTAAAAGGTTGATTGGTTCTCCTCCTATGCTTCTCCTAGATTGGCCCCCTCTTCTTCTTGCTTATTTTGGAAGGACAGGGGACCTCCAGTAGCTGTGTGGGCTCTGTTAAGAGCCCTAGACCGTGTCTACCTGAAGGGTCTTCAACCATCCAGAGCGAATCTAAGGAATCTTTCTGATTGTGTAGTCTTAGCAAGAAATGCATCATGCTGTGGTCTTTTAGTGGGTGCCTTTCGGCCCGGCTTCTCTAAGTTCAAATTACTTGGTGTTCTGTCGGGGCTACCCTTCATAAGCTACTGACCAAAAGATCTACCATGGGAACAAAGGGGCTGTTTGCCCATAACCGGGGGTCTCTTCATGGTAGTCGGGTTTTGGGCCTGACATATCACATGTCTAGGGGTAGACCTCCACCGAGTCCCATCAGTTCTTCCTGAGGCCTCACAGCCCCAATTTCCGTGCGCAACCACTCGATTTGGCTTGACTGTGAGAGACTATGTACTGACAGAGAAGTCTTATGAGCAAAGTCTGCTCTCCCTTTCACCTAATGCAAGGCTAGCCAGCGGTGGAGGCTGAAAGCGGAAGGTGAAAAGTACACGACACACAACACCACACTTCGCATCGCAGTCCTTTGACGCACAAATGGTGAGTCAAAATACTTTAGTGTATTGAAGTGAGTTGGAGCTTGTTGAAACTTGTTTAAGGCTAGACATTATCTAAAACATATACCCTTGGCCAATATGCAGAAACCCTCGCTGGTAATGAAATGATCGAACACATTTTCACAATGTTTACAATAAGTGTGCGGTAAGAATTGTATTATACTATATCAAAATAATTCTTTGTGTGAATCCTAAATGAATTATCATTTATCCTAAATAAATTATCATTTAAGACCGATAGTTTTGAAATATGAAACCTGCTGCCCCTGCCCCTCCAAAAAAAAAGGTTGGTCGAACTTTGGAGGTAATAGCAGACAGGTGAAAGTTATAACGTTTAACATGTTTGGGCCTCTGTGGCCTTTAAACCATATGGACAAAATTTCGAAGCTGGTTATAGTTAATTTCTTCTTTTATTCAATTCTTTTCATAAATTGGCTGGTTTGATTAAAAGCGTATGATTGAGTTAATATGAAGAAAGGGGTAACACCCAGCTAGATAAAGCAAACAGGAAGTTTTGGACGGTTTAGCGTTTGGAAGAATTATGAGTATACTATTTGACTACAGTTTAAGCCTGTATTGCATACACATTAAAACGATCTATTGTGTGTCTGCGTTTAACCGATGTATTTACAATTGACTCGACGATCTAGACCAGTATACCCGATAAAAGTCGGATTGACGCGGTCTGCACGGTACGTTATGTTCTTTGTTTGATATATTAAAAAAAGAACTCACAGTTTTTAAAATAGTTTCATCCGACTGTCTGCAGTGCTTTAAGATGACCGAGCGGATCATTACAGTCTATGATTAACCCGCGTGGATGTGATTTATGATAATCGGTCTAATTTGAAAAGAAGAGGAGGCGATTACTTAAGCAAATGGAATCGCTCTGTTGGATGGGGTTAAAACTGTTGTGGGAAAATGTGCGACTAGTTACTATTGAGGGCTTAACACGGTTTTACAACAAGGTTTGGACAAGACAAAATGGGAGAAATGTAACTAGCTGGGCACAATATATTCTTTTATCAGTACTATAAGGTAAACTTATCTATCATCGGACTATACGTCATCGAATCTTTGAAAGGAGCTAATTTGGTTCGATATTGTGGTATAATCCTATGGGTATTATTATATCATCGTGCCTTAGACGATATGATGGCACAAGGTGTTGAAAACACGTGAAACTGTGATTTAATGGTGTTTGTTAATAGAACAGAACATTTGAAAATTAAAATAAAATGTGGAAACAATGCAGTTTTTGTATTGTTGTTTGATATACAATTAAAGGTGAATATCGAAAGCATCATTAATTCAGGAAGCGTCGATCTATCTAAGTATACACATTATAAAACGAGCACGAGACGTTCTTAAGTACTCGCTCTTATTTGAAAAGGCTTTCCATTGACATAATCGAGGTTGAATGCAAACTATTAACGAATTAGTTCATTTCTAGTAACTCTTCTGTACGACTTGCGATGACAAATGTCTATTAAACATCTACTCTAACTGCCACTGATAAAATATAACTTGTCTTTAAAGTGTTCTTGATTTTCTCAGGTTCTGTTTCAAGATGTTCTTCTTGATATCGATACTGGTCGTTATTTTGTCTTGTGGGCAAACATCTGCAGTCGTTGATAAGCGATTCCCAACCAGCAGAAATGGAGACAAGATGACCAATGTGGTGGAGAAAGATGGCTTCCTTTTTGTTACTGAAAATGGAATCTTGCATCAATTGGATTTAGGGTTATCATCTATCAAGAGTTTCAAAACGTGTGCCAGTGATAACTGTAACAACATAAACAAAGTCCTAGCCGTGTCTGGGGGTTTGCTTGTACTATGTGGTACCGGAAACAATGGTGTGTGCCAAGCATTCGAAGACGACGAAGTGAAATATAGCAGTTCTAGTGACAGTTCTGATTCGAATTACCTGACCGTCTCTACAAATATCAACACACCAGCAGTTGGCATTGCATTTGAAGGCCAATTTTATTTTGGTCTAGGTATGAAGAATGAAGATGGTAGAACTTATGGAAATTATATTACCAGAACTCACATAGCTGACAACTTTGAAATTACAGGATCGGCTTACGTATCTGGAGAAGAACATGCTATTTATTTTAGAAATGTTTTCCAACATAACAGATCTATCTTCTTTCTAACAAATCAAAGAAATAACCTGGCACCAAACAAAATGGTTTCGAAATTGATCCGTATGAATGTAGACGAGCCGTATGGTGCCAACAGGAATTTGTCCTACTCTGAAACTGGGTTAATCTGTCAGGCGGGTGGGGATGATTACAGCCTGCTACAAGATGGGGCCTATCTACCGGCTAAAGGTGTTCTTGTGACCGCTTTCTCAAAAGGAGATGATCCAGAAAATCCGCTTCCCAATAGCGCTGTGTGTGTCTACAATATCACGGCGTTGAGTAGTGTAAGTAGACGTACTTTAATTAGCATTATTTTAGGCATCCTTTCTTATGGACCGCCTTCGTTGGATTTTAGAACATGTGATAAAGATGTATTAAACGCTTGCTCATGTGTCCGAAATATTTCTATCCCTTGCGTATCTCATCATACACTGATTAATGAATTGTTTTACTCAGATTGATATGTTTGACATTTAAGTTAGTGTGAATAATATACATTATATTTCTTTACCATCGAGTGATTTTATACAGCTTTAGTTGATCCTATACTCTTCGCTATGTGGCATGATTTTGAATGATATATTGAATTGTTGGTTGTAAAACACTTAACATTAACAATAATGTTGTTCAACTCATCAGCCATACTATCGTTTATGACAAATACAAAGTACAAGACAATTAGGTTGACTGATGTCTAATCTAGGCGACTTCTCTTGCCAAAAAAGTTTGTTCGTGTATTAAACTGACTATACCTGTGTCAGTGTAATAACTTGGTACTTTATGGTAGTCCGTGTCAATAAGTATATATATATATATATATATATATTAGGTTGGTATAGTTTAGGTGCAAAGTAGGTGATTAACTGGCACAATTTATCGAGAAATCGCTTCAAACTGCCTTCAATGCATACCTGAGTGGAATACTTTGCGAAAGCAATGTCATAACAAGATGGATCCCATTTCAAACAGCTCAATCTAATCTTTAATATTTCATTTGATTTTTGCATACCTTTTCCTAAAGTCGCTCTCGTTCGATCCTGTTGTCATATAAGTAACTGTCAAACCACAAGGAAAACAATGAGGAGGGTGTATACATCAATACTATTTCGATTCAGAACGTTTTTTGAAGTATGTCCCATTGAATATTTGGAATAGTTTGCCTTCAGTGGTAACCTTAACTCGTCTTCCCTTTTCGAAATGACAAACCGAGTAATAACCATATATTGAAACGTAAGCTTTCAAGCCATATCCATTAAACGCTTCATGCTTTAGCTCTTATATCTCCATGATCATTTTTCGTCAATTATTGTATAATTGCCAAACGGAATAACAAGTACTTGAAAGAAATGTGTTATGTTCTTTTTTCGCAGCCAATCTCAGTCCTCAAACTAAACAACACCAGAATAACGAAGGTAAAAGGACTAGACCGATACGGCTTGTATCCTGACGTGTTTATTGGAACATATGAAGGTTCTGTCATCAAGGTATAGCACGTGCATGTCTGTTCTGTTCTTTCCCGTTCGATATCAATTGATCGGGTTGTTGTTTCTGACTGTAGTTTGGTAACTTCCTTAACGAAAAAAAAATACAACATGTTTATTTCAATAGTACCGGTCTCAGGCCCATTATACATATACTCATTGTTTGAACAAGAGAGTGACCTGGTAACATAGTTGTTGTCATGTATGGTATCAAATGTGTGTAAGTAAAACATCAAATGTAGTTCACATTAAAAAGGATGCTTCTCGGTGTTGCATTTACTATTTGTTTGATGGTTATACTGTTTTTGAGTCTTTAAGTCAAAGCGAAAGGTACACTGTGGTGAATATATGTATACATCACGTATTTCTATGTGATACGTAACATTAGAAAGAGAAAATATGAATTTTCCGTCGTAAAAAGAGCCTCGTAAACGGGATGAAATGATATAATTTGCGCATGCTTCGGTATGATGTCAATTTATATTAAAGATTTAAGAATTTCGAAAAGGAAACTGCTTTCAAAGACAGACATAACGAAAAGCCACATAAACTAAATAACAGTAAGTCACACTCCTATACATAGTTTCATTTCCCATTTCAGTTGAGTGTGGATAACTCATTGCAAGTACACGTGTATGAGCCCAGACAGACCATAGATAGAGGACATCCAATCACAGATATACACATTGGCGAAGATAAAGGCTATGTTGTAACAAACAGAAAAGTAAAAACTTGTGCTTGTTAATTCTTCCTCAATTCTCGAAATACTTTGAATAAAAGTTCAACAGTTGGACATGTATCGATTTAATTGATATAGTAAACGCGAGAAATAATTCCAGGAAAATAGGAATCGGCTATTTTATTCTTTGATAATATATCTAACTTAAGTATGCCAAAAGTAGCGGTAAGATAAATCAAATTTTGATTAGTTTTTTTAATAAGCGGCCAATTAAAAGAAGCAAAGAAATTCGAATAATCAGCGCGTATTAATAAGAGGATGCTTTCATCCAAAGACCCAATAAGCACGAGTTAATTGGGCTTCATTGCTTCATTGATATAATTGTAAAGCTATTGTTCAATTCCTCTCAATTATATGTAATCGCAACCAATATAATGCATCTATGAGAAGGATGGATACTTCTAAAGTAACTATTACTAATGACAGGCATAATGTAAAAATATGATGGGACACATGAGAGATGCACCGTAGATTTGATATGACACACACAGTCGTCCCACATAATATCCAAAGATTCCAAATGTTTTTCACAAGTATTTTTTTCCAAATTTCGACATCTGAAATTAATTTACTCCGTGAGATTTTTTTCGTTGAACGAGTAAGGTACACAATGAAGAGAGGATCCATTTTGATAAGGTCATAAATTATTTTATTTCAGATATCTTCATTCGGTAACACCGATTGCTCTATCTTTAAAACATGCATGGAAGCAATGTCTGTCAAAAATCCGTCGTGTGGCTGGTGTCTCAGTAAAGACATGTAAGTAAGATGGTATAGCCACATGTTGAGACAACACATGTCCTTCTACATTTAGTGATCAAAACTAGCACTCGGAGGAGCTGTGACAAAGCGGTGGGTCTCTTGAAACACATTATTTAACCGAACTGCACATTTGTAGTCATCAACACTTAAAGGCAAATTCAAAAAGACAAAATGCTTTTGATTAGATTTAAATTGAATGTGGAGAAGAACATTTCGTTAGAAGGAAACAAATTACTGCAACGACTATTAGATTATCTTTGATAGGTAGGACTATTTACGTAGGAAAGGCATACACCATCACAACGCTCTTTGTGGCAAAAACAAAAACAGTCTGAAGCAAAGTGTTCACATACACCCACACAAAGCTGCAATTACGCACGAAAACATTGTAAGTTGTTGTTATTATGCCGCCTCGTTTTGATTTGTTCGGGACGTGTATCCCCTGAAAACTAATATGATTCATTTTCTACTATGTGTACGGTAAAGTTGGTGTTAATTTTGAAATCTTAATCAGAATCATGGAATGCATCTTTCTACCAAGCGTTTTTTGTCAAAAATCAAACAGGGCTATCATGCTGACAGAAAGAGTAAACTTCCCTTAGGCTTCAATGTAAATTATTACATGGATTATCTCCCCTAATTAAGGTTGTAATGAACAAGTTTATCTGTTAAACACTTAGATGTTTGACGATTCAATGTGACATAGTTCCATAAAGTGATTGGGACTTTGTTACATTCTGTGTCAACGCTTTTGATTGTTTTTTTCCCTTGTAGAAGTACAAAGATGTCTGAGTGTCAACAAGGATGGATAAGCTCCCTTTCTGAGTGTGTTAGCATCGATGTCTCTCCAAAGTATATAGCATTGTCAGAGATTTATGTAAGTCTTGCATAATTCATAATGGACGTATGACATTTTGCGAAGATCAATTGATATGAACTCGATCTGCTCGTCCAAACGAACGAACTTGCTTTTTCTTTAAACTTCTGAAATATGCGTACTTCTTCTGCTCCTTAAACTACAGCATATATGCAATGTATATGAATTCAACGTGAATGGAGAAAAGCTACACGTGTTTCATGTTGTGGTTTCATTTCCTTTTTAACTTTCTTATACACTTTTCTTGTAAGTTGTATACATAAGATTGGTAAACGGAATGATGCTTATGGTGAAGAATGCCCCATTCTTCTTTGCCTCAAATAGAAATCCATTATAAACATATACTTACTCAACGTGTCATTGGGAGACTCATTGTGTTAAAGAAAGGTTTGGTAATGGTATGAATAACCTCTTATTTGCATTTATTCTTTTTGAAGTTTTGCACATTTTCAAAAAATTTGCATCAAAATCCATAATCATCAGAGGTATATTGCAGCCAGTTGTGATATTTAATACCAGTTTTGAAGTACTTTCTCTAAATCTGGAATTCGTTTAGTGATTACAATATATGTAACTAGAAGTTTTATGTTTATGAATCGTTTTTGAAGCTATAGCTTCAATTCTGGTATTTTAGATCAAACTGGTTAAAATGTCTTATCAATTTTCAAGCAAACAGTTTTGAAGTAAAATATTTGGAAGATTCCGGTTTGAACAAAATTTGCTTCAAAGGACGCAGATCACTTCTACTCGACATTTTATAAAGAAAAGAGACTGATATATGAGTTTAAGTTACAAACTATCCATTTCTGAAAGCCAACAAGAAAGCTCTTAAAGTTCCCGGACGTCATACGATAGAAATATGTATGTAAAAAGTGGAATTTTCATATGGTATTCAGATATGCTTCAAATAAATAATCATAAACAGAAAGTCAGCGAAATCGCTTTAGAATAGAATATATTGACGGAACGCCCCTGGATGATGCATCCGATATACGTTAATTAGTAATTAGTTACGTCATGTAGGCTGTCACGTAACGGTGTATGCCAATTTTAGAAGATACACAACATGGCGGACCAGAAAAAACATGGGCTTAGTCCACAATCACAGTTATAGTCAAACCAAAAAGAAAAGATACATTCCGGACTTATTCACAGTCTATACATATTGTCAAATTGTCGGAAGGTATTTGGGTGGAATGGAATCGCCAGTAGAGCAGAATGGATGTGTCTACACACGTCGACTTTGCTTAGACTTTTATTTCAACTCTTGAATTGCAAGTTTCACTTTCGATTTGGATAATGTATCCTAATTCTGTAAGAAATTAGACGTTTCTTCTTCTATTTTTGTTAACTATGAACCCCGTATACCCTGCTATTCTTTCTGTGCCAGTTAACAAGTTAACATTTCCAACCGTATGTTAATCTGGCTAATTCGATGTATACACTTCGGTGGAAGAGAGTGTCTGCTTGTTTTCAGGTTGTATTCTGAGTATCACTTGATCCGTTTTTTATAGCTTGACATACATGCGCGCTATATTTAGATTCTGTCGTCTTGCCATCGAATTTGATTTAAGGACGTTCTCGGTGTTTTTTTCTGCGCACCTTATCTGCGCATCAATGGGGATAATAATCTGTTACCGAAGAGGTGATTGCATAGTAGTCAAATAAACTTTTGTATTCGGATGAAATTAACTGTATGCATTGTTTTTTCAAGGAATAATCATATTATCTATAAAATTGTAAAAGGTTATTAACATTATTATATATTTCTCATGCATATTGATCCCCAAGCCTCTATTTTTCAAGTTAAAAGTTATTCAAGTCGTTTTTATAAATGATTTGCAAATAAGATTACCATGGAAACTGTCAGTTTACTGAAGAACTAACCCGTCAATGGAATTGACATTTTGACATTTTTGCCCAAAACGGTTACCATGGAAACTGTCCTTTTGCAAAAAAACTTACTCGTCACCCTGCATTTTTCTTTTCATTTTTGAATTCACAATAAAATATCACAAACCTAGAAAATTATATGAAAGGATTTTTCTTATAAAGCTGTAGAAAATGTCCTAAAATGAAAAAATGCCCAAATTCATCTATCTAATATTGGTTTCTCTGCTGAAAAATTAAATAAATGTGTATTCCCTTTTTTCGTAAATTCCAAAAAAAAGGTCCTATGACGTACGGAAACTTTAAGAATCTTCTGAAATAATTTAGGAATAACAGATGTGGCCTAAATTTGGTTTAAGGAAACGTATACATTAACAAATACTTCAAAGTTACACAAAGTAAAATTTATTGGTAGACTTCTTTTTGAAAGCCATGATAGGGCTTAGCAACATTTCTTATAATCACTCGGTAATTGAATAACGAGCCTTAATGTTTGAACACTTGAAAACATTCTACAAGTCACAATAAATCGCAATATAACAAAATAGTGTAATTAAAAGGAATGACCTTGTTACATATTTTCAAACCACTCATACATGAACTCTTCATCATTTGTAACTGTTTATAATATGAACAAAGGCATTGCCTCTAGACCGCTCTCTCAACTCATTGTTATGGATTTTGCCTGAAACTTGCATACTGAATATGCTTTTCAATCTAAATACAACTTTGTGGAAATAAAAGAATTAGCTTACTAAGGGGAGCAAATACTCATTTTATCACAGAGCTGTCATCTTTGTCACATTTAGATAGGTCTCAGTAAAAGGGCAAGTCTCCTGGTAGACTTTTTTTTGATGGACTACGTTCTATATGGGTATTAGTTAACCCTTTCCCAAACAGTAACGACATTTGACGACTTTGTTGCAGACTACTTTAGAAAACATTGTGGGAAAAGGAGAAATTGTTCGTAACGAGCGAGTCTTCCTTTTCCCACAAGGTTCTCTGCTCTTTCCGAATAATATTGTTCAATTTCATTACATTTTGAAATATCGTCTGCAAACTCTGTCAATTTGTTTTTTTGGAAAGGTTAAAGCTTGCTTGGGCTGTGTATGAGGGCCTTTCATCAATAATGAGTCATTCATCATGTAAGGACAAACTACTCATGCAATGACAGAATCACCAAACTATAATTTTTGAACCACAAGTCTGTTTCTGCTTGAAATCATAGAATTTTCTTCACAAAATCATGTGTTGTAGGTACTGGTTTAAATCATCATGAGAAAAAAACAACATGTCATTTAATGATGAAGAAGGGTCAGTTGGATTAATAGTTTCAGATGATGTTCAACAACATACTCATCTACATGCTTTGGGACTTACCAAATTACATCAAATAGAAAGCCAATCAGGTCTTTGTTTGAATGGTTCTTTATTGTTCAATATAGATAAGAAAATCCCAGAGATTGCTTTGCTGATCTACAAAAGGTCATTCAATAACAACAAAAAGCTTTGTTGTAGCCAAAAGGTATTTCGTTTAACTTTAAGATAAAAAAAAATCCTTAATTTTTCATATTAATATTTCATAAACCTTTGTTAACACACGAAACACTGCTTTTTTATATGTTTTTATCTATTAAAGAACTTAAAAAAAGTTCTGTATGCAATAAATGATTAATGAAATGAAGTTAAAAGACATAAGTGATAATCAGCAGACAGCATTAGTTAATGTATTCTAATTCCTTGCTTTAACAATTTGGTTGAAAAAACAAAGTCACGGCTTAGTTTTGGCACATTAGCTTCATTCTTGACATCAACAGTTCCCTGACCTTCATTGTTTGAATAGAAAAACACTTCTGAGAGTTGGAAAAATATGACAGAAACATTTGTGTTCAACCTCTTCAAATAAAAGAAATAACAAATACTCTATGATATACAAAGTAGCCATTTTCTTTTACAAAATGTTTCAAATTTAAAGCAATAACAGGTATTAATTAGTTTCTTTTTCCAATGAATCAAAGCAATTGTGACAAGGAAAATGTTCTCTCTGAGCCTGTTTCCCCTTGTCATAATAAGTTTCAAAATTTTGTGGTAAATCAAAGGAGAAATAATAATTCAACATTGATGTATGCAAATTAAACTCTCATTTTTTCTCCTTCATACTCATGCAATAATTAGAAAAGAAATTCAAGTAATGACTCAAGTTACTGTCTTCCTCTGGTCTGCTGCAGGCTTACTAAGCAGTTTTAACATAATATGATAATGCTTTTTGTCTCAATAATTTGATTGAGTTGTGTTTTTTTAAGGCTTCTTGAAAGAAAGAAAAGATGAGACATGTGACAGTGTTGTCATTATAGAATATTTCATAGTCCTTCTCAATGTTTCTATATTATTGTCCTTAGATGTCCATAACATATGATATATCATTGTTAATGTTATTTTTTCTTCATGAAATAAGTATTTTGAAAAGAAAACTAAACTTTAAGACTATTCACTGATCAAACATGAAGATTTAAGGTATCTCCTTGTAAATCTTCATCTGTTCTTTTTTTTATTATATCCACATCACTGAATGTTCTGTTGCTGTTACACCTTCATTACTCTGCCAGTTAGTCATCAGATTTGGCTGTTAAAAGAGAAAAATAAAAAATTTAAATCTTTTGGCAATACTGGCCACATTAAACTGACTTATAATTTTTAATTGGTAACAATGGAAATAATTCATTCCTGATGGTAATCAATTGAAGCAGTTTACTGACAGAATAAAAAAAGAGCTGATTGGTGATAAAAAAAAAATCTATAGTCCAACCTGTCTTGACTTATTTTGGTTTCATTCTCATTCTAACCAAGGTTTTTGAAAAAGAAAAGAGAAAGAGTTATTTACAAATTGTGAGCAACACCAAATTCATCAACATTTCTGGATCATACAAAAATGTTCAAATTAAAGAAAAAAACAAACTTCCACATTAAAGAGAATTGCTTCTTTGCTATATTACATTAATAAGTTACCTTCAATCTTTATGACAATTATGTTTGTTTATTCAAAGGGGAGAGAAAGAATATACATGTTTAGACATATACTTACGTGTATTATAAAACAGAATCAATGTTTATGCAGGTCTGCATCTTTTCTTTAGAATTGACATATTTCCAACCATCATACATTCTGTAATATAAAGAAAAAACAACTAAGGGATCTATTACCATAAACCTTTAAGACAAAATTCTCACTTGCAAGAACAATTCAATGTTTTGGAATTATATCATCACTGGACGAAACGAATAAAATAAAATACTGCCATATAAGGTGACATACATAACCAAATACTTAAAACATAGGCGTAGGAGCGTTTTCAATATTGGGGGGGCCAACTTCAGATGAGGGCCCGTCTAAGAATAAATGTTCCTAAACTTTTTCATGGCTATTCATGCATTTACAAATTCAATAACATATAAGAATAACAAGAAAGCGTATTAAAATGTGTATCTTAATTAAAAAAAATTATAATAAAAGGATATGCCAGGTCTCGATCTCACGCGGAAATCAAATGCATTGATCTAAACAAAAGGTGCAGCGGCCAGACTGTCACAGCCACGCATTCAACTCGTTTTAGATTAATTTTCAAGCATTAGGTAACAATTGAAGACAATATTGAGTCTGACCCCTTTAGGTAACAATTGAAGACAATATTGAGTCTGACTCCTTAAAACACGTTTTACACCACTGTTTTCGTCAATCTAGACTTCCCGGGTATTTCAGTGAGCTGAGTTTTCATTGGATAAACCAGATGTATTTAGATTGCCATTTGCAATGATGACATCAACAAGATTTTTGTTATAATGCATAACATTATTGTTAAAGAAAATTGTGGATTACATGTTGTATATAGTGTGCAGGTTAGAATTTCTAGTTTGGTTCTTACCAGTAGTTGTTTTTCATGTGGCGGTTAAGTGTCATCGCTGAAATAACGTTCATCGAGGTGATTACGAGCCGAATAATCGGCTGGTTCTGTTCTCAACGATCGGTTCCGATAAAACCAAATTCGAAAAAAATGTCGCGTGTCGTCGCAGATTTCTCCGAGTTGACTGGACCTATCTTGTTGAGAGTGGTATTGTTGGACGCAGAAATCATTTGACTATGCGGGACATATAGAGAATTGACAGACTAGCGCTCGTATAAAAAATTACGGACTGATAAGCGCGGAACGTCAGAACTGGTTTCTCTTTGAAGTTGTTTCCCTTGTGTATATATAGTGTTAATAAAGGTCTATTATGATTTTTCTCCCTGTGCTTCAGCGAGGCGTGACGAGGGCTCGCCTTCTCGATTTTTCTACGACGAATTTTGGTGAAAATGGTCTATTTAGATATACTGTTTTATAACGAAATGAAAGAGTACAAAAAGTTCTCTTACCTTCTACCGGCGATTCGTTTTCCTTGCAAGGAGTTGAACACTGTGTCCAATTTAAAGTTTGAAGCGGTGGCGCCGATCCTGTTGTTCGTGTTTTGTTTTTCGATAGAATGGTTTATGGTTCATTCATGATTGGCGGAAATAAACTCAATGAGCGGCAATGAATTTATGTAAAACCAGTCCATTCCATAAAGCCGGAAACACCCGAAGCAAACCCGAGTTTTCTCTTTAGAAGGAATGGTTCACTATTGGTAGATATATTGGTAGATAAAGGTATTGCTTGAAAATAAATTTAGATAGAACCAGTCCATTCCGTAAAGCCGGAAACACCCGAAGCAAACCCGAGTTTTCTCCTTTAGGTAAACCGGAAGCCACCTGTTTTTTTGCTAATGGTATAACCGGTGTTGACATAACTTGTTACTCGTACGTATGTTACCGTTATCCGCTCTCCGAGCGCTTCGCGCTCTGAGAGAGCGGTACTAAAATCAAGGCTGGTGCGATGAAGGTCAGGTATAATGTTTTTTTTTCCAGAGTTCTGAAGTAACCATTTCAGTGAAAAATAATCCTATAGATTTAACCACTAATATGAAGTGTGTATACTATGCTGGGGAATACCAAGTTGGCGGCTTTATCTCTGCCACCCGAATCGGAGACAATGTAGTTAATTGCACCTTTAATGGCAGACTAGGTAAGCGATATTTGGGCTATTTTGATAATAAGTGTCATTGCTCTATACGTAACAGGTCCAACTGGCTGAGAAATGGTTGTTTAGCAAATCTCACATGCAAGAAGTTACATGTACCGTGGATCAGTCCTCTTCAATCCTCTTCAGTTGATATGTCTTTTTTTAAGACCAAGACCTATTCGCATTGGATGAACAGATTTAGAATGCGTTTACTAGTTAAACAACTATTCAAATTTACCTCTGGATATCACTTTTTATTCATTTTCATAAATTTTGCATTTTCTCTAAACGAAATAAAAACAAATATGACATGAAACTTGAAATAATCTTCAAAATATGAGGTAAAGTCAACTAAAAAACCTTTCTATTCCACAACGAAAATATTAATTCGGTCTTATCTTCCTATGTCTTAAAGCGACGGAAATACGTATGTTACATAAGCATGTATATAAGGCTTGTTGTCATGATATCACTGCACATGTATTGGTCAAATGTCATCCTCGAGTTCTGATCTGGTCAGTGTACGACTTTGACGTAACTGTAATAGGTATGATCTTTTATGTATGTATACGTGTATCTCCTCTCTCTATACTAGTATTTAAAGTCATACCTTAGCTGTGAAAATGCTTCGCGAACGTTATCAGATATACAATTGAATCTGATTTCGATATATGTTTCCGTTTCATACTGCATTCTCTTTATTGAAAATATAGGATGAAGCGCTCGTCCTTCGGTTGGTTCATATTTCATATCGTTTGACAGACCTTTTTCAGGAATGCATTTCGTGTGATAGTGACAAGAAATTATAACACGTTGGCTTTAAAGTATTGCAGATTCCATTACTTATGTTCAAAGAGGATTTCCTGTTACAAAAAAAGCTTTTATATAATATTTTGCCTGATTTTTCTATTATAGAACATGCTGAACAAACGTTACAACTTGTTGCATTTGATGGTTCTGACATATTCACATATGCAGAAACTACAATCCAGGTTTATGATTGCAGCTTCTATACAACGTATGTAATTCTACTTTGAGACTTTGTCATTTTTAAATTGTACTTGTGACACAATTAATGACAAAAGGAATCTTTGACGTTTATTCTTCATCAGTTCAGTCTCTTTCCACCTATATGAGAATAAAGTGTTAATTGATACGTTCCGTCAATTCTTGTGAATTTAGCATAATGTATTGGGTAGAGAATCTAAATTTTGTCTGGAAATGAGTTCGTAAGCTGGAAATACCTGTAGAATCTATATGTCTTTGTATTGTGAATTACACATTCATGTATGTGACAGCAGAAAATAGGTTTGAGAGAGATCTATCGTAAGGTCATTGTTCATAAGGCAAATGAACACTCCAACAATTTATCGTTATATACGTTTTATTTTCACATATTTCTATTTCTACACTATTCTGAAAGATGATACACTATTATTTACATATGTACTCCTATACTACAAAACACCGCTAGGAAGTTAAATATACATACTGTTTATGTATAGAAGGACGAACTCCCATACCAATTTTTGTATCCAGAATGACATATAATCTTCAAGCTAATCATAAATGTATCGATTTTGGAAAATGACATAATTTCTTAGCAAGATGAACATAGACTGAAAATTAAAGCAAATCTTATTGCAACCCTAAACACTGTATAGAAATTGTAAACTACTAATTATTTTGACTTCAGTCATATAATCTTTAACAATACTACATGTTGATGTGCACTGCATGGAATTGGTTTCCTATCTACAGGTGTGGAAGTTGTTTACCATCTCCAGAAGTTAAGTGTCAATGGTGTGCAACAAGTCTTACCTGTCAGACGTCTTCATCAATCTGTCCAATGCAAGTGGTAACTAAAGTTATAGTTCTACTTTCCTGTATTTATCTCGTGACTCGAAAAGATAACATAACTTCCTTTCAACATTCAAAACCTTTATCTGCTGAAAGAACTAACACATGGTATACTCTCATAAGTATCCACTCTCAAGTGGGTGGGATGCAGTTAAACCGTTCTGCTTATAGTGTAACATCTAAGAAACTACTAAGAGTAGAGCGCTCTAGAAAGATCAGGATCAAGCAGGTTTCAAAAACAAAGTACCTTTCAATCAATGCTTAAATCAAACGTGGATGCACAATACACTATACATTTCCAGATAATTCCAAGATAGTGTTTAAGATCATCATGTAGTTTCTGTGAGCACTTCTAAATATCATGTTTTAGTAACATAATCACTGACAATGATATCTTTTTATGGATGAAAATAAAAACACAAATTTGAGACATTTTCAGCTCTTGTTTAATATGTCAGGCGTGGATCAGTATGTCTTAAGTGTTAGATTTGGTCCACCGTTTTGCACTCATTCGGGCGCAGCCATGACCGACACCAACAGGCATTGGTATTCGAAATCTCAAACAAATTTTATTACCTGTTGGGAAAAGCATTTGCTTTGAAAGAAATGTTATTAGAAAATACAAAAACGAATAGAAAGTACCATAAGCACCACCAGTTTACTTCAAAGCTGTTGAGAAATGCATTAGATATCTATTTAGATTTAGGATGTTCTCGAAGATTTGTCGTGCCTGTTAAGAACTATTGTATCCTTGTAAGGCTTTTTATACAACGGAAGCGTAACAAAAAATAATTATTATTTCAGACGGATAGAGCTGGATGTGCGAGGTTAGAGACTTCAGAAATATATGTACCAAATGGAATTACCGAAGGAATAACCTTAAATGTGACTAATCTGGTATGTCTATTAAAAATAAACACAGAACATTCTATATTCTCAGGGTATCTGTCGCATACAACATATCTGACAAAGAGAATCTTTCACTCGTTCTGCAGTTTGTGAACTTAGTTCAAAATCTTGTGATATCGTAGTTGTTACTTTAACAGTTTACACCGTTTAAAGAGTCTAGAGACCTAATGACTAAAGACAGTTGGTTTGTCCATGGATATACAGCAGCTATATGCTACGGAAATATCCCTTATCTTATACAACCATTTTACTTCCTGTGAAGACGTCAATAAAAAGTATCGTGGAGAACCTCTTACTTCAAGACCGTCGTATTCAGCTTATAATTGTGAAAATCAACACCAGGTCTATTAGAAAGCAAGTCTGATCTTGTAACATTTGTGTTATTTACACTGGTCTCTCATGATGAACGCAAAGAGTACCAGGTATTTCTCCAAAGAGAAGAGAATGTGTTCAATACCGTTTGCAAAGCATCCTAATTTAACTGACTATTTACGACCAATATGTAGTTTTCACAGAAATTGTAGAGGGAATAGGTGTACGCCCGACTACAAGCTTTTATGTAAGACCAATCATCCAACCGAGTTTTTCTTCAATCTCAAAAACCTCAAACATCTGCCTAATTTTGATGAGGAAAGAAAATCAGAGTATCAAACATGTTAGATAACAGGCCAGTCGCCAACTTACTTGGGGGCTGGCCTGGATTTATCCTGTGTGTATAAGCATAAAGTTGGCTCCAGCACTAGGAGAGTTAACGTAGCATAACTTATAACGCTTTTACGGTAAAAGATAATGTTCAAAAGAAATTTTCACAAAAAGAATATGGCCTTGAATCAAAACAAAAGGTCAGACATATCTTAATAAATTTCAACGTACTGTCGTTACTTATCATTTGTATTTTTAACACAAAAGAGTAATGGCATGTGTAAGTAACGCATTTATCAGTGAATATGTGTGATAAAATCACATTAACTTGGACGCAAAAAAATGACCCATTCCATACTAATGATTTAAAAAAAACTGTTTCCATTTCAGGTGACAGCTGTAGCATATGTGTGTTCCATAGAACAGAACGAAACACGTGTCGAGGTGCCAGCAATCATAGATAGAAACATCGTCAAATGTCATTTTAATGTAAGGATTTTAAGTGTTTGATTTTAAATTGAAAAAACTGCCTACCACTTGTCAAACAGTTAGTTGTTAATCTCTTTTCAATTTCATGTTGAACTACAGTCCGGGTGATCACGTGATCAATGTTAACGATATAAAAAGATTTGCAATTAGGGGCGCCCATGAATGAGCAGGTATTTATGTATTTTTCAGCGGATTGCTTTTTTCTTCCACTATTTCATATATGCCATGTTCCGACGATCAATCTTCCACAAACCCCAGTAAATGTTGTTGCCATTTTGGCCGTGCCGTTCGCTCCAAGAGTCTGTGAAGAATTTTGAGTCGAGGGATGCGAATGACTTTAAACATCACCCATCGCCTGCGATTTCTATACCGAGTGTTAGACGTAACGCCGTTATAAACCATGGGTTATCACCACCAGAACCGGAAAGTTGATGTTCGGAACAATGGCGTGTATATAAAAAAAGTTGAAACAAAAGTTATTTGCTGTAAAAAGCAAATATACATGTGGCGTTGCCATCTTGTTCGGACAATTTTCGTAAACATTGGCCTCGTGATCATCTCGCATGTACTTTTGAAGGGTTGCTATCTATCAATAAACACAGTGCATACTTTTGAAAAACACATACTTGTTGTCTTTTTTATTCAGGTTTCATTTGTCGGGGACCATCCAAAGATGCGACTGTCTCTTTCCGTTTATCAAGTGAGAGGACAAACGAAAGTAAAAATCGAAAACACAGTTCAAGGTATTTATTATAATAAATCTATACCCTCCCTATGGGGACAACAAGTGTACTAGACAAACGCTCGTTTGAATTATACAAAATGAATATATAAACAATCAAAGTCATTAAAAAATTTGTTTAAACAATTTCATTCTCTTACGCAGTGACCTCCCTTTTCGTTTTGGTTAGGAGCTTTCTGTTATCACGGACAATTTCCTTCCAGATCTGGAAGGATTATACTTTTTCATTACAAATTTTGAATCGAAATCTGAATGCTAGTACAGCATTTTTTCAATTCTAGAACTTTTACTCTTTTAACCCAATCATTACAAAAAGGTAATGGCAAAATATATTTACATGTAAAAAACTGACAGAAGTTGCTTAAATCGAACTCAAACCACTTCATAACCTTATTTTTTTCTTGATGGTTGGTAACAAGGTCCCGTTACAGCCGGGACAAGATTATTCGATACAATGAAGCAATAAAGTACATAGGGTCATGCTCTCAAAATAACGGACATCAACAGTATATTTTCGTTATGAAAAATATTGTTTTAAGGTGGATTCTTTAATACACATTTTGTAAACAAATTACATGGTCATGACTGACAATACCGACGAAATTATCAAAGTATGGTTGAATTCAATTCATCATTAATTTTCAGAGCATGGCATGTTGAATTCAATCATAAAGAACCCATTTCTTTGGCGTATTCGCTATATTGCATGGGTCTCATGACTGTATCTTCAATTATGTAATTTCTGTAATGGCAGTGGTACTGTACTGTAGTGTAACAAAGGAAGGTATTCATGCGCTGAGTTTAAAACAATCGTTGAGAGAATAACACATATTTTTGAATTGTTCTTGCACAAATTGATTTTTTTCCACTATATTGTAAGGTTGAATTTCAAATAAAATTGTTTTTAATAAATGAAATAAAAATGATTCCGTATTATACTAGTGTTAACGCTATAAATGGGCGCCGAACACCAGCGCTTGGACTTAAATGTTTTTGTCTATATCTAAACAGTAGTTTTTGTCATTCTTACTTTGATTTCAACGCTTTAAAGTAATTAACAGACGGTTAGAAATGAATAAACAACCCCACCCCGATACGCAGAATTTTAGTGTTATTTCTCAAATTTATCATGGGAAGCTTTATGATAGGATTGATTCACACAAAAGTCTTATAATAGCTTAACCAAATTTGGCCATAACGGAAAGGACTTTTGTGAATTTCTTACAAAGTTATGCTCTTTTTCTAAATATTTTCATTTTTTTTGCTATCAGTTGTAAGTTAAAATGTGTATGTATGCAGAATAACAAACCTAGATCTCAATTAAATTCGCCATCTCCTTCTTTCTTCCAGTCACTGTTTACAAATGTGAGTATCTGGCTACCGATTGTACACGATGTGGAGACCTGAAATCAAATAGATACGATTGTAAATGGTGTCAGAGCGGCCAGTGTGGACATACATTACTATGTAGCCAAACTGTATCTTGTCCACTTCCACAGATTACTGAGGTAAGCATGAAGCCAAACTCTCTGTTACTTGTTTTATGACTTTCCATTTCTTACTTGTATTTTGGTTTGACGATTTTTTACTCTTACCTTTCGAGATTAATTTGGAATATCCTCGGTTACTTATCGAGAAGTGTCAAATGATGAATTATTTTATTTATTCATCTTAAAACAGGTTTCCAGAAATAGAATTGTTTTAATCCGCTTAAACGAATTGAAAGAGGAGCATCATAGTAAACTTTATCTTAATAAGTAAGCAGTTACATTGGGCGCAGAAACACCGATACCCTTTTTCACATCGAATCACTTCAAAGAAGGAAACTGAGCCAGGAGACAACTGAGCCAGGAGACTTTAAAAGTTATGAGACAATTTGAAGAAACAACGTGTTTTAGTTTCTTATTTGTAAGTAAGGACTTCTGCATAAATGAGCTTGTCCCAAATGAGAAGATTGGAAACAAGACAACATTTCCTAAGATATCGTGTATTATTGCATATATTATGGAATGAAAAATGGCCCAAAAGAGCCATTATATCTTGGTAATTGTAGTTTAGGCGATGTCAATTTCAAAATCGATGTTTTGCTTTTGAATCTTAATTCGAACTGAAAATATACATTTCATTGTTTAAATCACGAGATCAATGAAAACAGTGCGCGATTTCGCCGATTTCAGGGAGATCAATTATGTTTATATCACGGTATTTCCCGAACTTTTTGTAATTCAGGAATAGATTGAGAGCTATATGGATTGTATACACACATATTTAAGTGCATTAAAACAGTCTACGTACATAAAGAGTAAAAAACTTTGATACCCTGTTAAAGAATTTATCTTATCGTGTGTGACCTTATTCTTGGAACATCCCCTTTTAAATGTCACAAGGAAAACTTCAGATAGTATGTTTTTATCTTACGGAATCGCGTAAATGTGGTTGAGTGATTGACCGGTGTTACTGACAATAAACCTGTTCTTTGAGACACAAGGTCAAAACTGAGACTATCAATTCATAATTCTTTAATTAAAAACATAAAGTGGTAAGCACGGATTATACTACTGTAAAAAGTGTTTTGAAGATTAAAAAAAAGATAAATATTGTTTTCAGTCGAAAGCGTAAATTTCCAGTATCCGGTTATCTTTTTTGAAACAATGCAATGTTGAATGTAATGGGTCATACGAATGACGTTATTTGTTCTTTGTTTACAGGTATACCCACCCTCGGGTGGATATATTGGAGGTACACAGCTGCAAATAACAGGTACCAACTTCGGAACAAGCACTAATATGATATCGTATGTGAGGGTTGGAGATGTAGGTTGTAACGTATATCATGTTCTTGTAGATAACAACCCTGATTTTTACCACGTCAACAAAGAGTAAGTTTGGGTATTAATGTGAGCATAGTGAAAAGGGATGATTCTTTCATGGCACACGAAGTGGTGCATGAGAATAGCTCAACTTTAAAAGCTCGAATTTTGACAATTTCTCACAATTGAAATCCTTATTTCGATTATGTTGATTCTTTTCTCGTTGCTAAGGCCAATAGCAGCTGTGGCATATTGTAATTCCTGACTTGATAACACACTAACTAGATGTTTTACTTCGTTCACATGGTAGCTATACTACGTGATGCCTTAAAATTAATTAATTAAACTAAACTTAAATTGTGTGTCAATACGTATTTTACAGACTAAGCTGATTCTGGCTGTTACGTCTTTACGTAGCATAAATAAAGTAAAAGACTGATTTTTGGTCACAAATCACAAATATTGTCATTACTCCACGTTTTCCTGGATAAGGCCAAAACTAATCACCTTATTGAAGAGTATTCATTTATCAAAGTTCCGTTGTATAAGGGAGTTAACTCAGTATTGACTCTGTTAGAAGTATGAAGCATTGCTCTCCCTTTAACTATAAAAGACTTCAATATACCACACTGGCTTTTTTTGGAGCGGTGTGATTTATCCCAATGCACTATTAATCTTTTTTACCTTCTTTCCTAGTTCTCGAAGCATGTCTTTATCGATGTTGCGCTTACAAGCAAAACTGCAATCACATTCATTTGTAATGATTTGTTTTGTTGTTTAACATATATATTAATGGACATGCCATTTAAGGTGGGAGGTTTTATTTAGAGAACGAGAACTAGGAAGCTATAATGTATGTAATTTAGAGCCAACTATAATTGCTCACAACTATCCGTATTTTAGGGTAAATATGCTCAAATATCAAATTTACCATGATTACAATGTGTCTTTTGTGTAGCTCTAGTGTGTATTTTCTCTGCAATCTTTCCTCGATGAATCATGATTAAAATCAGTGATTAATCGAAATCTAAAACAGGAAAAAATGAATGTGGAAAAGAGCAGGCTTAATCAGTCTTGGATGAAATTCGACTTTTGTTTCCAAATTCAAACTAAATAACTAAGTAACAGAGATGGGTAGAGTAACAACTTGTTCATTTAATTTTAGAAGACTTTTTAAAACAAGTTAAGTGATTTATACACGGTGTAGAGAAGATGGCCACATCCTTCACATACCTATGAAAGTGGATAATAAAGAATTTCAAATGGGGGCAAATTTCATGGATTCACCTAGACATTCATAACCTTGAAAAGGTGAAAGTAACATTGGCGAGTTCACATGCTCTTGAGATATCATTGTTTCAGAATTCAATGTGTTTTGAGACGAAGCCCTGACAAAGAAAGAGTTGGAACAAAGAATGTGACTTTTGAGTTTGACGGAATTCGATGCGGTTATGGAAGTTATTCCTTTCTGGTATGCAGCTAGTTTAACAGACAATGGCTCCTTATTTTAAATGTTCTTATTTCTTTGTAAAAATCGGTGTCTGTAAAACGCATGTGCTGATTGTTGAACTACCTATAAATCTACATGACGTTAGGTTAAGTTATTTCAAATAGAATTTATTCTTCTGAAATTTCATTGAAACAAATGAAAGAAAAGCAGAATTCCTTATGTCTTAAAAGAGCATGTCCATTAGCAGTTTTATTTCTTGAATACACAAACATAAATGCTATGCTTTTCTTAAATGCAAAAGAAATTATTTTGTGTAACAGTGGTTTTTAATGGAGAATGAAAAGAAACTGCATGCGATAGAATAAAATCAAAATTTGTGCGTTTGTTGCGTCACTCATTCTTCACAAACATATGTCAGATATTGACATATTTATTCTGTAAAATTCTACTCGCTATCATTATCCACAAACGCATATATTGTCATACCATTATGTATTTTTCTTTCTGCTTTACTTTTAAGTATTGAAATAAAATGAGGACTGCATGGTCATTTATGTAAAACTGGTAAATACGGCAGTATAAAGTGGTTCTATGTTGATATATGAATGTGTAAACGCTTAGAGCGCCTTTACCATTACAGGGAGATTATTATCTTAATCATCATACACCCACTTTAAAAAAATGTTCCCGTTTTTAGTTTTTCTCTTATAAATAATTTTCCCAAATTCCTCTTGGTACTTATACTTACCTATATTTGTTAGTTTATTCTAGAAAAAATAATGATGAATATGATAGACATTTAACATTGTTTCAGAACCCGGTTGTGACTAAAATAGAACCATCATTTGGGCCTGCCATTGGAGGAACATTGATAACATTATCTGGAACTGACCTAGACATTGAAGGGAGTCTTCCCCGTGTAAGATTAGGGAGTTTAGGGTCATGTTTAAATGTTATTCGCCATAACAATCAGTAAGTAAAACGAATCGTTAATTGTTAAAACGTATAGTTTTTCAATAGCGAATCATCAATTAGCAAACGTTTAAAGTTACTACATCGGAGATGTGTGTATCTGGAGTAATAAACTTCTTTTTCTTTTCAGAACCCTTGTCACTTAACATAAATGTGTCGGATATCTATGATTTTAATGTTCTAGATCTTCTTTGTATAGTTACGATTAGGGTTGGGAAGCTGTCAATAATCTACTTCTATGTAACTTCAGAAACCTGTGTTGTTCTTTTTACGGTAGAAGATGATTTATTTCAAATAGTTAAAAATCTCCATCTCTGAGAGAGTATCTTAAAGACCAGAGACCAGGAAGATCAAGCGCCCCTGTTATCAGTGAAGATGGACATCAATTATGACACACTCTTGGAATTCTTTATTTTACTTACATCGAATGATCCTTACATCATAACATGTGTGGATAACCAAATCGATAGATCTGTCGGGAAAGCTAACAAATATATATCCTTTACGATAGACATTAAAAGAAACTTACCAATTTCCCAGCAAGACAACATTGAAATATTCGCTGTCTGTCTTGTATTCTCATGTTGATGTCGAAAACATAAATTGAAAACAGGATGATATTCAAAGAAATAAAACGACGTTGACCAGTTTTACCCTGACATTTTGGGTCACTTAGGAGACTATTTAAATTATTAAAGTCAGGAAGATTTCATGTATTGGAACGAATGGTGAAACTGGAAAGAAAACATAATTCTGACATATTTCCAATTAACTTTCCAGTTGAAGTGGTACAAAAATCACAGAAGCGTATACGAGAGTACTAACATATGAATTAAGATATAAGGAATTGAAAAAATTAAATGTTCAATATCAAAATTGTTCAGGTTCAAATCTTACTTGATTGACATGATTTATGTGATTAAAAAAAAATATTTATCAAGTAAGATACCATGGGATATTGAAGGATACTATTCACATATGAAATACATGGTAACTGGATTGTGTTGGAATGGGAGTTGGTACTGGCCTATGAGGGTCGATAGAACACATTTCTATTAAATGTAGGGTGTAGAATGGATTCAGTATTTTGTGTTTCGACCAATTTGCTTCCAAAATAAATCTTTCTGAGCCTGATTTTGATATCAATTCTTGAATACTTTCTTTTATTTTTTAGGTTGACATGCAATACTCCGACTGTATTCAATCCTCTTACTGTTGCATCGGTTCGGTTGGTATGGGACGATGAGAGGTATACTAGCATTGTAACCTTCCAGTTTTTGACGAATCCATCCATCACCAAGGTTTCAGCGGCTAAGTCAATTTTAAGGTACGTTTATAGCACATTTGGTATTATACAGTAGGGCAACTGTTACAGTATCGAAATAAACAATCATAATGACATTTCTTGTTTAAATGATTACTGCGCCGCAGATCGATTTTTATCGAAGTGGTATGTATACGAGAACCTAAAATTTGCAAAGACCTGCCTCATTTTAGACATATCTGTTTTACAGTGGTGGAACAGTGTTGCGTGCGGTAGGGATAAGTCTTAATACTACAACCAAGATTGTTATCATTGCACAATATGCAGGTGAACAAGAGGTAAGCAGGTTTTTACACGTATACAAATAGAATGAACTAGATACAGAATTACCATATATGTAAAGACTTTATATTAAGAAATACATTTAGACATATTGATATATGCATATGGATTGAGGAAGCGAGGCAAGTAGGGACAAGCAGGCAGTATTGAGAAGACATACGAGCCGACATGGAGGGAGGGTATAAAAAGAAATAGAGAATGACATGTAAGAGAGTAACATAAAACCTTTGAATATAATTTACCCACTTTTATTTAAATTAACAACACTTATTACTTTTGAAATCCGTCAAAATAGTGTTTGTCACTTGATGATTAATTTCAGACTCGCGTTTGCATTACAAAAAACCCGTATCTATTATTAAATATCATAAATCAATTGCAGGAATTTCGACTTGACTTATCCATTTAGCTGAATGAAGCATCGTTCTGATTCATAATGGCTGGCTGCTGCGTTATTTATTTGTAAGCCCATTACAAGATTATATATCCATTGCATGAAATAGTATATGAATCCAGTAAGCGTTTAAGTTCATAAGTTTAATCTCTATAATTCAGGTAGCACAGTGTATGACTTCTTTGGAAACCTCTCTGGAATGCCCGTTTCCTAAAGCACCATCTACGGCTGTAAAGGAAATGATTGAAAACATTCAAGGGAACGGGGAAAGGAGATCAGCAATAGATAGCAGCATTAGAATTGACATCAGCATAATGATGGATGGGTATGTGAAGACTTTCGAAGTGGATTACTTTAGGGACCCAGTCGTGGAACCTTTACGAGAAACAATTATTATACCTCACATTGGAGAAAAGAGATTGACTATTACGGTAAATTTATTGTACGAAATGTCTCATTCTGTGTTAATGACATCAAGGTGTCTTTGAATAATTCAAATATACACACCTTCAATATGTTTTTCGTTCAAAACGACCGACATGAACGAGGGAATCAAGATTGATGTCAAAAGTAAGATTTGTTTCGAAGAAACTCTTTTGAAGCCCATTTTCTGAAGATTTTTAACAACACAATTTAATGCAAGAACAACGTATTGAATACACTCATATGCTCGAATCTGAAATTGTCAAAAGTTTTGATAATGTACTTCAAAAAATATTTAAATTGACAAGATGAATAGATTGAGTAAATGATCAGATTGCGTTTTTTTATAGTGAAGCATGTATTTGCTCAAACATTCCATCTATAGTATAAAAACAAAGGCCAAACCAGTGCTCCTTTTTTTCTCCCTTAAACATAATTAGTTCGCATAACACAATATGTTCAGAGTTACGTTAATTATTGCATATACTTAGGTAGACAAACTGCCATGTAAACGAAAAAACATATTTTCCCAGTGATATACATTATACGGAAATATATCTTCATCTCTAATTAGCCATGGTAACTAGTTTTGAATAGCTAAATATAAAAAAAATAAAAAGAAAAATGAATGAAAAGTAAGAATGAAAATCTAGAATCATTTTCTGATATTCCAAACTGTTGTGGGATACAGGGGAGATGCATCCTGTTCAGGGGTCTACGGCATCAGTAACAACAGATCCCTGTACTTCGACGCATCACAAGCATATTATTGCTTTCTGTGTACCCACGCACCGTATAACAGTAGAGACATAAGCGAAGAAATAGTTCTTTAAATATAACTCCAGGAATTGATGGTGGCGTGTTATAACTACAAAACAGGTTAATCTTACATTCAATTCAATATTCAGCTGGAAAATAGAAAAAATGACCAGGAGTTTTTCGTAAAAGAACAATATCTGTACAGACGTGCACCTGTCGGTTTGAGAGGAGCTTGTGACATACCGTCACAACAACAACTACAAGGTCTCTATTTATAGATTGGTGTAGCCACAATAAGTGTGCAGAAACGTGCGACATGCCTGCATTATTACACCACATTGCTCCCCGCACTTTTATGTTCTTCCATTCAACCTAAAAATAGCAAAGGCAAAAGGTCATGAATGATTGCCAAACGCTTGTGCATATTCAGCGTGTAACATTAAGAAGTCTTTTCAATAGAGTTTTAAGATATTTTTTCCTTTTTCCTTCAACAACTTCATTAATCACATTCTCCTATTGTCGTTTCAGGGAGATTATTTAAACCTTGCTGGAAGAACCGACGATTACAAGGTTTTAATAAGTGACGGGAACTGTTTGGTGATTGACGTTACAAGAAGCAAGATTACATGTATTCCCCCAGAAGACAACCCCAATAAAACCGCGGTAAATTTGGAAGTTGAAGTAAGTAAATATATGCACTTCGGTGTGTAATGATTTGTTCACACTTATTAGTAAGCAACGCTCGTATTATAATGTCTAAAACGACAGCATGAAATCACCAAGCAAAGTAAAATAAGACGTTTTTGTATGAATTGATCGTTATTTTGCGGAATTAATACATCTACTGTATCAATGTAAATAATCTGTCTTGATACATAGAACAATCATGTTACCCACACAGAGCATAGAAAACGTATATTGTGATCAGTGTTTTTATTTTAGATATAGACTTTTTGTCTCTTCCATTGCATTGTCTATTACGTTGAGAATTGTATCATCTTTTAGTAAAAAATACCCAACCTGCTCATGATCAGAAATTATGCACTCAACATGTAATCGAAATTTGGTAAAAACCGAGAAAGGTGAAACAACAACAATTTGAACTAATCATCTCATACTTCTATAGAAATCGATTTGGTTTAGAAGAGATATTTCGTATTCAAGACAATCATTTCTACTAGAGGAAATTAACTTCTGGAATGAATGTCTTTTCGTTTTATTTTTTAGCCATAGAATAGACCTTACCTCATTTAGCTTTATAACATTATGTACGACCACACGCATATTAACCTCTCTAAGACCTGTCACAAATAACTTTTTGTTTACCTCGTGTCCGCAGATCCAACTGGGAAATTTCAAACAAGCTGTTGGATATGTGAAGTATGAGGCAAAGGGTGTTTCGACTGATACTGACAACGCACACTACACTTTAGGGATAGTGTTATCAGGTGTAGGTGTGGTCCTGTTTATTGCCATCATCGTTGGTAAGTATTTCAATTCTATTCTTTATGTTAGAATAGCCTTGAAATCTGGCCCTTGCGTAAACCCCCGCACTAGGGGTATATGCAACGGCTAGGACCTTATGCTATTTATTGATAGGCGAATATTTTCCAGTCTTTTGGGAATGTGAACTGGTGAAAAGCTGGCGAAATGTAAATGTTGAATGAATGAACAAAATACAACTGGATTGATTTGCACTAAGCTATATCAAATTACCACTGCTTCTCTTCATCACCATTGGTATAGATTTTGATAGTTTAATATGTATTAATGTAATGTTTCCTTGGGAATAAGCTACAATTCCTCATTTGTTTCAATTTGATCTTGAATTATTTGAAAACTCTTTAATATATGGCATGACAGACATTTTAGAAGAATGTGTGTAACATTGTGTTTAAAGCGTATTTATAAAAGAAGTAGAGCGGTTAGTTCCGGAAACATGATGGTAACCAAAATAACTCCCATTGCCTACTAACGGTTTGTAACTTAACTTGTATTTAAGCGATTATTTACTTTTTCTTTCGTCTGCGTGTCATGTGATTTCAATATTTAAACTCATACAAGTACCAGCCTCTGATAAAATATATTCATCCAAAGACACCATTTCATGGTATATAAACGGGTATGATGAATTCCATTATAGGTGTTGTCTTGTTCTGTTACAAGTACAGACGTGCCAAGGCAAGGATCCCCAAGATAAAGATGCAATTAAGAAAAAAGTCTGATGAACAAAATGAAATGAGTAAGATTTATCTCTGTCTATGTTTGTAAAGCAATACATGTGTGTCCAGTTACTTATGTGTATTCCATCATTGTTCAAACACTCTGTTTGTCTATCTGTTTCAATTTATGTCGATTACTCAGTCACTTTATACCTATCTTTTTATATAGTTTTATTTGTTACTGAATAAATGCATGGCTTTGTTTTCTCGTATCTCTCACTCTGTGTATGTTTACATGTCTGCCAGCCAGTCAGTCAGCCAGTCCCACTATGTGAGACTTTCAATTCTCTTTGTGTCTCTGTCTTGCGTGTGTCTGATTTTTGTCTTCGACATTTCATGTGTTTTATTTCCTTGATATTCCTCTGTCTTTCTAATCGCATATCTGTCTCCATGGATATGTGAGTATCTACGCATAATGAAATGAAGATGTATTTTATTTATAGGTACATCCCGATCGCAGACCAAGCCTGATAATCATTCAAACGCTCACAAGGTCGTCGAGGGTTCAGACTACATGGACCTTGACGAAAATCGCGGTCGACCTATTTACCAGGATCTTGATCACCATGGTTACGATAACCAAGATGTGTCTGATTACCAGGAACTTGATCAAAGACAGGATCACGACGGCCATGTATACACAGGGCTTGGATAGATACAGAATGGCAATTGTCAAAACTGACGCAATATGGAGATAATTAAAGCGGTTGTGATGAACTTGGAGGAGACAAAGATGAACATTTTGAAAATCCATTTCCTTTTTTTATATGAATTTACACTTATCTCAATCAATAAACCTGCTTCGGTCAACATACATGTTTGCTATGATAAGACCCTTGGTGTTGCTGTATCATACAATCCCTCATGATCGTTCAATGATTTCAATGCATTGCTGTTGTAATGATAACAAGTTTATGTTGTCATCCATCAGAGAGGTTCAAAAGAAACCAGAAAACAGACTGAAACGTAAGTCTTTTGTAAAATCTATTTGTTAACAAATTGGTTTTAAGGGCATACAATAACTAAATCTTCAGCACCTTGGTATAAGACAGGTGAAAACAATTGATTTACAAATGATATAACCATTGGTTTGATTAAACAAATGCCAAGAGATTCTTAGCCATAATTATATTCATGATATAACAGTCTGTATGAATCATGATGACACTGGTTTTAGATGCATTGAATACACCTTTCGCCCCTAATTAATCATCGAAATGTATCAGTAATGGTCGCCACGGTATTTATACATAATAACCATACAAAATATTTAAGGGCCAAACCTGACAGACAGATTGAATGAGGGTGATTAAAGATGATAAAGAAAAGCACACAAGGAGATCAGTACAAGACATCGATAACGTGCATTTAACTGTACTACAAACATTTGTTTTTGATTTTCTTTCTTTTTTTTCATGATAAGACCATCATTGATACAAGTACTCCAAACTTGATTTTTTCGCTCTCGATTCTATATATATTTTGATACTCTATAGGTTCATGTATTTAGAGTTGCCTATCGGTCAAACGTGGCTGCAGAATGTTGTAAATCAACTATGTTACTGTATAATTATCTTTTATGTATATGTTTTCCTTTAAAGGACTATTAGTTCGTTATTTTGTGAAGTCGGTTGGTAGTATTTTAAAGAATAATTTCAAATGTATAAAGACAATTTCACTGTGGATCGCCTAAGGGCTGGATATTCATTTCAAAAAGGAATATTTTATAGAATGTTACAAGGGACTATTCGTTCTTATTATGAATGACATTTTGTTGGGGAATCAACTTATTTTTAGCAAAAGACTGTTGATTCATCTTAACAATGAATATTTTAAAATCCTACATGCAAAGCAATAACACATCACAATATCAAAATATGTACGACTGATACCTACGTACCACGTACGTGACCGGATTTTTTTATTAATGTTTTTTTTCTCTATATAATCCAAAAATAAACGATGTATTCTGAAAATAAAAAAAACGATTGTCAATTAAATTCAACTCCCAAATATTCCTACTCATGTGAAATACATTTGATAAAAAATAATCCACAGGGCTCCGTTATAGTGAACCGAATCCCGGACATTTGCCCCCCGGACATTTGCCCCCTTTTTGGTATAGGGCGGACATTTGCCCCCTCGCCGTTATGTAAAAGGCGGACATTTGCCCCCTCATATTATTTTTTTCAATTTGCTTGACCTGATTGTTTTACGTTATATTTAAAAAGAAATTAAAATGAAAATAATATTTTCATCAGTTTTAATCAATTAGCTCTTCCCTCCTAATCCCCTATAGGTGTTAAAATCGAGACGACGAATCAAAAACACACTGATGGCAATTGGCCAATCATGCTCATCCAACCATGAAACTTAATGAATTGATTTTTTTTAATTTACATATTGATTACATCTTAAATCTTATTACTGCTTTGTCACTCAAGGCTAACAATAAAAAACAAAGACAAAAGGTATTCCAATTTGTGTCGGTATGACAATCACCATCCAATTTGATTATGAGAGAAATAATTAAACCGAAAATGAAATAATAAGGTCAAATCAACTTATGCACGTATTCCGCCGTTTCACGGTTCGATGAGCATAATTGACCAAGTGCCATCGGCGTAATAGAGCAAAATTGACATGTTAGTCTGATCAAATTATTATTTCCATTTAAATTCCTGTTTAATCATAACGGAATAAGATCAGGTCAAGCAAGTTGAAAAAATAATTTGAGGGGGCAAATGTCCTCCTTTTACATTGCGGCGAGGGGGCAAATGTCCGCCCTATACAAAAAAGGGGGCAAATGTCCGGGGGGGCAAATGTCCGTATACCTAGTGAACCACCTCGAATGGTTTTGTACATAAACTCGCACCTAAATACTTCCATGTTATGCCTTTGATATCGTAGGTAGGTAATCCGTTTATGCTTTCATTCTGATTACCTACATGAAATACTCTAGTGATCTAGTTTCCAATTTTTACATGACCTGCTTTGTTTCTTCTGAGGGAAATCGTGCTTCAAAAGGGACCATGACTTATTGAGATTACAGAAAGTTGTCGATGTAAAGATGCATACAGTAGTGCTATCGTATGACTTCCCAAACACAATGTTTTACGTTTATTGTACTTTGGAACAGATACACTTGGTTGTTTAAGTGAATAATTATGTACAAACGTTTGTTAAACGTTAAAAAACCAAAGTACAATGTGCCTGTATAGGAACATTGTAAGTGTATAGGAATGATATAGCTTACTTCTCTGCTTATGTTCAATTTTAGTTGACTCGTGTCTTTTACTTGTGTCTGTGTTTGTATTGGTGTAGTTTGCTTGTGTCTGGACTTATTCTGTTGTTGTTTGTTTGTGTTCCTTTCTAGCGCGTACATCCTGCGCTTGATTAAAAGGCAAAGTCTACTCACGAATCAGGAAATTCTCTAAATTCAGTTATCTTCAGTCGGTATATAGAGTATTGTTTAGTGTTTCAGAGTGCAGGTTTTAATCCAATACCTATGTCTATATTACATAATCCATTGTAAACAATGTTGTTCATTGCTTTACCATGCATGCATGTTTGCGTCGTTTTTGTTTTTGTTCTTTTCTATCCCGTATTCAAGAGAAAACAGTTTGATTACGAACGTTTCGTTTTTGTGTAGTACAAAGCTATGTTGACGAGATGGGATAGGGTTAAGGCCGTGTCAGTAAATTTAAGGTTTTAAGATGGCCTATCTGAGACTAACAAATACTAGGCTTGATGCTCTGATGAGTCTTCCCAAAAGGTTCACCAACAAAACAAGTGGCGCATTAGGACTCGAACCCAGGGTCCCCGATCTGCAACCCCGCCACATGAACCAATTTGGTCCCGTCAACACAGAGACGTAACGAGTTTTTTTTTTACCATCAGGTCAAGATTAGTCAGATGTATTTCTTTAACCTGCTCCATACGGATAATTGTAGACCTCATATTTTATTGCATAGAAGAGCTTGTATATCTTGTGACAATTCCCTTGTTAGTCGGGAGATTATGTTGCATGACAATCCTAGTATACCGGTTGTGTTATTGAGATAAGAGACACGCATTTAAATGTTAACACAAGATATGTTCATGCAAAACCTAATACGTCTTACCAAAAACAGGATTTATAGTAAACTGACTTTTCGTTCTTAACTGTGTTAAATCATTGTGCGTTTTTGTATGAAATGTAGAAATAAAGAAATTCGTAAACATGTACCGTTTATGTGTCCATTTATGAACGTATTCAACTGTTTTACAAAGATACCAAATATACATTTTATGCGAAATATTTGTCTAAGGACAAAACCATTTTAAATTATATAAAGTTAAACGCAAGTGGGTTGTTGTACTCTGAACTCAGAAATGCCAGTGTATCAACAGACAGCTCTCTACATCTGATACAAAAGTGTTTATACCACTTTTCAATTGAGTAGCATTTACCATGACACATGATCTACTCGTCTGACTGATTCATTGAAAGTTCTTAAAAGTGCTGTGACCTAATCTTATAATGACTTGACAGGTTCTTTGAGAGTCGTAGTATGACTTAAATAGTGTTGAAAGTGGCAAACCACTCACAAAATGCAGATACTGCTATATCATTACATAGCCGTATGATTAATTTGATTGTACTATGGAACATGTATGACATTGTTTAGATAATTGGGCCTGTAATAACCTTTTAAGTGGTACTTTAAACCCCGATCCTACATTCCTCCATGGACGGAAGTATTGACGGAACTATCCCACCCATCCGTCCTGTTGGCAATCCTTTTCACTGTATGTAAGATATAAGCTTAAGTAGCCATTGACAGATAACTTTCTATGTTCGGGTAATCTTCTAAGGATTTCCACACATCTCATGGTATCTGTAATGGTTTGGATGTGACCGTCGTGAATTCGGGACCAGTAGTACAAAGTTCAATTCCCAACAGAAGTTTTCATTTAATTGGGAACTGCCCATTGCGACCGTAGTGTTTACAATTTGCCTGGATTAATCTACTTTGCAGATAAGTAGAACAACTAAAACACGTGATTCATTTTCAAAAGAAAATAAGGTTTTATCATTAAAATCTTACATAAATGATTATATAATATTGATATTGCTATAAACTGTTACTGTTTCGCAATGAAAGGAAACGTTTCTGTTTATATGCGTTTGAAATTGCGCATTAATACTGTAAGGTTGCAATGCTCGGCTCATAATGATAGAGGAAGATATAATCATTTAACTGCCTATACGGGCTGATCAGGCCGGATAAAATCATCAACGTTCTGTTAGTGAGTTGGGAAACTGCCTCTCGTTACCCACGCCATATGGAGGGGTCATTAGATTTCTAGTTTTTAACTCTAACCACGGTCACGGATGCTCTTCGGTGTGCACGGTGGTCTTTTCTTGTCTAGTCACTGTGGATTAACTACAAATCCTGAGAAAATATTGAAACACAGCAACAATCCTTTAAACAATTTAATTCAATCCTACTACTCACATGCAAACACGCACACTTAAAATTAAGACTAATACTTTTTCATTTGCTTGTCGAATACACGCGTAAGGAAATTATTTCCTTCTGTGTGATAGTATTATAACTTCAGAAGATAATTTTACCTAAAGTATTTTACCAATAAATGGTTTGAAGTTGCTTTTTGTATAGAAAAGGAATATAGGATTGTCTGGTGCAATGAACGATCATCAATCGCCTGCAAAAATGCAAACGTTGCGGCAGGTCGGTAGAAGGAAGTGTTTACGCCCACTTGCTAAGATATGTATCTTGTGTGATATTCAACATCTTCAAAACAAGAGAGGTACTTGTTTATCTATACCAATCCTTTATAGAACAAACCTGATAAAGTGTTTTAAAGGCACATAAAAGGAGATGAGTTCAAATGAATTACTGAAAAGTATATGGAGTTCTTTTATCATGTTCATAAAAGTCATGAGAGTTTATTTACAAATGCATTGAGACCCTATTGAATAGACTCCTTTAACATAACTTATTTTGTGCTTAAAATATAGTTGTCTCCAATTCAATCATGTTTATCAACAACCTGTTTGTTTACATATTCAAAATAACGAATTCTGATTGGTCGGTTAAAAAAATTGTGTATCAACTGTCAAGGTCATGGTTGAAAACATCAAATAATCTGAATTATTAAACTGGCTCATCTCGGTAATTTCTTGTTGATTTTCACGTTTTAGTTGTGCTGGTGGGGATCTCTGGTGATAACTCTTTAAATCTGATCAAAAGTTTGCCAAATAATACAGTTTGATATAGCATTAGTCTCCTTTTATGTGCCTTTAAACAACTAGCTAAAGTAAGAATAAAAGGTGCTGTTAAGTTACGTAGGACGTTTAACCGCCCTTGTTATGTGGCGTTAGCAAGGTGCGCGATCGAATTTGTGAGTTAATTTATAAACGGGCTTTCCCATGAGAGCACTGACAGGCGCGAAGGTTTACTTCACATCTTTAACGAAGTTATTGGGTCTCAGAAACTTAGAAGATTAGAATCAATTTTTGGTTTAGTGACGATGATCATTAAAATAAAATGTTTAACGGTTGTTGATCCCACACAACAAATCTTTGAGTTTGTCCATTTGTAATACCATCGATTGTGTTTCTAGAACGAAAACAATGACAAGTGGTTATGATTGACAGTTAAAAAAGATACCAAACGGAATTCATGGAAAACAAATTGGACATATTAAGATAAGATAAAATAACCAACCAGATTATGATTAGTTATTCGAGATAACTTTCTGTAATAATTTGTATGTGTGTTATAAAAGAGATTTGTGTGGATGTATATACATGCGTGTGCGTACGTACACCTGTACCCAGACCCACATACTTGTACAATTGGTTGTACGTATAAATATGTTTTGCTGTAGCATGAGAATAGGCCAATGCTTGTGTATGCTTGTGTTTTGGTACTAACTGACATGTTAATCTATCGGTATGAGATATATATCCACTCTTGCATAATCATAGGAATTTTAACTTGGAGTATAACCAATCTTTTTCGAATCGATAGGTTTATCTAAATAGGTCAGAAGGTAGCAGTCTGTCAAATATTCGATAAATCAATGTCATACGAGCTCGCCGCCTCAACAAATGGCTGATTTTGGAGAAATGCTCTCTTTCCTTTATCTTTTACTTTTAACATATATTTATCAATAGGCTTAACGTTTATATTGGATAATCAAACGATTCCATAATAGTATTAGCAAATGATCTGAGCTACGTGTTTTAAAGACTTACTAACGCTTCACCTTCTGGGAAATAAATCTAAACATCAAAGGTATTTAAGTTGAAAAACGTCTAGCAGACCTTATGGGAGGTACTTTTGTTAGCGTTAGCAAATTTACTCAATGACTCTTTACTTTAGATAATCAAATCAAAAAGCTCTGCAATAAATTGATTTAATTTTTGTTTTAAATGGCAAGATGCAGAGGGAGTATAAAGGTTGAACAAGCAAATTGTTATCTATCATTTTGCTTTTTGAGTCAACAGCTTTATTGTATTGAAGTGAGTCGGAGATTGTTAAAACTAGTTTATGTTAGGTATTAGGTTACCCTTAGCCAGCACACAGAACGCATAGCAGGCAGTGAAATGATCAAACACATTTTCACAATGTTTTAGACCAATTATTAATAAATTATCATTTAAGACCGATGATTATGAAATATGAAGCATGTCCTCCCCCCTCCCAACACCAAGAAAATGTAAAAAAAAACAAGGTTGGTCGAACTTCGGAGGTAATAGCAAACATGTGACAATTATAACGTATAAAACATTTTGGTATCTGTGGCCTTCAAATAATATGGAAAAATGCCAAAGATGATTATAGTAAATTTCTTCTTTTATTATAATGTTTTTCTATATCGTCTGGTATAGTTATAAGCGTCTCAGTGAGTTGATACGAGGAAAGGGGTATTTATTACTCGCCTCGATAAAGCAATCAGGAACAGTTTGGTGTTTAAAAGAAATCGAAGTGCAGTATTTCACTACAGTTTTGGCCTGTATCCCGTAAACGTTCAAACCCTTTGTCGTGCATCTGCGTTCTAAATGTGTGTTTGTAATGGATTGGTTATCTGTCTAGTTCAGTATACTTGGTAAAATTCTAATACTCTAATATCTACACGGTAAGTTATGTTCCTTGTTTGATATATTTAAAAAGAAAACGAAAGGTTGTCAAAAAGTGTCATCAGACAGTCTGTCATGTGTTATAGAAATTATGGAATTCCATGATTAACATGTATGTAGGTGTTATGTAATAATTGGTCAAATTTAAAAAGAAGAACAGAATATTACTTAGGCGAATGGACAACATTATTCAATTTGCTGGATTTGGTCTGATAGTGTTGAAGCATTATTTGCACTGATTCAGATTGAAAGACAAAGCAGACAACGAGTTTAAGGCATGCCAAAATGGTAAAAATATGGCTTGCAATTCAGTTTGTGTATTGTTGTTTGATATACAATTAAAATTAGCTACTGAAAGCACAATTTATTCAAGAAACGTCAATATAGATAGATATATATTTTGGTATGGTTCAAAGGTCTAAGAACCACAAGTACAGGCATATATCATTTTAAATTACAAAAACAAGTCAAAAGCAAGGTATTATAACATACTTCTTAGTCAATGTTTGCTAAGAAAGTGTTAACGATACTGTTTGTTTTTTTTTTTTTTTTTTTGTTTTTTATCTTTACGAGAGGAAAGTGCCAGTCATTGAATGAGTCATCTGACCACCATGATTCAAATGCATATGCATATATGCACATGTACAGACAGATGCATATTTATGAGTATGCCTGTGCATACACACACATATACACTCAAACCCAAATACGTGAAAATACACACATAAACATATATAGAGCAACATATTATTAATATGCATTTCAAGGTTTGTTATACATGTATATTTCTATTACTCAAAATGACCACAATAATGATAAATGTATAATATATGAAGCTTTCTTGTTGTGAGATACATTATTTCATCTCATATGAAATAAAGTTATGCTTTCAGTTTACAGTAATCAAAGAACGAAAGAGGTACCAACAAAACAACCATGTGTATAAAACAAATACCAATGTAGAATATTCCGTTGTAGAGAACCCCAATATAAGAAATAGCGTTATTTATACTTTATTCATTAATGTTTGTTTCGGAATGTAAAGTTGGTTTCAACTTTTTATTAAAATACACCACTGTAAGATGTTTCATACTCTCATCCTGGTGAATAATTAAGTTGTAGATAGGCGTATTGTATTGATCCAGATCACATTTAGACAAGCAATATTTACCCTCTGGTTTGGTGTCAGTCTAGATTGATCTGGGGTCACATTTCAGTAGTTTAAAAGGAGATAAACTCTTAAAAGATCTAAATAAGAAAGAATTGGTCTCGTGGTTGAAAAATCCACATTGTACATGTACACACATATGATAAGAAAGAAAGAGAAAATATATAATTTTGTATAGTCTTTAACGCCGTATCAACAATATTCAGTATTATGAAAACGTACTTAATCAGCATACTATAATAAATGGATATTCGTGGTTGAAAAATTTCACATTGTACATGTACACACATAATGATAAGAAAGGAAGAAAAAACATATAATTTTGTATGGTGTTTGACGCCGTAGCAACAATTTTCAGTATCATGAAAACATACTTAATCAACATACTATGATAATAAATGGATATTCGTGGTTGAAAAATTTCACATTGTACATGTACACACATATGATTAGAAAAGAAGAGAAAACATATAATTTTGTATGGTGTTTGACGCCGTAGCAACAATTTTCAGTATCATGAAAACATACTTAATCAACATACTATGATAATAAATGGATATTCGTGGTTGAAAAATTTCACATTGTACATGTACACACATATGATTAGAAAAGAAGAGAAAACATATAATTTTGTATGGTGTTTGACGCCGTAGCAACAATTTTCAGTATCATGAAAACATACTTAATCAACATACTATGATAATAAATGGATATTCGTGGTTGAAAAATTTCACATTGTACATGTACACACATATGATTAGAAAAGAAGAGAAAACATATAATTTTGTATGGTGTTTGACGCCGTAGCAACAATTTTCAGTATCATGAAAACATACTTAATCAACATACTATGATAATAAATGGATATTCGTGGTTGAAAAATTTCACATTGTACATGTACACACATATGATTAGAAAAGAAGAGAAAACATATAATTTTGTATGGTGTTTGACGCCGTAGCAACAATTTTCAGTATCATGAAAACATACTTAATCAACATACTATGATAATAAATGGATATTCGTGGTTGAAAAATTTCACATGGTACATGTACACACATATGATTAGAAAAGAAGAGAAAACATACGATGATTTTGTATGGTGTTTGACGCCGTAGCAACAATTTTCAGTATCATAAAAACATACTTAATCAACATACTATAATTATAAATTGATATTCGTGGTTGAAAAATCTCACGTTGTACATGTACACACATACGTTCAGAAAGAAGAGAAAACATACGATTTTATATGGTGTTTGACGCCGTATCAACAATTTTCAATATCATGAAAACATACTTAATCAACATACTATAATAATAAGTGGATATTTGTGGTTGAAGAATTCCACATATAACATTTTAACACATATGATAAGAAAAGAAGTGTGAATCCTACAGTTCTTTTATGGTGTTTAACGTCGTTTCAACAATTTTCAGTATCATGAAGACATACTAAATCAGTTCACTATAATGATAAATGGATATTCCAGAAAAGAAAATGCTGAGCAATTTCCTATAATTAACATATTGGTAAACATTTACAAAAGTCTTAAGAGAACATCATCTAGTTCATTGTAATACAGAGTCCAGAATTTACTTAACATTTCGTTATTCGTTCGTAATCATTTTGTTAACTTCTAGGAAGTTAATATCGTGTAATAAAAATCATTTCTCTCTTTAAAACTTCTGTAATATGAAATTATACATGTAAGTATGTACAGTAAAACAGATAGCACACGAGATGATCTTAAGTCCTCTAATCTGAAAAAGAATTTCTATTGATATATTGAAGCGTGAGTGCAAAAGATTTAACAAATTATGTGAATTCTAATAATCCCTCTGAACAGATTGCCGCAAAAAATCATCCATTTAACATATATTCTAACTGCGACGAATAAAATATATCTTTTTCTCAATATATCAGTGTTCTCAATTTTCTCAGGCTCTGTTGCAAGATGTCTTTCTGGATATCGATACTGGTCGTTACTTTGTCTTGTGGACACGCATCTGCAGTCGTTGATAAGCGATTCCCAACTAACAGAAATGGAGACAAAATTACCAATGTAGTGAAGAAAGATGGCTTCGTTTATGTTGCTGAAAACGGAATCTTACATGAGTTGGATTTAGGGTTAACATCTATCAAGAGTTTCAAAACGTGTGCCAGTGATAACTGTAACAACATAAACAAAGTTTTAGCTGTGTCTGGGGAGTTTCTTGTACTTTGTGGTTCTGGTAACAATGGTGTTTGTCAGGCTTTGAATGGCAGTGAAGTTCGATATAGCAGTTCTAGTGAAAGCTCTGATGAAAATTATCTTGCAGTGTCTACAGACATAAGCAAGTCAGCTGTTGGTTTAGCCTTCGAGGGAGACTTTTATTTGGGTATGCCTTATGGACAGGATATGGGCATAAAAACAATAGGTGGTAAAAGATACAAATACTATATCTCCAGGACAGTCATAGACAGAATTTTTAACCGAAAAGCCTGTGTTTACTTATTGAATGAGGATTACCCTGTATATTTCAAAACCGTCTTCCAACATAGAAGATACATTTACTTTCTTACAAATCAAAGAGAAAACCTGGCATCATCCCAATTTGTTTCTAAATTAATCCGTATCTGTGTAGATGAAAACTATGAAAATGCAAAGCAGATAAAATCATACACTGATATAATTTTGTCATGCGGTTCGAACAGCACTAGTTATAACTTGCTGCAAGATGCAGACTTTTTACCTGCAAAAGGTGTTCTTGTGGCTGCTTTCTCACAAGGAAATGACCCAGAACATCCAACTACAGACAGCGCTGTATGCGTCTACACCATGGAGGCAGTTAACAATGCTATTTTAGCAGCTAAAGATGACAGCATCACCTGTGCTACAAAGAACTACTCTGAGGTCCGACCGTCAGCATACATTGAAATTGATCTCCAGAGATGCCTTTCTAAATCTGTGAGTATTTATTTCTATTTGATAAAATGCTCAGACACCCGAACCTGTCCAATGGTAAATTCGTCTGTTGTTGCAGCTTTGGTCTTGTTTTGATAACATATACCTCTTTAGTTTACTTATCTATAAGGCCAACATCGAACCTTTTAAATATAACCGTTTTTGGCATATAATTGAAGTAGTTGACATTTGAGTTGTGTATGTTATCAGCAATTCGAGAACATGTAGAGCAGTTTAGACTCGTGATCCTATGTTATAAGTCCCTAATAAAAAGCCTGTCTTTTTAGCCGAACATGTCATGCCTGGAGAAAATCTAAACGACATAGCTAGTTCGATAAAGTCCTATATGATTAGACAAGGTAGTTTTTTCAATGTGTATTTATGGAGTATTGCGTTACCTTTTTACTTAAATATCTTGGAACTTCTTTCTGTCGTTGGCACTTTACAACTGACTTGTATGGATGTTTCACCTGTTACTCCTACAGGATTGAGTTTTGTCTCAGAACTATCTATACATACCTTACATAAAACCCAAACAGGTAGTTAATATTATTCATTTACTGATAATTTAGATTGAAATGTAGCACCAAGTGTTACAATAATCTTTAAAAAGAAATCGTTATATTTGTATGTAAATGTGTATGTATATGAATTACATTGGGTCAATACTCGTGGACAGTTACTATTTCCATGAGATTGAAACAAAGTGTGGCTTTAATGTTATGGATGCATGAAGTATTTGGGTTATTGATATGTTAGAAAACGTGTGCTGCCTTTCAAGATTTTATGAAAAATATTCACTTTCGCCATTGTTTTGGTATGCAAACATGCAATATATGTTATCTCTTACATTCCAGGAGTATGAGATTTTGAGTGAAGACTACATTTGTCCAATGGACCCTTTATCAGGGTCTAAAGTGATTGGTTTTACTCCTCCTTTACAACCAAATTCAACATACAAGTTCAACAACTCTAAAATAACAAAGGTTACAGGAATAGATCGTTACGGTTTGTACCCTGATGTGTTTATTGGAACAGATACAGGGACCATTAGTAAGGTAAACAGGTGTTATCATAAGTACGACTCTAGGATAATTCTATCTATTTTACCTTTACATGCCACATCCATGGTATAGGAGGGTCTTGGCCATTCCTTAAAAAACTCGTTTTACCATATGGCTGTGTTTAGAAAGATTTCACCACATAATTGAAAAAGATACATGTCATAAATTTTGTTAATACGGGACAAAAAAACTTTTTTTTTTCAATGTGCCTTGGTTTTAAGGTACCATGGCAACCCTAATACATTCCTTGAACATTCGTCACTTCCTTAATATATGAATGTAAGAAAGGGGATAATACGAAGTTCAGCCATAAAGGAAGATTTGGAGTTTGTGAGCTTTCAGACAGTTTAGAGAGTTTGAAAGAAAGATGACACAGCTCTTCATCAAATAGAAAATATGTTTTTCTAAATATTCATTCAAACTCTATTACAAATTCCAATTGGTCCCTTTTCCTTCAATTCTTTATTGATACTTTCTTGAATATGTGTTATCAAATTTCAAAGAATTAAATGATTTATGAAGATACATTTTCTAATCATTATTTATGCGACATTGGTTTTAAAGTAGCATCATACATTCCTTGAACATTCGCCACTTCCTAAAATATATGAACGGAAGAGTCCATAGATTGAATTTAAATTCGTGATGATGTCAGATGTCATGGAAATAATAGATTTACCAAAGCTAACTTCTTCACATAGTTCTCTAAACCCTACATTGTGGGTAGTCCGTAGAATCATGTCGGTGGGACGATTCAAATGAGTACCCACAAAATAGTGTTTTATTGTTTCTAAAACATTGTTGTTTAAGCGAAAGTGTATCAAAGCTTGACTTCATCTGTGTCTATAATGTTAGACTTTGTTCCAATCACCTCTTAAGAACGATTATTAAATGGTATAACCACATTATTGGGATTATTTAAAAAGCAAATCAATAAATGTTACTCATTCATTATTCAATGCTCTTCGGTTTGGGTGTATTGTCTGATGCAAGGAGAATGTACTCTTGTATATAAGTAGACCTCCAAAGTCTTTTGACAAATGTGCAGAATTTGGGGTCATATAGGCGTCAAAACGTCGGTTCCAATCATGATGATTCAATTTTTCATTGGCGATAGTCCATGGGTGACTTATAAACTGCCCATCTTGCTACCTAACTTGGCCAGTCATAATTGGCAGTTAAGTTTTGGATATTCCATCATTCATGAGATGGATATGGCGATATAACTGAAATACAGTTGACGGCATGAACAAACTTAGACACTACGAGTTCTGATGGCACTTGGGGAGTAATGAACATGAATGTTAATTGCCTCACTTAACGTCGTCTGTACCAAGTCTGCATTTGAATACAGCTGTCTTGGGTTCTACACCCAGCTCGGCCAAGATCATATCCCATCATTTACTATGTCAATACAACCTGATGAACCTATTCCATCCTCACCCCGATCAATTATATCAATGTGGGAAAACAACATTTATTAACTGCTTCCAGTACCATTGAATAATGACTTAACTAGTAATTTTCTTATGATATATATCCTGGAAGGGCCGAATTCCGGTGATATAGAATTTGATTTCTTTAAAAAAAAGACTAAATACAAATGCAGCACTTGCTTTTTATGCCTAACGTAATACAACAATATTTTACCTTTGTTTCCAAGCTAGTTTTTAATACAAATATGCTAATGTGACGGAGAAAGGTTAGTTTAAACAAACACTGATTAAAGCTAGTCGCTGTTTGAAAAAAGTGACCTAATTTCGGTGACGTCATACAAGGGAAGCTACCCATACATATTTTCAAGGGAAACTACCCAAACAAACACAATTAGGCAAAGGAATTTAATACTGATATATTTGGTTTTTTTCGAGAAGTTTTACACTTTTTATTTCTTTCAACTTGCACTGTACAACACACACATGTATATTAAAACTATTTCCGATTCATATGCACATTTATGCTTTTAAAAAGTCTTAGGTTTTTCTTCTCTATAACAACATTGAAGAAAGAGAATTCCCCCTTCCTTCTAAAAGAACGATTAACTACGGAACAGAACACCATATATCACCAATGGTTGCAGATATTGTTCTCAATTGAATTTTAGAAGTAGTGTAAAAGATGGAAAAATATAAGGCTAAGTTTTGCTTGTCGTTTTAAAAAATGTGGAAAATATTGTGCAAGGGATAGGACGAAAAATTGTTTTAAAATCTTTGGTTGGCCTTCGAAAGAAAACTATACTTCCGGTTTACTTTTAGAGAGGAAAGGTTGACCGACACTGTAGATGGTCTGAAAATGCCAAAATATGTGTTTGTGGCTATAAAAACGAATTCGAAGATGGTCATACTTTGGTAATAGAAGAGAACATGAAAAAACATATGCGAACAATTTTATAAGAGCTTTAGCAATCTAGGTCTCTTTTTGTGCTTTTCTGTGTGTTAAAAGATGCGTTTAGGATCTGGTAATATTTACTGAAACTTTGACACGTGAGGTTAAACCAACTCTCGCGATACGAGATAAAAACAAAGGTCACTGGAATTAGGACTCTCACAAATTTAGGGCCTTCGACGATTAATTAATAACTACTGCTGTAATTCAACTGAGCTATATTGCTGACAACCTTTTTGTCACAACATTCTAGGTTTTTGTTCATTTATACCGTTCCTTAACTTGCTTTCAATTCAATTCAATTCAATTCAATCCTTTATTCAAGTATTTTAGGCCTCTGGCCCATATACAGAACACACACAAAAAACGTATTTACAACGAATGAGTGACAATACATATAAATTAATGACGAAATAAGCTGTAACTAGTTAATCGTTGGCTTAGTTAATCGTTGGCTTAGTTAATCGTTGGCTTAGTGCTATAAGGTTGTATCCACATCTTGTATAAGATGTAGTTACAATCCTTTAGCACCAAGCCGTCGTAATATCTATTGGATATCCAAAATCTCTTTTCTTTTATTAAATGCTTCGATTAGGAAGACTGCTACTAATCGTATCATGGTTTTATTTTGCAGAGAAAAAATATTGTTAAATGTAGTTCTATTTCTGTTAAGAAGCCAATAGTCTTTAAAGTATTTATGTCTTAAAGTTTCATATGCTGAACATTCAAAGAATAGATGGAATTCATCTTCTACAATTGAAATATTTATATTGCGACATATGGGACAATATCTCAAACTTCTGTCTATTCCCAAGTGCCTACCCTTTTCAATCATTAAACTGTGGTTAGAGCACCTGAAGTTAGACAGTGTTCGTCTATGCATGTATGGTATATCTACACTTAAATAGTACTCGGGATTTAAAACAGATTTAAAATATCTATAGTTCAATGCTTTTGGAGTATTATTGATATCCGAAATCCAATTTTGAGTAAAACAATTTTTCAATCGTTGTGTGAAGACTTTAAGGAATACGCCATCATTGCCAACATCATGGGCGACCCAAGCATACCCAAACCCATAGAGATAAAGCATATCCTTAATGTGAGTTGCCCATGTGTTTCTTCCGACTGAGTCTAAACGTCTGAGCATGTTATAACATTGTTTCGGATACCTACAATCATCCATACGTATAAGACATAGCCAATATTTTAAACAAAATACCATATACGTGGTACATAAAGGTAATCGTCCACACTCGCCAAGAGCCATAGAATCACACGTGTTATCTGATAAATTACATATCTTTTTACAAAATTTGATTTGGACCTTCTCAATTGTCTTCACTATGTTATACCCCCAAATTTGTGACCCAAAACAAAGAATAGGCTTTACAACTGAATCAAATATTTTGAACAAGTCTTTAATTTCTAAGAAACCAAACCTACTACGAATACGTAATATATTATTAACCGCTTTAATTGCCTAAGAAGACAGCATTGCATGTGTTTTACTCCAGTTCAATTTAGGAGTAAAATATAGACCTAAATATTTGTAGAATGGAACAATTTCTAATTTTTGGTTGTTGTAGAACCATTTTTCGGAGTTTTTGATGATACCTCCATTCCTAAAGACCATGATTTTCATTTTTTCTATATTAACTCGCATTCCAACTATGTTTGAAAATTGTTGAATTCTGTCAATCTGCCTCTGAAGTTGGACGACACTTTCAGAGAAACTGGAAACGTCGTCTGCAAACAAGAGCAATTTTAGCTTTTTCATATCATTTGATACAAATACACCTTTATCAGATTTATAATCAAGAAAACTAACTAAATCATTTATAAAGACAGAAAATATTTTAGGACTTCCTGTACAACCTTGTCTCGTGCCTATGGTGCAGCTGAAGTATTCTGTTAAGGCATCATCTACCTTAACACAAGACATCAGCTGACCATATATAGATTTTAGAACGAATAGAAACTTTCCACTCACACCCTTTCGTTGCAAAGCGTCCCAAAGTTTTTCGTGCTTTATACTATCAAAAGCTTTTTCGAAGTCAACAAATATACAATAAAATCTTCCTTTTTTCTTTGAGATATACTTCTGTCCTAATGACATTAATACAAAGGAGTTGTCTACTGTAGAGTATCCTTTACGAAAACCAGCCTGAGCTTCATCTATAATATTACATTTTTCGCACCAATTAGTAAATCTTGTCGTTAAAATCTTAACAAATATTTTGCAAATACAATCAATTAAGGAAATACCACGATAGTTATTCGGGTCCGTTTTATTACCCTTTTTATGTATCGGTGTTATAATGCTATAACACCATTCTTTCGGAACAATAGAGCAATCGAGTACCTCATTGTAGAGTTTATTAAGAAAAGGTAATATTTCATTAAGGGTGCATTTGTACATCTCCGCACATATTCCATCCGGACCAGGAGATTTGTTATTATTCAATGACATTACACTTCTAGTAATTTCATCATCAGATATAGATACATTCAGTTCCTCGCAACCATGATACCTTACAAATTCTTGTAAAATATGTTCTGATGTCGAAGAACTGTTTGAATTGTTTGTATTTAACAAGCTTTTGAAGTGCGAAAGCCAGTCCGAATGTGAAATGGTGTTAATCGTATTTGCTTTCGGTGCTTTAAATGGATGAGAGTTGAGTATTTTCCAGAATTTCTTTTGGTCTTTTCTATTTTTGATAAGCTCACACCGCTTTCTATTTCTGTGACGGATCTTTTTCTTTTTGCATACTAATTTAAAATTATCCCTATGTAACTTATATGAAGATAGGTCTTGTCTGCTATCAGTAAGCTTAAACTTCCGCAGGGATTTAATCTTCATCTTTTTATTTAACTGGCATTCCGAATCCCACCATTCTGGATTACTATAACTGTTAGTTCTTGAATTCAAACGGGAAATCATTTTGTCAGCAGATGAATAAAATACATGTAAAAAATCTTTTAATATGGGAGTAGCTAGTTGATCTGGGTTGCACAATTTTTGTTTAAAGTTACTATAATTGCGAATGAATTTCTCAATAAAATCGTTTTTAAAACACTCTTTCCATTTGTATTTCTTCCACGTTTGTAATCGAGGACTAGCATGTACTTTCTCTTTTATAGCTTGTGGGCTTAACTGAAAATTAAATGTACAATAAATAGGAAAATGAACAGAACTATCATTTTCTAAAATACGAAACTCGGCCACATAATCAAAGAGTTCTGAAGAACATAAAATGTAATCAACGATACTAGCTCCGCCATTAGCCGTACATGTGAAATGTCCGTCTGCATCACCGTGTGCCCTTCCGTTCAATGTATGTATATTGTGCGAACAACACAGATCAATTAAGGATAACCCAAATCGATTGTACCTAGTGTCTTGATTTTCGCGGAACCGAAAAATAATCTGACGGATAGCCATTTTCCCCAAGAATAAGTGAAACGTCATCCTGGGGAATGTAATCTTGAAAATCTTTCATACGGGCATTCAAATCCCCCGCTAAAATTAAACTAATATCTGGGAAATCTGTAACAATCACATTTAAATACTCATTTAACAGTTCTATACCATTACAATCATTTCTATCATTATATAGAGTAGAATTTTCTGGAGAAACATATGCAAAAACAAGGATCACATCATTATACAATAAATCAATATTTGACAAACTAAAATACAATACAACACAGTCATTAAAATCAGTGTAAATATGCTTAATAACATTTTCTAGATGACTTCTAATAAAAACACTTACACCACCGGACCCTCGTATAGCCCTTGCACTTTTAATTCGCATGTAGTCGAAATTTGTGAAATCTGGGACAAAATTGTTAAACTGATTAGCAATATATCCCCACGTTTCACAAATACCGATGATATCGAATGATGAACAAAATTCTTGAAACTGTAAGTCATCTCTATATTTGGCTAGACCTTCAATATTCCAGCTACATATTTTCAAAGAGAACACTGATTTTTCATGTGATTTAGCATTTGAATATGTTTTATTTACATTGATTATTGGTTCGATCTCCGATGACTTAGGGCCTTGACCTTTGTCCTATTTCTTGCCCGAAACCGGTTCTGGGGATTCTGTTTCCTTATTATAAGCGTAGAGTGTACCGTCTATAACTAGTTTATCCCACCGAAAGAACGCACGCTTGTTTGCCTCTATTGCTTTTGTCAAGAATGGGTGTAGTTTTGAGCGCACTCTACGAATAGTTTCTGGAAAGTCTTCACCCACCCTAACTGAGTCACTGTTGTTGTAGTTAGGTCTTTTCCGGGCCTCCTTTGTTTTCTCCCTGTACGTTCTAAGAATTATGTCCTTATCCTTGAAGAAGGAGAATTTCACTATAACAGTGCGCGGATTGAAATTTCCTGGTAAACGGTGAGCTCTTTCTATCGGAATGCGACTGGAGTCGATTTGTAGTTCGTTATACATATAAGCGCGAACCTTTTCTTCTGTCTGTTCCCAAGTCTCGTTTTCTTGCTCCTTTATGTTATAGAACTTTAGGTTCTCTCTTCGTGACTGACCTTCTAGCTTATCAAACTTTGAATCTAGCCTATCTACTTGCTCTTGTAAATTATCTACCTTTTTGGTAAGCTGAATGTTCTGTTCCTTCAGAGCCTTGTTCTCTTTCTTCAGAGCACCCATTGTTTGTTCCAGATGATCAAACCGTTTATCCAGTCTAGTTACACTCCTTTGTATGTCTAAAAGTATATCCATTGGGAGACTTTGACTAGAGATTGTTTGGTTGTCGATAGGAATATCATCATCATCGTCGTCATCACCAGCTAATGATACAATATCGTCATCCGTATTTGAATCCATTGAGACGGACTCAGACCTTACACTTGCGGTATGCTTTTTAGGAGATGTTGCTTTCTTTCTAACTGTTCTACTTGGTCTTTTTGTGAACCAGTCACCCAATGTAGGCTGGTCTTTTCTCGAGGGTTTGGGTTCCAGGATACTTTGAGATTGAGATGAGTCATCTTGCGAATTAGGTATGATTTCATCATTGGGAACATTGGTTTTATTTTTCCCTCTTCCAGCACCTCTTGTCTTGACAGTTGTAAGTCCGCTAGGCCCCGGATTCATCTCAATTCCTTCGACCGCCAGCAATAGAAATAATACTATACGTATACTTAAAGATACTCCTTTAAGTCCTGTAGAGAGTCCATTCCCATCTGTTCTTTTCCTTGTTAACGGGACTGAGAAGCAGCCGATCCTACTGCGCCAAACATCTATGCCGACACCCATGACGGGCCTCACCGAAAAATCGTGCGAGATCGTCAAACCGGTTATACGTAACAAAGGCGACTTGCTGACCGACGCTCACGCTTCACTGACCACTATATACTTCCTTTCTACCCATATCATCCTAGAAAAAAAATGTTTATTACCAAGTGTCTCTTACTTATTTCTCTCTCTTAAGATCTTGATTAGATGCCTTGAACCTTCCGACGTTATGTCCTATCTTTCCAGAGACGAGCGTTCATCGTATAGCCAATTATTTCTTAATTTTCGATTTTTTTTTATCGTCTTAAAACGTAAACATCTTTCCCAGGGGACGTCACTCTCATCTTTCAATATCTAGGATGGCTGTACGTTTTCGTTGTTCAATCGGCCCTTAACTTTGTTTGGGTGATTAAATGTCATTTCCAAATAAGAAAACAAAGAATATAAACCTTTCTATCTGTAGACACATCTAATGACTGCAGTCTGATTTATTCGTTTTTAAATTATTGTGTTCATGTATTGAAGCAAACAGTGGCTCTGAAAGTATATTTTGCAGTTCTTCTTGGGAAATACCAGGTACATATTTATGTTAAGAAATCCTCTTTTGTCTTATTGCTTTCACATTTTGATTCAGTAAAAAACGTTTTTCTAAGTTTTAGATTGAAAATTTATTGGAGAGTAAGCCAAAATTCTATACTTGTACACATTTACAATATAGTTAAGTTTCCATTTTCAGTTTAGCGTGGATGATTCACTGCAAATATACATGTATGAAACCAATACAGTCATAGATAGAGGGCATCCCGTCATGGATATACACATCGGTGAAGATAAGACTTATATTGTAACAAACAGAAAGGTAAATCTTTTGGGAGAATAAACCCTAGAAGTCTTTCTTAGTCGGATCAGGTTGAATGGTAGAAGCATCGAATATACCATAAATATTTTAAAGACTTCCAAATTAAAAGATATTTGATAAGCTTTTACAAATGATAGAATGAATATGTTCAAAAGAAATCAATAGACTTTTCTGTTTCAGACTTTTGTTTAAGGTTATTCTTTCCTAATTTTCTCGTCTAAGCTATTTGATAGATATTGGACATGCTCGTATTCCTCTTACACGTGGGTTGTATAAGGTATGACTCTCCTACAATTGACGATCTTAGAATGGTTTCAGATTTGTTTGATTTTAATTTTGAAATCTAAATGAGATGTATATTTCAAATGGCAACTACATTATTTCTTCTGAAAACCCTAAACGAGTTGTCTTGTAGAGATGTTTCTGGTGAGTTCCCTAGTCATTAGGCATATCATTTGTTTTATTTTCGAATAATGCTATTTCTTTTTTATAGACTATGTTTTTACAATGAAGGCTGAGTGCACTTTCAAAATCACAAACCTACTCTTTTCAAGATGGAGCATTGTTCTAACATTGATGTAGTTTCAAAATCATGTTCTTTTCTCTATATCCATAAAAGGGATAGATGAACAGCGTCTTAAGATTCCATAAGTAAAATGTTTTAGAATTAAGTAAGAAGTATGTCTGTGGTTCAACGCTGTGGATGTAGGAATTCCTTTAACATTTCTTCGGACAGACTATACCATATTACAGGCTTTTATGGGATAAAGGTGAAAACATTTTCAATTCCAGATCTCTTCCTATAAGAACCCAAATTGCTCTTCCCAGAAAACCTGCAAGGAAACCATGCAGTTAAAGAATCCATCTTGTGGCTGGTGTTTAGTAGATAACAAGTAAGCTGCTATCTTCATCTGTTCAATCTCCTGAAAGGATAGATTTAGATATTTTATACTTTTAATTATTTCTATCTGTTGACTAACATTTTTAAAGCAAAGTTATGATCCAACTAAGCGATCGAAATATGTGTTACCTTCTATGTGGATTGTTTTATCCTTTGTAGAAGTACGAAGAGATCTGACTGTTCTGATGGATGGATAAGCTCCCTTTCTGAGTGTGTTAGCATTGATGTCTCCCCAGAGTATATACCAACATCTGCGGTTTTCGTAAGTGTTGCAAATTTCTAACTTGATAACCTTTTCCTAATAAGTTTTGTTTTGCTTAAATTATTTGTGGGATAGAAGAAATTTCTTCTATGAGCAATTACTCCTTTTACAAATAATAGAACTGAATGAGGAATTTCTCCAATTCCAACAGTGTTCTCTTTCATAAATGAAAAATGATTTAATATAAAAAAAAAGTGTGTTGTCATTTTGCTTTGATCAACTAAACATGTTAAAAAATCAGGTTTTGGTCCCAAAGTAATGACCAACAAATGTGTGGTATGCATCCACAGTCATCAATTACTAGCGTGTAATGATTTAAGACATGACATTTGTAATTCATTTTTATGAAAATTAGTAAAATGTGTTAGCTTGCTTTTTCTTTATGTAGTTATGGTCATGTTGGGCCAAACACTTAGAAAAATTTAGGGAAATATGTTGTGAATGCTTTGAGAAAGAGACAAAATGATTTACTCTGTTTAAATGAATCTTTATCAGAATGATTTTGTTGGTGAATATCATATACATTAAAGACAACATGCCTCTTATTTAAACCGAAAAAAACACATCAGAATTAATTGTTTTCATTTCGCAAAACTTTCCTTTTCTATTTATTTGTTTCGAATTTATATATTTTTATTAAATTAGAATAAACATGAAATTTACATTGAAAGGACCAAAATGTGCCTACCCATTTTTACATTATGACTAATTTGAGTAATTAGTATGGTAGGTTGCATGATTATCTATATTAGTGACAATTAGTGATATTTTCCAGACAACTAAACTTACAATAACAGCCAGAAATGTCCCACACCATGTACCAACAGAAATGAAGTGTAGATACACACAGAACAATAATCAAATTGGATCTTTAGTGGATGCAGTTAGAGTTAGAGAGAATGTCTTCACCTGCAGTATTTCCAGCTACCTTCGTAAGTTGTCATGAATATTATAGTTACAAAGGCAATGCTAAAAAAAGGTTACAAAGGCAATGCTAACAAAAACTCTATATCTTGTTATATTTTCATTTTTCCGATTTTCAGCTTGACTATTCAAAAATTAATAGAGCTCGACAGTTAACCGGGGCTTCAGTGATGCCGTTGGGGTTACAATTTGGTAAAATATTGTGTACAAGTTGAAATCTCTTTAACTGCTATAATGGATTTAGATCAAATCTTCACAAATATATTCAGGGTTATCAAATGTAAAGTCATGGTCTGACCTTCAAACCCGTGGTTTGGATTACAGGCCTATTCATAGGCACATTCTATTAGAAAATCTTGATTAATATAATGTGTGCAAGTTGGTATTTCATTTATTTCTCAAGACGATTGAATTAAACATCACATAACTACGTCCTTTAGTCAACAATGTTTGTTAATTCACTAAGAACCTTAACTCTGGGTTGAATTTTAAGCAAAGTTTCCCCTTTATTACGTAGAAAAGATCTCCTTTAATTTTGCAACAAGGTATGTCACATAACAATGAGGAGAATGAATTACGTCGCACACTGGTTCCTGCTTTGAATAAACATTGTCTTACTTATGGGAGCCATGGTATCAATTACGAAGAACCAACGCTCATTGGATATCAATGTAGCCATCTATGTGTTTGTTTTGTCATTAATATACAAATTGCGATTCAGGGAATGAACTGTTTTAGAATATTTTACCGATTGCAATCTCTATAAATCATACCATGACTATACCTGTCAAAATTATAAAGAAAAAACTACAGTTTTTAAAGTTACCACAAGATTTCATATAATGAAAAACGTCGTTGTCGACCAGTGAACATTTCATTTCTGCAACAGCCGGCATTTCGAAATGGTTAAAGCACACTATGTCCTATGCAGTTTTGAACGTGACCAAAGCCACCATAGCTGTTGCTATTACGAAACTGATGCTATATTAACCAAATGAAATTCTCGAGTTATCACCTCATCAAAATAATTATGTATACATTCAACATTTTTGGATTTCTTGTTTCAGAGCATGTTGAACTAACGTTACAACTTGCAACAGCGTTACATTATTTTGTGTATGCAGAAACTACTATTCAAATTTATGATTGCAGCTTCTATAAATCGTAAGTGTTTCAAATGTGTTGAGTTCTCTTCCCTTATATGTAATGGTGAAGCAAGTAGTAACAATAGGACACTTTGATATTTGAAAGTGATCCGCATTGTCAATATATTAGAATGAAATGTTGAATTTTAATTACTATTCATGCATTAATCGTTGTATCGGGTAGTGATTGTTGTGTTTGTCTCGAAATATCTTCGTGAGCTTGGCTTAGATTTATGACTCTATGAAATGTCAAAATCAAATAAATGACATCATGAAAACAGGTTTAAAGAAGACCAATTGAATTGTTAATGTTCATGAGGTAAGTAACCACAATGACGAGCCACTTTACTAAGTGTTTTTATATCTACAATCTTTCTAAACAGGATACAATTATCTTAAAATGCCTCCTACAAATAGCTAGGAGGCTATCCATAAATATTGTTGATGTATAGATAAACAGAATCCAATACAAGTTCCTTGACCCAAAACGACATGTTTATCTAAAGACAAATCTTAAATGGACCACTTTCTAAATATGCCTTGAACGCTTTGCATTTTATACATAGACTGAAGAGTAAATCAGATCTAATTGCAACACTAAAAGCCATTGCTTAGTTCAATATTTTAAACAGTTAAGTGTATTGCACTTCAGTTATATAATCTTAAAAACTGCCACATGGTGATATACATTGCATGGGAATATTTTCCTGTCCACAGATGTGGAAGTTGTCTACACTCTCCAGATATCAAGTGTCAATGGTGTGCAACAAGTCTTACTTGCCAGACTACTTCATCAAGCTGTGACATGCACGTGGTAACTATTGTTATGTTCTACTTTCTTGTATTTCTCTTGTGACTCGAAAAGATACCATAACTCCCTGTCAACATTCAATACATTTTCTGTAAAGAGAACAAACGTAATGTATATTCACATGTGTTTATAGCCTCATTCGCACAGCTCGGTCTGTGTAATATCAACATGTAAGAAACTACTAGAAATAGTACCCTCTAGAAGGATCGTATCAACATAGAGCCATTCATTTCAAACTCTGCCATGCTTACAGCGAACGTAACCGCATAACAATCAATATGTTTCCAGTGCATTCTAAACCAGTCTACGTCTTTCTCTTAGATCTTCTTGTGTGAAGCGATTTCCACAACATGCAGCTTCTGTAAAGAAAATGTTCTGTTTTGATAAAATGATCTCTGACAATGATTTGTAATGGAGGGAAGTTATAAACACAACGCAACACATAAAACGTTTCTAGCTCTTGTTTGAAGTGACAGTCGTTGGCTAACATGTCTTAAATTCTAGTTTTGGTCCACCGTTTCAGCACTTATTCGGACGTAGTCATAACCACTTTTATCAGACATTGGTATTCAAAATTATGATCCCACTACTCACACAAAGTGTAACTGTTGGGTAGTAGCCCATCATTTTAAAGGAAATGTAAAAAGGAAATACGAGAACACATAGAAAGCTGCCCTATGCATCACCTGTATCATTAAACGTTATACGTATATCGCGTTCTATGGATTTCCATGTCATCTGTTAAAACATCTTGCATTTCAGACGGATAGAGCTCGATGTCCGAGGTTAGAGACTTCAGAAATATATCTACCAAATGGATTTACCAAAGAAATAACCTTAAATGTGACTAATATGGTATGTCTATTAGTAAATGTAAGAAAAACATTCTTTATTCGCAAGATGTTTGTATTCTACATACATATTCAATATAAAGCGAATATTTCACTCATTCTGCAGTTGGCGAAGGCAGATCAAAACTATGTGATATCGTAGTTGTAACTTTAACATTTTACACCGTTTTAAGGTGTCTAGAGTCAGTTCCTAAAGACAGCTGCTTTGTCCATGAATATACATACACCAGTATATTACGGAATAATCACCAACCGTCTGCAGCCTTTTACTATTCATGTATATGAAGACGTCAATTTAAATCATCGTGGACATGCCCTGACGTCATGACCTTCATATTTAGCTGATTAATATGAAAATCAAAACCAGGTCTTTAAGAAAATGAGTCCGATCTTGATGCACTTGAGCACTTTTCCCTTGATGAAGGAAATTGGTACCAAAGAGAGCATGTTTAATAACGTTTGCAAAGCATCATAATTTAACTGATTTCAATGTAAGACCAATCATCCAAAAAGCATTTGTTAAAATGATTTCCTTTGATGTATTTTTCTTTCCGTCGACTTAAGATGACAATGTCTCGAGAAGAATACATATAAGAAAAAGACCAAAGACATTTCTAAACAAATAATACTGTAAAACTGTTGGTTGTGAGAAAATTTGTGATCTAATAGGTAATACATTTATCAGTTGTTAGATGCGATTAAATCACATTAACTTTAAAGCAATATTGACCGACCTTAGCCTTGATTTTAAAAACCAACTGTTTTTGTTTTTAGGTTACAGCCTTAGGATATGTTTGTTCCATAGACCAGAACGAAGCACATGTAGTGGGACCTGCACTCGTAGAAAATGACTCCATCAAATGTGTTTTAAATGTAAGGGTTTAGAGTTCTACTAGTTATCCCTGTCTTACTTCTTTTTAAATCCCATGTCCAACTATAGTTGTAGCACGGTTGATATCTTATGATAAACTCATTGGACACATTTTAAATACACGTATTTTTTGTCTATTTTATGCAGGTTTCATATGTCGAGGACCGTCCAAAAATGTCACTACCTCTTTCCGTGTATCAAGTGGAAGGACAAACTAAAGCAAAGATCGAAAACACACTCAATGGTATTAATTTTGATTAATCAATCCCCTCCCGTTAGGGGCTTCAAATGTATGAGACAAACGCTCGTTTGTATTGAAATGAATGTTAACAACTTAAGTCATTCCCGAATATGTATAAAAGAATGTTGAGAGATTGACACACCTTTAAAATTATCCTGGTACAAAACGATGCATTTCCTATACATTGAAAAGATAATGTTCAAATGATATAGTGTGAAGGAAAATTATATAAACCTGATTCCGTATCATAGTCATGCGAACGCGATAAAGGGGTGCCGAACTAAAACGACACAAGCTTAAGCCTTAAATTCATTTGTCTACATCCGAAACAGTTTGGTGTTAGTGTTGGTCTTACTTTTATCACAACGCTTTATTGTAATCCACAGATACTTACAAAAGAATTAACCAAACCTCCACGATACATAGAACTATAGCGGTAGTTCTCAAATCAATTACTCGACGCTTATGGAGTGGATTGGTCAACCTTTCACAGTATTACAAGTAAAGCTTTGCTAGATTTTGGCAAAATGGAAATAAGGATGATATATTTGTGAGCCTGTCTCACAGTTATGCTTTTTTTTTTACCTATTTCTTTTCATCTTTACTGCTATCCGTTGTCAGTTGAAATATGTATGTATGCAAAATAATATAACCAGCTAACGAGTATTTCACCATCCCTTACTTCCTTTCAGTCACTGTTTACAAATGTGAGTATCTTGCTGCCGACTGTACACGATGTGGGGCGTTGAAACCAAGTAGATACGACTGTAAATGGTGTCAGAGCGGCAAGTGTGGGCATATAACACGATGTAGCCAAACTGTATCTTGCCCGTTTCCAAATATTACACAGGTTAGTTTTAATACGATTAAGCCCAACTAGCTGTAGCTTCTTTGGTGACATCCCACAAAGCTGATGTTCATTACTTGTATGTATGCTTTTCGATGTTTTAAACTATTACATTTCAAAATTATTTCAGAATATTCTTGGTAATTCATCGAGAAGTGTGAAAAATAAATATAAGTTATTCATGAGTCTTAGAAAATGTTTGCAAAAAAACAAATGCTTCTTTTTAACCCGCTTAGACGAATTGAAAAAGGAACATCATGGTAAACGTATTTTCATAAGGTAGCAGTTTTAAACTCTTACCTTTCAAAATTATTTCAGAATGTCCTTGGTAATTCATCGAGAAGTGTCAAAGATAAATATATTTATTTATTGGCCTCAAAACTCAGTTTCAGAAGTAGGGATTATATTTTCAGTCCGCTTAAACGTATGAAATATACAGGATCATGGTAAGCTTGTCTGAAAATAAGCAAGTTCATCAAACTTTGAAGTACCATTACAATACTTTACATTGAACCTCTTATTCTGCTTCGCACTGGATCGCTTAAAAAAAGAAGCTGTATTGTACCAAGAGAATTAATAAGTTATGATACAATAAGGAAAAATTGGATGTTATATTTTCTTATTCTTATGTAATGCTTTAAATGTGCTTGTTCACGATTAGAGAATGGGAAATTAACTAATTAATAAAGATGCCATGAGACATAATGTATGGAATCAGAAATGGTCACTGATAGCTTAATGGATTCGAAGATGGCCGGCATATCTTCGTAATTGTAGTATAATTGATGAGACAATCTTACATTTTTAGATCATATAATGAATGAGAATTGTGAGCGATTTCAGGGAGATCATATATATTTTGATCAATGTATTTCACAAATACTTGGTGTGTCATGAATGGATTTAGAGCTATATGGTTTGTACAAATACTGAACTGACTGAAGTAACACAGTCCTCGTGCATAAAGAGTAAAGGATTTGGAAATCAAGTAAAGTTTTAAATCTTATAAAGTGTCTGGCGTAAATCTTTGAACAAACACCTTTGAATGTCAACAGGAAAATTCAGATGGTATATTTGCATCTTACACTGTCGTTTTTACCGAGATAACGTAAATATAGATGCGTTATTTACCAGTATTACTGAATATAACCCTTTTCTTTGAGACACAAGGTCAAAACTGGGGCTATCAATTCATTATTCTTTAATCAAAATCATATAGTTGTAAACATAAATTATCCTACTGTAAAAACTGTCTTGAAGATTTATAAACAGAAATATTGTTTTCATTCCAAAGCGTAAATTTCCAGTGTCACGTTATGTTTTTTTAAACAATTCAATGTTGAATGTAATGGGTCATACGAATGACGTTACTTGTTCTTTGTTTACAGGTATACCCACCCTCGGGTGGATATATTGGAGGTAAACAGCTGCAAATAACAGGTACCAACTTTGGGACAAGCACTAATAGGATATCGGATATAATGGTTGGAGATTTAAGTTGTTACCTTATTGATGTCCTTCAAGATTACAACCCTGATTTTTACCACGTCAACAAAGAGTACGTTCATGACTAGTTTTGAATTTGGTGAATAGGGATGATTCTTTCATGGCACACGAAGTGGTGCACGAGAACAGCTGCATATTAAATGCTCGAATTTTGACAATTTCTCACAATTGAAATCCTTATTTCGATTAAGTTGATTCTCTTATCTAAGGCCAATTATAGCTGTGGCATATTGTACTTCCTGACTTGATAACACACTAACTAGATGTTCTACTTTGTTCACATAATAGCTATACTACGTGATGCCTTAAAATTAATTGATTAAACTAAAATCAAATTGTGTGTAAATACGTATTTTACAGAATAAGCTGACTCTGGCTTTTCTTGGTGCGGTGTGATTTATCCCAATTCACCATAATTTTTTTTTACTTTCTTTCCTAGTTCTCGAAGCATGTTTTTACCGATGTTGTGCTTACAAGCAAAGGTGCAGTCCCATTCATTTGTAATGATTTGTTTGGTTGTTTAACATATATATTAATGGAAATGCCATTTAAGGTGGGAGGTTTTATTCAGCGAAGAAGAACTAGGAAGCTTCAATGTATATGATTTAGAGCCAACTATAATTGCTCACAGCTATCCGTATTTTTAGATAAACATGCTCAAATATTATATTTACCATGAGTATAATGTGTCTTTTTTGTAGCTCTAGTGTGCATTTTCCCTGCAATCTTTCCTCGATGAAATTCGACTTTTGTTTCCAAATTCAAACTAAATAACTAAGTAACAGAGATGGGAAGAGTAACAACTTGTTCAATTAATTTTAGAATACTTTTTAAAACGAGTTAAGTGATTTTATACACGGTGTGGAAAAGATGGCCACGACCTTCATATACCCATGAAAGTGGGTAATAGAGAATTACAAATGGGGGGGAAATTTCATGGATTCATCTTATCATGCATTGAATAGGTGAAAGTAACATTGGCGAGTTCACATGCTCTTAAGATATAATTGTTTCAGGATTCAATGTTTTTTGGAACCAAGCCGTTACAAAGAAAGAGTTGGAACAAAGAATGTGACTTTTGAGTTTGACGGAATTCGATGCGGTTATGGAAGATATTCCGTTCTGGTATGCAGCTACTTTAACAGACAATGGCTCCTTATTTTAAATGTTCTTGTTTCTTTGTAAAGATCAGTGTCTGTAAACGCATGTGCTGATTGTTGAACTACCTATAAATCTACGTGACGTTAGGTTAAGTTATTTCAAATAGAATTTATTCTTCTGAAATTCATTGAAACAAATGAAAGAAAAGCACAATTCCTTATGTCTTACAAGAGCATGTCCATAAACAGTACCATTTCTTGAATACACAAACTTAAATGCTGTGCTTTGCTAAAATACGAAATAAATTATTTTGTGTAACAGTGGTTTTTAACGGATAATGAAATGAAAAAGCATGTGATAGAATTGAACCGAAATTTGTGTGTTTTGTTGCGTCACTCATTCTTCACAAACATATGTCAGATATTAACATATTTATTCTCAAACCTTTTACTCGCTATCATTATCCACAAACGCATATATTGTCAAACCATTATGTGTATTTCTTTCTTCTTTACTTTTAAGAATTGAAATAAAATGAGGACTGCATGGTCATTTATGTAAAACTGGTAAATATGGCATCATAAAGTGGTTCTATGTTAATATATGAATGTGTAAACGCTTAGAGCTCCTTAACCATTACAGGGAGATTATTATCTTAATCATCATACAACCACTTTTAAAAATTATTCCCGTTTTTAGTTTTTCTCTTATAAATAGTTTTCCCAAATTCCTCTTGGTACTTATACTTGCCTATATTTGTTAGTATATTCTAGAAAAAAATGATGAATATGATAGACATTTTACATTGTTTCAGAACCCAGTTGTGACTAAGATAGAACCATCATTTGGACCTGCCATTGGAGGAACATTGATAACATTATCTGGAACTGACCTAGACATTGAAGGGAGTCTTCCCCGTGTAAGATTAGGGAGTACAGCGTCATGTTTAAATGTTAATTTTCAGTACAATCGGTAAGTAAAACGAATCTGTAACTGTTAAATCTCATAGTTTTTCAATAGCGAATCATCAATTAGCAAACGTTTAAAGATACTCTATCGGAGTTGTGTGTATTTGGAGTAATAAACGTCTTTTTCTTTTCAGAACCCTTGTCACTTAACATAACTGTGTCAGATATCTGTGAATTTATTGTTCTAGATCTTCTTTGTATAGTTACGATTAGGGTTGGGAAGCTGTCAATAATCTAGTTCTATATAACTTCAGAAATTTGTGTTGTTTTTTTTACGGTAGAAATCGAATTATTTCAAAAAACTAAAATCTCCATCTCTGAGAAAGTCTCTTAATGACCAGAAACCAGAAAGATCAAGTGCCTCTGTTATCAATGAAATTGAAGATCGATTGTACTAACATTTGAATTAAGATATAAGGAATTGAAATACTTAAATGTTCAATATCAGAATTGTTCAGGTTCAAATCTTACTTGATTGACACGAGCTAAATAAAAAGTAATTATTAAGTAAGATATGGCGGGATATTGATAGATAATATTCACATATAAAATACGTGGTAACTGGATTGTGTTGGAATGGGAGATGGTACTTGCCTTTTTGGGTCGATAAGAAAAATTTCTATTAAATGTAGGATGTAGAATGGATTCAGTATTTTGTGTTTCAACCAATTTGCTTCCGAATTAAATCTTGTTGAGTCTGATTTGGGTATTAATTCTTTCGTATACTTTCTTTTATTCTTCAGGTTGACATGCATTACTCAAACTTCATACAATTATCTTACTGTTGCATCGGTTCGGTTGGTATGGAACTATGAGATATATACTAGCATTGTAACCTTCCAGTTTTTGACGACTCCAAACATTACCGAGGTTGCAGCGGCTGAGTCAATTTTAAGGTACGTTTAAAGTACGTAAGGTATGATCCAGTAGGAAAATCTTACAGTATCGAAATAAACAATTATTTCTTGTTTAAATGATTACTGCGAAGTATATTGACTTTAATCGAAGTGGCATGTTTGAGAACCTAGAATTTGCAATAACCTGCCTCATTTTACGATATATCTGTTTTGCAGTGGTGGAACAGTGTTGCGTGCGGTAGGGATAAGTCTTAATACTACAGCCAAGATTGTTATCATTGCACAATATGCAGGAGAACAAGAGGTAAGGAGGTTTTTACACGTATAAATAGAAAGAACTAGATATAGACATAACATATATAGAAATGATATTATATTAATAAATACATTTAGACATATGGATATATGAACAGAACAGAACATACTTTTATTTAGACTTGTACAAAGTACATCATCTACAACATAAATAAAGTACAATTTGATGTCAACGTGACAAACATATACTGATATATGTTTATGAATTGAGGGAACGAGGCAGGTAGGGACAAGCAGGCAGTTGAGAAGACATACGGGCCGACGTGGAGGGAGGGGATAAAAAGAACCAGAGAATGACATGCAAAAGAGTAACATACATTTGAATATAATTTACCCGCTGGTTTATGGAATAACAGCACCTAGAAGTTTTGTTTATCGCTCGATCATTAATTTCACACTCGCGTTTGTATAACAAAAACCCGTAATTACTATGTATCATAAATCAATTGCAGGAAATTCGACTTGACTGATCCAATTAGCTGAAGCCTCGTTCTGATTCATAACGGCTGGATGCTGTGTTATATATGTCTAAGCCCATTAGAAGGTCCTATATGCATTGCATGAAATACTGTATGAATTAAGTAAGCGTTTTAGTTCATGTGTTTGATCTTCATAATTTAGGTAGCAGATTGTATGACTTCGGAAACCTCTCTGGAATGCCCGTTTCCCCCAGCACCATATACGGCTGTAGGAGAAATGGTGGAAAACACTCAAGAGAACGGGGAAAGGAAATCATTAATGGATAGCAGCATCAAAATTGCCATCAGCATAAAAATGGATGGATACGTGAAGTCGTTCGCAGTGGATTACTTCAGGGACCCAGTCGTGGAACCTTTACGAGAAACAATTATTATACCTCATTTTGGAGAAAAGAGACTGACTATTACGGTAAATTTACTGTTCGAAATCTCTCATTCTGCGAAAATGACACCAATGTGTCTTAAGAATATATATGTGTGAAGAGCGGCTATAGACAGGTATACACCAGATTTGGTGATAAGACGAAACTATTTTCTCTACGTAGGAATTTGATTATTTAGAAATTTGTCGAACCTTCATTCAAACAACCGATATGAACGAAGGATTCAAAATTAATGTCAAAAGTAAGATTTGTTTTCAAAGAACTTGTTTTGATGCAAATTTCTGAAAAGGAGTTTTGTACAAATTATGTGGAATTATCTAAACAATATCTTCATAACACTACCCATTTTAAATAAAACACCATTTTTAAAAAGGCCTAAATTGTTAACAGTTTTGTTACTGTACTTCAGCTTATATTGTATTTGAAAAGACTAACAGCTTGAGTATATGATCAGATTGCGCATTTTTATAGTGAAACATGTATTTGCTCAAACATTCCATCTATAGTATAAAAACAAAGGCCATATAAGCCCTTCTTTATATCTACATTTATGATAGTTATTTTGCATAACACCACATGTACAAAGTAAATTGTATATTCATATATAATTAGGTAGACAAACTGTCATGTAAACGAAATAACAAATTCAGTGGTGATATACATTATACTGAATTGGATCTTATCCGTGGTAGTTCGTTTGAAATAGCTAAATATTGCAAAATCTAAAAATTACTAAATGAAAATTAAGAACAAAAATCTTGAATCATTTTCCGATAGTCTCAACTGTTGTGGAATACCGGGGTAAGGAATATGTGCGCAGCAACATGCGCCCAGCCTGCAATATTACTCCTCGTCTATTTATGTACTTCCATTCAACCTAAAAATGGCAAAGGTTAAAGGTCACGAATGATTGACAAACGTGTATGCATATTCACCGTGAAACTTGATTATGTTGCTTCATTAAAAATTTAAGATGTTGTTAAATTTCTTTTCCCTTCAACAACTTTATTAATCGCATTTTCCTATTGTCGTTTCAGGGAAATTATTTCAACCTTGTTGGTGGACGCGACGATTACAAGGTTTTAATAAGTGACGGGAACTGTTTGGTAATTTACGTTACCAGAAACAACATTACATGTATTCCCCCAGAAGACAACCCCGATAATACCGTGGAAAATTTGGAAGTTGAAGTAAGTAGAAATATGCACTTTGGCGTGTAATGAATTGTTCACACTTATCAGTATGCAACGCTCTTATTATAATGTCATCTTGATAAATATTTAAAACGACGGCATGATTTACCAATCCAGGTGAAATAGACGTTTTTGAAGGAATTGGTCATTAGTTTGCAGCATTAATACGCCTATTGTATCGATGTTAATAATCTGTCTTGATATATAGAAACATCATGTTACCCACACAAAGCACAGAAAACGTATACATTGTAGTGTGATCAGTGTTTTTATTTCAAATATAGATCTTTTGTGTCTTCCATTGTATTGTCTAAATATAACGTTGAAAATTGTATCTTCTTTTAGAAAAAATACCAAACCTGCTCATGATCAGGAAGTATGCACTCAACGTTTCAACGAAATTTCGTAAAAACAGAGATAGGTGAAACAACAACAATTTGAACTTAACATCTTATACTAATATAGAAATCTACTATTTGGTTTAGTAGAGATATTTCGTATTAAGAACATTTTCTACAGTTTTATAAGTAAATATTACTTTCATAGAATTTTCTAAATTTTGGATATGTTATTTAAAATGTTTTTGTGAATTCAAAAATGAAAAGAAAAATGCAGATTGACGAGTTACTTTTTTGTAAAATTGCAATTTCCATGGTAACCGTTTGGGGCAAAAATTTCTAAAATGACCATACCATCTTCAAAGCTGATAAAATAAGTTTTGGAAGGTTAATTAATCCAAAAACCATGAATTCATACATTCAATACTTTATAATTCAATGTTTATTACAATCTGAACACTTTTTGTAATCAAAATCAATCTTGCAAATTTTTGTATTCGGCAAAAAACAATGAAAATTGATATTTAAGTCACAAAAGAATGAAGATATTTAAAAATTCCTCTCATAAATTTTTTAGTTTTTCAGCATGTGAAGTCAAATTTAATATTGCAATACAAAATGCAAAAAAAGCGTATATGTTGACGAGTTAGTTTTTCTGTAAAATGACATTTTCTATGGTAACCATATTTGAAAAACATTTATAAAAACGACTAATATAACTTTAAACTTGCAAAAATAGAAGCTGGGGCTTAAAATGCATGAAAAATATACAATATCGTTAATAACCTTTTATAGTTTTTAGGACAATATGATTATTTTTGAAAAAAGTGCACACGGTAAACTTCATCAGAATAAAAACGTTTTTCCGACTACTTTGCAAATACCTCTTCGGTAACATATTATTATCTCCCTTGGCTGCGCAGCTGAAGTGTTGAAAAAAACTACAGAGACCGTCCTTAAAGACAGTCATTTCTACTAGGGGGAAATGAACTTATGGAATGCTTGTATTTTCTTTTCGTTTTATTTTTAAGCCATAGAATAGACCTTACCTCATTTAGCTTTATAACATTATGTACGACCACGCACATTTAAACCTCTCTTTAACGTGTCCTCAGTATTTTGTTTCTTTAAATCGTGTCCGCAGATCCAACTGGGAAATTTCAAACAAGCTGTTGGATATGTGAGGTATGAGGCGAAGGGTGTTTCGACTGATAACGCACAGTACACGTTAGGGATAGTGTTATCAGGTGTAGGCGTGGTCCTGTTTATTGCCATCATCGTTGGTAAGTATTTCAATATTATTCTTTATGTTCGGTTAGCCTTGGGTCCTGGTCCGTGCGTATACCCCACACTAGAGGTATATGCAAGGGCTGGGACCCCATGCTATTTATTGTTAGGCGTATATTTTCCAGTCTTTTGGGAATGTGAATTGGTGAGGGTCTGGTGAAATGTATAGGTTAATTGGAAGAACAATATACAGTTGGATATATTTGAAATAGTCACTAAGCTATATCAAATCGTCACTGCTTCTCTTTATTATCATTGGTAATCATTGGTAATCAATTTGATAGTTTAATATGTGTTAATTTAATATTTCTATGTGAATAAGCGAAAATGCCTTCGCCCATAGCTACAATTCCTCCTTTGTTGCAATTTGATCTTGAATTATTTTAATATATGGGATGACAGAGTGTATAGTATTGTGTTTTATACGTATTAATAAAAAAAGTAGAGCGGTTAGTTCAGTTAACATGACGGTAACCCTAACAATTTCCATTGTAATACAACGTATTTACTTTTTTCGTCTGTGTGTCTTGTGATTTCAATATTCAAACTCATACAAGTATCAGCGTCTGATAAAATATATTCGGCCAAAGACGTCATTTCATGGTATATAAACACGAATGATAAATTCCGTTGCAGGTGTTGTGTTGTTCTGTTACAAGTACAGACGTGCCAAGGCAAGGATCCCCAAGATAAAAATGCAAAAAAGAAGAAAGTCTGATGAACAAAATGAAATGAGTAAGATCTACCTCTGTCTATGTTTTTAAAGCTATACATGTGTGTCCAGTTACTTATTAATCCCATCATTGCTCAAACACTCTGTTTGTCTATCTGTGTCAATTTATGTCAATTACTCAGTCACTTTGTATCTATCTTTTTATATATTTTTATTTGTTAATGAAAGAATGCATGGCTTTGTTTTCTCGTATCTCTCACTCTTTGTATGTTTATATGTCTGCCATCCAGGCAGTCAGCCAGTCCCACTATGTGTTACTTTCAATGCTCTTTGTGTCTCTGTCTTGCGTGTGCCTGATCTTTGTCTTTGACATTTCATCTGTTTTATTTGCTTGATATTCCTCTGTCTTTCTAATCGCATATCTGTCTCCAAGGATATGTGAGTATCTACGCATAATGAAATGAAGATATATTTTATTTATAGGTACATCCCGATCGCAGACCAAGCCTGATAACCATTCAAACGCTCACAAGGTCGTCGAGGGTTCAGACTACATGGACCTTGACGAAAATCGCGGTCGACCTATTTACCAGGATCTTGATCACCATGGCTACGAAAACCTAGATGTGTCTGATTACCAAGGACTCGATCAAAAACAGGACCAGGACAATCATGTTTATACAGAGCTGGGATAGATCAAGATTTGTTATTGTCAGAACTGATGCAATATGGAGACAGTTAAAGCGTTTGTGATGAACTTGGAGGAAATAAGAATTAACATTTTAAAAATTCATATCATTTTATTTTGTTTTAGATAAATTAATATGTGATCTCAAATGTGAATCTGTCTCGGTCAACATCTGTGTTTGTGGTGATATGACCCTTGAAGTCGTTTGGTCATATAATCCATCATATCATTTAGAGTAACTTTGAAAATGCTTAATTAAGCTTCACACATTCGATGTAAAACAAATCGTTCAACGATTTCGATTAAATACTTTGGACATGATAACAATTTCATGTTTTAATCCTTCGGAATGGTTCATTAGAAAGAAAAAAAAACAGACTAAAACATATGTTTTTTGAAAATTCTATATGTTAAGCAATCGATCTAAAACACATACAATAACTAAATCTTCAGCATCTTGGTATAAGCCAGGTGAAAACAATTGATTTACAAATGATAAAATCATTGGTTTGATTAAACAAATGCCAAAGGATTCTTAGGCATATATTCGTGATATAACAGTCTCTATAAATCATGGTGACACTGGCTTTAGATACCTTCACCCCTAATTAATCATCGAGTTGATAGAATCAACAGAGTTACCTATCGGCCAAACGTGGCCGCAGAATGTTGTAAATCAACTATGTAACAGTATAATAATATTTTATGTAAATGTTTTTCTTTAATAAATAATTAGTTCCTAATTTTGTGAGGTCTGTTGGGAATTGTAGATGAATTCACTGTGGATCACATAAGGCTGGATATTCATTTCAAAAAGAATTACCTCACAGAATGTCACAAAATGTTGTTCGTTCCTATGATAAATAACCTTTTGTTGGGGATTCAACTTTTTTTTATCAAAAGGCTGATGATTAATCTTATTAATGAATATTCTAAAATCCTACATGCAAAGCAATATTTTACTACAATAGCAAAATATGTACAACAGATACCTATATTCCACGTACGTGACCGGGTTTCTTTTTTTATAAATGTTTTTATTTGTATATAATTCAGAAATAAATGATGTATTCAGAAAATACAAAAGTGTTTGTCAATTAAATTCAACTCCCAAATATTCCCATTCATGAGGAATACATTTGTTAAAAAATAATCCATAGAGCTCTGTTATAGTGAACCAATCTAAAATGGTTTTGTACAAAAACTCACGCCTAAATACCGTCATTTTATGTCTTTGAGATCGTAAGTAGGTAATCCGTTTATTCTTTCATTCTGATTACCTACATGAAATAATCTAGTGATCTAGTTTTAAATTTTTACATGGCATGCTTTGTTTCTTCTGGTGGAAATCGTGCTTCAAAAGAGACCATGCGATTACAGAAAGTTGTCGATGTAAAGGTGTAGACAGTAGTGCTATCGTATGAGTTCCCAAAGACAATGTTATACATTGATTGTAATTTGGAACAGATACACTTGGTTGTATAAGTACAGAATGTTTGCATGGTTTGTCAAGCGTTAAAAAACATAATACAATATGTACCTGTAAAGAGACATAAAAAGTGGACTCGAATGATATAGCGTACTTCTCTGCTGACAAGAAACTGTATAGTTTACGTCTTGAATAAGATATCGCATTGTCATTGCCTGCTTATATTTCGTTTAATTTGACTTATGTCTTCAAATAATTCGGTGTCTTTTTCTTTTGCCTGTGCATGTGTTGGTGTAGTTTGCTTGTGTCTGGACTTATTGCGTTGTAATCTGCGTGTGTCTACATATATTCTATTATAGCTTGTGTGTGTCTGCATGTTGCTTTGAAGATTTGGTAACTATAAATATTTCGTTAAAGTTTAACTAAATGCGACAATACTTCACCTGATTAAACATAGGCATATGATCTCATACTTCAGAGTCCAAAGATTCAATTCTTTTTTTTTCTTTTTTAAGAGAAAAATAGCAATTTTCGTAATTCTTATACATAAGAATTTTTGGCTTCTATCAAACTGTTTGGTTTGATATTTTAGACAGAGCTATGCTATCATGCGGTTGTAGAAATTGAGTTTGCTCCAACAAGTGGTGAGCTTGAAATCATCACGTCGGTGGCCAACCAGATATAAGCCACAAGACGTTACGACAACGTATTTACCTTAATATATACCAACATTGACATATTGTTTTGAAGACTACAAATGAATACCAGGTTTTCCGAATTTAACTCACAAACACCAATACCTCTGTGTTCATTTCGGCATGGTTCTTATAGCGTTTCATTTATGGTCTAAGGGACATAACCATGTCTGCGTTATCCTATCAAAAAGTTTGAGTTGCATCCCTTTTGTTAAGAATCGAAAACTAGGCGGTTAGAAGGAATCCATGTAGTTAAATCCCCAAATTGAAATCGTGTTTATTTATCGACTCAAAGTCAAATGAGACCTAACAGTTCTTAGTTAACATTTTTCTCAGGTCGGTGGATTAATTGCCCTAGCATATTTTCATTAATCAATTGCTTAAATGTAATCATTCGTAAACGAACTTTATGACAACCCTTTATCCAAATAAATCAAATGCGCATCAACCATTTGTTTCTTGAATGTTAGCGGATTTTACTGAATAATGTCTGGTCACATAGTTGAGTTAAAAAGCGTTTCTTACTTCCAAAGATCGAAATTTATTGGACCAAAAGTCTGAACGTACCAGCATGAATGTATTATAGCACGTATGATTGTTAATATTTATTTACATATGTATGTTTATGACAAGAAGCTGTATAAGCTTACGTCAGTAAACTTTCTCAATCCTTCTTCGGGCTCCAGATTCAAACCAGTGGGAATCGGTCATGTAATCTCATGTTTAATAATGTAACTGGCTAGGTTCTTTTCAATACTACAAATAACAGAGAATTTATAAGTTTATAGATACTTTTATCCCCGGTACTTTTATAACAAGAAATGAAAAGAAAATAAATATGATAAGTCAAGTCAATACCGATATGGAGAAGGACAAGAGAAAGAGTATATGTGTGGGGTAACTGCAGTTAGCGGTTCTTTTAGTGTCTTCTACACATGGGAAGAATAGGGAGAAAATTGGCCTTATATACAGAATCAGAATAACGTAGTCAAGTATTTAATAGAGTAGTACCACGGAACATGCATCACTCGGGTAACGCAAGGTAAACACATCATGGTTAAGCACATGAAAGTAGCCGAATACAAGGCATGACAAAAGGATATAACTTAGTTTGTAAGTTGTCAATAAGGGTCATTCCTGTTTCAACACTATAACCATTTGGAATCGGATGCTTAAAACGGTTTTGAGGAAATTGTAACAAATTGATTTATATACCTCTAAAAGACACATTAACATCTGATCAGTGAATAACAATGTTGTCCACTGATTCAGTTATGATGTCTATTATGTATACAACCCGCGTGTTCTCGATAACACTAACCAATGCATGATGTTCCCAAATATGCATAAATTTTTCTCGAACGTTACATAACTCCCATCTCCGAAAAGACTCGCCCCGAGTCTCGGCCTTTGGGAGATACGTGGGCAAGGCAACTCCCGGATAGAAGAAGTCTTCGTCCCACCGCTGCCATCAATGTAACGGACCGAGCAAAGAAACCTCATATAGACACAATTTAACATCCGATCAGTGGAAAACGCTGTCGTCCACTGATCGACTGCTCTGTCTATATACCTGCCTGAATGTTCTCTATAAATTGCGTTACGTTCTCGAATTCGCATAATCGTCCACAAACGTTGTATGACCATAGAGAGTGTACGTACGTAAACCTTTTGTCCTCAAACATAGCCGTGAAGCTTAATTAACTTTTGAAGAGGGAGTTTTATTTAAATCATTGTAATAAAAGGAGAAATCAACTTAGTTCTATCCACTCGTCGCAAAAAAAACCAAAAGACCAACAACTCGTGTTATGCATATATGAAGAAAGACGCCTGTATTTGCAAGACATAGTAATAACATTCATTTTGTATCCACTATATACAATACCTACGTCTATGGTGTGTCAAAGTACTAAACAAAAACGAAATAAATGGATTCCAATTCATGTTAGGTTCTCCCAGGAAACCCTAGAGATACAAACATATATACATGTACAATCAATAAAAGCTCTGGAAACCTGCACCCATTTGTCAAATGTCATACCGCTGAATGTTGGGTCGCATTCGGCAACGTATTTTGTCGTTAACAATGCCATAAGTGTATTCTGTCAAACCGACAGCTTGGACAGTCTCGCGAGAAGTGACGCCTTAACCCTTTACCAAACGCCAAATTTTATATTGTCCCAAATTGAAAGAGTTTGCAGACGACATTTCAAAAAATGATGGAATTGGAAAGTAATCTTCTGATAGGACAGAAATAATTATGGAAAAGGGAAAAATTGCTCGTTACGAGCAATTTCTCCTTTTCACGCAATGCTTTTCAGAATCGTCTGCAACAAAATGGTTAAATGTCGTTATTGTTCGGTAATGGGTAAATGTGACTCTATTAATAACCAGCATGTATCTCACGTGCTAAAAAAAAATTTCTGTAGCTATGGAATTGGTACTCGGCTAAACGATGTACCAACAATTATGTCAACAGTATTAAACACTTTCAAGTGATCCATGCAGACCTTTTTAATCTTTTAATTTTCTTTATCTTTTTACAAAATTCAGTCAGTTCATGTTCAAATTACAGTGTAGAAACATTCTCCATGGCCTTCTATTTTATCCTTTTGTTGAAGCCGAACATTTTTCTTGCTCTTTCTCGGAACACAGAACTCAGGAGCATATAGAATACTGGGTTACTAATACTGTTGATCAAATATAATAGATTACTGAGTGAAAGTAGCGACTGTCCGGAAACTGAGTTCCTACCTTCATAACTTGACAGGTAAGCTTGGGCGCATATAAATGAAAACCAGGATACAGTGTATGTTGTTGTGATGAGAAACATCAATTTTGTCGTTCTGTTGACGCGATTCTGTTCTACCTCCAACCTCTTGGGTATATATCTTTTCCCCGACATCGCCTGACTACTACTTGGTATTTTATCATGAAGTTGCTTACTTGAATGTCCATCCGTCGAAAGTTGTCTGTTTGTGTTTCCATCCACAGATGGTTGTTTGCTTACGATCAAATCCACCGATGGTTGTTTGCTGACGTTACCGTCCATCGGTGGTTGTTTGATTACGCTCCCATCAGTGAATACTTGTTTGCTTCCGACTCCTTCTATCAAGTGTTGCTTGCTCACGATCACATCCGCTGATGGTTGTTTGCTGACGTTTCCGTCCATCGGTGGTTGTTTGATTACGATCCCATCTGCCATGACGTGTTTGCTTACGACCCCTTCCACCAAGGTTTTTTTTCTTACATCTCTATCCATCAAAGGTTGTTTGCTTACAACTCCATCAACCGATGGTTGTTTGCTTACGATCCCATCTGCCATTTCTTGTTGGCTTATGACTCCATCTACCAAGGTTTGTATGCTTACGATCCCATCCACCAAGGGTTGTTTGCTTACCGTCCAATCCGCTGATGTTTGAATGCTTACGATCTCGTCTGCCAAATGTCGCTTTCTTTTGTTCCCGTCCGTCGGTAGTTGTTTGCTTACGTACCATTCAGTCGATTTTCGAGGGTTTTCGAATACATTCATCGGTGGCCGGTTGTTGGGGTCTGGATCTTGCCAGGCAAAACGGAAGGTTTTGGGCTGCTTCTCGCCAGATGTTGTTGGACAATCGACATATTCAATATCTATGCGTGAATTATAACGTTGAATCTTTGATGATGCCTTCGAGACAACTTCGTCTAGTTTGGATGTTGTTATAGGCTTGACTGGTGTCTTTTCAACGGTTAACGTACATGCGTCGAGTCCTCTTGGGTCATCATCAGACGCAATTGGATCTTTAATAGGAGGCATGACACCAATTCGATTGAAACTCTTTGAAAAAGAATACCATTTCTTAGAGTGAGAAATTGAATTGGGCTCGCTTCCACTGTCCAAGATCGCTTGTTGGTTGACTTTGACCCCGAACCGTTTACGCAGCACATAGGCAATCTTGGAGTAGAAACCGATGATAATGGTGATCATGGTTATGAATGAACTGGCTAGAACAGTGCTGAACACAGATGATATGTTCTTGCGATCGTCACGAAATCCACATTTGTTTATCGTCGTATTTACCCGTGTAAATAAGAGTGAAACACTGGACACCATCATGCTTGATACGGCAATTAAAACACACACCTTGACGACTTGTCGAGAATTAAACATCTTTGAATATGGACGACACGTATGTCTATATCTATCAAACGCAACGACTGATACCATCTGTGTGGATGCAAACGTACAGACATATGTAAGATAAGCCCGAATCTTACACATTGCATCAGATACAGGGACATCCAAGATGACTTGCAGGCTTTCTGTTATGATCATGCTACCGACAAGGCCTGCAAGAACTATGTCCCATATTGCCATAGAAAGGACGAGGTAATCTGTACTCGATTTTTGCCGATTTCTCAACTGAACAGCGATGATTAACCAATTCCCCGGGACACCAATCAACATGAAAATTCCCACAAAGACAAGCTTAACATACAGCGTCCACTCAATGATCCATTTAAAACCCGCCTTCTCTTCGCTGGTCAAAGAACAGTTTCCAGTTCCACTCATACTTTGATTGCATGAATCAAGCACGTCCATCATTTATTTGGTTAAAACTGTTCCAAAGTTAGGCGGACTAGTCCGAATGATCAGGACATAGATATTTCATAAAGGCTACTGCGGCGATGGACTGGTTTTAACTCTAGTTCGTAGGTGATCGTTCTTTAATACAGCGGATACTATGTCATAAACGACAATTATACCAATCAAAGACACGCCCAATAAAAAGAGATCGTTTCCATTGGACAATCAACTTGTGTCCACATTCGGCAAGCAACATGAGGCATAGTATTGGAGTGTACCAATAGACTCGAGGTTATGAAACTTGTTCAGCTAATGAGCAGTGTTTTTTCATTTTCTTAAAAAAAACATATTACGCTTAGAATTTGCGTATTTCCAAAACAACATTCCCTTTTATTTCCATATTGACATGTATATATAAGCAAAAGTGCGTGGTCGAAATAATTCCTCCGAGACGCTTCCAATCACGTGTCACAATGCAATATTATAGTTTTGTTTAAGAAACAGTTCATTTTTATCGGTTTTGACTTACGCACACATTTTTATTAAGTGGTATAGTAAAACAGCACAGAGATATCTAGATTGTCGTATGCATTGTTTCAAAAAGTATTCAGCTATGCATAAGGCATATGTCGTTTGAGCTCATTTGAATTGTTTCGTCGATATCTCTTCAAAAAAATTCCAATGGCTGACCAAAATAAATGGTTAACTTAAGAAAGATATAACAAAAACATGAAAAGGTTTACAACATAACTCTGCCTCATATAAGACTAATCGTCTATCTGCATTCACACGAACTTGAACTGACAGTGCATTAGTGAATAGTAAATATTATGCAATTGTCAAATTTACGCACGCACCGGTTTCTGACGAAACGTGGATGAAAGAAGAATTTGTAAACATAAATATAGTTTCGGTTGTATGCTTAAGGTAATGACGAAATAGAAGGTAATATTCTTTACTCATTTATATATATGACACAAAGACTAACATTTATCATAACAAAAATGCCACATTAAGTACCTGCCATATTTCTATTGGTTTGAGTTGGCCACAGCACTGTGATGAAAACCGCGTTTCATACTTTTGAACCCTTTGAATGATAAAGTAAAGAACTAACTTGAGATGAGGGGAACAATAGAAGGTAAGCTGTTATTAATTCGTTTGACTTAAATTCGATTTAATATAATAGTCATGATTATATTGATGAAAGAGTTGACATCATTATCATTCTTGGTCTTTCAACTAAGATTTTCAAATAAAGTGTGATTGACAGGGGCAGTTATCTAATACCTGGATCTTTGGGCCGTCATCGTAGAAACAAAGTTTCATTCTCTCCATTGAATATTCTCTTCTTAGTGAATGTCTGTTTTAGAATACTGGTCACGTTAGTCAAATAATTTGACGTGAAGTTTGCCGTTAATTTTTAAATGGAGCAATCTAATGTCGAAATTTTGATGGACAAAATTAGTTGTTGATTTTACCATATATTAACTTTTTGGGATTTAAATCTTAAAAGTCGCTTGACAAGATAGAAAAATGAATAAAAATGTTAAAAAACACCCAAAGATTTATGCTTATTTTGAGAATTTTTGACCCCTTACTTTATATGCAATTGTAAATGGGGAATAATTATCTTGAGGGGGTTGTAGAGGTGATTAAACGGGATTTAACCCAAGGAAAATAAACATCGTTCTTGCTCGATTAGCTTTATTCATCAACCCACTGCGCATGTACCCAAATCAAAGTATCGATGGTAATCAGTATATCAAAGTACTAAAAGTATCTATAGTGTGTACACTACATCTCTCCTTTTCTTTTTAGAATGTTTTCCTTTTTTAAAAGACTAAAATAATAATGACTAGATCTGTTCTATCCTTTTCAAAATGTTTTCCAAAATCTAAACAATAAATGACTAGAGTTTTTTTGACTAGACAACTACACATTGACAATAGAAAAACATTCAATTTCTACCCTACAATAAAATCTTTAAACCTAGAAGGCATTTTGGCTGACCTTCTTGGCCTATCATTTTCAAGTTCTAATGGATCTTGAATACTTGTACATTCCTCATGTTCTTCTAAACCACTTTCAGAAGATGGAGGCTCAATCCTGCTTTCAATATTTGTATTGTTAGTAGGCGGATCCTTTTCTACAAACTTCTTGACAAAAGTAGAATTTCTCTTCATACCATTGTCCAGAAGAATAGAATTGCCATTTCTTTCTACAACAGTTCTCAAATCTTTACCAAAATTTGTACTCATTTTGTTCTCTTTCTGCTGTCTAACCAATACAGTATCTCCTACTCTTATCTCGCATTCTTTCGCCTTTCTTTTCTTGTCCGAATACTCTTTCCCCTTTGCTTTTTGCTCATTATCTCGGTATCTGACTTCGAAATCATCCGGACAATAATGATTTAAGTTAGGAAGTTTGTTTCGGACTTGCCTCCCATACAGCAATTCAGCTGGGCTCACCCCAGTAACACTATGCGGAGTGCTACGGTACATACAAAGATAAGTATCAAGTTCCTTTTTCCAAGATTTTCCCTCCACTTGAGCTATTCTTAACCTTTTCATAATTGACCTATTCTGGCGTTCCACCTGCCCATTGGCTTGAGGCCAAAGAGGTGTACTTTTACGGTGTTCTATCCCCAAGTCTTTGCAAAAATCTCCAAACATTTCACTTATAAATTGAGGGCCATTGTCAGTTTGAAGAGATTCTGGTAACCCATGTGAGGTGAAAAACTTATCCAACATTGCAATTATTTTCTCAGAAGTGGTCGTTTTAGTTATTTCAGCCTCTATCCAGCGACTGTAATAGTCCACCACTACGAAAATACTGTCTCCTGATGGCAACGGTCCCAAAAGGTCAGCTGCAATATGTTGCCAAGGAGATTTAGGAAAATCATGCCTTATCATCGGCTCAGGATGATCATTTTGACTAACTAGTTGACACCCATAACATTCCCTGCATGTTTTTTCCACGTCTTTACCTATACCTGGCCACCAAACCTTACTCCTAACCCTTTGCTTCATTGAAACTATACCCGGGTGACCCTCATGAGCAATTTCCAAAACCTGTTTTCTCAAAGATTGTGGGATAACCAGCCTTGTGTCCCTTAACACAACTTTTCCAATTGCACAAAGTTCGGATTTAACCGGCAAATACTCTTTATAGGGCAATTTATACCAATGACCTGTGAGTAAACATTCCCTAATTTGACCTAATTCTTCATCAACCTCGGATTCCCGTTCCACTTCCTTAATGGTCATTGCTTTAGGGGTCGATTCCCTTGCAATGAATCTTATATATTCATAATCCGAGTTAGATTCTTTTTTCTCATCCCCAGATTTGTTCAACAATCTCGACAAAGCATCGGCTATGTTCTTGGGTCCTGGAATATACTTAACCTTATACGTATAGGGTTGTAACCGAAGAACCCATCGTTCGATACGCGCAGACGGTTTTGACTTCGGAGCATATATATACTCCAATGGTTTGTGGTCTGTCCACAACTCAAATTCCAACCCAAGAAGATAAATATTGAACCTTTCACATGCCCATACTATTGCTAACGCTTCCTTTTCGGTTTGACTGTATCTACATTCTACATCGCTAAGAGTCTTGCTTGCATAACAGATAACCCTATTTTCCCCATTACTTTCCTGGACCAAAACAGCCCCTAGTCCCACTGGACTTGCATCGCATATTACCTTTGTTTTCGCATGTTTATCAAAATAACCAAGGGTATTAATCTTGGCTAACTTTTGCTTTAAGGCCTCAAATGACTCTTGTTCCTTTTTACCCCAGACAAAATTACAATTTTTCTTGGTTAGAGCCCTGAGTGGTGCTGAAATTGTTGCCAAATCCGGAATAAACTTCCCACTATAATTTACCAGACCTAAAAAGCTTCTTACTTCTGTAGCAGTGGTAGGTGCACATGCTTCAAGAACTGCTTTTACCTTAATTTCAGACGGACCCACTCCTCTCTCAGACAGTACATGACCCATGAATACAATCTCATTCATTCCAAAATTGCATTTATTAACATTGAGAGTTAAGCCTGACTCACTCAAAACTTTCACTACCTCTCTCAACCTTACATCATGTTCCTCTTTGCTAACACCATGCACTATTACATCATCCATAATATGCTGTACTCCTTCGCAGTTGGACAGAACCTGGCCTATGACTCTTTGAAACATTTCTGGAGCACAATTGACACCAAACATAAGGCGTTTGTACCTGTACAAACCATTATGAGTGACAAATGTGGTTATCTCCCTGGATTGCTCTGACAGTTCAATCTGGTGATAGGCCCATTTTATGTCCAGCTTGCTAAACATTTTACTATGTGTAACTTGTTGCAAAATTTCATCTACTGTCGGGATTGGAAACCTTTCTCTTTTGATAGAGGTGTTCGCTCTTCGCATATCCACGCAAAGTCGAACATCGCCATCACCCTTAGGAATTACTACTACTGGAGACACCCATGGTGTAGGTCCTGTTACCTTTTCAATGATATCAAGTTTCTCCAACTCCGACAGCTTATCTGACAATTTATCCCGTAAAGAGAAGGGAATACGCCTCAGAGACTGTGCTACTGGTTCCACATTGGCGTCAATCGGAATGGTTAATTGAAAATCTTTCAATTTTCCAAGCCCCCTGAAGCCCTGTGGAAACTCCTCAATTAAAGCTTGCTTTATGTTGCCACAGCCCCAGTTTGGTTGCTTTTGATTCTTGCCAGATTCTTTCAGCCCCATGCTTTCAATTAAATTCACTTCAGAATTTTTCTCAATTGCCTCTGGCCCAAGAATCAAAATACCAAGACTAGACGACGTTTTAAGACCCAATAATGTTTGACTCTTCCCGTCAATAACCAGAAATTGGGCGTTTTCCACCTCCCTGTTTGCACATTGTATATTTGCAAAAAACGAACCTATCGTTTCGACAGGATCTTTAGTGCCATATACAAAAATTGGTTTTCGTTCAATTTGTGACACACATTTGACTCCTTTGTCTTTCAAATAGTCCCAAGTCGTTCTACACATAACATTACAACTAGCCCCAGAGTCAATTATAGCATCGATTGTCACTCCACCCACAGTGATTTTTGTCTGGTTGTCGCTAGTTTCCCCCACAGCGAAAGCGTAATTCGTCGAATCGTGGTCCACCTGTCGCACGGCCTGGCCCCTCGATTTGCATTTGATTTCAAAATGTCCCTTCTTTTTGCACGATCTGCATTCTTTACCCCGTGCCGGGCAGTTTGCATCTTTGGAAATGTGTCCGTATTTTCCACAGTTATAACAGGTAACTGTTTTGGAACCCTGGTACCCATTACCCCTCTTGTCATGTTTTTTGTTTTGGGGTCCATTGTATTGTTTCTTTTTCTGATCCAGGGACACTTTGTTGACACTGGCAGTAACATTTTCAATCGACCTGGCTTGTATTTCTGAATTTTCATACGCCCTGGCAATGTCACGTAGTTGAGTTAACTTCAACGTCCTGCCTTTCTCAAGCAGTTTTCTTCTCAGACCAGAGTCACGACATTTTTCAATTACTTGGTCGCGAATGTTGTCCTCAGCTTGTTCACCAAACTCGCATGTCTCGATTTGTTGCCTCAATCTAGTTATAAATTGTTCAATCGATTCATCACGTTGGTGCATGGAACGGAAAACGTGTCTTTCGTAGGGCACGTTCGATTGCAGGTTAAAATGTTCATTTAACGCCTTTACCATTTTCTTGTAATTGTCATCGTCCCCTTTGATCGCCGGGAGCGTAAAGAAAATGTCCTGCACTCGCATGCCTGCAGTGTGAAGTAGCAGTGCCTTCCGTTGACTCGGATCTTCAACTCCTCGCCCTTCTGCGTACAGTTCGAATGCACGTAGCCATCTTTTCCATCGTGCCGATAAACCTGCCATCTCATCGCACTGGAAATTTGACAGTCCCCCAAGCTCTGGCATAAATATCGTTGAAGGCCCCTCTGCCATATTTCATCGAATATTTATCCCATCCTCGTCGCCAAATGTAGAGGTGATTAAACGGGATTTAACCCAAGGAAAATAAACATCGTTCTTGCTCGATTAGCTTTATTCATCAACCCACTGCGCATGTACCCAAATCAAAGTATCGATGGTAATCAGTATATCAAAGTACTAAAAGTATCTATAGTGTGTACACTACAGGGGTCATGTACAGGAATTAAGGGTTATTGAGTTGGGGGGGGGGGGGTCAATGAAAGCCATGGTTTAATACTATTATTACAGGTGTTATCATGATTGTAGTACCATTTTCTTATCATGAATATGTGACTTGTGCATGAAGTCTAACAGAAATCAAGATACCACTGTTAATAAACTTTTGAAGAGAATATGCTCATAATGAGTAGACTCTGAATGAATCTCTTTTGTATGCTGTCAGGCCAATTTGTCTGACTGGTCAGTTTTCTATAAGGCATTTAAAAGCTATTTTGTCAGAAAGAAGAAGGTTTGTGACCTTTATATTTACTGCATAAAACAAACATCTGTATTTGTTGGGTTTTATGAAGTTATGTTTGATGGGTCAGACTACCAGATGATACATAACAAATATTTAAACAATCATTAGAAAAAGGTTTTTTTTTTTAGTGTTGTCATCCTCTGCTTGTGTAATTATCTTGACAAAGTTTCAAAGTTTATTGGCAAATCGGCAAAATCGACAAAGCATAAAGCCTGTCTTTGTTCTATAAGTAGGCAGAATCAGGGAAACCCAAAATATTTCTATCAGACAATAGGGGCTGATGTTCAGCTGCTTGTGTCTGACATGTCTTTATGTCAAGGCAACAGTCCTGGGTACCGTTTTACTAAACAGTTTACACTTAAGATTTGCGCAAGTCTAGAAAACAATTCCTCTTATTTCAATATTGGGTGAAGCAATAGTGCAAAGTAACACATCATTGGAATCGTCTCTCCGAGACGCTTCCAATTACATGTCACATTGCAATATTGTACTTTAATTGAAGATGCTATTCATGTTTATCAAATATGACTAACACTAATATTTACCTTAAGTTGTTTTGTAAAACGGTACCCTGCTCTGTTAGTGTTGATGGGAGTCTGCCAAGCTCCAAATTTTCGACTGTCCCAATTTGAAAGACCTTGCAGATAACTTTTCAAAATTTAAAAGTAATCTTCTGATAGAATAGAAAGCATTGCGGGAAAAGGAGAATTTGCTCATTAATAGCAATTTCTTCCTTTCCCACAATGTTTTCCAGAGTCTTGCAACAAAAAAGTAAAATGTCATTAGTGTTTGGTTATGGGTTAAAGAAATAATGTTTAAAGGCAGGCAAACCAACAAGGATATTATTTGAATCTAGAAAGAGATCACTGATAATGAGAGAGCCATGATATTAAAGGGTTGCAGAGATTCATATCAGTGACTTTTACATCCAATGTTTCATTTTAAAAACTAGAGTGTTGGGAATCAGAAGTTTTAGTCAAAATTGATTATCAGATGCCATCTATGAATAATTTATACAAAATTAAATGACCTATTATTCATTTATCATATTTTAAGGTAAGAGTATGTGTTCTTTTTATTAAATCAATATGTTATTTTAATATTTGAAAGACTTAATGTTAAACTACATCTTTGTTTATGTTGAATGAAAAGATTTAATTGGTGGCAGAATCAATTATGATAAGGTTAACTTTTTTTTTTAAATGGGCCTATAATAGAGGTTATATTGCTTTTGTTCTGATTTTGCTATAAATTCAGCTTGTGAAATCACAACTGACATATCAACTTAAAAGTTACCATTGACCAATGTTCCCACAATTCAGGGTTACAAAAAGAAGGGGGAAGCATTTAGAAGATGGATAAAAACAAAGTTCTAAGGGGACAATTTTGGAGTGGTAAAGTTTGAGGGAGAAAAACAGAATAAAGAAAGGGTTTAGAACAGGCAAAAAGATGTAAGAAGGGGTTAAACTCTTCTTGTCTTGACATTGTGGTGGAATTTTTGTTTAATTCCAAGACACCTCAGCATGTAGTGTTGATGATGTTGTTCATATTATTTGATACTAGATTTATTTCCTTATCAATATAAAAAAGGCCAAGTCATAAATTGTGTGAAAATTAATTAAATGTGTGTTTATTTTTATCAACCATTCATATCAATTAAACACCTTTTAACACAAGGTAGAATGAGAATTCTTGTAGCTTGAAACTGGCTACTGTGAAAGAACATCAGAGTAAATATTGAGCAATTGATTGAAGTAACTTTGTTTTAAGAGAAGTACAATGCAACATAACTATAATAATGTTAAAGTGATGTAGAAACATGAACAAAAAGAAAAATACTACTGTCAATACTCTACTCGTTACATTTTTTTTAACTAGATGTTTCTAATTGGAACACACAAAATCAGAACTATCGATACGTTTTTGAAATAATCCATTTATATCCCAGTATTTCGAATCACCTAGAAATCTGTTTGGGATTTACTTGTATGTAATTTTCAACTCGTTCTGCTCTTTTCAAGGTGCAAGGTCAGTGCTCTTTGTTAGTCTTAACCCATTACCAAACAATAATGACATTTGACCACTTTGTTGCCGTAAAATGGTTATATAATAGTAAATTTCAGTAAAGATTCGCTTGCCCATTTTAGGACAAGCTGGGCAATACGCCTCATATGAACAATTAATTTTGCCACACCTGTCTGTTTTAAAGTTTCTATTTTGATTGACCTGATTGAAGATGCATGCTGAGGTTTTCATACCTTCCAACCTAGAAAGATACTTCCGGATATGAGTTGATTACTTTTCTACAAATTTGATTAGATCTCATAGCAGATTCAATACATGATAAAGTAATGAATTTTTTAATAATTTACAGGTATGTGTTTGCCTACCACTCCCTAAATTAGGCCAGCATGTTTTTATTCATATATTATAAGATCATTGGTTGATTGCCTTTTCACAGTAGAACTTGTTGATTGCTTTTTCGCAGTAGTACATTAATGAGATATGTATAATTGTATTGTATTACTATAGCAGCTGGATAACCCCTTTCTGCATATAAACATTTAATTTTCCAAAGACCAAGTATTAAAAGCAGGTTAAATTGGGTGTAAAGTCATGTTTAAGTACATAAAGAAAATATGTGATAAAACCGGTTTACAATGGGGTTGGGTTTCCTAGTGCCTTAGAAAAAGAAGAAAATTTAATTTCGTGAAGCAATACAACCTTACAGCTTATAGCCATAAACATACATATAAATAAAAATCCACAAAGAGATGTGTGATGGTGGGAGTGGTTTACATTGGAGATATGGGACTGATGGTCAAGGGTTAAAATTCTTGCCAATTATTTCATTGTCTTTGGGCAAGACACCATTTCCTAGGTAAGCTAAGGACCTTGTAGGCTACCCAGGAACCATATATAATGATTTGATGCCAAAGTATCGCTGACAAATTGCTGAAACTTCAGTAAAACTCACTAAATATAATCTGTCTTTTCAGAATGGTGGTTGTTGAGTGGGGAATCCATCAGACACAGCTATACTATGGATGACAAAGCCCTTCAGGGGTTGAGCCCTTTGGCTTCTCATGGGGAGCAGGCCAGGGTAAGTAACTTCTTTCCCAATAAGGAGTTTGTAAACCCTTAGCCAAACGCCAAATTTTCGACTGTCCCAATTAGTTGCAGACTACATTTCATAATGTGATGAAAATGAAAAATAATCTTCTGATAGGGCAGAAAACATTAGAGAAAAGGAGAAATTGCTTGTTGGTGCAATGTAAAAACTCATACTAATGAAGATATTTCAATGCTTTGCATTATTTTCATTAATTATGATGTTTCTAGACTTTGCAGTATTTTGATTAATCATGCAATTACATGCTTAACAGTATTTTGATAACATTTGCAATTTCAGCATTTTGAATTGACATGTTTTTCTGACTTTAAAGTTTTATCAATAATCATATTTTTTCTGTTCTTTGCAGATTGTTGATTTAACACAATTTTCCCAGCCTTTACAGTTGAATGAATTATCATGTTTTTTACAGGCTTTGCAGTATTTTGAGCAACTGAAGGCTGCAGAAACAGGATGGAAGCTATGTGCCCAGGGCCTTATCAATGGATCATACGAGGGGTAAGACACTCTGTTAAAACATAGATAGTTGGTAGTTATAACAATTTTACCTCTAACATTGCAAGGATTCAGTTCAATACTTTAGTAAGTGCTTCATATTTGTGAAAAAATTTGCACTATTCTTGCATTAAATCATCGATTTGTTAGTGCTTCATTTTTGTGAAAAACTTGCTCTAGTCTTGAATTTCATCTTCTAGAAAAAAAAAATGAATTTCATAGATATGCAAGCTTAAATTGAACTTAAGAACTCTTAACTATGTATTTCCTACAATTTTACAGATTTTTAGTAAAATCTCATGGTTGCACAATCAACTCATTGGTTGATGTTTGGTGTGTGGGGTGTTACCTTCAAAACCACATGTTTTTGCTTTCCTATTTTGAAATAATGACTATGCTATTATTGATTTGGTTTATTTTTTACAGAAATGACCATGTGAAATTCTTCTGCCTGCAAGTCATTGAATACTATTTGAGAACAAGGTAAGTACCAGGGTTTGATAGGTTGAGATAATGAATAGAAATGAATGCGAAATTTGCAATGCTTTGATCAGAATGATAAAGGGTCAATGTAAAACTTTAACCCTTCACAAAAGTGGAGCATCGGCCACCATAACTGTATAATACCTATAAACTGCATAAGTAGACTGAACCACTGTGACAAAAGTGTAAGGAGCACTGCCCTATTCATCGGAAGAAATACTTAAATATTGGTGAAAATGCTGTAAAACCCAATTTCAATATATTTTTTACTGGCCCTCTTCATAGGATGATCAAACATTTATGTTTGGGAAATAAAGAAATAATTTATTTAGTACCTTAAATCAGAAGAAGGGATCTAAAAATAATTAAGGGAATATTAAAGATCTTTACACAATCCCTGTCATTGTGAAGCTTGAATACTATATTGAAATATTGGTTACAATTCATTGTGACAAAAGGGAAAAATTGCCTTTCACAAGCAATTCTTTACTTTTGTGATGTTGGTTTCAAGGCTTTTGGTGCAGATGCATCAGGAAGAGCAATATCGGAGTTATGGTTCAGAGGCATTTTCCAAAAGTTGGATTCCTTATTACATCCCAAAACCCTATTTTGTGGGTACTCATTAGAATCGTTTCGATGAGACGATTCTAGTTAGTTCCCACAAAATAAGGTTTGTTTAACAGATTTTGAAATATTTGGTGTTCTATACCCTTACATGCGCCCTCGTCTAGATCACTGACTAGTATATCTAATCTTATGTAACAGGTATGCAGGTTGTTGTGAAGAGGACCAGCAGTTTGTCAAACAGCTGATCAGCCATTGTCTTCAACAACAGGTAAATTTGTGGGTTTTTTTAATCACTTTAACAATACACATTGTTTAGCTATTTCTAGATTCTTAGCTGTTTGAAGGGCCTCTGTGTCCCAGTGATTAGAGTACAGAACTAAATATCATACGGCCCCCACTCTGCATGGGTTTAAATCTGGCATCTAGATTTCCATGAGATTTAGTTTGTTGACTAATTAATGAAAGACCAATGGTTCTACTCGGCTTGATAAGCCCTTATAGGAAGTTGAGTATGGGGTCTTCCTCCATCATTGATATAAGTCAGGCATCCCAACATAAATGAAATAATGTTGATGCGATGAAATATCCATGTGATAGAAAAAGGGTGGAGAACTATATGCTAAGCTTTAAAACCATTGCCACATGCAGTTTTCTAATTGGTCCACATTGAAATCGCCTGTCATGGGATTCAGTGCAACTTTTAAGTAAGGCTTACTTTTGTCTTGCATTGAGCCTTCATTTTGACAATTACAAATGATTGCCAACTATCTACATTTTTTAGGAGGAAAAAAGAAGGGAGCCAGGGGAATATGCCTCTTATATCATATTATGGCACTCTAAAGAGTTCTGCTTTTTTACATTAACCCTTTACCAAACGCCAAATTGTAAACTGTCCAAAATTGAAAGAGTTTGCAGATGACATTTCAAAATATGATGGATTTGAAAAACAATCTTCTTGTAGGGCAGAAAACATTGTGGGGAAAGGAGAAATTGCTCGTTAAATTATCCCACAATGTTTTCCAGAGTCGTCTGCAAAAAGCTGTTCTAATGTCGTTATTAATTGGTAATGGGTTAAAATTACTTTAGTATAGCATTTGGCCATTATTATTGCCAATTTAACGTTTGGTTGATGGGTGAAAGAAAATCTTTCTTTCAGGGCCAGAAACAGGACAAGAACTTTGTGCGCAACAAGATTTCGCAGATCGTTTCGCTGGTGTTTGTTATTGACTACCCACAGAGATGGGCAGGTTTTTTTTCGGACCTGTTACAGACGCTAAGCCTGGGGCACCTGGCAGTGGACATGTATCTGAGGATCTTGTTACAGATTGACTTGGAGGTGGTGGACAGAGACATTGTACATACCCCAGTTGTAAGTGACTTACCTGACTTAACCATTATAGTGCTGGAACCAACTTCATGCTTAGGGAAACAGGATAGATCCAGGCCAGCCGCCAAGTAACTTGTGCGACTTAAAGCTGCTTGTTCACGGATGCAAGCAAATTTGGAAGTTAAAGCTTGATTTTGTAAGAACTATACAACATCTGTACTGTGATATGATGTGCACAGGAAGCAAAACCTGTTTGTGTTTAAGTTGAGACTGTATACTGTAAATTGATTTGTATTTTGATCCAAATACCTTGTAACATTTTTTTGAGCTTTTCCTTTTCTTCACAATAGTTTCTTCGTAGTCTAATTTGCGTATCTAGATATTTTTTTATATACAATTCTTTTCTTTTTATTCTTTTTAATAGAAGGAGTTCTGTACATTTTGTCAGGTTTGACCAATGACAGCGCCACTATGTTGAGTTCAAACAATATATTAATATACTCACTCCATCTTGAAACTTGCTTGCTGTCAAAGTATTATGCTATCTGACTAGTTAACTATGTGTGTATTTCAGGAGACAGAGAGGAACACGTTAATAAAGGACACAATGAGGGATCATTGTGTGTTACAACTGGCCAATTCATGGTATACCATCATGGTATGGAACTGGATTTATTTTAGATGTACACATAAATGGCATGGCCCATGACAAGTGAATGAATAGAAATAATTATGAAATTTTATATTCAAAAGTGATGCATAGATTTTAGAATTAATATTGATTCAGTCGCAAATATGAAGATACAATGGGTCTTGTCAAACTAAATTGCCTGTAATTTGTCAGAATATGTCATTACATGTATTGCTATATTGAGGAACTTTTATTTTATTTTTCCATTTTTTCATCTGTGACTATATGAATTAAGATGTTTTCATTTGCACACAACTTTTGTTTCTCTCCTAAAGAAGCAATTTAATTCACTTTTTGCCGTATAAAAAAAGCATTCTTTTTTCTCGTAACAACTTGCGAGTTGTGATAATTGTGATAATTTTTTCTCTGTAAAACTGTATAGAAATCATTGTTAAGTTAATGAGATTGTGTCCAGCAAACATTTTGGATAAGTTTTGAATTTGCCAATTTATTGTTTATTACATCTTTCAAAAATAAAAACTTGAAGAAAACCAAGTAAACATCCATTAATAAGTTCAAATTCTGCGATGATCTTATTTCGATAAGGAAATCTTTTTCCAATCTAATTGCATTTAATTATACACATAGCATGAAAGTTCCCTGTTTGTATGAGATCAAAGTTTCGAAAAGGAAAGCTCATTGTAAATTAAATTTTTTGTGTCTCTCTTGAGTGTGAAAGATGTTGCTTTAATTTTAACTGAAATGTTACGCTTTTGACGTGTTTGAAATATTTTGTAAAATAGAAAGGAAAACAGTATTGTGAAAAATCAATGAAATGTGTCTTTTTGAAAGGCCAAGACATACTGTAGTTTTGAATATCTTTTCAGAACCAGTATGAGAACAGTAATGCGGAGATAGTGTGTTCAGCGTTGGAGGTGGTGGGGAAATTCATTTCCTGGATTGACATTAGTTTGATTGCAAACGATAAATTTGTGCCTGTGATTATGCGTTATATGTCTATGCCACTATTACGGGAGAGTGCTTGTGACTGTTTACATGACATTATAAGTAAAGGGATGGATCCTATGGCAAAAACTAAACTTGTGGAGTCGTTTGCGGAGGTGTTGGAAAATGTTGGAGTCTTATCTTTGTCTGAGGTAGGGATCTCCCATAGTTGCTCCTAACCCTTTCCCAAACGCCAAATTTTCGACTGTCCCAAATTGAAAGAGTTGGCAGAAGACATTTCAAAGTGTGATGAAATTGAGTAACAATCTTCCCACAGAGCAGATAACATTGTGGGAAAAGGAGAAATTGCTCGTTCAGAGCAATTTCTCCTATTCCCACAATGTTTGCCAGAGTCGTCTGCAACAAAGTGGTTAAATGTCGTCATTGTTTGGTAATGGGTTAAGTACCTATTTTTTTCTTTTCTTTTTTATTTATATAAAAGTTCAATATGTCAACATTTTTTCAGTTATATAACATCTTCCCTGGGATTCATGAGTACTAGGCCAGGGCTCTGAAGTGTCTGGACAAAGGCCAATTTTTTTTAAACCAGCTTTGGTGACTAAACTCTTATCTTTTGTGTACTCCTCTTATCTCACCAATATATCTTTTACTACAAATATCAATTGTCATGCATTCCTACAAGACTGGCAAAGTTAAATCAAACCAAAGTAATACCACAGGCCATTCGTGGCAGTCTTGCGGCTTTTGCGACAACTTTGCATGTGCTTTGATACCTGGAGCATGAAGTTTCTGTGACCACCATAACATGACTGAAAAATTATTGAAACTTTAAACTCTGAATTATCATTTATACAGGATGAAGACTGCGATTTCCTAGCCAAAGTGGCTCGCTTGGTCAATTGTATGGGTGTACAGCTGATATCTTCATGGCAAAAGTAAGTGTTAACATTTACTAGTTTTTAGCCTGACTATTGAAAGAATAAGGAGAGTCATACTACTCACCCCAGGCATCAACGTCACACACGTGTTCAGGGTAATAATCTAATTCCTGACCAAGTTTCAAATTTCTTGTATTAAATATAAGCAAATTATGCGACCTTTTGTACTTGCCAAATCTTGGTTAAGTTTTTACATGCAAGTTTGTATCTCATGAACTACTGTATACATGGAAGGGGGTGATACTTCAACCATGTGTTCAGTGTCATTGTGTTAGGTCCCTGACCAAGTTTCATATCTCTTGTATTGAATTGAGCAAATAATACGGCCTTTTGTTCTTAAAAAAATCTTTGTTAAAGTTTTGCATGTATGTTAGTATCTCAATAACTATTGTAAGGAATCATTGTGTGCATCCTTATATCTTGGAATCAAATATTATTTCACTGACCTATACCTTCTTTGAAATTATCCAAATGTTGAGCATGCTGTCTTTCATTATGTTAGCATATGAAGTAACTCACTAAATCTTTTCTGGCTGGAAATTATAGAACTTAAAAAGAAAAACCAGGGAAAAATGTATAGTCGACAGTATCATTTTCTTTAGATAATCTTTTTGTTTATATATGCCTTGTTTTTTCTACTAGGACATTGCTAGAAAACAGTCTCTTGCCAAAAGACATTCCAAACTCAAATAATCAGCCATTTCAGTGAATCAAACTCAGTTCTCATGGTTTTAATTCCCAGATCTTAACCTTTACGCCACTGTTGATCTCTTGAAATATAATTAAAAGACCAAAAAGCAAAGGAATTCAGTAATAAACGTTATAACTGTTGCTTTTAAGGTTATTGAAGGTGGATGTACAGAATGCTGCCGATACACTTGTTGCCGTGGAGAATAAGATTCCGTTGCTGATTCGTTTCCTAAGTGATGAGGATGACGATGTATCAGGCGCTGTTGCTGCGTTCTCCACAGACTATATTGCCTTATTAAAACAGATGGACCCACTGTCAGATAAACAGAGAAAAAACATTGAGTCCTGTCTGTATGTTGTGATTGAGAAGATGAAGTTTGATGAATCATATAATTTTGACCATGAGGTAATTTTTAGGATGATTTTCTAATGCCTCACTTGCTTGAATTGGGAATAGGCCTAGGTCTATTTGTTTTGGGAAAATGTAACGCTGAAATTGTTGAATTGGGAACCCGAAAAGCAGGGGTAATTTCCAATTTTTAGGAAAACTGTATGGTTTTACAGAAATTTCCAATTGGAAAGGCGCCTTTTATGGAGTCCTGTTGTCAATTTGCTCATGAAGAAGTAATTCTCCTTTTGTAAATCTTCGCTGAACCCTTTGAAACTCATTTGTATTATAAGGAAAATTCTAGAGCATTCCCATTTAGTTACTGGGCATGACACTTGTCTTATTTGCTTTCATTTAGGACAAGTCACATAATTTCATACAAGTGATTCAGATAACAGGCTTTGTTCACATGTGAGTTGTAACAGTGAAGAAAATGCCAAAATATTTTGTTAACAATTAAAGTCATCATCTGTTGACTGCATTGCTGTTTGAAATGTGTAAAAATAAAAATCTTTGAATATTCTTTTACATGGAATGTTATTGAATATTCTTTTACATGGATATGATGTAATCAAATTGTTGTTTGAAATGTATATAAAAAACAAACAAATCTATTACTATTCTTTTACATGGAATGTGATGTAATCAAATTGTTGTTTGAAATGTGCATAAAAAACAAACCAAATCTTTGAGTATTCTTTTACATGAAATGTTATGTAATCAGATTTTTGTTTGAAATAATTTGCAGGAAGAAAACTATCATGGACTTTTCTTTTACTTGTATTTTTTCTAGGGTGAAGATGAAGCCATGTTTTTAGAATACAGAAAACAACTAAAAACTATCTTTAACAACTTAGCATCATTAGTAAGTATTGGTTAAACATCTCAGACAGCTTCCTACTGTCAATCTTCTATTGGTTAAACATCTCAGACAGCTTCCTACTGTCAATCTTCTATTGGTTAAACATCTCAGACAGCTTCTACTGTCAATCTTCTATTGGTTAAACATCTCAGACAGCTTCCTACTGTCAATCTTCTATTGGTTAAACATCTCAGACAGCTTCCTACTGTCAATCTTCTATTGGTTAAACATCTCAGACAGCTTCCTACTGTCAATCTTCTATTGGTTAAACATCTCAGACAGCTTCCTACTGTCAATCTTCTATTGGTTAAACATCTCAGACAGCTTCATACTGTCAATCTTCTATTGGTTAAACATCTCAGACAGCTTCCTACTGTCAATCTTCTATTGGTTAAACATCTCAGACAGCTTCCTACTGTCAATCTTCTATTGGTTAAACATCTCAGACAGCTTCCAACTGTCAATCTTCTATTGGTTAAACATCTCAGACAGCTTCCTACTGTCAATCTTCTATTGGTTAAACATCTCAGACAGCTTCATACTGTCAATCTTCTATTGGTTAAACATCTCAGACAGCTTCCTACTGTCAATCTTCTATTGGTTAAACATCTCAGACAGCTTCCTACTGTCAATCTTCTATTGGTTAAACATCTCAGACAGCTTCCTACTGTCAATCTTCTATTGGTTAAACATCTCAGACAGCTTCATACTGTCAATCTTCTATTGGTTAAACATCTCAGACAGCTTCCTACTGTCAATCTTCTATTGGTTAAACATCTCAGACAGCTTCCTCCTGTCAATCTTCTATTGGTTAAACATCTCAGACAGCTTCCTACTGTCAATCTTCTATTGGTTAAACATCTCAGACAGCTTCCTACTGTCAATCTTCTATTGGTTAAACATCTCAGACAGCTTCCAACTGTCAATCTTCTATTAAATGACCATCTTAATATGTTATAACATTATGATGTATCTACAGTAGAAGCTGTTAGAAATAAGAAACCCCTTTGGCACCTTAACTAAAAACATTAATTGTTATAAAAAAAAACTTGTCCTCTTGTTACAATAGTCTGTCTCTTCTCATTATGAAGATTTTTCTTTGTGCACTAACATTATTGCCTACTTCTGTTGTTTCACATCATCATTCAAATTTCAATCACATGGTCAGTGAGGCATCTCTTAAGGTATTGCTGAAAATTCCTGAAGGATCATTTAATCTTATGATGATACCAGATTTTTAATTCTGTTAAGCACTGTGTCATTGCATTAAAGTACACTTGTTGTGCACCAATTTTTTAGAAATAGCAAGTAACACCTACTTAGTTAGAATTGTTTTGTGTTAATTCTTGTATTATGGATATGTCAGAATTTAGGTATGATAATGGATTGAGTAACAAGATAATTTTTGCCTCACATAGACCACTGCATAGAACATATGTATAAGAACATATATACATATAAAAATCCATTGGAATTGTATAAACAAAAATCAGAATTTCTCAACCTTACATTAGCTTCTAATCAACTTCTTTATCTTTTAGAACTGTTTACTTATATTTACATACACCTTATTGGATGTTAATGAGCTCTCACTTTTTTTTTTTACACTTCAGGATTCTCACCTTATCTTAATAACTGTTCACAACATCGTCACGAGGACGCTTCCCCAATGGGAAAATATGGAACTGAAAGACATAGAAGTTGCCATCACTCTTCTTTATTTATTGGGTGAAGCTCTGCCACCAGTAAGTATGTGTTTATGACTGTTTGACTGAATGATATGAATTGGGTCTCGGTACACATAACAAAAGTAGTGAACAATTGATAGTACATATTTTCAAATAATTTAAAAAACATTAGGAAATAAGTTTATACATCAGCAATCTGCCTTTTGTCAAATGCTTGACCCCCCCCCCCAAAAGGCATTGAAATGAAGTTTCATTTGTTGATATATCTGAGTGAGTATATAAGTATTTGACCTACTCTTTTGTCTCATTTAGCCTATTAAGAACTTATATGAAAGGGGAGCCATTCAACTGACAGAAATCAAGATACAAGGTGTTTTGCAATAGCAATGGCTAATAATTTTATAGCTTTATGTTGGTGAACTTAGTCTAATGAGTATCCACAAAAAGATGACTAGCCTGGTTGCTTTATAAATTGGTCTAGCATGTTTACTGTCTGAAACACTAAACTAATTAGCGATCATTTTGTTAACTAAGTTTTTTTGTTTATCTTTTTTAGTCCCAACAAGGCCAACATTTTACTGGCGATATGACAAAGGTATCTGCGCTTCAAGAAATGATGAGATTGGTATGTATGATTACAAATTATATGTCTTTTTCAGTATTTAAAGAAAAGATTCTATTGGACAATACCATTGCACTGTGTACAAAATTTTTAGATATGTAAGCTACATCCTTGGATGCTGGAAAGAATACACCTTCAACAGAAGTAGAACCAATGTGATAAGAAAAGGAATTGTTTGTAAACGAGCTACAACTCCTTTTGGCACTAAGATTTCTACCCTCTTTTACTAAAATTAATGCCTTTTCATCTGCTGATTTGAGTTTAGACCAGTTGCAAAAGTCCAATATACGGAATAAACATTGTGATATAAGTAACAAGATTTTGCTATATTTTTACATGGTTATGACTTATCAATAAGGTGGTTATCAATAAATGGGGTCCTGCATGGCTCGGTGGTGAAGATGGTTGACCTTTAACCAGACTCCTGGGTTTGAGCCCTGCAGGCTGGTTTCATCGGAATGTCCTTTTCAAGACACTTCAAAGCCCTTGCCTGGTACTGGTGAATCAAAGAAAAGCTATAATATATGTGTAAAATTGTTGACATGGCAGTAAACCCAATTCAATAGAAAAAAAGATTGTGAATAATGAGTTGATAATCCTTTTTCTTTCCAGCTGATTACTAGTCGTGCCAGTTGTAATGGTCACATGATAGTGTGTCTTCACTTTTTCGAGACGGTAGTGAGATATGATAAGTTCTTCCAGTGTGAACCTCAGCATATCCCCGATGTTTTAGTAAGTGACTTTATAGAATCACCATACACTGACTACAGTAATATTTGTTAGGCACTTTCCACAGAGGAATAAACACTTTGTTGGTGATTGCAGGGCTATCTTCTTAAATTGGGAAGAGACCCAAGCCTGTTGAATTTGGGAAGGTTTATTGCTGAAATTGTTGAATTGTATTAATGGCTTTGAACCAAATAGCATTTATGGCTTTGAATTTTGTAATTAAAGAAATTTCCAATTCGAAAGGTACCTCTTATGGGCCCCTTTTACATAAAGAGCCACAGATTTACCAGATAAGATTAACCAAATAAGATATTACAAACAATAATTTTCCCTTAAGCAACCTTTGAATTTTGTATTGGAATCTTGTTTTGCCAAGGAGTGTAGGTGTAGTGCCTGTTACATAAAGTAGCCGAAATGCTGTTGACATGGTGTTAAACACCATATAAACAAACAAAAAATGGTATTGTATTGTATCTCAACCTCAATCTCAAGTTTGTTAAAATTTAAACATGCTTTTCTTGATGTAAAATATTCTTGCCTTCTGTAACCTAATGAACTAATTGTCCATTATACCTTAATTTTGTTAAATATATTGAGGGTTCAGTGCAATACTATAGTAAGTGCTTCATGTTTATGAAGCACTTACTATAGTCTTGCATTGAACCATTGATATGTTAAAAGTGAGTTTTCTATTCTTTTTCACTTGATAGATAGCATTCATGGATGAGAGGGGATTCCACCACAGATCAGCTCAAGTCAGGAGCAGAGCATCATATTTGTTTTCAAGATTCGTCAAAGGTTTAAAGTAAGGATTATTTCTTAATTAACTGCTCTTTGAATAAATCCAGTTTTTAAAGTGGTTTAATGTAATGGGTGGCTTCTTTTATTTAACAGAGGCCCATAAAAGGCACCATCCCAATTGAACATTTCTTCACAATTGTGCAAGTTTCCCAAAAATTCATAGTCACACCAGCTTTTTGACTTCCCTATTCAGCAACTTTATTGATACATGCATGAAATTGGCAGGCCTAGGTCCCTTCCCAATTGAAAGAAAGAAGGCCTTGTGCTGTCAACTGTTATTCAACAGTTATTCAGTTAAGTTACAGCTTTACTTCTCCCGACTGACTTACGGAATGCCGATGGTTGGGGTCTTCCACCATCATTAAGAGTCGGGCATCGCTACATAACTGAAATAATGTTGATGTGATGTAAAACCCATAAAAATAAAATAAATAAACAGCTTTACTGGAATCTACAAGCACTAGTCTAGGACTCTCATATCTTTTGATATGGTTAACTATGATCTTCCTATGCAGATACTCTAATCTTGTTCCGTTTTTTCCGCTTTGGACAGAGGGCAGATACAGAACTACATAGAAGATATATTCAAACAGATGAAAGATTTACTGATACTCAACACCCCAGATAATGGCTTCCATCATCTCCTTAGTAACGAGGATCAGCTTTTCCTGTACGAAACAGCAGGAAGTCTGATTGTCTGCAGTACTTTCCCTGCTGATGTGAGTGTAGTAGGGCATGTAGATTTCATGACGGTTTTGGGGGCTTCTTTTTATTTGGGTTGTTTTGATAATTTGTATTTAAATGGGCAAATGCAGTTGTCTCATTTAAAAGACAATGTTGTTGAGTTTTCTTTTCAAATTTTTAAAGAATTATCAGAGAAAAATAGATTTCATAGAACTGCACATCAGCTGTAATGTTATATGATAAGCTCTGAAGAATAGTCATAGGAAACAATATTAAATTATATTTGATTCTTTAAAGTATGAACACAGTGAATTGATATTGTATTTTAATTTGAAAATGTGACGCCCCAAGAGATCTACCGCATATAAACTGTACATACTAAGATAAATTGATGTTGCCTGAATAATTATAGTTTGAATAACTACTTTTAATTATAAATCAAACTACAATACTAAAACTGGATTGTATTTCATTTTGACTTTTCTCTTCTGTAAACCTCTACACCAGTTCACAAAATAGTGAAAATGTTGATTGATTGATATTTTCAGAAAAAGGCAGAACTGATGAAGCAAGTGTTGGCTCCGATAGCTGCAAAATTTCCGTTTCTCATGGAAAGTATGGTGAGGGAGAAAGATGAGAACAAACGGCTTGCCTACGCACAGAGTATTGACAATGCTATGGCTCTGGCCAGGTAATACATTGCTGTATAGAAACAATAACATGTTTTCACATCGAAACAATCATTGAAAACCACCAAGTGCACACAGTGAAGCCTTTTTATCTGAAATGAGAAATTGCATTTGGTTCAAATTGCCAATAATGACTAGCAACAAAAAATTACTTGCAGCAAAATTGTTTTCTTAATATAATTGGGTTGAATCGTTTCAACAAAAAGAATAAATTATCTTTTAATCACATTGGTTGCTTGACTTAAAAAAAGTCTTAATAAAATTGGATTGAATCATTTACACAAAAGAATTAATTGCTTAAAAGGAACGAGCATATTACATGTTGGTTCAGAAGTGATGAAAGTCAGCAATCATTTCAAATACTTCTATTCCTTTTTCAGTCGTGCAAGTAAAGGGTTTTCTGGTCAGACGACAATGAAGCAGTGTGGCTGTGAGGCAGTGTTCATGGAACTTTTACAAATGTTTCTTCAAGGTGTTAATGTGCCGTGCCACAGGAACATCATTCATGTGGGCGTGCGCCAATACCTCCATAGAATGGTGGTATGCCTTGAGAAGGAAATGTTACGCTTCGTACCTATAGTGCTTGAGGACCTTATCAAACAGCCTGAGGCGAAAGAGCTTCACGATTTCATTCCCCTTATGAATCAGTTGATTATGAAGTTTAAAGTAAGTGATTGTGTTCCAGTTGGATTTAGTTTAGCTTTTTATGTCTCTCATAATATAGTATCGTATGCTTTTTAATCAAATATATTTCTGTTCAATTTGGAGGTGAGTCAGTTGATTATGAAGTTTAAAGTAAGTGATTGTGTTCCAGTTGGATTTAGTTTTGTTTCTCATGACAGAGTATTGTATGCTTCTTAATCAAACATACTTCTATTCAATTTTTTTGAGGGGCATCCAAAAACATTCTTAAAACTTGGTGGATTCCTAAATCTACTGTATTTTGAATTGGTAAAAATAATGTATGAATAGATTATTCACATATCTGCCCAGTGCCTCATCAATCTCCATTTTTGTCTCTATGGTTCCTTTATTCCTCTTCTTCAGGTATTTTTAAACTGGGATCAAATACAAAACTAATTGTTAAACAGACTTTAAAATCATTTCTCTTTGCAGAGTGCAATAATCCCTTTTCTACAAGAGGTGTTCATGCCGTTAGTCAGCACAATTTTCCAAGTGTTAAATTCGCCCACAGACTCCCTTGATCAAGTGGCAACAAACGAGAAAACCATGCTACAGCGAAGTTACTATCTCCTTGTGTCTACGGTGGTAACTCACGATGTGTGTGATGTGCTGAAAAATTTAGGTTAGTAAACCCTAGAATGCTGGGTAAGTTTCTAAAAAAAGATTTTTGTGTCATATGCTTTCCAAAACCTTAGATATCGGCTTCATTTTGCTGAGGAAAGATACTCAGAGAAGCAAGAAGGTTAGGTCACAGACACTATAAGGGTTAAGAGTTGCAAGTAAAAGAAGTATTTACAAGAGTTGAAGATTCACTTGAACGTTTTTTGTTTTTTTTAAAGCCATTTTTCTTTTTAATGATATAGACATATACTGGATAGACTGTTTTGGTTTACTCATTTCTGCATATAAAAGATAGTTATTGGTCCAAATTAAACACAACATTTAGGAATAATTACAATAATTTTTGATATTAAGTGGAATGACATTAGAGACTACTTTTTGGTTGATAATGAGTCTTTGGTGCAGAAGTTACTTAATCCTTGTACTGTATGTGTGTCAAAATGAGGTTTCGGGAATTTAAGGTTTATGACCCTTGATATAAAGAATAGATTGTTGAAGGCAAATTCTATAATAATCCGAATTTAAGGCTGTTAACCTTTTCTATTTAAAGAAACAAAACATCTACATAATTTCTTCTAAATGAAAAAAAAGAGAAAACAAAGCAGAAAAGCAATATTGAGCAACAGTAACTAAGTAAACAATCATGAATGATATCGTATGATGTCAATCACATTTGACCTCTTGGTTTGGTCAGTTGTACGTCTACTGCTGGATAGCACAAATATTATAATGCATCTTGATATAGGTCCGAAAATGATACTGATTACAATGAATTCAATGTTCTTATTGCCTTTTCTCTTGCATTGCAGAGCCACAAAACCTTCATCAAGTATTGATAACGATTATTCAAGGGGCTGCAGAATTCCAAGATCCATGTGTAAGTGTTTATATCCTTAACACATTACCACCTAACACTATAGTTTTGCGTCTTGCAGCAGATGACTTTCAAAAAGCATTCTGACAAAAGGAGAATTTCTCCCTTTGCCACACTGCTTCTTCAATCTATTTACATAGCACAACAGCCTAACTTAAAGGTTTTTTTTACATGATTACAAAGCTTTTCTAAAGTTGTCTGCTTCAAGTAAAAAAAAATGTCCTCTGCTGTTGGTAAAGAGTTAACATTAGACCTATACCACTTGTAGCAGTTAGTGACAGGTCCAGATGGCAAGTGATAAAAAGGGCAAAAAATAGCAAGAAAAAAACTTTTTTATTAAGATATTTGTATAGAAACAATTATTACAAAAAAGGAGAAAATGGTGTTTTTGAAGTCTTTCTCAGATGCATGAAAGTGTGGTATTATTTCTTTAAGGGTTAAGACATATCTATTTCAATCTGAACATTCAATTCCTCTTGAATTATTATATCTTTTATACAGCTTATTCCAGACTTTACGAAACTTTGTAGGCCCTTGACTGACTGACTGAGGTCTGACAGAGACCCTCATAGATTTTTACATAGACAAAGAAGAAAGTGTTCAGTTCGGTCCTACTGGGGCTCTCAGAGTATTTGGAAGTCTGTCTTTCATTGGCTGTTTTGTTATCCGTTTTACAATATCCATAGCTGTCTACAAAATCAAAATGCTTTATGCTTTCAGAGCCAGAAGTTGTGTTTTAGTATCCTAAAGAAACTGGTCACAGTGTGGGGTGAGTGGTTTAATAATTCTCTTTGATTACCAAACATTAACCTACAAAGCTTGATTACAAACAGTATTGTAACTCCTGTTTAAGATTGTGTGCAAAACTTTATCCGTATAGACAACTTGATAATATACTGAAGATCCATCGTCATTTATTTGTTTGTTATTCTTTTCTTGTTTAAAGTTGTTGGGGGGGTGATAGTCAAAACTCTAGTTCTAAGAGAAAGTAAATGAAGGTGTGATAGTTTGATGATTTTAACTGGCTAATGGAGGACAGACAGTAAGTGTAAAATTATTGTTCATATAATTAGGCAAAATTGGCTGACGTGTCATTACACAAAGGTTGTTCTTCGTTTTTGTATATGGCAAAGAGTTGCCCCTTTCTTTATATATACATTTTAATGAAACTTTGGGAGTGTACTATTGCAATACACTTCAGAGCCCTAGCCTAGCACTGGTGAATCCTGAGAAAACTGTATGGCTGAAATACTGTTGACATGATGTTAAACTACATACAAATAAAGTTCGGTATGGACAAATCACAAATTCTAATATAATGGAAGAAAATATGTGAAGGTTGGATATCCAATGCTTAAGGTTATTTGGCATTCCATCATCAGACTTGTTTTATGTTTTAATGAACAGGTGGTAAGGATGGCCTACAAGGTTTCCCGGATTTTATCTACGAGAGTATTATACCTGCTTGCTTTATGGCTCCCATGCAACCTGATTTTGATCTGAAGGATGCCCAGACATCTCTGGTATGTAGTTGTTTGTTATTCAATTAACAGTCTGACATGATTGGATATTAATCCATGCACTTATATGGTAATTTGTGAGTTGTCCAAATTGAAAGCAAAAGCAAAATGATAATAAAAATAGCTAGATAACAATTCACATTTGGGTTATGATATTAGGTAGAAACCATTGTGATCAGGGAATAAATTGCTCATTAGGAGTAATTTATCCTTTATATTACAGTAGTTTCTAAAGTCTTCTCCAGGATATATGACAAAATGAGGTGATATCAAGGATATAACAATTTGTTGAAGGCATGCAAGGGTAAAATTTCAAAAATAGATTTTGCAAAAACTAAATTTGATTAAAGATAGCAATTAACATATGCTTTTGCTTGATTTGAACCTTCAATTAATTTGTAAGACCAACACCAAATAGGTCAAGAAAAAGCCCCTTATTACCATACAGTTGTGGAGGATAGTAGTCCTGGGCTAGAAACCTGAAGGCTTCTAATAGAAAAGTTTGGTCCACTTGGCAACTGTTCACTAATCCACATTCACAGCCAGGACAGGAATCGAAATTGAGAGGGATGAATCTTAAGTTGTAAATATTTGTTCCCCAACGGTTGTGATATTTTGTTCAAACTCAACTACCCACACTACCCATCCATTTTTGCAAAATGATTTCAATCCTACTAATGGGATGTTTTCGATTTTTTTTTTAATTTCAGTTTGAACAAATCATTTGATATATTCACTATCAGTGAAATACAGGGGTTTCTCAGTGTATTAATTTGTAATTTTGTCACAGTGAATATTGTCACTAGTGATGATATCAAAAAAGCATATCATCACTAGTGTCGATATCAGTTTTGATGGAACTCCTTTTTTACCATTCCATTGCATTAAAGTCATGGCTGCACTTTTGCACACGTCGCTAAAATGTTTGTATTCTTGAATGTATCCATACATGTAAATGACATCATGGGCGTTATAAACTGCTTTGCTTCTTCCATTTATATTCAATTTGGTGTTTATGGAGATAATTTGGCAAATATTTTTATGCAGTGGAATAAATTAAATAGAATAATCAACTGCATTGATTGATATAAAAAATATGTCACTTGAATAGGTTGTTATCAGGTAGAAAAAAATCGTTCTTCGAACTCGTTTTTTCAACCTGATAAGTACACATTCTCGTGACATATTTTTGGTATCAATCAAAAGGAGTTGATTATCCTCTATTTATCATTCAATATGGGATAATAAGATATTTGCCAAAATGTAGAGAGTAATGATATAAATATCGTTTCTTTTGTAGGCTCTTGGAGAAATAGCAACATGTTTAAAGTGCATTTTAAATCAAAGGGTAAGTGTGCAGTTTCATTCACTGGAAATTATTTTTAAACTATCAGGAAGAATAATCTTTTTATGCCACATCTGATGCCACTGTGAGCATTCTGGTAACACTTTTCCAAGAGAAATTGCTCTAGTTTCTTTGAGGGGTTCTTCATGGTACATTGTTTAGGTAGTGGACTTGTAACCTTAGGGGCACGGGTACAAGCCTCACTGAAGCTGTTGTTTTCTTCAGAGTATCCATTATTATGTCTCTTCAGAGCTCTAGCATGGTGCTGGTGAATCCCAGACAAGCAGAAATATAACTGAAAGATTGTTACCAGGGTATTTAACCAAAGTGTTTCTAACTATATTTATTCATGTTCAAAGAAGGGAGAGTATCCAGTCATCTGCTTCATGGGGCAGAGCCTCAATGGCCTAGTCAGTTGCCAGATCTGCTTTGAATGCAAAGGATCCTAAGTTTTACACTACCATACCAATATTATTTCAAACATTAAGTGAAGTCATTGCAACTTGATTTTATCTGCCTTTATCTCTGAACATTTGTTTTCTTGTCTAAAACCATCAGTTGGCTTTCAAAAAGTTCCTTGCAGTTTTTTTAGCAAATACAGCGAATGTGTATATGTGTACTGACTGTTTATATATGACTTATTTGCGGCTGCAGCAGTGTAAAACACCTAATTCAACCAATTGTTAAAGGACATTATTTCTTAAAGTGCAGTTTACAAGAATGTGCAATGTCTACTTATTTAGAGTTGATTCTCTTTGCAAAATTTATGTTTTGTGTGTCCCAATTGTGCCCTGTATTCTAGGCTATGATTGCATCTTTAAGGAAAGATGGTTCCTCACCTTCTGATTCTGTTCACTTTTCCCCACTTTACCGGAGTCATAGAATGTACTTATCTTAACATTCACTCTATGTAGATATACACCCTCATTGATAACATCCACCTGTTTAACATGATTGTTTGAATTGGGTTGTATATATGAAGTGACTAATTTGAAATGAGAATGTATTTTGGTTTATCAATGATTTGTTAATGGTTTGTCCTTTCAGGGTGATGAAATGACGATATACCTCCAAGGAAATTACCTTCCGAAACACAACCTGTCTCCAGAACAGTCAAACGAATTCTGTGAGGCCCTCAAGTCAGATACCAAATTATTTAGGAATTATATTAAGGTACAGTAAATACACCTTGTAGCCTCTGATATCAAGATAAACATTTATCTTCCTGCATTAAAAGTTAAATGAAACATTAAAGACTAAATCTCTAAAATAGTTTTTGTAATGTATTTGATGATAGGATAAGAAATTGTTGATATGTTAAGTCAAAAAGAAAAATAGCAGCATATGAAATTGATTTAGTCTTACCATTATCTTTACCATGGCTCCAGAGATTATATCCAACTATTTAGCCAATACTTATTTGTTTTTCATGTGTGTATAATTGAAGGAAAGCAACATATTTCAATAACAATGTATGAAGAAAGCACAAAAGCTTTTGAAAATGAGGTATAAACCATTATGACAAAAAGGTTAACAAATGGAAATGTAATTATCAGGATTCTTCATTTCTTTTCAGGCATTTTTTACAAAAGCCAAATCATGACCAACGTTTCATCCCTGGGACTTTTCAAAAGAAAAAGTAAATTCCTGGGTATTGCTATATCACAGGTTTGTGAAGTGCGACCAGGAATATGGGCAGTTCTACAGATATATGCGGAAATACAAAAAAAATTCTGTTCATGAATGCTGTGATGAACCAAAAATAACAAAGATCATTCTTGTGATTAAAGCAATGTTAAAATCCATTTAAACAAAGAAGAGATGTCTGGTAAATGAGAATATAGTTCTGGGCTGATTTTGTTATTGCATTGCTGGTTTATTTTGTTATTGCATTGCTGGTTTATAACAGCTTTCAGAAGTTTGTGATGGCTTTTATCTGACAACAATAAACAACAGGAGGTTAATCCCATTACCAAATGATAACAACATTTAACCACTTTGTTGCAGACCACTCAGGAAACATTGTGGGAAAAGGAGAAATTGCTTGTAATGAGCAATTATTCCTTGTCCCACAATGTTTTCTGCTCTATCAGAAGATAATTTTCCAATTTCATCACTGTTTGAAATTATCTGCAATTGAAAATTTTGCTTGTTAAAATATTGCCCTGTTTTGTTTCAACATCATCTCATTTTCATTTTATAAAGAGATACCTAATCAATTTATGTCATACAAGTTGTTTGAGATGAGCTATAGATATGGCAATTGATTCTAAAGAGTTAATTGAAGTAAAACATTTTGCTTATCTAAGCTTGTTCAAAGTGAGCTTTTGTGATTTCATGAATGCATGGCACCCATCTTGTGTTCATTCACTTGTTTGTTTGTGCGTCATCAACATTTTTTTTTTCATCAAAATTGCTTATAATGGTTTACTTGACAACTATACGGGTCAAGTGATGATACAGCAATTAGAACACAAGGGATTGGATAAAAAAGTAAGTAAATTGGTCCGATTTTGTAACTATTGAAGCAGCCAAAATATTGACCCACTCTTCATAAGGCTGATTTACAATCAAAATCAGGAGAGCCAATTATAAAGCTATCATGGCTGTCTGTTTTTTTTATCAATTTTTGTGAATGAATTTGATTTAATACGCAGTACTAACAATTGATATTCTTTTTTATTTTTGATGAATTGAAAATGGCCGACTGGCTATTTTAGGTTTTTTATTTATTTTTGTATTCTTTGCTGTTTTAGGGTAAGATATACTTAAAAATGCATTTATTTGACAAGAAGCTATCTGGTTCTATTCATTGTCTTTAACTTTTAACAAAATACTATATTGTGGTTGCCAATTGGAACAGATGTATAGAATAGTGTACACAATATAGGGTGTATATAATGAATAAGGTAGTAACACATGAGAAAGTCAACTCTTATCTGGATCACTGGATTTTTTTTTGTAACTTATGAAGAAAGAATGAATTAATTTTGGTAAAAGAGAATCTGATTATCACTTTTATAACTAATTCTCTTTTTCTCACAATGTTTAATGGGCATAGTTTTGCATTTAAATTTTAAGTCATTTTTGTTTTAACCAATCATCATAAGACATAAGGGAGGTGTATAAGACAAGTGAGGGCTTTTCACCAACACCAGTCATTCTGAAAACCACAGGAAGATCTTTTCTGGGAGACTTGGGTCCCTTATTAAGATAAGACCAAAGAATTTTTGGCACTGTATTTTAGACTGGTAGGTAAATACAAAATTAAATATTTTAGGAAAAGGGTCTATCTTGTATGATTTTTATCTTGTTTTTGATTGTATGGAATGTACTTTTGTTATATTAAGCTTCTCTAGATGATTGAAGCGCTCAATTTTTCTTTTGGCTCAAATGAATTAGTTAAAGCATCCCCTGCATTAGTAGATTTAACTCAAAGAAATCATTATGAGAAGGGAAGAAATCGTTCAATAAAAAGCTTCAGATCACAGTGTTTGCCATATACATATGCGTCGTTGCCGTTATTAGAAATACAGGGGTCTATAGTTATCTTGGGGTCAATACTGTGTTATATAATAATTATTGTATAGCCTAATACTGACCCAAGGATAACTATAGACCCCTGAGATTAGAAGGAAATGATCAGCCATCAAGTTGGGTAATGACAAACTGTTTTTTGCATTTTTGTCGTCAAATGATTACTGATTAATAGTTGTATGAAATGATAGGAGAATTGATGCATTAAGCGATACTACCATCAATGTTATTTTATTTAATTAGGCTTACAGGTTACAATGTTTTGTAATTTCTCTACTTACGTTTATATTTTAATGGTTTGGTGTTAACCATGTTATGAATTAAAAAACTATTATATGTATTTATTTGTCTGTCCTTTCTCCTTTCTACCCACATAGGTTTAGGTAAGAGTGGCTTCTTCCTTAACCAAACAATAACGACATTCGACCACTTTGTTCCAGATAACACTAGAAAACACTGTGGGAAAAGGACAAATTGCTTGAAACGAGCAATTTTTTTTCTTTTCCCACAATGTTTTCTGCCCTATAAGAAGATTATTTTCCAATTTCATCACATTTTGAGATGCAAACTCTTTCAATTTGGGAATGTAAAAGATTTGGCGTTTGGTAAAGGACTAATACAGTATTCATCTCTTGACCATATATTGTTTCGTTTGAAAGTTTTAACAGGAAACATTTTGGGTGAGATCCATGTTGATGATTCTTAATCACTTGTCGGAATAACCTTTACATAAAAAATAAAGTGTTTCGTTTTTCCCTTTATCTAAGGTAGACTTTTCGACTGTCCCAAATTCAAAGAGTTTGCATGACAACATTTCAAAATGTGATGAAATTGATAGGGTAGAAAACATAGTGGGAAATTGCTCGTTGAGAGCAATTTCTCCTTTTCCCACGTTTTTCAAAGCCGTCTGCAACAAACTGGTCAAATGTTGTTATTGTTTGGTAATGGGTTAAAAAAATACCGGAAAACGCATACATACGCATTCCCTATAGTTTATTTTATGTAAAAGCAATAAATAAGGCACTTTAAACATGTTTGTAGTTTTTCCAACTGGGGGCGTCCTCCATTGGCGGGATAGTCCTCAATTGTTGGTCCAATTACGGATAAAACCCTCATAACAATACACGTTTACACGCACATACCCCTGTTCAGACAGACACACGTGCCCGCAGCACATGCACAATTAGACCTATAATGCATTTAAGGATGTCATGTTATGTACACATGACCAAGGAGGTCTCAAGATCTCTCGCCCACGTTCAAAGTTATCGGAATTTACGCCATTGGCATGGTAATTGTATCTTCCATATGATTGAATGCGCGCGCACAGGCGATCTTGGTTTCTTACTTGTGTGTTGCTTGACATTGGAACAACTTTAACCAACAGCAGTGGACGTGTTTGATTCATGTATTAAAAAGATATGAGTGGCGGCAATAACAGTTCTATGGACAGCGAGGTGATGGCGGGTTTTATACGGATCCCTGAATGGGTGCTGTATTTCAAGCTTATCTTAGTTGGGATTATTATTTCAATTGGTGTCCCGGGGAATTGGATAATCATTTTTGTACAGTTGAAAAACCGTCAAAAGTCCAGCACGGATTGTTTCGTGCTTTCTATGGCGATATGTGACATAGTTCTTGCAGGCCTTGTCGGTACCATGCAGATAACAGAAAGCCTACAAGTCATCTTGGACGTCCCTGTATCAGATGCAATGTGTAAGACTCGGGCTTATCTTATATACGTCTGTACTTTTGCATCCACACAGTTGGTATCAGTCGTTGCGTTTGATCGGTATAGACATACGTGTCGTCCACATTCGAAGATGTTCAATTCTCGACAGGTGGTCAAGGTGTGTGTTTTAATTGCCGTATCAAGCATGATGGTTTCCGGATCGACATTTGGACTTAGTCATGCGAACAGGACCACAAACGGATGCGCCTTTCGAGAAGATCGGATCAACGAGACGATTGGCTTAAATACCTTTCTATCCTGTACGTTCATAGCAATGATCGCAACCGTAATTGGCTTCTATTCCAAGGTTGTCCATACACTGCGTAATAAACTGAGAGGTAAAGTCAATCAACAGACACACTTGAAAGATGTCACAGACCTCATGGCGTTTGCGCGCGTAGAGCGAGGTTTCAAGTTTCCAATGGCTAACAATCGAGTAGGCGCAACGAGTCGCGCTAATGAACATTCGACATGCAATACGCGACTCGAGGCGAGGGATGACATTAGTGCTTTAGATATTGCTAACAAGCCGAGTGAAACCCTTAGATCAGACAGGTGGATCGGGGTCGTTTCAAGCAAGGAAGCAGTGAATGATGAATTTGCCACAGCCTGCTCGACTGAACCAGACGAGCCCAATAACAGAATTCCCAATCATGTGCTTGCTGATCATATGGATAGCAATCTTTATAGGACAAACACGTTGCACATAATCAAAATAATTCGGCATTTGCGCAGAACAAAACAATCATTTTGGACTGCTAAAAGAATTGCACATTCTCCCGAGACTCTGAACAGAAGCAATCGACCATCAACAAATGGAAATACCAAAAACCGGAAATCGTCGGCTGAAAGCGAAAACAGCCAAAAATTAACGAATAAAGACCATCGTACATCGATGAATTCTAACAGGGATAGTCAAACGCCAATAATTGCGAACGGAGATAGTCAAGCAACAATGAGTACAGACGGAGAGAGTCTGACATCCATAAATACAAACAGAGAGAGTCAAACATCAGAGATTGCGAGCGGAGATGGTCGAACATCGATGAATGCTTTCAGGGAGAGTCAAAGGCCAAAAATGTCGAACGAAGAGAGTCAAACATCAATAATTGCGAAAGTAGAAAGTAACACAACAATAATTGCAGAAGAAGAGTGCAAAACATCAATGATAACAAATGGAGAGAGTCAAACATCGATAAATGCAAGCAGAGAGAGTCTAGTATCGATAAACACAAACAAGGAGAGTCAAACATCCGCGCTTGCGCGTGGAGATATACAAACGTCCGAGATTGTACAAAGAGAGGGTCGTACACCAGAGATTGCGAACAGGGAGAGACACGCACTGATAGATACAAACAGAGGGAGACTGACAACAGAGACTGCAAGTGGAGAAAGTCAAACATCTCTGATTGCGATCAGAAAGAGTCAAACATCGACGACAGAAGGTAGCGGAGAAAGCCGAATGGTAATGGACGCAAACGAAAGGAGCCACACAGCCAAAATTACGTACGGAAACAACCAATCAAAGACGGATGCGAACAGATGCAAGCATCCATCGACGGATGCTGACGGAAACAACCGATCATCCAAGTGTAGCCCAGTGTTGGAAAGACAACGAGTAGCAGTGAAGAAGTTGACGGTAGAATACAATCGCATAAACAGAACAACCAAACTGATGTTTCTTGTAGCAGCCACCTACACTTTTTGCTGGATAGCGTTGGTATGCATGGGTGTTTATCTCTCGATTGGTGACAACCTGAACACAGTCATTGGAGCCTCAATTGTCAAACTGAAATGCTTGTTATACATGATCAACTCAATCTTTAACCCGGTGTTGTTTATGCTTTTAAGTTCCAGATTTCGGGAGAGGGCTCGGGCCTTGCTGTGCTAGGTGCGACTGCCAGGAACGATGCGGACAATACATGCCTTTGTAACCTAGATACATGTGTACATATATACTCTATTGAACAAACAACAAAATAGGGATGTAAAGTGTGTGTGTGTGTGTAATTGTGCCATGTCAGTTTTTCATGGCTTCTATTTTGTTGAAGCTGCACTTTATTTCAGCCAGTTTTCTATTCGATGATATTCAATATATAATGTTCAGTACAAAAGAACCCGAATTTTACGTTATTATCCGTTATTGTTTCGATTTATATAGATTTTTTGGGTTTTTTTTTTGTTCCATAGTCATATGTTTTATCATACCAGAACAGAACAAGCTTTACTTCAGGTAAGACCTGGGTAATGGAAAACTGGTAATTGCTTTGGTTAAAAAAGGTTAAACTGTAATTCATAAAAAAAACTATTTTTTTCAAAGGCATTCACCGAGCCAATTTTCAAAATTTGTCTGATTTGAATTTATATTTATAAAATGACTATCAACAATTTTGTTCTTTATTTCATATTAATACCTCCCTTTAATTTTCACATTGAAACTTAAATTACATGAATGGAGTTGACAAATAAAAATTCCAAACCAGGAAAGATTCTAATAACACGAAAGTTGACTTCAAAACGGCATTTGTTGTGTAAACTCTTAATTTTGTTATTATGACCTTTCTCCATTACCCAGGTCTTACTTTAAGACATAGGCCTATACACCGTTAAAAGTATTGACACATAACGTTGATCTTCGTATCGTTGTTAATTCTTTAGAATATGTATAGATTGAATTAACATGCATTTAATCAAAAAGCGTTACATTGCTTTTGAAATATACCGCATATAAACTGCACATACTTAGATAAAATGACGCTTCATGAATCAATTATGCTTTCGCCAGCTGATTTTGATTGTATATCATAATACAATACAAAGACTGTATTGTTTCAAAAACCTTTCATTGTGGCTTTTAAATTTTCTTTTCTATGAACAAGCACCTTTGATATATATATTTCAATATACATTGTAATGAAATATTTGTTTGTTCGTTCTTTGTTACTTGTAAACTTTGATGGAAATGAAAATAATCGGACAGACTGAGAAATTGCTTGTATAAGATGCCATTATCCCTGTTGTCGCACTTGTTTCGTACAAAGACCAAACAGTTCGTGTTATGAACGTGTTACTGTCATAAATGTATGTCTACTATACCTGGTTGAACGTCAGTAACCTATGTTAACCCCGTGGAAAGTGTGATACATAATCCTTGTAATTGCACGTGAATATTGCTACCTACAGAGATATTGATGCTGAACACGCGTGCAAACACGTTTGCTTGCATCACTGGGTTTGAAGACGTTTCCGAATTGGACGCGACGGTAGACGAACAGTCTAAACTAGGGCTACGCAAGACTAGTAAAAGTTTCCATTGCACTATTGTTTTGATCAAAACCAATGTGAGAAAAAACGAGGAATGGTTTATTATGAGCAATTTCTCTTTTTATCCAACTTGCCTATAGATGGTCTTCTTTTGAAGGCGACATTCAACGATGGATATGTAAATGACAATAAAGGTTAGAGTTTAACCCTTTACCAAACGCAAATTATCGAGTGTCCCTAATTGAAAAAGTTTGCAGACGACATTTTAAAATGTGATGAAATTGAAAAATAGTCTTCTGATAGGGCAGAAAACGTTGTGGGAAAAGGAGAAATTGCTCGTTAAGAGCAATTTCTCCTTTCCCCACAATGTTTTCCAGAGTCGTCTGCAACAAACTGGTCATGTCAAATGTCGTTATTGTTTGGTAATGGGTTGACATTCCGAGTCAACAAGAGACGTGATGGAGAAATCGCACACCGCATAGCACTTAACATATTGGCGTGCTTCCTGTCATTTATGCGTGGAAAAGTACGAACAAAATCGCTTACGATGTTTTTTGCCTTAATAGTACATGTTTATTGAAAGAAAAGTTGACTTTTCAAGAAGTACACTATAAAGAAGAATTACGAACTAGTCCATTGGTGGTGTACTATTCCTTGTCTAACGTAACAAAATGGAGGATCCTGATCTGTCGTGATGTTGGTCATTATTCTTTGTCAACCATGAGCTGTATATGCTTCAGTTAAAATAAAGTGTTATTTTTCTTCATTTTAACTTATTTAATACTCATCTCCAATTGTTAATGAGAATGCAGGGGATCGGTATGGACTCTTACTTCTAAGTCAAACTAATTTGACGCGATCGGCAAATATTGAGATAGTCTTGCTTTGGGCAAGATTGTCCCATCAGAAAATTTAAGGCAATCTTCACGTCGAATTATTTTGACTATGACTCTAATGAAGCGGCGTAAAGTGGACACATGCGTATAATAGGTACACCAATTTTTAAAATGTTCTAGTGTAGTGTTTCCACAGTATTTCCGGTGTGCAATCACCCACCATGTTTGGAGAAGTCTCCGAACACATTTCGGACAACTCTGACAACTTTGTTGGCGAAAGTGCGTCCGAAAACCGCGGAACCGGTACTCGGGCACTATATAAAATCTTAAGGATGATTAATATCCTTGTGGACAGGATATCACTGAGGTATCTAGCATTGATCTCTTTATAGACCTACAAATTAGGATCAAGCCCATTCATTAACCTTAATCAGAACTAGTGAAGCTACAAACTAGACACGAAACGGGAACCAAAAGACTAGACATGAAACAGGTACCAAATTATCGTCAATTATGTGTGACCTATTACAGTCCATCTTTCCTTCAAATTAAGCATCGTTGTTAGATCATAAAAAAGGCCTCCCCGGACAATTGACCATCCTTTACTCTTTGATGACCTAATGAGGCGCATCTCCCTCATTTAACCCTTTACCAAACGCCAATTTTTTTACTGTACCAGATTGTAAGAGTTTGCAGAAGGTGATGAAATTGAAAAAATAATCTTTTGATGGGACAGAAAAAATTGTGGGAAAAGGAGATACTGCTCGTTTAGAGCAATTTCTCCTTTTCTCACAATGTTTTCTAGAGTCGTCTGTAAACAAACTGGTCATTGGTAATGGGTTAACCTTTTTAATATTTTGATAGTACAGAAACATTATGGGAAAAGGAGTCTTTGCCACAAAATGGTTAAATGTCGTTATTGTTTGGTAATGGGTTAACCTTTTTAATATTTTTATAGTACAGAAACATTGTGGGAAAAGGAGTCGTTTGCAACAAACTGGTTAAATGTCGTTATTGTTATCGTTACACAACCCTGTTTTCTTTTTCTTCTTTTTAAAGTTACCAAAATACAGGGGTCACACCCGTTTAGTCGTCATACTTCGTTCATCCTTTACAGCAAACAAATAAATCCAAAATAATTACGATCATTTACACTTGAATTGTGAAAGTTCTAGAATAATTAAAAGTTAACTTAAAAGCACTTAAAATTCCCTTGTACAGAGGAATTGAAACTGTAACACATTCACATGATGCTGTTAAAAGAGTGAATACTATAAGGTTTATTTACAATAAACAATAAAACAAGGCCAGCCGAGAAACGTTGGGAACCACTATAAACCAAGAAATTCTCCATTTGGAATGTCCATGTTGTTAATATTAGAAAAATGAAAGTGTTCTTATTTGTTGTGAGTGATTTTTTCACCAGGTGATCGCCATTCAATAATCCAAAGTTAAATGGTTGGGCACCAAATTTGTGAAAATAGCACTTTGAAAATTAATAATAGATAGTGCATGTGTTATATTGTCATCATCCTGTGGTTTTTCGCTATGTTTCAACATATTCTATCATAACTTATAACTCATATTACCCAGTTTTGCAGTTTTTCTGAGCGCTAGTATGCTTTTAAGAAAGCAGAGGCTCAAAACCATGGCTAACATCCCAAATGTGTGAAGATTAATGAATAAGCTATCCTAATGTATTTTGTAGGCCAATGCCTGGCATAAAATGCAGCATTTTGATTCTTCAACAGTTATTCCTTATGGTACAACGACGCCCGGAAGTAGTAAAACCGTGACGTCACACCAAATACTGTCATGTTGCTGTATATGGTATAAACTGTTTCCGGTACAAAACCAATACCGACTTAAGTGGTGCAGATGAAGAGCGTCGACCTCTTCAAGGACCTAGGGTCCTGCGTTCGAATCCCAGTTAGGCGAGGGGAAAATTGTGAAGACTAACCTACAAATCGGCGCGAGTACTGGTTTAGTATCCAGAAAGCAGTCGTCGATAGTGACTGTTAAACAAGCTTCAACCTTTCTTCACAATCGATGTAAAACAATAGGTAAAGAAAATAAAGGGGTCTATAGGACGAATTATTTGGTTACCAAACATCATTACCGAGGTTTGACACGCTTTGAAGGCATTACAACCTATGAGACTCACAACCATTAACTATCTGAAACAGTCATTCGTGAGGAAAGATCATTGCGCAGTTCTGGCCCCGGTTTCTCGAAAATACTTAAGTCGATTAACAAACTTATATCCAATATCGGACTCAAAATCAGACTTAAGTTAAGCATGGTATTTTAGTACCGTTTCTTCAATAAATAACGTACTTAAGATAACGTACTTAACTTAAGTTGAGTACGGTAATTTGAGGAAGCTTAAGGGCTTCCTCAAATCTAAGTAGGCTGCTCAAATATGACTGTCTTGGCGAGATGCTTGAGACGATATCGACGTTTTCCTCAACGATTCTCACCAATACCGCCTCTTCTTTTTGTGTTGGTGACTCCGCATTTCTTTTTGCCTCCGGAGCCCATTATATCATTATCAGTGACCTTCATGGCCTATCGAAATCATCGAAAACGATAACTCTGTAAAGAAGTCGCAAATTCATACATACTGGTTATCGTTAAAGTAACCTTTCTTACTGCTTAATTCAGGATGTGTTAGTTGATAGTGTGCTAGCATGGAACAAACGGTTAATTTGGAATCGGTGTTCTACGGTTATAAAAAGATCATAATGAAAATCAACTCGCGTAAATGCTTCATTTCTCAAATACAACTTTGAAGGCTACGGAAATCCAGCGAAAGATTATGTACACAGGTTGTAACTTCGTCAGCCGTCTATGATGATGGATGGTCCCCCAGGTATCCGTCTGAACGATACATAAAGACGTCAACAGGTGTAACTATGATTATCGATTGATCCCTGGCGTTGCCTCTATCAATACCCTGTTGACCCCATGACTTAATCGTTTCCTAAATATGTTCACTGTTAACCCCATGACTTACTCGTTGCCTCAATGAAAACCCTGTTGACCCCATGATTTACTCGTTGTCTCTGTGAGTCTATTGTTAACCACATGACTTACTCGTTGTCTCTATGAGTCTACTGTTAACCACATGATTTACTCGTTATTTCTATGAGTCTACTGTTAACCATATGATTTACTCGTTGTCTCTGTGAGTCTATTGTTAACCACATGATTTACTCGTTGTCTCTATGAGTCTACTGTTAACCATATGACTTACTCGTTGTCTCTATGAGTCTACTGTTAACCATATGACTTACTCGTTGTCTCTATGAGTCTACTGTTAACTCCATGACTTTCTCGTTGTCTCTATGAATACCCTGTTGACCCCATATCTCAATCGTTGCCTAAATATGTCCACTGTTAACCCCATGATTTACTCGTTGCCTCAATGAAAACCCTGTTGACCCCATGATTTACTCGTTGTCTCTATGAGTCTATTGTTAACCACATGACTTATTCGTTGTCTCTATGAGTCTATTGTTAACCATATGATTTACTCGTTGTCTCTGTGAGTCTATTGTTAACCACATGATTTACTCGTTGTCTCTATGAGTCTACTGTTAACCATATGACTTACTCGTTGTCTCTATGGTTCTACTGTTAACCCCATGACTTTCTCGTTGTCTCTATGAATACCATGTTGACCCCATATCTCACTCGTTGCCTAAATATGTCCACTGTTATACCCATGACTTACTCGTAGCCTCAATGAAAATCCTGTTGACCCCATGACTTACTCGTTGTCTCTATGAAAACCCTGTTGACCCCCATAACTTATTCGTTGCCTCAATGAAAACCCTGTTGGCCCCATGACTTAATCGTTGTCTCTATGAATACCCCATTGACCCCCATGACTTACTCATTGCCTCTATGAATACCCCATTGACCCCCATGACTTACTCGTCTCTATGAAAACCCAATTGACCCCATGCCTTACTCGTTGCCTCTATGAGTCCTCCATTGAACCAATCACTTACTCGTTGCATCTATGAGTCCTCCATTGACCCCATGACTTACTCGTTGCCGCTATGAAAACCCTGTTGACCCCATGTCTTACTCGTTGCCTCTATGAAAACCCTGTTGACCACATGAATTACTCCTTGTCTCTTTGAATACCCCATTGACCCCATGACTTTCTCGTTGTCCCATTGCCTCTAATAGTCCTCCGTTGACCCTATGACTTCCTCATTGTCTCTATTAGTCCTATGTTGACTCCTTGACTCACTCGTTGCCTACATGAGTCCCCTGTTGACACCATGACTCACTAGTTGCCTCTATGAGTCCTCCATTGACCATATTACTCATTCGTTGCGTTTATGAGTCCGCCGGTTCACCCCATGACTTACTCATTGCCTCTATGAGTCCGCCGTTTGACCCCATGACTCACTCTTTGCCTATACGAGTCCACTGTTGACCCAATGACTCACTCGTTGCCTATATGAGTCCCCTGTTGAATCCATGACTCATTTGTTGCCTCTATGAGTCCACTGTTGACACCATGACTCACTAGTTGCCTCTGTGAGTCCACTGTTGACCCTTTTCCTCATTCGTTGCCTCTACGATTCATTGTTGACCCATTGACTCACTAGTTGCCTCTATGGGTCCGCCATTGACCCTATGACTCATTATTTGCCTATATGAGTCCACTGTTGACCCCATGACTCACTTGTTGCCTCTATGAGTCCTTCATTGACCATATGACTCACTAGTTGCCTCTATGAGTCCACTGTTGACACCAAGACTCACTAGTTGCCTCTTTGATTCCACTGTTGACCCTTTACCTCATTCGTTGCCTCTACGAGTCCATTGTTGACCCATTGACCCACTGCCTCTATGGGCCCCCATTGACCCTATGACTCACTATTTGCCTATATGAGTCCACTGTTGACCCTATGTCTCATTCGTTGCCTCTATGAGTCCACTGTTGACCCCATGACTCACTGTTGACCCTATGTCTCAATCGTTGCCTCTATGAGTCATCCGTTGACTGCACGACTCAGTCGTTGCCTCTACGAATCTCCTTAATGTGCCTGCTTAGAAGCCCGTTCGACTTCCGTGTGTAGTAAATTCTACCTCGTTAGCTTCACGATTCCCTCATTGTAAACATGACTTCCTCGTTGTAAAACATGATCCACTCGTTGTTTCTTACCTCCCCCTGCTGTCTTTATGACTCACTCGTTGGCTGAATAAACCACGGGTTGGCTGAATGAATCGCGTATTGCCACGATGACTCCACCGTTGTCTTAGTGACACAATGTTACCTCCATGACCCTTTACTGTCCTAATGACACCCTTGTTGCCTTTACAGTTTATTTCTAGCTTGATGCCGAGTGAATCATAAGTACAACGAGAGAGTCATGTTAACAATGAGCGGATCGTGGATTCAACGAGACTTTTCAACACGTGGGAGGTATACGAACAACACTCCTTCGTAGTCTTAGTGACTCTTTATCACAGCAATGATCCGCTAGTTGTCTCAAGGACTCACTCGATGCCCCATGATTTTATGTCACTTTTTATCACTCCCTGTTTATATGTCGTCTTTTTCCCTTCATTCATGTGTTTCCTACGTTCCTTCCTGCCTGCCTTCCTGTCTGCCTTCCTGCTAACCCGCCTATTTTACCTCTCCCCGGCGTTCCTACCACCTAACACAAAGGGCGTACCTTCTTCTATAATCTTGCATAATACCTTTTTGATCAACATCTGTATACATTAACGTTAAGAAGCGTTTAGTACAGGAGCAAAAGACCGGAGCGCATTTCAATGGTCTTTTATCTATAGAACGATCATTGTATATACACAACGGCTTGGGGTTTCAATAGTCACAAACAACCGCGACGGGCACTATAACACTTCAAATAACAATCGCGTAACCAACGTCGGAAATAGTTTAACCACTGTAAAATGGAATTACAAAACTACAAGAACGAGATCGGTGAAGACCCCGGGCGCTCAGATAGTTCAGAAACATCAACTATGGATGGATCCGGCAGTGCAAGAGCCGTCCGCGACACGTGGGGTGGCAAGTTCGAATCCACGCTCACCCTGGTCGGCTACACGGTCGGTTTAGGGACTGTTTGGCGTTTTCCGTATGTCTGCTACAAAAATGGAGGCGGTAAGTGGGAAATGAAGGTTTCTTTTTTTAAGGTGTTTGTTTTCTCTGTATATGTGTGTCTTTCTGTCTGTGTGTCTTTCTGTCTGTCTGTCTGTCTGTCTGTCTGTCTGTCTGTCTGTCTGTCTGTGTGTCTGTCTGTCTGTCTGTCTGTCTGTCTGTCTGTCTGTCTGTCTGTCTGTCTGTCTGTCTGTCTGTCTGTCTGTCTGTCTGTCTGTCTGTCTGTCTGTCTGTCTGTCTGTCTGTCTGTCTATCTGTCTGTCTGTCTGTCTGTCTGTCTGTCTGTCTGTCTGTCTGTCTGTCTGTCTGTCTTGTCTGTCTGTCTGTCTGTCTGTCTGTCTGTCTGTCTGTCTGTCTGACTGTCTGTCTGTCTGTCTGTCTGTCTGTCTGTCTGTCTGTCTGTCTGTCTGTCTGTCTGTCTGTCTGTCTGTCTGTCTATCTGTCTGTCTGTTTGTCTGTCTATCCGTCCGTCCGTCTGACTCAATAGGCACGGGCTAGGACCCCAGGCTAGGGATAGGCTGGACGCTTTCTTTTAACGCATTGATTGGTATTAAACATTCATGATTAATTGTAGACCCATGTCGTCCTCAACAGCATTTACATGATATGGTTTTCTATGATTTTTTATTGTAGACTACTGGTGGATAATTGGTGTTTCTTAGTGTGATAATTTTGAAAATTAACATTATCTATATCGTGCTGTAGTCAGATATATCGTACTGTAGTCAGATATATCCTACTGTAGTCAGATATATTGTACTGTAGTCAGATATATCCTACTGTAGTCAGATATATTGTACTGTAGTCAGATATATCGTACTGTTGTCAGATATCACACTTGGTTGTGGTGTAGATTTCTTGCCGGAAATACATGTATAACTCACGATGTCTCCGTCCATCTCGGACTGGTTCTATATTTTAATCCGATTTTCGACTGTCCCAATTTGAACGATGAAATAACGAGGCTCCTCTTTACGAGATATTAACCCTTTACCAAACTCCAAATTTTGGGCTGTCTAAAATTGAAAGAAATTGCAGACGACAATTCAAAATGTGATGAAATAATTTTCTGATAGGGAAGAAAACATTGTGGGAATAGGAGAAATCGCTCATTAAGAGCTATTTCTCCTTTCCCCACACTGTTTTCCAAAGTCGTCTGCAACAAAATGGTCAAATATCGTTATTGTTTGGTAAAGGGTTAAATCATGGAACTGGCAGATTTCGCAGTAAACTAACGCCATGCCGATGCATCTATATATATCCGAGTTGACAAACACTAATAAAGGGGTGATCAATGTTATATTACGATGACTTGATATTCATTGAACAGTTTTCATCGATCCATGAATAGCCAGTCATTGTAGAGATATAACTAGGGGGTGGGGTTGGGGGAATGATGACGAATGTAAAAAAAAGTTCGCCTTTACTGTACTTTGCCTTTGTTTTAACTTGGGCAATCATCCTTGGCTCTGATTGGGCAATATTCGCCAAATTCAAATACTAACCTATCAGAATCGATAATAATGGAATTCCAAAAATTGAATTTCCCCACAACGTTTTGATATCCTGTATGCGAGTCGTTCCGACACCCTCCATGGTTTGGCATATGAGCATTTATAGTGTGCTATATATGTGTTGGTCGGCATTTGGTATGGCATCACGATGCGACCATTCATTAATCCTCATTCGCTAAAATCACAGGTAAAGGGCGAACAATGGTTCCCCCACCCTCCTTCTCCAACATTCAACTCTAAAACGCTATCCCCTTCCATTTTTTATTGATAAACTAATAAAAACATGTAGAGAACACCTTAGATACATAATAAAAAAACACAAATATCCGACAATTATATATGTATGGTTTATGGGCATCTGACAAGGTTGTGTTAATGTGATTGTGTTTTATTGATATGTATTGATTGTATTTGGTCTGTACATGTTTAATGTTTTTCTTAATCCTTTACCAAATGCCAACTTTTCGACTGTCCCAAATTGAAAGTGTTTGCAGACGACATTTCAAAACATGATGAATTTGAAAAATAATCTTCTAATAGGCTAGAAAACACTGTGGGAAAAGGAGAAATTGCTCGTAAAGAGCAATTTCTCCTTTTCCCACAATATTTTCTAGAATCGTCTGCAACAAACTGGTCAAATGTCGTTATTGTTTGGTAATGGGTTAAGGAAAGATGGGAGGTGATAGCGTTTTAGGGTTGAAGGTGGGATTGGGGCGGTAGGAACCATTATTAACCTTATCATTGAACTATGTAACTCTATATATTTCTGTAATGTAATTCTACCCGTAGAAGACATTACATTCTAAAAGTATAAATCCTAAATCTACGAGATGGTTCCTTTAACCCTTTTTGATTTGGTTTTATAATTCATCTTATTCCTAATTTTCATTAATCTCTTATAAAAAGCCACATAAAAACGTTTGGCAGAATGATTTAATTTTTACTTTTCACTTCATCACTTACTTTGAACATCTTTTTTCTACTGAAAGATGGGCGGGTACACACATAACCGCTCATATTGGAGTTGTTTACCAATCGAAATGAAAAGCTTTATTGGTTTAAACACACAAAAAACATAAAAACATTGTATATAATCGACAGACCAGTTTGTAGGATATACAAATGATGTGATACTGATTTTATGATAAAATCTCCGTAATAACATTAAAGTCCTCTCCAATTCATAGCCAATGTAAATTGATCAAATTGCATCATAAAACATGTACTTCGATCATTTATAAATAAGAGTACACCAGTCTCGTCTTTGACCTATGTAGGATATTCTGGCGTTTTGATAAGGTATCAAATATGTTTGACAAGTAATGAATTTGTTTGATAAGTTATCTATATCTTTCATATAGTTTTAAAGATAATTTGTTCCCCAGTGCTCATTTTCATACCTTTCACAAATACTTTAATACATCACTGTGAGACGTCATATGGGCCAAAAATACCATACTTTTCCTAAGCCGATTAGTTAAAGGCTCGTGAAAGGAGACTTATGCCATATCAAACTATATTATTTGGTAAACGTCTGGTCAGATCCAAACAGTTATAACAAGAAAAAACACAAGAGCACAATTTAGTCGTGAGAGCCAACGAGAAATAACCCAGATTAGCCAGTTCAATAATTCAGATTGCCTGAATCTTCACCTCTAACCTGGTCACCTGATACACAAGTCTTTGAACTGACCAATCAGAATTCGTAATTTTAAATATGTCAACAAACTTATTGTTGGTAAACGTGATTAGATTGGAGACAACTGTTTTTCAAGCACAAAATACCTTATGTTAAAGTAGTTCATTAAATAGGGTCTCACAGCATTCAAAAATTATTTTTTATGACTTTTAGAAACATAATAAAAGAACTCTGTATATTTTTAAGCAATATATTTGTACTCATATCCTTTCGTATGCCTTTATCTTGATCACTTGTTCATTGCTTTGATTTACTTCTGACCAGTGTGAATCATAGAGCTGTTAAACAGTTTTAAAGATATAAAGTTTTTACATTCAAATCTCTTTACATTTGTGGAAAAATCAGCTTTAACAACTTTTTGCAGCAGATCCCACTAACAAAACATAGTATCATGGTGATAAGCATCACGGTTTGATACATCGGTTTGTTCCATATTCGACAAAGGAGATAGCTTTTATATTTGATAAGAATTGTCGTCTGTAACTGCTCATTTTTGAACCAGTCGAATGAAATTCAACGAATGAGGGATTTTATAAAGTAATAACGCCTCAATAAAATATCAATATTTGCTTTTCTGCTTCAGATGTCGTAAATACATATTATGACATGTGACAATTTTTTTATACTCTTACACCTTTAATGTTCATTGTAAACGTACTTTACAGACGCTCAGATAAGATGTGTATTCGCCAAGGTAGCTTCTTTATCAATTCTCTAAGCTCTACATTGTCGGTACCAATTAAAATCGTCTTGGTGAGAATTGTTCTGGAACTTCCTAAACGGTTGTGCGTAAAATTCTTTCCAAACCAAGTATTGCTTTCCAAAAAGAGCGCAATCAGAAACGAGAGAAAGATGAAACATGACGGAATGACTCAATTTTAAGTCATTTTAAAGTCAGCTTAAAGTCAGAAAGACCATTGATTAGCCAATCCGGGGTCCCTTGTACACCAAACTGAACTCGCTACCGACTGACCTTGGGCTCGACCAACCTACTGCAAGTTCATCGAAGATATTATTCGCATGGAAATTGTTTCATTATTACTTTGCACTATGGTAGTTGGGTTAAAGGGCAACATGGAACATTCGGTTGGCAAAATGTCACAACATCTAACCGTGATGGAAAAATCAAATTTTGTCATGGATTTATAGGTCAGGAAATGTATTCGGTATGACTGGAATAAAACTTGTAGACTTGGGTTATATTGTAAGTATAAAGGTGATGAGATGGAAGACAACGTCTTTTGTGAGGTATTGTTGCACTCAGCCGTCAATAGGTTATCAAAGAATTCTCTAATTCACAGAAATAAAAGTAGAATGCATGCGTTTGATCAATTACAACTCAACTTCGTCCACAGATTAAGTCAAACACATAACAAATATAACTTGAAATACAATGTACATGATTTGTAGAACGGATCCACTCTCTTGTAGTTATGAAATGTTGTGATTGATCAAGATAGGAGGCTTAATGTCACAATACCCAAATCACAAAGCACAAAAGAAGCATGTGCGATAAACGGATGCAAACCTTGTTCATAAAATAATAGAATAATCATTAAAAGCAAATACTCCTTAGGTCACAATTGTTTTGTATATCTTCGACTGCATAGGTATTTATGAAGAATACCCATAATCCGCAATTTTGAAACTCATTTTATTGTCGGTTTACTTCGGTAGTTCTCGGTATAGACTTCCGACCCCGACCGATGTATATCGAGAAAGACCGAAGTAATCCGACGAAAGAATGAGCTTCAAACAGGCGGATTATGGGTATTCTCCCTTTATAGGTGTGTACCTGAATGTGAGGTTGGTTATTGTCAAGGACGACACAATTAACCCGTCTGAGTCAAGGTTATTGTCGATATTAACTAGTAATGGGCTGATGTGAAAGAAGATATTGAACAATAATGTCGTAAGACTAAAATTCCATATCGAGGGTTCAATGCAATACTGTAGTAAGTGCTTCATAAACATCAAGCACTAACTATAGTATTGCATTGAACCCTCGATATATGAAATGTAAGAGTTACAAACATAATATCATCTGCAAACGACAAAGGTAAAGTAAATCAGTTAGAAATATTTCATTTACAAAACCATTGTGAAGAAAGAAGATATCGAAACAAGCTATTTCTATGTTTAACAAAAAGATGTTACAAGAAGTTATTTGACACAGTTGCACCAAACGAGTTTATTATGTGTGATAGACCAAACTTCGAGTGTTCAAGCAAGTCTCTCTCTCTCTCTCTCTCTCTCTCTCTCTCTCTCTCTCTCTCTCTCTCTCTCTCTCTCTCTCTCTATCTCTCTCTCTCTCTCTCTCTCTCTCTCTCTCTCTCTCTCCCTCCCTCTCTCTCTCTCTCTCTCTCTCTCTCTCTCTCTCTCTCTCTCTCTCTCTCTCTCTCTCTCTCTCTCTCTCTCCCTTCTCTCTCTCTCTCTCTCTCTCTCTCTCTCTCTCTCTCTCTCTCTCTCTCTCTCTCTCTCTCTCTCTCTCTCTCTCTCTCTCTCTCTCTCTCTCTCTTTTTCTCTCTCTCTCTCTCTCTCTCTCTCTCTCTCTCTCTCTCTCTCTCTCTCTCTCTCTCTTCCTCCCTCTCTCTCTCCCTCTCTCTTTCCCTCTCTCTCTCCCTCCCTCTCTCTCTCTTTTGTCCCATCTCTCTTTCTTTCCCTCCATCAAGACAATATGATTAAATCGCTCTTAATGAGCTGTTGAATCATGTGCCACAATGGTTTCTGGCCAATGATATAAAGCGAATGTTTGTCGTTTCTACATGCTGTTTTTGTCGTCAGCATTTGCCGCCAATTTGGACCAGTTCCAAGATTCCCATGGGGGGAATTGGATCATGTTGTCTTCCATTGAACCTATCTGTCGTTTGGGTCATGGCGTTAGGCTTACTCAATATTATCTTTCTCTTTACTTGATACTATTTTGCCAACGGACACATAACTCAGTAACCCATTCCCCTCATACATTGGTATGTTGGTTTGGTTTGAGTTTTTAAACGATTTCAACAGAAACTCTATAATTTCGTGTCAGACAGAGCACTATCCTTTTCATACACTTTGAATTCATCGAGAGTATTGTACGATGTAATTTCCAGGCCGTTGTCTGCTTTCCCTCACGAACAGTGTTGATCAGTGATACAATTTATGCATACGCTGACATCATACATTATACAGCCTTCTTTCAACGCAACCGACTACCTTTTTTGCATGGGTACAATAGCTTGGGGACGAGACAGGTCTGGACCACCGATGTAGTTGCTAACACCAATCTCCATTCATTGTAAATTTCCAAAAGTTTTTTTTTGTCTGTTGTTGCTTTCAACTTGGACCAGTGACAAGTTTCCCCAAGGGGCAATAGGGCTGACCGATATCAGGGAGTAGGGATTAAGCAATCTCTAGTCCAGGCTAAAATAGATAAATAACACTCTGTATTTGAGCCCGGAGTTTGTATTTCCCGACAATTACAGCCCAATCAGACAAGCTTTATGCAGGAAATCATGATTTATCGATGGTATTAGATTTACACAGCATTGTGAAAAAAAAGGATCATTATTGGCAACTAATGAAGTTATCATTTTGTTACAATGGTTTCCAACGCGTTATGGAGGAAGGTGTTATTCTTTTCCATCTTATTATCGGTACCCATGGCTCCTTTTTTAATCGAATAACCTGGCCCGAATTCTCGAAACGTACTTAAGTATGATATCTTGCTTTCAAACTCAAATTATTCCTCAACATTGAGTTTAAGTATAAGCATCAAGGTTAAGCGTTGATCTCGAAATTAACCGATTGCTTAAACTTAAGATTAATTAAAGCAATGATTTTGAGGCAACCTAAACGCTGTCACAAGTGACATGATAAGTGCTAAATAAAAATGGACTCCTAGAACACAGCACGTTTAATTAACTGATCTGAGTCGGCCTTTGATAACCTAACTTTACCCTTAGAATGCTAGGTACTTTTCTTAAAAAATATGTTTGTGTCGTCCGCTTTCCAAAACCTTAGATATCTGCTTACTTTTGTTGGGGAAAGATAACCAGAGTGGCAAACATTAGATCACAGGCCAGCCTGGATCTAACTTGTTTGCATAAGCATGCATGAAGTCGATTCCAGCACTGTAAGGGTTACCGCATTACCAAACGATAATGAAAATCCAACAATAACGACCAGATTGTTGCATACGACTTTTGAAGTCATTGTGGTAAATGGAGAAATTGCTCTCGAAGAGCAATTTCTCCTTTCCCCACAATGTTTTCTGTCCTATTAGAAGATTAGTTTTCAATTACATCACATTTTGAAATGTCGTCTGCAAACTCTTTCAATTAGGGACAGTCGAAAATTTGGTGTTTTGTAAAGGGTTAAGAATAACAGTTCAAGTTGAATTAGGAAGTTGTAAATGTTCGATAACACGGGCCCCGGGCTCTAACAGTGTACTCTAGCTTCGACGGAGAGCATTATGTCTGGACTGATCTAACACGTATGCAACAGACGACTCTTCTTCAATTGTGACAAAAGAAAAAAGTGCTTTTACAGAGCAATTTATGCTTCTGTCATAATGGTTTTTATCCTTCTCAAATTCTTTTCAAAGAAACTATTATTATTCAACCTATTATCAAACAATAACGACATTTGACAAGTTTGTTGCAGACGATTCTGGAAAGAAGATTTTTTCCCAATTTCATTACAGGTTGAAATGCCGTTTGCAAACTGTTTTAATTTGGGACCGTTGAAAATTTGGCGTTTGGTAAAAGGTTTAACGTTTTAACCGTTGCCTATGGCTTTGTTCAATTTTCACCTGACACGGAATTCCGTGTGAAAGAGTTAGTAACAAAGGATTCCGAACTGAACTGTATTTCCCGCGCATCTTCTGTTTAGACGATCAGTACAATTTCCCACCGATTCTCCCATACAATACTTTACGACTTGGTTGATTTGAAAGCAACAGCAGACGATCACTATAAAGCACAATGGTACGTGTTCTGTATTAACTTTAGTCGATGTCATTGTGACAAAAGGAAATACTGCTTGATTCGAGCAGTTTATCTTTTGTCTTTGGTGTCTTTGGTGTCTTTGGGGTTAACTCAAATGTGTGCATTAATCCTTTACCAAACGTTAAATTTTCGACTCTCCAAAATTGAAAGAGTTTGCAGACGACGTTTCAAAATATGATGGAATTGAAAAAGAATCATCTGATAGGGTAGAAACGTTAAGAGTACACGCTTCTTTTGCCACATTGTTTGCCACAGTCGCCTGCAACAAACTTTACACATGTCGTTATTGTTGGTGAGGGGTTAATACGCAAATGACTGAAGTTGCTTGTGTTTTATTGTAATATCGTTATGCTTTTAATTAATAAATTCCATTTTGAAACCCATGATTCATACCATTAACGAATGTCTGTATATGCGATTCTATGATATTACCAATTTGTAGAAAACAGACGGAATTTGGGAAACGAATTTTCAAGAGAGGAATTTGCATATGGTTTGTGATAAAAAACGCATTTGAAAAAATGATTTCAACAATCAAGTTTCTTTTCTTCATAGATATTCTTGTATAAAATTATCTTTTAATAATATAAAGTATATCATTGATAACGTATAGGCCCATCCCAAACACCAAGCCATGTGCATTAATTAGGTATTTGACCTGGTCATGTTGATCGTAGGTTATTTTTTAACGATCGATATCAACATCGTCTGCAGCAAATTACTCTACACAGCGAAATAACAGACCCTGTCTAGAAGTGAAAACCATCCTGCTAACAGCGTCGTCATTTCGACCGTGGAAGTGTGATTCATTCCGAAATTTACATCAACCACTCCGGTAATAGTATTTCATGTCGGTACACGTCGGTTCCTAACTGATCAATCCGGTATTTATAAGAGCCAGGGAAACGATCGAGTGTATAAGGAGGCCGATCGATCGAAGTGAGGATCTAGAAACATCAACAATGGACGGATCGGATCTTAGCATCGTTCGCGACACGTGGGGTGGCAAGTTCGAATCCACGCTCACTCTGGTCGGCTACACGGTCGGTTTAGGGACTGTTTGGCGTTTTCCGTATGTCTGCTACAAAAATGGAGGCGGTAAGTCGAATTTTACTGGCTGTAAACATTGCTGGAAAAGTAGAGTTTTTGTTGCGTGTTTTTTTCCTTTTATGTTTGTTAAGCGTGGACGCTCTTTAATTTTTCTCGAATGTTGTTAAGGTTTTTTTTTATCTTAAACTGACGTTGTCTTTGTACTTCAAAAGGTTTAGACAAAAAAAAAGATTAGATATTGATCTTGATGTAAAGTATTGATTCGCTCGAAATTGCGTCTTCACTTACGCAATTTAGATAATTTCCTTTGTTCGTTTGTTTAGCCGTATGGCATATATGCACGTGTGTACCAGTTTACACACGGGGATACGGGCTTTTCAAACTATTGAATTACGATTACAACGCACGAGGTGGTCCCTACATTTCTGACAAAGAAGTTTGGAACAGTAAAAGGCTGATTTGAGTTCTACAGCACATCGCATTAGCCTACTTTATGACCATTGCAATTCGGACTAGATTCATAAATTATGATAAACGATTCTGAGACTTCTGTACGCCATACTTCTGACTGACCTGAGTGTTTACTTGTTTACTACAAAGGTTTCATCAGTAATCACAAGGGATTGTGGTTAAAACTTAAGAAAGAATAATTATTGAGTTTACTTTTTATCAGGTACCCCTTTTTTTTCTATTTTTTTTTTCTTTCACAAATGAAAATGATTATTACAATATTTATCTTTTACATAATTTGTGAATTCATAGCAAGGCCAGATTCAAATAAATACAACAAAATGCCACAAACAGAAGAAAAAAACATTCATTTTTTTTTTAATATTCAGAATGAAATTTTTATTTGGTGTTTTGTCATTGTGGTTACTTTAAAAATCAAGTCATCTGCTGCACATGCACACACTAGTTTGTTTATATGGGGTAAAGGGTTATATGAAATTTAGTATATTATGAAAAGGTTAGATTATATTGGGTTTAACACAGTGTCAACAGTATTTCAATATTATATGGGGTTAAGGGTTTTATGAAAAGATTAGTTTATTTTGGGTTTAACACAGTGTCAACAGTATTTCAATATTATATGGGGTTAAGGGTTTTTATGAAAAGATTAGATTATTTTGGGGTTAACACAGTGTCAACAGTATTTTAGTTATTTTATGTGCCTTCCCTGGATTTTACCTGTATTAGGTCGGGTTCTGCAGTGTCTTGTCCAAGGACAACCTCACAAAATAAAAAACTTTGCAGCTTGTGAGGATTAAATTAGGGACCCCCATGTCACAAGTCACGACAAAGGTCCTTTTTTGGAAACACTCATTAAAGCTCTGTCTTTGAGACAATTCTATTTAACCCTTAACCAAATGCCAAATTTTGGACTGTCCGAAATTGAAAGAATTGCAGATGACATTTCAAAATGTGATGTAATTTAAAAGAAATCTTCTGATAGAGTCTGCAACAAACTGGTCAAATCTAATTGTTGTTTGGTAATGGATTAATCAGTTACCTAAAAGTAGAATGTTGTAAAAAGGTTTTTGAAATACTGCATGTAAATACAAAGAGAATAGGTGGTGTGGTGTCATGAATTATAAATGTTATCAGGAAATTTGTAGGAATGTTATCAGGCAGAAGGTGAATTGGATATTAAACTGAAGCCAAGCCTGATAACCCTTCCTATTTATTCTGTTTATCCTGCTACTTATATATGGATTCAATTTAAGGCACATAAAAGGAGATAAGTACAAATAAATTACTCAAAACATATATGGAGTTCTTTTATTATGTTCATAAAAGCCATCAGAACTAATCTACAAATGCATTTGTACCCTATTAAAAAGACTCCTTAACCATAAGTTATTTTGAGCTTGAAATATACTTGTCTCCAATTCAATCATGTTTATCAACAACCTGTTTGTTTACATATTCAAAATAACGAATTCTGATTGGTCAGTTCAAATATTTGTGCATAACCTGTCAAGGTCAGAGGTGAAGAATGAGGCAATCTGAATTATTTAACATGCTAATTTGGGTTATTTCTGGTTGACTTTCACGTTCAAGTTTTGCTGATGGGGTTTATTGGTGATAACTAATTGAATCTGATCAAAAGGTTACCAAATAAAATAGTTTGAAAAAGCATTTATCTCCTTTTATGTGCCTTTAAATGAAGAAGAATATAGAATAAAAAAAATATTAATCGAAAGGGATAATCAATACTGAGAGGACTGGTGTTCACAGTTTTCATATGATCTAGTGACAGATAGAAAGAAATGTTATACAACACCCTGTTATCAGTCTGTAAACTGCTCTGGTGACATGATAAATCTGTTTATCCTCATTGACATTTAGGCCTTTGCTTACCCTTTATCAAACGCCAAATTTCAGACTGTCCCAAATTGAAATATTTTACAGACAGCATTTCAAATCGTGATGAAATTGAAAAATAATCTTCTGATAGGGCAGAAAACATTGTAGGTAAATGAGAAATTGCTCATTAAGGGCATTTTTTCCTTTTCCCACAATGTTTTCCAGAGTTGTCTGCTGCAAACTGGTCAAATGTTGTTATTCTTTGGTAATGGCCAAAACAAAATGTTGTTAATCGTCTGTAGAGTAGCTGAACCAATATCAGACATGAATTATGAGGAAATAGCATATTCAAATTGGAGGAAATAGTTCTCTCTCTGACAAAATATATTATCTATTTATACAAGAACATTATGGGTTTAATGGATTTGATACCCTATGTGTTTAGAGTACTGAACAATGATTGGACAGAAACTGCATGGAAAAACCAGTTTCATGGTTAACCCTTTACCAAACGCCAACTTTTTACTGTCCCAAATTGAAAGAGATTGCAGACGACATTTCTAAATGTGATGAAATGGGACAATAATCTTCTGATAGTTGAGAAAATATTGTTGGAAAAGGAGAAATTGCTCGTCACAAGCAATTTCTTCTTTTCATACAATTTTTTCCAGAGTCGCCTGCAACGAAGTGGTCAAATGTCGTTATTTGTTTGGTAATGAGTTCAGGTTAGTTTGGGTTTAAATGCAGAGATTGCTTTAATGTCACCAAAGATGTTATTAAACAATATTACAATATTAAACCACCTATGATTTAGAAAAGGCGAAAGGATATAGTATTATTAGCTAAAGTTAACTTCTTAATTTCCCGTAGAATACTCAAATTTTTTTTAAACTTATTCGTTTAAACATATTGATATCCATTTTTTTATAGTTAAGGCCGTTATGATTTATTACAAACCAAGCTTTGCTAGCTCAGTTTATTAGTAAGTCTGATTTGATCTACAGGACAATGGTTCAATAAACATGAAGCTTTTTCATTATTAGTATTGCACTGAACCCTTAGCTGAAGACCCTGGCTTTTTGCTTGTCAAATGATTTATTTGTCTCTCATGGTTGATCAAACATGTGAATTTGTTACTTTATGCCCAGTCATAAAGTCCTATAAAAGAGGGTTGTCTGGCTGAATCTGTTAGATCTCAACCTGGATCTGTTACTTCAAATCTTATTGAAAACCCTGCTTTCATAATTGATCAAACATGTACACATGGGAAATAAGTTAGGGGCTTAAGATAACAGTTTTGAAGAAGTGAGTGAAGATGATACCAAGTGCAGTGATTGGTGATCTATCATTTGTGATAAAACTGAAGTATTAAGAGTTAAGACTTATTTACATTGATTGTGAAGGAAGCTCAAAGCCTACTTTATTCAATCTGGATGTTTTCTTAATGGATACCTCTTAAGTATTTGATTTTTGTGGGTTACTCCTATTTTTCCACCTTACTGCTACCTGGGAATGAACCTTGGACCACCAGACACTCTACCACTGCACCACTGTCACACACAATATTGTTGAAAATGAAATTGGACCCCCAAATAAAGCAAAACCAATTTACTACCCAATTAAAGCAAGTTCTGTGAGAAATGTTCAATTCCGTATTGCCTATTTTTGTTTGCTTTACTTATTTTTGGCACTCACACCCCAGTCAATTTTGGGAATTGGATAGTGTTCCTGGCTAACAACAGTCATTGATTATGTGAACAGTTTACAAATGTTTTTCCTATTAACCCCTAACACCTTTAGAACACCATATTTCTCCATTATGAGGAACCAGTTGCAAAAGTGTTTAGAAATAATAATGACAAAAGAAAAAACAAGCAATTTCTCCTTTTGATAGAATGTTTTCTAGCCAACATCATTTAAACAAAGTTACTTGGCATACTATATAATGATTGTTGGAACAGACAAAAAAAACATGATAGGGGAAAGGAGGTTTAGAAATGCTTGGATACCACATTTGTAAGGGAGATTATTTATATGTAATATTTATAATTATTGATATTTGGAAGGATAAATGTTGAAAAGACAAGTCAAAGATCTGTATTACTTGCTTTTTTGGGGTAAAAACTGCATGTTTTTTGAAGAATTGCTCTAATTTCAGAAGGTGCCTTTAATAGGCCCCTGTTCATGTGTAATGTAAATAAGCTCTTTGCAGGGCTTTTTTGCATTAAATACTAAGGGCCTATAAAAGGCACCTGTCCAATTCGAAATTTTGTTAAAATCATGCAGTTACCCTAAAAATTCATAGTCACATCAGTTTTTTGATTGCCCAATTCAACAATTTCAGCGACAAAACTTCAAAATTAACAGGCATAGGCCTCTTCCCTATTGAAGGGGAAAAAAACGTCTTTAGGCATGAAAAGGAAATAAATTTTTGTTACTGGGTATGTATATTTTGAGTCAAGGAGAAAAGGATCATCAATCATGAATCTTTCATTTTGTCATAGTTGGTTTCGCAGTTTTTCTGCTACATGCTCATCAAACTGAGCACATGTTTGTGTCATGAACAAACTGTGCATTATCCCGTACAATGGTCTAGTCATCCCTGAGAATGCTTGGTAAGTTTTTAAAAATAGCTTTTGTGTCATCTTCTTTCCAAAAGCTTAAATATCTTCTTAATTTTTATGAGGAAATGTACTCAGAGTAGCAAACAGGTTAGAACACAGGCCAGTCGCCAATTACTTGGCAACTGGCTCATGATCTAACCTATTTGCATAAGCATAAAGTCGGTTCCAATACCGTAAGGGTTAAAGGGATGTACAATTGTCTTATATTTGTAGTATTTCAATTTCACCAAACCCTTTTGTGTAATTGTATGGATACATCTTAGAATCTGCTCTTCCAGAGGTTTTGAGGAGTAATGAAAGCAGTTGGCAAGTTACCAGAAAATATGGGGACCGGCAAATACACATTTTATCTGGACCTCTGCAACATGTTTTCAGATGGTTGTTTGGTATCCTTGTTATGTATGAACAAACATCTGATTATCATCTGCATCTAGGCATGAATTAAATGTCAGGTCTAAATGTCGAGGAGGCCCACCCATGTTTTGCTTTCAGCTGCAGCTTAATCTTTTGCCAAACACCAAATTTTCGACCGTCCCAAATTGAAAGAGTTTGCAGACAACATTTCAAAATGTGATGAAAGTGAAAAGTAATCTTCTGATAGGACAGAAAAAAATGTGGGAAAAGGAAAAATTGCTCATGAGCAACTTCTCCACAATGTTTTCCAGAGTTGTCTGCAACAAAGTGGTTAAATGTCATTATTGTTTGGGAAAGGGTTAAGTGTTGAATGGTTAGTGAGAGGTTTTGATATAGTTACAGGAGGACTTATTAACCTGCCTTCTTTGTAGTCTTTCTTTCCCTGGGAGACAATTCTGTTGAGCACCCATAAGAAAGTTCAGGGCCTTCCCCCAGTATATTTCTTTTATGAACTTTTTACTGAATCTTTTTGAAGTACTTTTGTATGCCTTGGTTTTTAAATGACACCTACTTCATGGTACTTCACTTTGAACAGGTGAATGAAATGTAACAAATCAAGCAAAGAGAACTTATAAGAGAAATCACAGAGAGAAAAAACTTTTGTCCATGGATTGGTTGTGCTGTTTAACCCTTTCCCAAACAATGACGACATTTGACGACTTTGTTGCAGATGATTTCAGTAAACATTGTGGGAAAAGGAGAAATTGCTCATAACGAGCAATTTCTCCTTTTCCCACAACGTTTTCTGCCCTATCAGAAGGTTATTTTCCAATTTCATCACATTTTGAAATGTTGTCTGCAAACCCTTTCAAATTGGGACAGTCGAAAATTTGTTGTTTGGGAAAGGGTTATAAGATAGTATGCCTTCATGTTTTGATGACCTTCTGTTAGATTAGCAAGATTGGATAAACGTTTCACAAACCTGACATAAGTTCAATATCAATAACAGGCTTGTTCTGAGACTTGGGCTGGGAAATACAGGGGCAAGGCAGTTCTTATAGGTGTCATTATTCCATCTCCGCCACCATTGTAATAAGTCAAGGAAAGATATATATCGGAGACATACAAGTTAATCACAACCTTTCTTTGAAAAACACTGTCATCCTCAGATCAGTTCTGCTATCTTTATATGTACCTACTTGTTCTCATTCTGCATATTGAATGTAGCACAAATGGTACAATGATTGCATTAGTGCTAGCACATGGTTAGCAAAACCATTTGCTATGCACCAAAGTAATTGTTCTAATCAAATAATCATCATACATGTATGTTAAGTGATAACTTGCTATTTTTTTTAGCTGGACTAATTGAAGAATAAGGAGAATAACTTCTTAACTAATTGAAAGTGGTCACATGGTTAGAGACCTACAGAACAAAATCTGAGGGACTGTCACTTTAACCCATTACAAAACAATAACAACATTTCACCACTTTGTTGCAAATGACTCTGGAAACATTGTGGGAAATAAGAAATTGCTCTTGACAAGCAATTATTCCTTTTCCCACAATGTGTTCTGCCCTATCAGAAGATTATTTTTCAATTTCATCACTTTTGAAACGTGGTCTGCAATCTCTCTTAGTTTGGGACAATCGAAAATTTAGTTTGGTAAAGGGTTAAAAGAAGAATGTATAAAGTAACAGCTGAATTAATCTCTGTATTGAGATATTAAAGATGCCATCAAAGTTTATTGCTTTCCACTCAAACTAGTTGAACTAATTAGCTAATTATCGTGCAAATTCATCTTGCTTCAGATAAGGTGGTATATTAGAATCATTTGCAAGCAATGTTTCAAAACCTTTAGGCAATCTCCCATATAGTGGGTACGGATGAAAATTGTCTGATTAAGCAGGATCTAATGAGTCTAATTCACAATTAAGGATTTGAATAAGTGTTCAGGAAGTAAAGTGTTGTAACTATTCTTCGTAGAATTATCCTTCATATATCCTGTAAGACTCATTTTAAAGTTCCTGTATCAGTAAGTGTAAAAAGTCATTGTGATGAAAGGAGAGGATTCTTGTTAAAAGGAAAATTGATTGTCCACTGAAATTTCTCCCTTTTCCTCATTGGGGTTTCACATATAACCCTTTAATGAATAGTCCCTGTTTATGAGTTTGATTTGTACTCTGCTTCTCTTCAAATTTGAACCAGTGAATTGTTTCTGAGATGTAACCGACAAAATGTTGAAAATTGAGTTTAGCTTCTTAAACATTTTTTATTTGGATCAGTCTCAAAATCCTAGAGGATGAAAATGTTAGATATTTCTTCTGCTTGTAACATCAAATGGTTATGGTTGTAAGGAAATGTATCTATTTATATATCTTTTTATTTTCAGGGGTTTTCCTGGTCCCGTACCTGCTGTTTATTGTTATTTGCGGTCTCCCTATATATTACATTGAGGTTTGTTTGGGTCAGTTCTCCGCAAAGAACCCAGTTCAAGTGTGGGATGTCTGTCCTCTCTTTAAAGGTAACAGTTTGTGGTTTTCTATCGAATCATTCATATGGATTAATTTCTGTTTAACCTTTGGAATGCTGGGTTATTTTCGAAAATAGATTTTTGTGTCGCCTGCCTTTCAAAACCTTAAATATTTGCTTTATTTTGATAAGGAAAGAATCTCAGAGAAGCAAACAGGTTAGATCATAGGCCAGCCACCAATTAAATAAGCATAAAGTCGGTTCCAGCACTATAAGTTCTAAGAAAAATTAGAAGTAAGAATGGTTTAGACCCTGACTACAAATTGATTTATCTTTCTAATCATTTGCAGAGGTGACAAATTCTGATTTTGATTAATTTGTATGTGATTTCGCAACCTTTTCATGTACTTGTCCGCATAAACATTATATAGTAAGTTTCAGTAATGATTCAGCTGCCTTTTAACCCATTACCAAACAATAACAACATTTGACCAGTTTGTTGCAGACGACTCTGGAAAAAAAAGGGAAAATAAGAAATTGCTCTTGACAGGCAATTTCTCCTTTTCCCACAATGTTTTCTGCCCTATCTGTGGATTACTTTTCAGTTTCATCATCACATTTTGAAATGTCTTCTACAAACTTTTGATTCTGGACAGTTGAAAATTTTGCGCTTGGTAAAGGGTTAACAATTGTTGCCTCTATATACTGTATGACCTCTGAATATCCTCTATCAAGGTTGTCATTAAGAGCCCGCTGCTGGCCCATTTGACCACTTGAAATTACTTTTTGGTCTACTCAAATAACAAAAAATATGATAAATGGTAATAAGTAAAACCTAATTTTTGTTGGGTGTTTGCTTCATTGGCCTCATCAAATCAAATCAGCCTCTTACTCCACGAATTAATGACAACCCCGCCTATATATGCTGTATGTTTCTGTTACAGGTATTGGGGTGGTGATGATGATTGTATCAGCCATATTTATTTGGTATTACTCCATGGTGGTTGGATGGGTTTTATATTACCTCATCCAGTCATTCTACCCGGACCTAGGCTGGTCTACCTGTGACAATGAATGGAACACGCCAAACTGTATAGGTAAGAGTCCACTTAACTGTTCAGTGGTGTCATCAGGGCCTGCTGCTCAACAAGTTTTTTCTGACAGACGGTAAAGATATGTGTTACAATTAACTTTTTTTTGTCTCAATTGACCAGCCGACAACCCCTTCCCCCTCCCAAATTTGTGATGTAGTTTTTTTCTCAATAAGAGCTCTTGTAAATGATAGCCGCATACATACATGCTTTTGTTTGTTGCAGTTATTCACATGATTTCATTAGTTAAACTTTGGGTGAAAGTGTCTTTTGATGAGACACTGCAAAGCTCAGCTTAGTACGTGTGAAATCCAGGAATGCTGTAAAATAACTGAAATACTGTTGACATCATATTAAACCCCTTATAAACAAAAAAACCAAACATTGGTTTAACTGTTATTTAGACTCACATTGAGCAATGCATTTTGATACTTCGATTTTTTAACTTACAATTCATAGTTGGGCATTGCTCAATAATCAAAATACTTTTGACATGATAAGAATGTCATATGAATATATCTCATCACAATTTTATTACAGATCTCTTTGACAAGACACATGGACATCCACTGAATTTCACGGTCAATGGAACCAACATGAATGTAATGTCCAATAATGTTACAGTTGTCAACCAAACAGACACAGCGGCTACTGAATTCTGGAAGTGAGAACTTATTTAGTTATAGTTAATTCATCTTTAAAGCAATTTTGAGATGGGATCCTTTGAACGATATTACAATTGTTCATATAAACAGTCAGTATTTTATGTAACAGCTCATTCTAAAACTTTGAGTAAGTTCAAAAGAATATTCCCTCTTACTTCAATATTGAGATTAACAATATTGTGAAGTAACATGTCTTTGAACACTATTCCAATAATATGTCACATGACAATATTGTCCTTTTGTTTCCAATACTTTTCATGTATATCAGTTTTGTTTTATTTTCGCAAATATTTTCCATGAGTCATTTAGTAAAACATTATACCTCATCAAAAATTCTTTACTTTTCTCTTTTTGATTAATTTTCCCCGAGTAATTATTTTGCCAAAATTATCTGATGTAAGACAAGCTGTTAGAAGTTGTCATTCAACTTTCTTTTATTGGTTACTTTTGATTTTGCACCAACTTATTTTGAACTATTGACATCGTAATAGGGAGAATTGGGAGAGCAATAAAGACTGCAGGGTCTCCATGGGTGTGAATCCGACCAATGAAAGTGCACTCCATTAACGATACTTTGACTCAATGTAATAACCCAATAACCTCTTTTGCCCCAAAAAACTGATAATGTTTAATTTCATTTATAGATATCGAGTGCTGAATATATCTGATGGTATACAAGATATGGGCGGTATTCAATGGCATTTAGTTGGATCCCTGTTTCTAGGCTGGCTGATCTTGTTCTTGTGTTTATGTAAAGGTGTGAAAAGCGTCGGCAAGGTAACATTATTTTGTTTATTGTGTGAGCAGTTTAAACTCAAAGCAACAAATCTTAAGTATGGAAAATGGAGGAGGTTTTTTTTAATTGAAAAGAAAGCATGATAAGAAAATAAGAGAAAATTTCTTCCTTTTTGATCGAGGGTAGTCTCTGCTAGGTCGCTAGAAAATACATTTCTTAGACTTGTTTCTAAAAAGACTTTTTCTAAAGTCTTATTAAATTTGAAATCATTGTGATAGGAAGAAAGATACTCTCTTGGTTCTATTTCACAGCAGGTGTTGAACCTTTCTCTCACAATAACGTCTGAAGTCTTCTGCTGCATTTATGTCAAGAAGGGTCAATGTCAAGATACTTGTAAACCCTTTACCAAACACAAAATTTTCGACTGTCCCAAATTGAAAGTGCTTGCTGACGACATTTCAAAATGTGATGAAATTGAAAAATAACCTTCTGATAGGGCAGAAACCATATTGGGCAAACGAGAAATTGCTCATTATGAACAATTTCTTCTTTTCCCACAATGTTTTCCAAAGGTCTCAGCACCAAACTGGTCAAATGTCGTTACTGTTTGGTAATGGGTTAAAGGTGTTAAGATATTTGTTAGTTGAATAAAGGGAAGGAATTGCGTTGATAAAATGCTATGATTTATTTTTTCATTGTTTTGCCTCATGATATTGTATGCCAAATGGCATTTATCTATCATCATTTAGACAAACAAGACTAGATCATGCAAATACCATGCTACAACAAAAGGTTTTCATGTGCCTGCCCATATGTTATTTGACATTTACTTCAATTTTGGCATAGTCATTCAACTCTTTTACTGACAAGAAGCACGCTTCTCTATACAGCCTTTGCAGCACACAGTGATTGATAATAATTACATGTAATTATTTTGGCACCATGACTTTTATGTTTATTAAATTGAAATTTGGGCTTTATCTTTAAGAAATGTTTCTGTGACATTGATTCTTGTGTTTTCTATTTTAATGTTGTCTTAAAGTGTTTTATTGTAAGAATCTTGTGACAGAATTAGGGTTTACCCCTTGTATACTTCACAGTGTTGGTCCTGTATTCACAGCTTTTACTCTATAATATTTTAATACAGGTTGTTTACTTCACGGTGTTGGCCCCGTATGTTCTCCTCACTATACTGTTTATCCGTGGTGTGACGATGGATGGAGCGTGGGAAGGAATAAAGCTCTACATAACACCGGACTTCAAGAAACTCTATGATGCCCAGGTAACTAAACCCATCTGCTTCCTATCTAGGGTTCAATGCAAAACTGATGCAAGTGCTTGTCAATATTGAATAATTTCTTATATATTTAGTAAGGGTCAACACTAGCTTCTATACCAAGGCGGTCAGTAACCAGTAACTTGTACAATCTATGGGTCCTACACAACTTAAACTGGACCTTACGATGTTGTTGTTAATTCTTTAATACAGTATTATAAGATTTGGATTATGAATGTCCTAATGGGAGATAAAGCAAAATAGTAACAATACCCTTCCTTCTAAGATCTGTTGACAAATTCTGTGGAAAGTTAAGATTACATATGAATTTTCCACAATTTCTCATCACAAGGACCACCCTGGCTATGAAGTCACTTGTTCTACGGGCAGAATAGGTGGTCTAGGACTTTTAAAAGGACTTAAACGAATATCTAAACCTGTGTAGTATTGCATTGAACCATGGTATTGACACGTTTTGTTACATATATGTTGGAAGAAGTTTTCCATGCGAGACTGTTGCCCTACTGACTTATGGAATGTTGATGGTTCAACTAGGAATAACCTGCCCATATGGGTAGTTTGCTTGTTGTATTATACAGATATGGCAAGGTGCTGCAGAATATATGGAGGGGACTAGCATTGTTTGCTTAAAGTTTATAGATGTGGTGATATGCTACAATACAAGACAGTGAAGCTCTTGTTAACCCTTTACGAAACGCCAAATTTTTAACATTCCCATATTGAACGAATTTGCAGATGACATTTCAAAATGTGATGAAATTGGAAAATAATCTTATGATAGGGCAGAAAACATTGTGGGAAAAGGAAAAACTGCTCATTACGAGCAATGTCTCCTTTTCCCACAATTTTTTCCAGAGTGGTTAAGTGGTTATTGTTTGGTAATGGGATAATGCTTGCTTGTTGTTTGAAAAGGTATTGTTTTACGCTACAATACAATTGAGGGAAGCCTTTTCTGTTATTGTTTGCTTGTTGTATGGAAATATATGGCCTTACGCTACATTACAATTGCTGGAAGCTTATCATGTTACTGTTTGCTTGTTTTATTGTACATATGTTATAATACATTGCAATACAATGAAGCAAAGTGTGTTATGTTATCGTTTGCTTGTTGTATTATACAGATTTGGCAAGATGCTGCGGTACAAGTGTTCTACTCACTCGGGCCTGCATGGGGAGGTGTCATAACAATGGCAAGCTTCAACAAGTTTCATAACAATGCATTTAGGTAAGCATCCATAAATTATATGGCAGAAATCCGTTCAAATAATTCCACACAGAAATGAAAATTTTCTTTAACAAAGTTCATTGACATTTTTCATCTAAACAGTTGGCACTTTCAAAGTAATTTTCTTATTTCACCAATTTTCCATTTGTTCATCATCCATTCTTTGTTAAAAAAAAAATAGTGTGTGCTTTTTGCTTGTTCAATTGTGCTGCAAAATTAAGAAAATGATAATTATGAAGCTCTTGGAGAATGTGTTTCACAGTTTCGCAATTGTTCTTTTGCCTGTTTGATGTTCTTTACTTTTTTATCAGTTCTATGAGTGATATTCAAAGGTTGAGAGATCAAGGGAAAGTTTCTTTCCCTTTCCTAATACAGAAACATTAAACAGTATTTTTTTTGGCATTATAGTTTAGATTTAGATAGATGGTATTATCCCAGAAGTTTTCATAATGATGAAGGATGCAGCTTGGTACAGAAAATGTTCTTTCCCTTAATCTGATCATGTTTATTTTTCAGATAACAGTTTTCTTTGAGCTATATGAATAAATGTATAAAGGTTCTTATGTGTTCAGTATTTTAAAACCTATTCAGTAGATCCCTTTTGTTTGTACTTATTAGAATTTTTTTGATACTTTTGTTTTAATGGATACCCATAAAGAAGGTTTTGGAGAAGAAATATGAAGCAAGCTAGGAATTTGCTCCTCTTCTTTAAATCTTGGGCAATCTTTTTCCACGGAGGAAGTATAAAGATGTTATATGCATCTTAATTTTGATATCATATTGTTGGAGGGGGTGGGGGGCTATCAAAAGCTTCATGTTTTATTAAAAAAAATAAGAACAGGATAATAACAAATATTCTCGTATAAAATCTAAAATTACACCAAGGATTATTCCCAGCCTCTAACAGAAACAAATATTAACACAGTTCTTGAGTTAATTTCTTTAACATTTTCCTTTGTGTTTTTGCCTAATCTTCTGTTTTCAGCTACTCTGAAAAAGTTTGCAGTAATGGACATGCCTCATCAGTGATTCATCATTAACTTAACAGTTTTATTTTCAGAGGCATAAGGATTTGCCTGTACAAACATGGTTAATTCTTTACCAAATAAAATGATTTTGATTATCATCACCAATTTGAATATTATAGCAGAAAATGATTAGAAACTGATGTTGAATAGAATGATTTTTAAACCAAAATAAACATTGTTAAGATAAAATTGATGGTAACAGTATTTGGATTCTCATGAGAGGTAGTCTCTCGACTAACTTACGGAATGCTGAGGGTTCTACTCAACTTGACCAGCTTATATGGGCAGTCGAGTATGGGGTCCTCCTGTGGTATTGGGAGTTAGGCATTGCAGCATAACTGAAATAATGTTGAATTGATGTAAAACCCTTAAAAAGAGATGAATTAGAGGCATTATCTTTTGTGGGAAAAATCCCCATTTCTGTGTACAGTAATCACATGAAATATTTTGATTGTTTGGTAAAGAATTAATCTAGACTGTAACCTTTGACTTGGTCAACATGGAACATGATGCTCAAAGGTCAAGAAAGCTTGAGATATTAAGGTCTCATAGTCAATTTGCATGACTAGTCAACTGTCAAATGAATCTGGGTAAAAATCTTGGACACAGGTGTTTCATGACATTGCAGCTTGATCTGTTTGTTTTCAACATAAACATTTTCTCCAATATACTTGTTTAAACCCAGTTGGAATAGAAGAATAAAGAAACCAATGAGACAAAAAGAAAAACTAACTTAAATTTGTTTTTATTTCTCTTTTTTTGTTACAATTGTTTCCACCGAATCTCTAACAGGATTTTTTTCCAGCTTTAATTAATGTTCTGCTGCTGCTTTGAATTTCGCCTAATTCCCAAACACCAAAAGCGGGAAATGGGAAAAGCTTTGGGCACCAACTTTTCATGACTTTTCCATCATTCACCACATATTTTTTTCTAGCTGCTGGGATGGATCTATAAATTGTATATGATTTCAAACTCATGAAATCTAATATCACATTTGTTAGTGGAGGGAAAAATCATGCTATACATCAAGGATTGGACTTGTGATACGAATACACTTCTATTGAGACAACTATAAGAGATTAATTTCAAACTACCTCACAAATGCATTGATAAAACCAAAGATAGACACAGGAATTATTATTGCAAGTGAACTGATAAAAAAAAACGTTTGAATTCTTTACTCCCATTTTATTTTCAGAATTGTTTACCTCATAAATGGTATAAGCACACATGAACCATTTTTATAAGTTAGCTGAAAAAAAGAAGACAGCTTTCAAATAAGTCTTTGCTTCCATTTTGTTTTTTAAGCATTGCTTTGCGTCACTGTTGGCGTCATGTACACGTTTTAAATGAGCGTCTCGTTTCAGGGATACAGCTATCACGTGTTTTGCCGATGCGTTTACGGCAATCTTCTCCGGGTTGCCGGTATTCGCTGTCCTTGGGTTCCTGTCGAAAGAAACAGGAAAACCTCTAGATCATTTTCAGTCATCGGGTATAAATATACACCAACCAATCGTATTTAATTTTCAATTTATTGCCTCATTTGAAGACTTAGACAATTGGCCATGAGCTTGGCGTTGTAACAGAATCTATACTGCTGAGTAAACTTAAAATTTTGTCCCATTTTATGTGTTATGCATACTATGAGACAACTCTTTGCTTCTTGTTGAGTTTTGCAGAAAGAATTTGAATTTGGAAGTAATAATTTTTTTGAAAGAATGAGAAGGGTCCATGATAAGCGTTTGAAGAGCACTTGCAGATCTGGAATAGACAAAGAGGCATAACTTCCCCCAAATAGGTCAGAAAAATTGAATGAAATGAGGTCAGATAAGGGGGGAACAACCAAAACTGTCAGAGGATAAATGATTTATTTTCAGGTTTTCCCTAATTCTCAGCTAATTCAAGCTGCTCGTATGAAAAATAATTGTCAACTTAGTGAATTTTATTTGAAAAGAAGCATAGTAAATGACATTGAAAACATGATGACAAAGGAGAGTTTGCCTATAAGTGGTTAAAGATATTGCCTGCTGCATAAGTTATTAAAGTCTTTACTTGGTGATTTTATAGTGTTGGTCCTCCAAGACAGACGACAAGTCAATAAAACGGCAAAAACAAAATATTTATATCTGTTTTAGGAATGAAATTGTTTGAAAATGTTCCTCAATTAAATTCACATGGACATTGCTTTAAATAGCTCCCATTCAAGGATTAAATGCAAAACTAAAACAAGGTCTTCACAAAAGTGAAGGACTTGCATTGAATCCTCATTTTTGGGGGAAAAAAATCATCCAAAAACATTTGAGGAGGGTTTTGTTGACTAGTCAATGTTAGAGGAGTGCCAACATAACAGGATGTTGAGAAAAGTCAATGAAAAAGTTCAACTACGCCCCCCTTATCTGCACCTCTAGATGAATTTGTAACTTTTCGATGACGATTTCCCATTGTACGTCGGGGATCTAAGTGAAGAAGGTGTCTACATCACGCTATACATCAACTGCATCATTCTGGAAGATTGAATGAGTTTGTATTTTCTTCCTTGATATACAAACATTATGCTTTGGTCAGTTTGTCATACCAAGACAGCTTTTTTTGCCAAAGCTTTTCTAAGACCTATCATACTTAGAAAAGATCAAGGGTTAATCATCGTTCATAAACAATATGATATCATAATACCTTGAGGGATGAGATTTTTTACCAGAAATTCCTTATAAACTCTTTGGTGATCAACATCATTCACTGTTTATCATAATTTTACCAATACTTCATGCTTTATTTACATTATAAATGACCCTAATAACGATATCACAAATTGTTGCATAAACTTAACATCGTAGATTGCTGTGACGGCTTGTCATCATTCATCAAGACATTAACTTTTCATCATAAATCAATGAATTGAACACAAAAATCTGTTGTGTTAACTTTACATAATAATTTACTGTATACTAATAAGTATGAACTATACATCTTAAATTACTGAGCACTGTACATGTATATCTTAAATTACCATGAATTGTAACTGTACATTTTCAATCACTTCAAACTCCACCTTAAGTTTCTACAAACTGTTCATCCTTAATTACTGTGAACTGTACATCTTCATTTGATCCAAACTGTACATCTAGAATTACTGTAACAGGCTGTTAGCTGTAAATCTTAGATTATTGTAAATTGTTTATGATAAAGCACTTCAAACTGTGCATCTTTATTTATCACAAATTGTTCATTTTAAATTATTGTCAAATTGTATATGCTAAATACCTGAACTCTTAATATCTATATTCAATATAAGGAAAACATCTTAAATTACCATCAACTGCACATTTTAAATCATAGTTTACTGTACATTGAACATATCTATCTACCGTACATTTACAGTTGATATCAACTGTACATCTCAAATTACTGTAAAATTACCATGAACAGTAGATTTTAAATGACTTCAAACTGTACATCTTTAATCTCTACAATTAATATAATTAAGTTTTGTACTTTAAGTCACATAAAACTCTACATACTTTTTATAAACTGTACAGTATATTGAATAACTGTGTTAACTGTACATCATAAAAGATTGTTTAATGTATGTCATAAATTAGGTTGTGAATTTGTGTTGAAAATTTTAGTTAAGTTTATCTAAATGTTGTCACCTAAATATTTACCTGATCATAATATTTGCGCTATTAGTTCATGACTAGCAACACACATTAATAGTTAGGAGATTTCTTATGGCTGTTGTTGTGTTGACGATTATATGACATAATTGTTTTTCTTAGTATTCTTTTTCATCTTGTAACGTTAACAAAAAACACAAAATAAAATCATTCATAGAGCCCAAAAGCATCATCATTCTTTCCTTTAAATTCTACAAAATGAAGAGAAGAAGAAAACAAAACCCTAGCATATAATCACTCATCTATTATTTTACATACTTAGATAATACAAAAAGTAAAAAAGAAATAACACCATTTAGCCAAAGTTTTGAACCTTTCAAATATGTATAAACAAAAAGAAAATCACTTATTCATTTAATTGTTTTCATTCTTTACGACCATCATCATCATAAAAAAGTATTCATTCAATTGGTTTCATATCATAAACAAAAGAATAGAGAGTGATGAAAAGATTTCAACTGCGATGAAGGATTCAAGACCATTAGTTTTCGTTTTCTTGCTGCCATTTTGTTTTATTACAGAAATGTTTGATATGTGGTTTGTTGGTCAGTGATTAAGGTTCTGGACTTGTAGCTCAAGCCTCTTGGGTTTGATCCCCACTGGCTCACTTGATATCATGGGAGTGTCCTCTTGCAAAACAATTCAGAGCTTGGCCTAGTACTGATGAATTGTAGGAAAGGTCTAACATAATAGGGTTAAAGCTCACATATACACATAAAACCATACTTGATAATTTGTTCAAGTTGGACAAGTATCATAATTTAGTATGGCTGATCAAATCCGTTGTCAATGGGGTCTTGTATTTTTAATAAAAAAAGAAAGACTTTGTTCTTCGTGGATTTGTATGGATGAACTTTCTGTTCAAGAATATATCAGTTTGATGAGCAAAGAATTAAACATCAATTTTCCATCCTTGATATGAAGATGTTAATCATACGAGAAGGTAAGTTACCACAATAAGGTCCCTCTTGAAGTATTCTGCCATTGAAAGTGATTTAAACCCCTCTTCAAAGAAGCGGAAGTGTTTAGCTTTGTACATGTTACTTGGTTTGTGTATATATGTTGACCAAATGGAGAAGCATAGAAATATTAATGGTTTTTGATGGTGTTTGAGTAAAATGCTATCTCAATTTTCCCCATACTTGAAGGCTGGTGTTAGGACTGGTCAATATGACTGGATAACGTAACATTTTTCTTTAGAAATACTACATCGAAGTTGAGTTCATCATATGGAGGACTGTCTATTGTGGAAGACCTCCTATAGTCTTGCACTGAGTCCTTGTTATGTGCTGAATGCTCCGATATGAAGGCTTTATACAAATATCAAAAAGAGGATTGCCTGCATTTGGCCAGATGGACTCAACCAATGACTCAACAACCATCTAACTTCTTTTTATCCTTTCTGTCTTTTCAGTGAAATAGGAATATGAATTCTTTGAATAACTGAAAAGACCTCATTTCAATAATTTAACTTAAGTATCAATTCAAATTGACTTTGTACAGACAGTATGAAATGGCCAATTTCAAATCTTCAATCGACCAACAGTTACTTTACCTCTCCAATCATGCTTAACTGGGTCAAACAATCCAAGATTGTTATTCAATCTTGAATATTTGTTTAATCAGGTCAAAAAACAATTATGAATACAGTTGAATTGAATGTTATGTCCAATCATGTCAAAATGTCAAGACTATGATTCAAAATTGAATTCCATTTTACACCTGGTCAAGGGGTCAATATCACAATACACACACATTTTCTGTGAGCATACAAGTCTAACAAACTCTTGGTCTATGTACTTTCTCCATTGATGGGTAGAAATCTATTTTCAGGACCCGGCCTGGTTTTCATTGCGTACCCAGAAGCCCTCAGTAGACTTCCTTTCCCGCAGTTATGGTCGGTGTTGTTCTTCTTCACCCTTATCCTCGTCGGCCTGGATACAGCGGTGAGTTTTAGTGTTTTAACCCTTTACCAAACAGTAACAACATTTGACCACTTTGTTGCAGACGACTCTAGAAAACATTGTGGGAAAAGGAAAATTTACTTGTAACAAGCAATTTCTCCTTTTCTCACAATGTTTTCTGCCCTATCAGAAGATTATTTTCCAATTTCATCACATTTCGAAATGTCGTCTGCAAAGGTATTCAATTTGGCATTTGGTAAAGGGTTAACCCATGCTGACATCTGGGATTTTCTTGACAGGTCCAAATTGGGTGCTACAATAGACAGCATCATTTTCTTTGAAACGTCAATTAGAAAACCATTATGACAAAAAGGGAAATTGCTTGTGAGAAGCCATTTCTCTTATTTTCACAGTTGTGTCTTAGGACTCTAGCTCTTGGTGTTATAAAGGTGGTTACATGTGATAAAGAGTTACCGCACTCCCTCCTACATTTATAAGATCTTGTTTCTTCCATTTGAAAGCATTATGGGATGCCAATGAATGAGTTTGATAAAAGGAAAAAAAGTTAAAACAAGCCATTTTGACTCCTTAATCAATGCTTTATCCATGTGATAATTTGGTAGTTTTCTTACTTATACTTTTGTACTGATATTCTACTCAGCTGAGAAACATAGATAAATGTGTCCATTGATCCCCAATTAAAGAGGGCAATTTCATTTTTAAGTTCCCTTTGGCAAGATTCTTTTCCCTTTGTCTATTCTTACATATTTTACACTTACAATGAAATCTTATTGGATATGGCAGAAGAAATATGAAAAATGGCAAACAATTAAAAAAAGAATTTATTGAAGATTTGAAATAATATTTGTCTAATTGCTCCTGTATTTTCTCTTGACAGTTTGCCACGTTGGAAACATTATCTGCGACCCTAGTCGACATTTTCCAGCTGCACAAGTACAAGGTTCAAGTTGTAGCGGCCATTGTGTCTGTCCTGTTCATATTATCAACACCCTTGGCTCTTTCGGTAGGTCCATTTTGTGTGTAAGAGATTCATCTCTCCAGTTTTCCTATGAAACCTAATGTTATCTGCCAAATGGGATTTTATCATTGAATTGACCAAATTGAAAGCTGTTTAACCCATTACCAAACAAAAATGACTTTTTACATATTTGTTGCAGATGACTCTGGAAAACACTGTGGGAAAAGAACGAGATGAGTAATTTCTCCTAAAGTTTTCTATTCTATCACAAGATTACTTACCAATTTCATCACATTTTGAAATGTCGTCAAAACTCTATCAATTTGGGACAGTCTAAAATTTGGCAATTGGTAAAGGGTCAAAGGATTGAATAAGATCATGGTTCTCAAAGGTATACAGTGGAACCTCCTTTTTACTTTAGCAAAAACAATCAACAAAGTAAGTAACAGCTTCATTCCATGGCAATCTTGATAACTAAGCACAACAAACAAATTAAATGTGGTTCCATGCCAAGGAAAAGGGTGAACTGGTTTATATCCTGCAAGCATATAACATTGATATACAGAAGTTGTTTGTTTTATTAAACTGAATAAGAGTTGAAATAAGCATTTAAACTCTATTGCTTAATTATTGCCTCCAATGTTTGTATTGATGATGGTTCCATTTCCATTTTGTTTCCCATTTCAGTCTGGATACTACCTGTTTTTGCTAACAGACTGGTACATAGGGACATTCAACCTGGTGGTCCTGGCCCTTCTAGAGAGCATAATCGTGGCCTGGGTGTACGGTGAGAGATTTAGGACTCAACCCTTTAATATGTAACAACATTCCCTCAACCCAAATAAAAGTTGTATCTGGCTGTCCTTATAAAGCTCTTGTTTCTTTCCCTTCTTTTGCTTGAAGCACTTAATGTTTATTTTAGATCATTATTTTGGCATTTTTTATTACTTTAAGTTCCAAGGGTATTCTACCAGTAAAAAGCTAGAAAAAGTGTCTTGGTAAAGTACTCTAGTCTTTTTAAGTTATCATCTTTGGCCCCGATTAGGAATCAAACTTGGGTCAATTGGCTAACAACAACCACTACTGCGTTTAATATGTGCGAGTGTGTGATTGTTGAACTGCTATCGAATGTCTTGTCTATTTTCTCTAGGAGCTGGCCGTTTTGCTGATGATGTTGAAGTGATGACTGGATCCAGACCCAACACATTCATCCGACTTTCATGGTGTTTCTTCATGCCCTTGTCTGTGATGGTATGAACTTTGTTTATTTATTATATTCAATACAACCTGTAGTTATCATGATGACTGATATGATCAGCCCAAAATCATAAGCAACAGTTACTGTGGATCAGGGTTTTCATTGAGAACCCATTGCTGATGCAAACCAGCGGTTAAAATCCCTTGTGAATTGTTTACTTCATACCCAGTCATAAAGTCCTATAAAAGAGGGTTGTCTGGCTGAATCTGTTAGATCTCAACCTGGATCTGTTACTTCAAATCTTAATGAAAACCCTGCTGTGGATTGCAAATTGGATTAAGAGAAAAGGTATTTTAAAAGAAATTTTAAGGGAACACAATTATGGTGGAAAGTAAAATGGTTCAATTGTAATTTTTAATGCGGTTTTCAACATATCAGTTATATAACAGAGACAAGTGCTCCATGGTTTAGTTACAATGATCAACCCAGCCTATTATATCATGATGGCTGATATGCCCAGAAAAAGCTTTGTAAAAGAAATTATGAGGTAAAACAAGGATGAAAAGTAAAACTATTTTAATTGAAGTGCTAATGCTGTTTTCAATCAATTAGTTGTATGACAGAGGCAAGGACACTGGGGGGATGGGGAATCCCTGGATCTTAATGAAACCTGGATGTGTGAAAAAAAGAAATTTTCTAGGGTTTTGTGCTGTTGTAAATTGAGTATAAAGAGCTATTTTCATCTAATCAATAAGATTTTATTTCCCAACAGGGCATCACTGTTGTTGCTTACCTAAATTTCTCAGCGCCATACTACGGGAAGGACGGCTACGTCTTCCCGGACTACGCAGTTGTCATTGGTACTTTGATTGCTCTGGTACCCATCTCCATGGCTTTTCTTGGAACCTTCTATCAAGTTGCCAGAGCAAAGGGCACAATTCAAAAGGTAATTTTTGTTTTCTGTTACCAAATTTATATGTGATGGGTTATTCTGGCTTTATTTAATGAATGAATATTCTGGCTGTATTTCATGAATGGATATTTAAATTGTTTTTCATGAGTAAATACTCTCGCTGTATTTCATGAGTGAATATTCTGGATGTTTTTCATGAGTGAATACTCATGCTGTATTTCATGACTGAATATTTAACTTATTTTTCATGAGTTAATAATCTGGCTGTATTTCATGAGTGAATATTCTTGCTGCATTTCATGAGTGAATATTTTGTTTGTATTTCATTAATGAATACTTTGTTAGAATTTAATAAATGAAAATTCTGGCTGTATTTCATCTGTGAATTCTCTGACTGTTTTCCATGAGCGAATTTTTTGGTTGTATTTCATGGGTGAATACTTGATGTATTACAAAAAAACTAACAGAGACTAAATCAAGGGTTTAGCTTTTGATTCAATAAAGGACTTCCAGCTGTTTTACATGGTAGGTCCTTAAGAATAGTCATTGGAAGCAACTTCAGATGGATTTTATTTCTTTAAATACATTGTATTTTACTGGAAATTAATATGTATTTTAATCCAAAAGCGTGTCATTGCTTTTAAGATCTGCTGTATCTAAACTGTATATTCACTGTTATTTAACTGATTACCAAACAATAGCGATATCCGACCAGCTTGTTGCAGACGACTTTGGAAAACATTGTGAGTAAAGGAGAAATTGCTCTAGAGAGCAATTTCTCCTTTTCCCACAATGTTTTCTGCCCTATCAGAAGGTTTTTTCAATTTCATCACATTTTGAATTGTCGTCTGCAAACTCTTTCAATATGGGACAGTTGAAAATTCGACATTTGGTAAAGGGTTTAAGGGCTTTGTATCACAAGTTGAAAAAAAAAAAAAAGCATTTTATCAAAATTTGTTATTTTCCAGCGGATTAAAACCCTGATCCGGCCCTCCCTTGACTGGGTCCCCAACGACACAAAGGCCTTGGAGCAGTACCGCTGCAACCCCTACAAATACCAGCCCACCCTTAAAGGGTGGATCCTCATTGATATTTTTGGATTCAAGAAAACAATTTCACCTGCTTCATCAACGGAAACCAACAATGAGAAAGAGATGGACCCTTTATGTGTATAAAAAATGATTTCTCCCTCCAATGTTTTCTTCTCTTTTGATAAAGTCTTTTTTCTTTTGAATGTTCATGAGGGAAAGAAATGTGTTTTGAAAATCAGCTTTGCATGAATGGAATAATCGAAATGATGAAATATTTGTAATAAGTTTTAAGACTGTATCTGAATGTCCCCTGTAAATATTTGAATGGAAATGCCTCAATACTGATAAAAAAAATTCTCTTCTTTTTATAAACCAAAATGCGCGTTATTTTACATTATTCTTAAAACATTATTGAGTTGGTAGACTGGAGAAATCATTGTGGCAAATGTTGCTTTTTTCATCAATTTTTCTTCAGTTTTAAAAGAAAAATGTTTTTTTACATATTGGTATTATTTGAAATTATTGGCTGCCTCTTGTAACATGGATAGGTTACAATATTTCTTTTTTTGGAATGGGGTTTTTATTAAACTTTAATCCATAATGTCTCTTTCTGTTTGTTTTATTGGACTTAAGAAAATAGTGCATCTAAAGGAGGAATTGCTCAAATTGAGCAACTTGTCCTTTGGTCACAATAGTTTCAACCCAATATCATAGATTATATACATTTGTTCTTACTATTTTTTGTGCTTTGTTTTTAATTTAAACTCCATTAAAGGAAATGATTTTTAAGACCTGCAGACTACTTCTTACATCTCAAAGCAGACAACAATTTCAAATTATGGTGACTTAAGAAGAATTTGCTCATAATGGGCAGTTCCTTTTTATTGCTCACAATGAGTAATTCCCCTTTTTGTCTGATAGTTTTCTTTTGTTATGTATTGTACTGTACAGTTTCATATACTTTTTCAAAAATAAGTTGCATATTTGTTGATGTTTGAAATTGAACTGTACAGCTAGTACTGTTGATCGCTTGCCAATTACTTTTTTCCAATTTGGATGGGTTCCTGGTGGACCAAGGTTCAAGTCCCCTGCTGGTTTCATGGGAGTTCCGTTTGGCAAGTCTCTTAAGAATCCTAATCTAGTACAAGTGAAGCCAAGGAAATCCATAATATAACTATAAAAATGTTGACTTGGCATTAAACCCTTACTTTATAACAAAAATCAGTTATGTTGACTTGGCATTAAACCCTTACTTTATAACAAAAATCAATTATGCCCAGTGATTCCTGAAAACTCGTCTAAATAATTGCTTTGAATGAGCTTTACTTTTCCTTCTGCACACAGTTATTATTTGAACAGAGGATCATGAATGTGTCTTATATGTTTGTCTTTTTGATATTGATGTTTGTGAATTGTTACTGATTGCTCACTGGAGAGAATGATTGGTTCTAACCCACTACTTTATGATGCTTCACTTTGTTACGTCTGCTGCAGGATTTTTATAAAAAAAAATTACTGGCACCAAACGAATAAAGGAGCCCTAAAATCAATATTTCTTTTAATCATAACGGCTTCTAGCCAATATCTTGTTAGAATATCTAACAAGAAAATGTTTATTTCTATTGTTACTTTTTGTTGTTTGCTGTTGCTATCAATTTGGACCTGTCACTAAGTAAGATATTGGGAAATAGATAAACAAGCTTCCCTGTGTTGAAGATTTGGACAGCTCAAATTGAAGACAACTACAGATGCATTGTACTATGAAACAAACTTTGTCATGACTTTACCTAGAAACCATTATTAAGATAAAGCTTGTCACAAGAATTTTTCTTCCTTTGTCACATTGTTTTCTTAACCTTTCTGTTGCTGGCATATTCAATCTTAAGTATATATGGGGAATTGGTTAAATTGGATACAAGGAATTCGGAACATTTATTTTATTAATGATTTGTGCATTCTTTCTGACAAAAGGTGTTTTAATGTTATATTTTTTACATTGACATTAAGCCAGTTATCAATTTCTTTCTGGATTGTTGGCTTTGATCTTTTAGGGCATATTTTCCCTTTTCCATAATACCTCAGTTTGTGGGATCTACTGCAGAAGTCTTTAAATACCCCTATGATAAACAGACTAATTGTTTCTTATGAGAAAATCATAATTTTGTCACAATTGTTTCGAAGCATCATATTAAAGAAGTTGTTGTTTTATCTTCATGACATTTCTTGTCATCTCTTAATGTTTTCAAGAAGGATTAGTCACTAATTCCAATATATATGGGAAATAGTATATTTTGAAACCGGTGAGTGATTCAGTATTTTTGTTACATGCATCAACATGATGCAGGAGTTCTCAACTTTTTTATTTTGAATAATCAAACTTATATGTTATATTTGTTTTAAAAATGCTCCTTTTGAACAATATTGTTTAACATATAATTGGTCCTTCTCCACATGGGTTCAATTATCCTTGACTGTATGTATTTGGATTTTAGTGAGAGGTAGCCTCACAGCAGAATTTTGGGACCCTGAGGGTTCTACTTGGATTAAACAGTCCTCCACTTTTATTAGCCAGGCATTGCAACAAAGGTAATATAATGATGACCCAATGTGAAATCCATTTAAATAACCTAAATTTATTAAAAGTAATGTCTGCCAACTGTCGTGAAATTATTTTGATTTATGAAATTTTTTTTGACTGGTCTAATTGAAAACAAGAGCAGATTGGTTTTTAATTAAAGGATGAGATAAATTTCATTTCTGTATATTTTGCAAATGATTAATTGTTACAAAAAGAAAAACTATTTGTAACCTGTTAATTTCTCTTTCATGGAATTGATAAAGAAATTTCTGTTGAATTGGGTCCAAGATGTTCTTTGTTAATTACTCAACTCATTCTGTTCTATTGTGAAGCTGTATTGTACACCTGCAATTTTGATAAGTTATCATATATAGGCACATTAATCCACAGTAAAATGATAATGATACACATAAGATATTATTTTCAATTAAGTCACATAATGACGTCACACTTGACCTCATGATTTATTATGTGGCAGTGTGTAATATAAATAGTGTCAGATATCACAAATATAAAAGGCATCTTCTTGACCATTCATTAATTGCACTTGTGACAGGACAACTATTAATATGTATCATTACTTACAGGTAATTCATAGTGTAGCAGATATGACAAAAATGGAGTTTGCTTATCCCTTTCCCAAACAGTAAAGACATTTAACCACTTTGTTGCAGACGTCTCTGGAAAACATTGTGCGAAAAAGAGAAATTGCTCGTGACGAGCAATTTTCCCTTTTCCCACAATGTTTTCTGCCCTATCAGAAGATAATTTTCCAGTTTCATCATATTTTGAGATGTCGTCTGCACTCTTTCAATTTGGGACAGCAAAAAAAATGGCGTTTGGTAAAGGGTTATGAGGATGCTCTGCTTTGGTCCTATGTTTTGTAATATCCGTTTTGAATAACTGCTATGTTTTGTAATATCCGTTTTGAATAACTGCTATGTTTTGTAATATCCGTTTTCAATAACTAGTATTATGACAAGTGGGAGACAGTGATAATAACACTGTGTTTTGAATAACAATTTTTTATGTACAGTGTATTGATGATGAGTTGTGTGAAATGTTGAATGAGATATGGAGGTAGATGGGTTTGTTTTTCATTTTCACATTTTCTTTTGTCACATTGTTTGAGAAATAACTGCCCAGAGAAGCCAAATGTTGTCTTGATATATAGCTTTACATTTTTGAAAGCTTTTACTAAAGACTTGACCTAGCTTTACATTCTAAAGTTCATTGAAGGTTGGTGAATGATGGTTAAAATTATTATTTATGATTGAAATTCCTATGCTGTAGGTGTAGATGTGAACAGTTTCAGTCTGGTTTTCCAAAGACTATATTATTTTAGGTCTTGCAAAGCCTTAACGACTTATCTGTTTCACAGTGTAGGGTTGGTCATATATTGTGCCATTTTAAAGTTAATATGTTTATATTGCCCTCTCCTTCATATAAGCTGTTTTTATAAACCTGCAGCAAAAGAATGGGGAAATCATCAGTGTCCGATGAAGAAACTGTTTGTAGGAAGGATTTTTTGTTCTTTATAGAAATTATTTCTTAATTTGCATTAGTTGTTTATTCCCAATTCCCCTGATGATATTGTGTAGAGTGAAAAAAAAAGAGAAGTATTTTCCTCTTCTCTCAATTATACATTGGGTGGTTGTTGCAGACTTATTAAGAAGTGCTGATATGAGGGAGAGGGTTAATATGAAGGCCATGTAGAATAGAGATCATCGAACACCCACAAGTATTGTTACTATGGTAACCCCTTACTCCAAAGTACCTCACATTGGGGCATCTTCTGCTGAAGTCTAGAAACTATCCTGACAAAAAGAATGAATTACTCCAAATGGGAATTAATCTAATTGTCACAATGGTTTCTTCCCAAAATCTTCTTTGCTCTCAATTTGGACAAATCTCGCATTCTTGTTTGGGGTTAAGGAACACGGAGTAGTTTAAATGAGCATTATCTTTGCTTTTATTTTCAGTTTCGAAATCCTGTATTGTATTTGCTCAATAGAATCGTCTCTCTCTTTAGAGACGAAACTGATGAAAATATAGGATTCATTAAATATGTTTTAAAAAACAGCATGCCAGTGACCTCACACATTTAAACGTAATCTCAAAACAGTATGTGTCTCAGGACTACAGAACAGGTACATGTTCACTTTGTAAATCACTCATTTAGTAAATCATGCTTGATGCATATTAGAATTATTGATCTTTGTTTTTATTTGACTATCCTGTTTTCCCCGTACACACAATAGCTCAATTAGCCACATCTCTTGAGGGGCCTATGGTTGGAATACAGATCTTGAAATCGCATGGCCCCTCCCCCATGTGGGTAAGAATTATTGTGATGGCATTTTAATTTTCATGAGAGGCAATCTCCCCACGGACTTATGAAATACTGATGGTTCTACCCAGCTTCACCAGCCGTTAGAGTGAAGGTTTCGGGTCTTCCCCCATCCGATTAAGAGTATTGCATCGCAACATAATTGAAATACTACAATGTAATTGAATTACTATTGATGCGATTAGACGGACATACGTCCGACCATTCCACCCACCAAGCTGCCAGACCTTAGGCTTAACAGTCCATCTTCTGGCTAGAAATAACTGCTGACATTGCAAATATCAAGAATAGTTGCTGGCATTCCAATTGTACGGCACCTTCTTAATCAAACACTCCAACACTTGTTTACTCTCAATACCAATTTCAATGTCTATCAGCTGATTTCATTACCAAGATGTAAATAACCTTGTGATAGTGGTCAGATATTCAAACTGGTGCATAGTATAAAGATCACCAAATAGTTCAAATGACCTAATTGATAATTTACAAAAAAACGTGTTACTTTTGGAATCCTAAATAAAGTGGCCACAGAAGGGGGCCCAGAGTTCACATTGACGACGACACGAGTACTCCGAAAACATAGATTGTACATCACAGACTTTCTTCCCTGGCATTTCCAAACTGTAATTGTAGCCCAGAGGTTGGTGTTAAAACCGTAAAGCGCATGGTCACTGACAACACTGGTCCTAATGGTGAACTTGATACCGATGATATCAAGAAACATATGTCAAAACTCATTTATGATGGAAATATTATTATCTTTTTTACGTTATATAAAAGGGGCCTATTAAAGGCACCTTCCCATTTGGAAATTTCTTTAAAATCATGCAGTTTTCCCAAAAATTCAAAGTCATACCAGCCTTTTGGCTTCCCAATTCAGCAATTTCAGCGATAACATTTCCCAAATTCAACAGACTTGGGCCTGTTCCCAATTCAAGGAAAAACGCAGTGAATTTAGGCAGTTATCAAAGATATGTGTTACTCTACAGCGTTTATATATTAATTGCTCTGGCCATATAACATCTTATAATGCTATCATATTATCAATTAGTTATCCCGTTCACCACATAGGAAAATGTGACCGGTTCAGATTAAACTCAAAGCAGACATAAGAAAGCACAGAGGAAATTGCCTTCATGATAGTTAGTAGAAACATCGTGACAAACAGATAGATAGATCTTAGGCAGCAGCTTCGTTCTTCTTGCAAAGTGGGTTCTAAGTCAAAGGGCCCATTGTCTCGCCAAAATCGAATATTTATACTTATTACCATTTAGAAAGATCATTTGTATGAATATTGTATGTATCTTTGATTGTGATAGAATGAGTGTGTGATTTGCACTGACAATTAACTGTAGATGATATCAAGACAATAAGAAAATTAAATGGTAGTTAGAACTTTTGTTTAGAACCAACAGCTAGATCCCTATTTAAACCTAAGCGGTTTCTAAAACCATGTTTATTTTGTTGTTTACAAGTATCGTCTGTCCACAGACGTCATGGCTGCGCTGCTTGTTAACTCGTCACCAAGAACAGCTAGTCTGCATACACTACATTTTTTCTCTAAAAATGTATTGCATCTGGGAAGGCAGGACAGGCTTGTAAAAGACATGCATTTTATATCTAAGGAATCGTTTCCTTATGAAGGGGCCTATATGTCCTCCTGTAGCCGTAGACACAAACTCCTCCAGCATCAGGCATTGTAAACTTTACACGAGGATGCATATTCATTTGAAACCATATAGACGACGTGGTGATAAAACGAGAAAATGCTACTCAGACGAGCAATTTCTTTTTGGAGCAACATGTCTTCCTTAGTTTTATGCTACAGATGAGCAAAACAGGATGTAGAGTGGGAGAACATCGGGCTAAATAGCCACTTTTTGTAGGCAAAACCTCCAGTGTCGAACCCAGAAGACTGCGCATTAGGATGAATATCGTTTTGAGAAATAGAAATCTGGGTAATGAGATGAAAAAAAAATGCTTTTCATCAACAAAGTTTCTTTTCTTTTATCAGAAATTTTCACTTAGATTAATGCCGCAACTGTGCAAGATCGTCCAAAGCAAAGACAGGAGAATTCAAGAAATCGGGCCAAGTTTAGTCCCTGCATGAATGTTTCCATGACTAGCCTAAGTAGCCTTTGTACACACTAATTCAAGGCGATGCTCCATGCTCCATGCTTCGTACCTGATGACTTGTTTTCCGCTACTCGTATTCGTTGTTTTCATTACAATCAACCAGCCACATGCATTGTTGGTGTAGAGATATTGTGACAAAACTTAAATAAAATCGACGGAAAAGGGGTAAAACGAGAATGTGCATAAAAATCATGGAGTTCAGTGGCAAGGTGATCTTTTCATTCCAAGCTATAATTTGTATTTGCAAACATACATATAAGAAACTACATTGATATTCAGTTCTAATTTGTTTGAAATCGTAAAAGGTTTAACTTGTGTGGCATGTGATGTTAGAGGAAAGCTTTAAAAAGTGGTTTCATACGAAGTCGTTTCGGTCCTACTCAATTAAATGCTGTTCCCTTTATCAAAGCCGGTGTCTCGCCTGACAAACCGGCTCTGATGTAAAATACACAAAACGAAATTTGTAATCAATTTTGTACGAAAGTGTGCTTGTTAGTTTATTTAAATGAAACTGAATTAAATCGGAGATAAGAGCAGTTATTTTAATGTATCTATTTGATGGTAAATAATTTAAAAACAAGTTGTTTCATTATTTCATTCTCTCTGGCTATCTCTGTCTGTTAGTCTGTGTGTCTGTCCGTCTCATTTCCTCTCTCTATCCCTGTTTGTTTCTGCCTTTCTGATTGTCTGTCTGTCTGTCTATCTGTCTGTCTTTCTCGCTCTGTGTCTGTTTGTCTAACTTTCTCGCTCTGTGTCTGCGTGTCTGTCTGTCTCCTTCACGGTCGGTATCTCTCTCTATATCTCTCTTTCAGTCTTAGCCTCCATCTATCTGACTGTTTCTCCTTTTCTTTCTCCAATCGCCCCCCTTCTGTCTCTCTTTTTCCTTCTTCCCCTATCTCTCTTTCCCTCTCCCTCACTCTCTCTCACTCACTCTCCCCCCTCTTTCTCTCTCTCTCTCTTTCTCTCTCTTTCTCTCTCTCTCACACACACACACCTACCCTACCCCCCACACACACACACACCCACACACACTGCTCTCTCTCACATACATACACATGCTCTCTCTCCATCTCTTTTTCTATAACTCTCTCTTTCTCTCTATTGTTCTCTCTCTCCATTTCATTGTTGTTCACCTTCAAAACCTTTTCCTCTATATGACTAAAAGATTATGGTGTTCTTGTTTGGTATTAGTCAAAATAATTCAATGTTTACAAAGATTGCCACATATTTCCTGATGGGTTTATCTTACCGTGAAATTTCAAAGGATAAAAAAAGTGGTTGATGCACAAATGCATTTTTATAGGATTTAAAGTACAAAATGGCCATTCAAAGTCAATTGATAAGACAAGATAAAATTATGTGCAATAACTTACATATCACCAAATAATGGCATCAGTTGCCAATAATCAATTAACAACTGTTAGTAATGATCATTTGATATTTTACTGTAGGTGTTCAAACATTGCGACAAAAATTTTGTGGCAACATCCACCATTAAAAAAATGTCGATGTGACAGGATATATTGCGCGATGCAAAAATTTCTTAATATCGCATCAAATTAGTTCGACTATTTTGATATGTGATAAATTTATTTTTCTAGGTTTGAGACAATGACAGCTGAAATCACCCACAAGACGGTGTTTGTATTAGATCATAGTGCTCAGTTTGGAGTCTCGAGCAATCAGAGCACCGAGTATGACATACTTGGAAAAGGGAAGACACCTGGAATCATTCCAGCGGCACCAATCTTCAAGAGTTTATGGACTTGTACTGTAGAGGCTGTGATGGAATACATCAGAATTGTGTATGACATATACCCCACCAACAGATTGGTAAGTCCACTTTATTTAGTTCTCCATATCGCCTAAAATAAGAATTGTTTCACAGTTTGTTTTAGCCCATTACCAAACAATAATGACATTTGACCAGTTTGTTGCAGGCGACTCTGGAAAACATTGTGAGAAAAGGAGAAATTGCTCTTAATGAGCAATTTTTCCTTTTCCCACAATGTTTTCTGCCCTATCAGAAGATTTTTTCAATTTCATCACATTTTGAAATGTCGTCTGCAAACTCTTTCAATTTGGGACAGTCGAAAATTTGGCATTTGGTAAAGGAATAAAGGGTTATATTTACATAATTCGAATGTAGGGTATATTTTTTTACATGAACTAGTTTGATATGTTAGTCAATTACCCCACAATTCCTAACTTCACTGCACCTTGATCAAATTATGTCAGATATGAACATAACAAAACAGAAGTTGCTTAAAGGACAATTCAAATGCTGATTTTCATGCTTGATAGTCTTCTTCCTTTCAATTTGGACTAGTCATACAGTTGAAGCCTAGGAGAATGGACAAGTTGTTTTACAAAATTTTACTGCATAAAAACCTGTCAAGGAAACAGGTAACTGGACCTGTAAAAAATTGTCAACGTCATAGGTAGAGTCTGGTTACCCTAAATGAACATTTATTTTAGGTCTGATGATTTTTGTTAAAGATTCAAGCTGCAATCATCCGGGATTCCACTATTGTATGTTCCAACTTATTAAACAAGTTAAAGTTTCATCTTGAAACTACTGAGAAAACAGTTTGATAAAAAGATGTTTTCTTATTTCCAGATGAAAGTTGTCTCTGGCCAAACAGCGTTGAATACATGGAGTGATAAAGAACAGAACATTCAGCATGTAAGTTGATAGGTATTAACCCCTAGAATGCTCTTTAATTTTCTAAAAATAGATTTTTGTGTCGTCGTCTGCTTTACAAAACCTTAAATATCTGCTTAATTTTGATAAAGAAAGATACTCAGAGTAGCCAACAGGTTAGATTACAGGCCAGCTGCAAGTATTCTTAGCTTCTGGCCTAGATTAAACCTGTTTGCATAAGTATGAAATCGGTTCCAGCACTGTTAAGGTTGAATACATATCAACTATTCAATAACCTGTAGTTTTAAACTATTACTCCTCTTAAAACAATGTGTTATTTAATCTTCTACTGTTGGTTTTTTGATAAATTGTATTTGCCTGAAATGCATATATTTGCTTATTTTCCTTGACATTGTAAATAAATCCCTGAATGTATTTGTTGGGCAGAAGTTTGTCTAACTATTTATTAGTTAAATCATTTTAATGTTTATCTAACTGTGCTGTGAGGACTGGTTGATTCTAATCTCTACCAACAAAAATTGGATGTGTCTAATACCCTTTTGTGGTTCAGCTAATAATAAAGGGTTACCAGATAACTGACTGAGACATACAACTTGTGTATAAAACTAGAAAAAGAAATATTTCTTATGATCATTCCCAGTTGATGACAGCTTTGAGCCACATTGGTAAACCTTCTGAAACAGATGAAAATGATGTGTTAGATGGGCTGACTACAGCAGTGAAAGATCTGTGTGTCCCATCCGACTTCCAGTCAAAGAGAATTTTAGCAAAGAAAGATGAAGAGGAAGTGGTGGAGAACAAAGGGAGAATAATCTGTATAACTCATGTCAGGAGGTAAGTGTTTTGTCACAGTGGTCTCCCTTTCAATGATTTTGGTGAAATAGTAGAACACACACTTTTGCTCTTTCTTTGCTCCATAAAAAGTCTGTTATTTTGGCTCCAATGTGTTACCTTCTACAAAATATTTAGCCTAAGTCCCTTTTGCTCCATATATGTGCATGAGTGTACATATACTGTTTAGTGTAAACTAAAACCTAAAGAAACTAAGGCATAATCATTACATTTTTCCTGTATAGGCCAAATTTGTCTTACTACCATTTAGTTTCCCTTATCAAAATGTGGAGGTCAGCGCAATCAATGTTACCTTTCTTCATTCATCCTCCATGGCAAGTAGCTCTGCAAAAGATAGCAAACAAACATTTAAATTCAGTGCCAATACCCCCATAAAATGAAAACTACCCAAAAGGGTCAGCTCTTATATCTTAAGTGCACAGCTTTACACACAAAGCAGCATTTGAGATTTCCGAGAACTACATTTTTCTGTACAATGACCTCCAGGTTTAATTCTTGGACACTGTCCTAACCTACAAATGAATGCAAATACCTTTGGAGTTGACAAAATCTGGTCATAATGTGATGTAAAGAAAGGTTTACTCACTGTGCAAGTTCCCTCTTTAACATGCACATTTCAAAGCTTGATAATGTTACAGAATGTCCCTTTTCTTTTGAAGACTTTTTATCTAAAAAAAGGTTTACATCTACTTTTCTGCAATTTACCTGATACAGACTATGGTTAAGTGGTGGGTTTTGCCGGACAAACTTTTAAGACAAGTATTTGAAATTGTGCTTGGATAATTGAATCAAGAAAAAAAATGTCTGTTTTTTTATTTAACTATTTATATATGCAAATATTGAAAGCTATAATATATCTGATTAAAGAGAATTTTAAAAGGTTGATTGTTTATTTATGAGAAGTCAACAACCTTTGATTTAACTAGCTCCTTTTCCTACAATGAATTCAAAAGATTCCAGTATATGTTTCACAAGTTGCTAGGTAAAAGGTTCATTAGTTTTCTGGGTTTTTTTCTCGCTTGAATCAATGATCATAACCTTTGTCATAATGCTCCAATGGAGCGAGAACAGTACCATGAGATAGATAGATAGATAGATCAAGCAGGAATTGATTGACAAATAATTATTCATGATTTTATGTTCATTTTCTTACGCATCTTTAACATGGAGATGCCTTTAACCAATTGTTGAACTTTTGACTGTTCCAAATTGAAGAGTTTGCAGACAATATTTCAAAACGTGATGAAATTGGAAAATAATCTTATATGGCAGAAAACGTCGTGGGAAGAGGAATTTCTCCTTTTCCCACAATGTTTTTCATATTCGTCTGCAACAAATATGTTAAATGTCTTTATTGTTTGGTAATGGGTTAGTTGATAGAAGAAATTTTAAGATAAATGTTTCTGACAAAATGTGACTGAATGTGTGATTGTAATTTTACAGTAATTCCCATATCCAGATGCTAGTGGAGTGTGTCAGTTGTGCCATAGACCATCACAATACCAGTGCCACAGCAGCTAACAGGTCAGATAAATTTCATTTTGTAGTTAGATAGTTGTCAAATTGTAGTTAGATAGTTGTCATTTTGTTTTTAGATAGTTTTCTAATTGAAGTTAGATAGTTGTCAAATTGTAGTTAGAAAGTTGTCATTTTGTTTTTAGATATCTTTCTAATTGAAGTTAGATAGTTGTCAAATTGAAGTTAGATAGTTGTCAAATTGTAGTTAAAAAGTATTCAAACAGTAGTTACAGTAAAACTTCCTCATGTCGAACTTCCCGATGTTGAAGCACTCTCTATGTCAAGAAATGATATGGTCCCAAAGCAATTGTTGTTTATTTTCATACAAATCAGCTTCTCTGTGTCTAAATTCCCAGTGTCAAATAATTCTTTGCTTCAAACAATTTAGTAGTCAAATTATAGTTAGACAGATTTCAAATTGTAACTAGATAGTTTTCAAATCATATTTAGATAGTTGTCAAATTGTAGTCAAATTGTGTAGTTTGAAAGTTGTCAAATTGCAGTTAGATAGTTGTCAAATTGTTGTTAGATAGTTGTTGAATTATAGTAAGATAGTCGTCAAATTGTACATGTAGTTTGTACTTAAATAATTGTCTAATTGTAGTTAGAAAGTTGTTGAATTATAGTAAGATAGTCGTCAAATTGTATATGTAGTTTGTACTTAAATAATTGTCTAATTGTAGTTAGAAAGTTGTTGAATTATAGTAAGATAGTCGTCAAATTGTACATGTAGTTTGTAGTTAAATAATTGTCTAATTGTAGTAAGAAAGTTGTGGAATTATAGTAAGATAGTTGTCAAATTGTACATGTAGTTTGTAGTTAAATAATTGTCTAATTGTAGTAAGAAAGTTGTTGAATTATAGTAAGATAGTGGTCAAATTGTACATGTAGTTTGTAGTTAAATAATTGTCTAATTGTAGTAAGAAAGTTGTCGAATTATAGTAAGATAGTGGTCAAATTGTACATGTAGTTTGTAGTTAAATAATTGTCTAATTGTAGTAAGAAAGTTGTCGAATTATAGTAAGATAGTGGTCAAATTGTACATGTAGTTTGTAGTTAAATAATTGTCTAATTGTAGTTAGAAAGTTGTCGAATTATAGTAAGATAGTGGTCAAATTGTACATGTAGTTTGTAGTTAAATAATTGTCTAATTGTAGTTAGAAAGTTGTTGAATTATATTAAGATAGTTGTCAAATTGTACATGTAGTTTGAAGTTAAATAATTGTCTAATTGTAGTAAGAAAGTTGTTGAATTATAGTAAGATAGTTGTCAAATTGTACATGTAGTTTGTAGTTAAATAACTGTCTAATTGTAGTAAGAAAGTTGTTGAATTATAGTAAGATAGTCGTCAAATTGTACATGTAGTTTGTAGTTAAATAATTGTCTAATTGTAGTTAGAAAGTTGTTGAATTATAGTAAGATAGTGGTCAAATTGTACATGTAGTTTGTAGTTAAATAATTGTCTAATTGTAGTAAGAAAGTTGTCGAATTATAGTAAGATAGTTGTCAAATTGTACATGTAGTTTGTAGTTAAATAATTGTCTAATTGTAGTTAGAAAGTTGTTGAATTATAGTAAGATAGTGGTCAAATTGTACATGTAGTTTGTAGTTAAATAATTGTCTAATTGTAGTAAGAAAGTTGTTGAATTATAGTAAGATAGTGGTCAAATTGTACATGTAGTTTGTAGTTAAATAATTGTCTAATTGTAGTAAGAAAGTTGTCGAATTATAGTAAGATAGTTGTCAAATTGTACATGTAGGTTGTAGTTAAATAATTGTCTAATTGTAGTAAGAAAGTTGTTGAATTATAGTAAGATAGTCTTCAAATTGTACATGTAGTTTGTAGTTAAATAATTGTCTAATTGTAGTTAGAAAGTTGTTGAATTATAGTAAGATAGTGGTCAAATTGTACATGTAGTTTGTAGTTAAATAATTGTCTAATTGTAGTAAGAAAGTTGTCGAATTATAGTAAGATAGTTGTCAAATTGTACATGTAGTTTGTAGTTAAATAATTGTCTAATTGTAGTTAGAAAGTTGTTGAATTATAGTAAGATAGTCGTCAAATTGTACATGTAGTTTGTAGTAAAATAATTGTCTAATTGTAGTTAGAAAGTTGTTGAATTATAGTAAGATAGTGGTCAAATTGTACATGTAGTTTGTAGTTAAATAATTGTCTAATTGTAGTAAGAAAGTTGTTGAATTATAGTAAGATAGTTGTCAAATTGTACATGTAGTTTGTAGTAAAATAATTGTCTAATTGTAGTAAGAAAGTTGTCAAATTATAGTAAGATAGTTGTCAAATTGTACATGTAGTTTGTAGTAAAATAATTGTCTAATTGTAGTAAGATAGTGGTCAAATTGTACATGTAGTTTGTAGTTAAATAATTGTCTGATTGTAGTTAGAAAGTTGTCGAATTATAGTAAGATAGTTGTCAAATTGTACATGTAGTTTGTAGTAAAATAATTGTCTAATTGTAGTAAGATAGTGGTCAAATTGTACATGTAGTTTGTAGTTAAATAATTGTCTAATTGTAGTTAGAAAGTTGTTGAATTATAGTAAGATAGTCGTCAAATTGTACATGTAGTTTGTAGTAAAATAATTGTCTAATTGTAGTTAGAAAGTTGTTGAATTATAGTAAGATAGTGGTCAAATTGTACATGTAGTTTGTAGTTAAATAATTGTCTAATTGTAGTGAGAAAGTTGTCGAATTATAGTAAGATAGTTGTCAAATTGTACATGTAGTTTGTAGTTAAATAATTGTCTAATTGTAGTAAGAAAGTTGTTGAATTATAGAAAGATAGTCGTCAAATTGTACATGTAGTTTGTAGTTAAATAATTGTCTAATTGTAGTAAGAAAGTTGTTGAATTATAGTAAGATAGTTGTCAAATTGTATATGTAGTTTGTAGTAAAATAATTGTCTAATTGTAGTAAGAAAGTTGTGGAATTATAGTAAGATAGTGGTCAAATTGTACATGTAGTTTGTAGTTAAATAATTGTCTAATTGTAGTTAGAAAGTTGTTGAATTATAGTAAGATAGTCTTCAAATTGTATATGTAGTTTGAAGTTAAATAATTGTCTGATTGTAGTTAGAAAGTTGTTGAATTATAGTAAGATAGTTGTCAAATTGTATATGTAGTTTGTACTTAAATAATTGTCTAATTGTAGTTAGAAAGTTGTTGAATTATAGTAAGATAGTTGTCAAATTGTACATGTAGTTTGTAGTTAATTATTGTCTAGTTGTAGTTAGAAAGTTGTCGAATTATAGTAAGATAGTTGTCAAATTGTACATGTAGTTTGTAGTTAATTATTGTCTAGTTGTAGTAAGAAAGTTGTTGAATTATAGTAAGATATTCGTCAAATTGTACATGCAGTTTGTTGTTAAATAATTGTCTAATTGTAGTTAGAAAGTTGTTGAATTATAGAAAGATAGTCGTCAAATTGTACATGTAGTTCAAAAGTTGTCAAAATGAAGTTAGATAGTTGTTAAATTGGATTTAGATAATTGTCACATGGTAGTCATATTAAAATAGATTTCTCCTTATAATTCCATTTGTTGTTTGTTGCTGCATTGAAGTTTAGCCATTAACAGTACTCCTATTGAGGGAAGGGGTAAATATTAAATATTTTGATCCCATAATGCCATTTGTATCATTTGACATTGATGTCATCATGTAGCAATTTTTTATCCATTGTGTATCAATAGTCAAAAGGAGAAATAAAGCTGTTAGTGGCACAAAGGTAAAATTGTGATTCTATTAAGAGTGGCAAACATAATTGTTAGTGTGACAAGCAGATTCTGCTTTTGTCACAGTATCTTTCCTTTTCATTTTTTAGAAATTATATCTTTACCATGGTCCATGTCATGGTGTAAACTGCAAATGTTTGAATGACCACTAGAAATGCAGGGGTTGTTGCTGTTTTTTCCAACAATATATTTTTCTTGTTTTATGAAAAATTACTGATAGTTTCTTGGATATCGCATATTTTCAGTGGGTGACAATGTGTTACAAATATATCAAGACATTTTGTTAACATACATTTTTTTTATGAATGCATGTTACAAGCTATTATAGCTCTTTATAAGATGTATACAGAAAACCACTGCGAGCCTGTGACAAAATAGTAAAATGCTCCTAATACGAATTTAACCTTTTGGTACAATGATTTCTATCTGATTATCCAATTCCTTTAGAGAAAAACATTCCTTTATGCTTTCTTTATTCATTTGCTGTTACTTTTGATTTGGTTCAATAAAGAATTCTAAAAGACCCATATGGGGAATTGGATATAGAGAAGTTAAAGAGTCTGTTATAATTGAAGCATTCCCTACTATGTTGAGGCAATGAATATTGACACATCCTGGTCATCCATCTACAGTGAATGACAGCAGCAATCTATTGAAAAGTTTAGAGAGTATTGAAATATTTGAGGAGATCTCTTTAATTGTACTTAATATTTTTATACATGATTTTGTAATCTTGGTAAAACGTTTTACAGTCATTTGGTATTTATTTCTTGAATGAAATAAGCAGTCTGAAATGTATGATAGGAGCTGTTATTTCCCTTGAGGTCTATATGATTTCCCTACATACCAGAACGAGCTCTTTTCTTGGTGTTTTCTTTACTTTTTTTTCTCAATAATTCCAGGCTTTAAATGGCAAATATATTTTAATTCATTATAGAAAGAAAAACTTTCTCATTTCATTATTTTTCAAATCTTTTATAACTCTTAATTTTCAACTGTCTCAAATTGAAAGAGTTTGCAGAAGAAATTTCAAAATGTGATGAAATGGAAAAATAATCTTCTTAAAGGGCAGAAAACATAGGAAATGGAGGAATTGCTTGTTAAGAGCAATTTCTCCTTTTCGCACAATGTTTTCCAGAGTCATCTCAAACAAACTGATTAAATGTTGTTATTGTTTGGCAGTTAGAAATCATAACAAGCTAATCCTCCTTTGTCATTACTGTTTCTTGGTTATTGTGCTACAGGAGTTTTTAAACATGTATACATAAAGTAAATGCATGACAATATCATGTTTACTCTGTAACATTAGTGTAAATGTGTGTTATTCCCATGGACTGTGCGTAATACAGTAGAATGAATTACATGTATGTGGTAACTGAACTGTAAGATATTCTTCTGGTAGTGTTAGAAATTCTTGGTTGAAAAAGGTGAAGTTGCTTTCAAGAGCAATTTTCAACTTTTTGCTAACAATGATTTTAGGTTGACTGCAGCGCATATATCTATGTCAACCCTAAGGATGCTGTAACATCTCCTTTTCTCTGCCCATGGTCTATAAGTGGTACAAATCGAGGGTTCAATGAAAGACTATAGTAAGTGCTTCATGTCTATGAAGCACTTACTATAGTCTTGCATTGAATCCTTGAAATGTCTGTCAGTGCCAATGGAGTTTGTGGGTATAATAGGACCTGGCAGGAATCTGGATGATGTGAGTAGATAGTAAACAGCGCATTCTCCATACTGATGCAGTGATGCTTCTTGTGTCAATAGCCTTATTAACCCTGTAGTGTGTCTGACTTGGAAAACAGGGTCTTGAGTTAGACACCCAGCTTTTGCAATATCGTTTATCCCTTTATAATCAAACACCAAACTTTCGACTTTCCCAAATTGGAAGAGTTTGCAGAAGACATTACAAATATGATGAAATTGGAATATAATCTTCAAAAAGAATAGAAAAAATTGTGGGGAAAGGTGAAATACCCTGTTATAAGCAATTTCTTCCTTTCCCACAATGTTTTCCAAAGTCCTCTGCAACAAAGTGGTAAAATGTTGTTATTGTTTGCTAATGGGTTATAACCCTTGATATGGCCAAGATGACATGACTTATTTGTCTCTCATCACTGATCAATTTGTGTTTATTTGGGAAAGTAGTCAGCATCTTGGAGAGAATACTGTACAGTTTTTGTTAAGAGTCTAGGGGCATGTAAACATGCACTGACTGTGGAGATATTTCTGAAATACTGTTATAAGCAGAGATATAACTTGAATCCATTCATTCTTTCTTCAAACTGATGGTCTTTTTAACCCTTTCTCAAACAACAAATTTTCGACTGTCCCAAATTGAAAGAGTTTGCAGATGACATTTCAAAATGGGATGAAATTGGAAAATAATCTTCTGATAGGGCAGAAAACAATGTGGGAAAAGGAGAAATTGCTCGTTACGAGCAATTTCTCCTTTTCCAACAATGTTTTCCAAAGTCTTCTGCAACAAAGTGGTCAAATGTCGTTATTGTTTGGAAAAGGGTTAATAGCCTCATTCATTCTGATAAATTTCTATGGGAAGCAGGTGCTATATGCATCTATATGGTGTGGTCTCTATAGACCAATTCTGAACTTTGGGACTGATTTAATATACAAGCATTGTTATATTTCATACAAAAACAGCTAACATAATATTATATGTATATTTTTTATACTATGAATAACATTAATGACATACATGCTATATTCAATAATAGCATGTCGGTTTTCTTCTGTCTGGAGTACTATTTATGTTCAAGATGTTTATTTCAAAATTATTATTATTATCATGAAGTTTGTAGACATGATGAATCACATATCAATTATGATGTAATGGAATGGGTAAGATCCCAGGGACCAATGTCGTTTGACATACCTATATTATAAATATACAATGTACACACAAGTTGTCTATATATTGTTGATATAGGTAAATGTCAAATGACATTGGTCCTTGTAGGTAAAGTTGATGACAAAGAATACATGGTCTTGCCTCTGAGAAAACCGCCTGATGTTCATATTTTGATTGTTTATCGTATCAGTATTTGCTTTTCAATTAACCCTGTGCTGGAACCGACTTTATGCTTGTGCAAACAGGTAATATCCAGGCCATCCGTCAAGTGAATTGGCAGCTGGCCTGTAATCTGACCTATTTGCTATTCTGGATTCTTCCTCAACAAAATTTAGCAGATATTTAAGGTTTTGGAAAGCAGATGACACAAAATCTATTTTGAGAAAATTACCCAGCATTCTAAGGTTAATGCTGAACATCTAATAAACATATTTGTTATTTCAGCCGCATTAGGGATTAAGCTCATACCAATATTTAAGATGTTGTGACTGCCCTAATTGCAAATAACAGCAGAAGTTAATTGTACTTCATGTAAATGATAAATAACATTTTGAGTGTTCAATGTAAGACTCAAGGAAATCCTTGACAAATTTGATGGAGTTGCTAGAGTCTTGCTTTTTGAACCTCATTTGGTTTGGTGGTATTTGATAGAAACCAAGGGGAGATTACTGGAAGTGATCAATATATTCTTCTGTTACATTGTCTTTAACCCTTATAGTGCTGGAACAGACTTCATGCTTATGCAAACAGGTTGGCTCCAGGCCAGCTGCCAAGTAAATTGACCTGTGATCTAACCTGTTTGCAACTCTGGGTATCTTTCCTCAACAAAATTAAGGAGATATTTTTAAGGTTTTGGAAAGCAGATGACTCAAAAATCTATTCTTAGAAAATTACCCAACATTATAAGGGTTAAATCCTTCTGTCATACATGCATTTAAATGCGGATGTTAATTGGGATAAGCTCAAAGAGTTTCCATGTCCAGTTTTCTCAGAGTGTAATGCAATCAATCTAAACAATAACTATAACAACAATGTCAGACTATATAGGTGATTCTGCATGTTTATCATAGCGTGACTGCTCAAACAATGGTCTATCATACTGAAACTGCTGGTATTTACTGTCATAGTTATTTATACTCTGATGTGGTACATGGTTAAGGTCAAGGACAGGGTGAGGGCATGTTCCGACAGTCTCCTCTGGGGAGTCATAATCACCATTCCCTGATATATCACTCTCCGTGTTGAAGAACAGCATCACAAGTCTTATTATAAGCTCCACCAATTCCATTATTGTCAACACAGATATTCCCATCCACAGTCCCAGTGTACCGCCGATGTCGGCAAACAAGTCCGCCAGTTCATAGGCAGGCATTTGTGTGAACTCCACGATACTTAAATCTTCCAAATAGATATTCAATCGTAAAAGATTTTGCCGTATCCTCTTTGAGACGAGTAAAATGTCATCGAGATCAGACTGGTTTGCTTTTAATGGTTTTTGTGCCAGCAGACTGGGACCATATCGTCTGTCAATACTGGCTAGTTTATCAAAGGCGTCCTGCATGAAGGAGGTTGAAAAGCCATGTTTTTTGTAGAATTTTTGAAGGGCGTTGTAATGGTAGAATTCCAAAGGCCAGTAGGATAGGGATAGGGACTTTTGGTAAGAGGTCTCTTTACACGGCTGAAAGCACTTACATGATTTCTCATAACTTCTATCATTAGCAAAGCTATCCAATAGCTGTTGTTCACATGTTAATGGTGGGAGCTCTACTACCTCCTCCTTCTTCATGTAGAGAGGGGCCTTCGCCTTCCAGTTTTTAATTGTCCCACAAAATGGCAGGTTTTTATACTCCTTTATGTCCTCATCAAACATTGGTAATGCGGAGGTTTTACACTGACACATTTTGATGAGTATTTTCTGCTTGCACAGTTGTAGGCATGAGAATATGGTGTTTCTGTAGATTCTGTCCCCACTCAAGTTCTCATTAGTACAGTTACCGTGTGGGAAGGGCAACCGAGAATGGAGAATGGCCTTTAACCCCACTGACGACGAATAACCTGGTGGGATGTCAAAGCCGTGATCCGCGGGGCTAGGCATCGTGTTTGGTGCATGGACCTGAGCGCGAACCCCAGCACTGAATGCAATGTGGTCTTTTACATTGTAAACACCATAACTTCCTATATCTGAATCTTCATTATCAAGGGAGATAATCAGAGAAAGTCCATTTTGTGGCCCTGTCGTGTGCATAAGAACCTTTTCTTGGTGTGGTTCATTCTTTTTGAAGTCATATCCACTGTTAAATGTGTAACAGTTGTAATAATTCTTACCATCAAAATAAAGTGTAAAGTTGGCAGGTCCACATTCCTTTTGGTTAAAACGGCAGCTAATCACCATGTTATGTATATCATGTCCAATGTCTTTGGCTGTTTTTGGTAGGTTCTCGTAGAATGCCTGATGTGAATCCATCCTCAGATCCTGCTCTCCAAATTCTGTTTCAGACACAAACGTAAACCACTTCAGCATGTCGGCACCGACTGTTGTCTCATTGGAATGCATGAAGTTTTTTATTTTTGTAAGAGACATTGTCGCGAGATTACACACAGTAACGGACGGAAATTCTACAGGCATGCCATCTTTCATGTTGGAAACCTCCACAACTTGATATGAGAGAAATTTATCCACAAGGAGCGAAAGCTGTAATGTTGCAGCTGTAAAACCAATTATAACCAATATGGCCCACATAACTTTACGGCGTGTGTTTGACGATGTTGCGATTTTTGCAAGGCCGTGTGCATTACTCTCAGCCCCAAGCTCAGACATGATCTGTAACATGGAAGTGCTGCGAGGGCTTCTCCGTCTGTTTGAGGTCTGGGCCATCTTCTTGTGGTTTGATAGGAATCCAAACTTGTAAAGGCCGCCAAGCTTCATATGGTCAGGTTTGTTTCCCCTGCAAACAGAATAGTGGAGGAATTATAATAAGAAAGTTTCTAACAGTCTTTAACTGTCTTCCCTATTCCTTATTATGAGGTTTACAGACAGGTCCAAGATGATAGCAACTGATGGCTACATAAATTTTGTATTTGAAATGAGGCTTCTTTTGTTGTATTTGGTAGAAACCATTTTGACATGGAGAGAAATTGATCCTCGCAAACATCAGCCTTTTGTCACAGTGGTTTTCACTAGTATCCAAAGATCCATCCTGTATAATGCTTTTAATTTTTATCATTGACAATTTTCAAAACCATTTATGATGGGAGCAGAATATTTTGCATTACTTCAGTATGGTACTAGAGTTTACTAATGATACTTTAGGGTAAATGTTAAGCACATAAAGAGAAATTTTATTGTTTTTTATTTTAATCATAACTTACAATTTTATACAAATAGTATTACAGTTAATTGTATAGAAATATATTGATTTTTAATATCTCAACGAAAGAGAAATTCACAAAGAACAATATATTTATTCTTTTAATACTGATTTTTCCTAGATATTGCATTGGAGATTAACAAACAAGATGCTTAGCTCAGACATATGTATGCCACTATAAACCTTCTCAAGAAATTGATGGCTTTGTAATGCATTTTGTAGCATTACTTGATGAAATGACTGATCATGTTTTAAAAGTACCTAACATCTGCTAAATTGCAGTCTCCTGCAAACATGCTTAGCGCACACAAGAAACTTCCTGGAAAGAAATTGATCATGCTGATAGGTTTATTGGATACCCTGCTTACGGAATGAACCAGTCTGTTTTTTGCCCAGAAAGACCCATTATCTTTATGACATCTTTGGCATGCTGACTTACATATGATAATATTGCGTTCTCTCAGGTGATGCCTAGTTTGTTTGGCTTATATCTGTTATGACATCTAGGGTTTATCTGTAGACATGGTACAACCACTTACTGCATAGATCTCTGTCTTAACCATTAGGATGCTGCGTAATTTTCTAAAGATAGGTTTTTGTGTCGTCTGCCTTCAAAAACCTTAGATATCTGCTTAATTTGTGTGAGGAAACAGGTTAGATCACAGGCCAGTTGCCCCGGATCTTACCTGTTTACATGAGCATGAATCCAGTTCCAGCACTATAAGGGTGAATCTTTTTGTGAAACATGTGCAGAAGACAGTGCAGGACACTTACTATGACAATATTAGGGTGAACCACTATAAGCTCTTTTATAGACAATTCTCCTTTTGTCACAAAGATATTTTTATATGTATTCATGCAGATCTTTACAGTATACTTAGGTTTTGGAAAGCAGATGACACAAAAATAGATTTTTAGAAAATTACCCAGCATTCTAAGGGCTAAGGGTACCTCACCTGCAGCAAATGTCATGAAAAGACATTGTGAAATAACAATGTCAATGATAACGTACAGATGTGAACAAGTAATCACTACTCATGCAATTAACCAAAGCAAGGGACACCAAGATCTTGTTCACAAATGTTTTCATGAACCGGATCTTGATAGATCATGAACATATTCTTGAAATTCATGAGCAGTTCAAGATTATATTTGTTTTCATGAATGGCCATTTGTCATTCATCATGAACACAGTTCTTGAATCCTTCATGAACATGTTCTTGAAATTCATGAACAATTCAAGATTACCTTTTTGTTCATGAATGGCCATTTGTCATTCATGTCTGTTCATGAACACAGTTGTTGAATCCTTCACAGGGGCTGGTTAAAACCCTTTAGCAAATGCCATAAGAAATTACTTCATATTCAGAGGGTCTATCAAGGATAACCTATAGATGCATATCAATAATGACTTATCATGCAATTCATTAACTCTTATAGTGCTGGAACCGACTTCATGCTTATGCAAAAAAGGTTAGATCACTGGCAAGCCGCCAAGTAAATTGGCGGCTGGCCTGTTATCTATCCTGTTTGCTACTCTGAGTATCTTTCTTCATCAAAATTATGCAGATATTCAAGGTTTTGGAAAGCAGACAACACAAAAATCTATTTTCAAAAAATTCCCAAGCATTCTAAGGTTTCAAAGAAGGGAATCACACCTGCAGCAGATGTCATGAGAAGATATTGCGCAATCACTTCACCTGTAAAAGGAACAAATAATCACTTATGATAATACAGGATTATGGTGTAGGATAATGTTCTAATTGTGTAAGAGAATTCAGACGTAAACGCCATTTCAACATTATTTCCATTATATCACTGCATTCAAGAATCCAGAAAACCAACAATTGTGGTTCATCTTATCACCTGGTACTGGAAATTCTAGTCAAAATGCTATATTAACACATTACCAACTAACACAACATTTTTCCATCTTGCAGCAGACAACTGCACAAAAGCATTTTGGCAAAAGGAGAAATTGCTTGTCACAAGCAATTTCTCCTTTTGCCACAATGCTTTTTTCAATCTATTCACATATCACAATAGCAGAACTGAAAGGTTTTTCACATGTTTACAAAGCTTTTCCTAAGTCGTCTGCTTCAAGTAAAGAATTGTCGTCTGTAGGTTGTAAGGATTTAATGCCATTCTGTTACAATGATCTTTGTCCTTGTATTGGTAAATAACCAAGGGCACATATACCAGACAGTGCTAAAGATTGAGTCCTGTATGTTAGTGAAAGCAAAGAAGCAGGGGTTTAGAATTTTATAGGACAATTTGAGTTCAAGTCCAATATGAAAGTAAATATAGCAATATATGATATAAGTGGAATCAGAGATTTTGATGTCGCAAAAAGCAAGTTGTATTGCATACTGTATTTCAAAACTAAGCCATCTCTTTGGTTAAAAGCGGGATTGTAAAATAAAAGCCCCATATTTCACATACACAGAGACTTCTTGTACATGTTGTAACTGTGCCATGTTGCCAATTCTAACGCCAGCAATTGTTAGTTACAAGTTCAGGGTAAGGCCAGACAATCATTCCTTTATGTTAGTACAGTGATTATAGAGTAAGGAAATGTAAATGAATATAAGGGGGATTTGTCAAAGATCATATGTCTGGATCATTAAGACCGTCATAAGTCATTAAATATTCAGTAATACATGTATATAAATTTTGTTGTGTGACTGATTTAATTTGAAAGTTGCTGAAAAAAAGGAAACTAGTTTTTCAGTGCTTTGATTGATTTCCTCGATTGATAAATAGTTGTTAAATTGCTCTCTGATGCACCTTGCAAGCCTTCCATGAGAAGGATGTGAGCCAATTGTCTAGTTTGGTTCCCAGACACTCTTACCCATTTCAATAATTTTGAAATGTATACAATTATAGATCATTGTTTAAGAGATAAACTGTTTAAACAGACTACTATATCTGTAACACTAATGTGCCAAATGGTTATAAAAGGGGTTGAAAAGCATATTTATAAGGTACCGTAGTCTTATTTTTTCATTACCGTTAGAAGACATTTTATACATAAAAGATAAATATTTCAATACTAATATCTTAATATCAGCAAGAAAGTCCCTTTAAAATTTGATACAGAATAATTTTAAAAGTAACGAAGGGGACCAATGTCTGTCTTAGCTTTAAAGTATTGTCCAAGAAAAAAGAATTAACCCCTTAACCCTTTACCAAATGCAAAATCTTTCACTGTCCAAAATTGAAAGAGTTTGCAGACGACAAAATGTGATGCAGTTGGAAAATAATCTTCTGGTAGGTCAGAAAACATTGTGGGAAAAGGAGAAATTGCTCGTCTTGAGCAAGTTCTCCTTTCCCCACAATATTTTCCAGAGTCATCAGCAACAAAGTGGTTAAATGTCGTTATTGTTTGGTAATGGGTTAAACCATAAACCTTCACTTTGATACAACTCCTCCAGAAGTCATTTATAAGAAATGTGACAAAACAACATTGATGATTAGTTGTTTCTAATAAGCAATTTGATCCTTTGGCACACTGCTTAATTTCTATATAATTTATGCTATGCTATATTTTAAAGAAAATTTAACTTTATCTTGCTAATTTATTCTAGTCTGATATTAACTTACAATTTGGACTTGTACCGATGTATAATTAGGAGGCAAATTCTCCATTTATCATGTTGAATGACGGAGATATTTGATTGGTTATAAAGAATTCTTCCTTGTAAAGGAGGGGAGGGGTGTTATGATGAATTACCTATGAGTACAGTTCCAAGTATAGACCACACCTACGGTATGCTTGAATGGCAAATACAATCATTTATCTTTTACAGTCAGGATATTAACCCTTATAGTGCTGGAACTGATTTCATGCTTATGCAAACAGGTTAGATCCAGGCCAGCCGCCAAGTAAAGTGGCGGCTAGCCTGTGATCTAACCTGTTTGCTACTCTGAGTATCTTCCTCAACAAAATGAAGCAGATATTTAGGTTTTGAAAAACAAACCACACAAAAATCTATCTTTAGAATATAACCCTGCATTCTAAGAGCTAAACACTTCTCTGATACAAGAAGAGCATGCGAAAATCGATCTGTACATTTTGATATTATACTTACATTTTACTTTTTTTCATAATGCTCAGAACTTTTACTATTCAATTATTCAATTACAGAGATCGTTTTGTTATCCTTTCATTTGTATTAACCCATTACCAAACAATGACATTTGACTAGTTTGTTGCAGACGACTCTGTTTAACATAGGGAAAAGGAGAAATAGCTCTTAATGAGCAATTTCTCCTTTTCCAACAATGTTTTCTGCCCTATCAGAAAATTATTTTAGAATTTCATCACATGTTGAAATGTTGTCTGCAAACTCTTCCAATTTGGGACAGTCCAAACTTGGGCACTTGGTAAAGTGTAAAGTTGTTTTATTGCTGTCAATCTCAAACTACCTTGAACATTGGTCACATACAGGTCAATGGTTTTGAAATGGTAGTGGCAAAACAAAAAGATGAAATGAGAAAAAAACTTGATTCTTATTTGAGAAAACCAGATGAGATGAACACTTAAATCAATTGTATGAGTCCTTCCTTAGTTCAGATGGTAATGAGTCACTTGTTCTGTAACGCATTGGTCCCGAATTCAAAACCTAGACTTGGTCAACATAAGTTTTTGGTCTTAACCCTTTACCAAAAGCCAAATTTTTGACTCTCCCAAATTGAAAGAGATTACAGATTAAATTTAAAATGCAATAAAATCTTCCGATAGGGCAGAAAACATAGTGGGAGAAGGAAAAATTTCTCGTCTGAGCAATTTCTCCTTTTCCGACAATGTTTTCCAGAGTCATTTGCAACAAAGTGGTTAAATGTTGTTATTGTTTGGTAATGAGTTAAGAGGTCATTGCAACACAATTTAGTTCTCTCTCTTCACTGATTGTGTTAAAGCAGTAAGATGCTTTGAAAAAATGTTGGGGAGTATAGGTATGGAATCGCCAAAAATGAATAGTGGTGGCCTACAAACTGCCGTGAACAATTTAGTTTTGTTGAAAATGGGATAATTCTCAAATTTAGTGATAACCAGCTCAACATGATTGACTCTCAAATTCATGGATCATATGTACTGGTACTTAACATTTATTTGAAGCATCTGATTTTGGTTGGATTCATGTATTGTAATAGTGTAAATACCTCTTAGAAATATCATGTAGCACCTTGCTTCATATCGATGTACTTTAATACAACTGCTGTAGAAGACTTCACAAATCATTGTAGGAAAATAATATTTTTCTCAAAACAAGCAGTTTCTCCATTTATCAAATATTTTCTGCATTATAATGTTATTTTATGACTGCTGTCTTTCTAGATGCTTCCCTAATGATGGAATGGATTAATCTTTGCAGAAGCTTTTCCCATTGTACTATGAGAAAGGGGGGAGAAAGAAATTAAGTATTTGAGCAATTTCTGCTTCTTTAAGATAATCCCCACTTATCTCCTATAATATGTTCTTGTTGAGTCTTTGTCTCCTTTCATTTTGTGTGCTACAGATGCATCTAAATAGTAATGAATGACTTATCCTGTTACTTCATGAAACCTTTTTTTTAAGGATAAACTTCAGAAGACTTAATTAACACTTAGAATGCTTGGTAATTTTCTACAAATAGATTTTTGTGTTGCCTGCTTTCCAAAAGCTTAAATATCTGCTTAATTTTGATGAGGATGGATACTCAGAATAGGTAACACTTAGATCACAGGCTAGCTGGTCTGGATCTAACTTGTTTGCATAAGCATGAAGTCGGTTCCAGCACTATAAGGGTTAAGACCACTTTGGCAAAGGATTAGATTGGCTTCAAAAGCATTTCTCCTTACATCACAATGGTTTCTACCAATATCATTTAGAATGTGTACTTTATTTTCTCACACCATATCTTTTTATCTACTATTCATTCAAATTTGGACGTCCCACAAATTACTTAAAGGGAGGATGAGTTAGGAATGTACCAGGTTTCGTAATGTAGGACAGCAAAGACCTAATAAACACAGATAAGCAACTCCCCATAGGTAAAGACCGATCTCCCTTATCATCTCGTGGAGGATGAGATTTCGGGAGACTATGCGAGACTTCCTAATCTCGTCGGCACTGAAGTGTGTCTGCCAGCTAGACGATGTAAACGAAGGTTGAATAAAGTGTGAAAACTAACGTTTATTTTATCAATTTTTCGATAGTTTTAACATTCCTTTATTAGTGTGTTGTTTTTATTAATAATTGCATATGAGACAATTGATTTCCTTTTACCACTGGTGAAACACGTGTTTTGAAATGTGTATCATCAATAGAACCGTAAGTGCTGGAATTGGATGGGATGGTAGAGTATTTGTATAACTCCTCGGAAACAAAAACAAAATATGGGTTGATTTAGACAAACTTTGATTCATTACACATATTTTTATCGACCAATTGAAGATCAAGGACTTTTATACATTTTTGTGATGTTGAGAGGCACTTAAATTCTCTTATTTGGTCTTGGTTTTTTGAAATCATATGGTTGCATGTTTTAGTAGTAGAGCAATAGTTTTTGTCTAACTCCTCGGAAACAAAAAACAAAATATGGGTTGATTTAGACAAACTTTGATTCATTACACATAATTTTATCGACCAATTGAAGATCAAGGACCTTTATACATTTTTGTGATGTTGAGAGGCATTTAAATTCTCTTATCTGGTCTTGGTTTTTTGAAATCATATGGTTGCATGTTTTAGTAGTAGAGCAATAGTTTTTGTCTAACTCCTCGGAAACAAAAACAAAATATGGGTTGATTTAGACAAACTTTGATTCATTACACATATTTTATCGACCAATTGAAGATCAAGGACTTTTATACATTTTTGTGATGTTGAGAGGCATTTAAATTCTCTTATCTGGTCTTGGTTTTTTGAAATCATATGGTTGCATGTTTTAGTAGTAGAGCAATAGTTTTTGTCTAACTCCTCGGAAACAAAAACAAAATATGGGTTGATTTAGACAAACTTTGATTCATTACACATATTTTTATCGACCAATTGAAGATCAATGACTTTTATACATTTTTGTGATGTTGAGAGGCATTTAAATTCTCTTATCTGGTCTTGGTTTTTTGAAATCATATGGTTGCATGTTTTAGTAGTAGAGCAATAGTTTTTGTCTAACTCCTCGGAAACAAAAACAAAATATGGGTTGATTTAGACAAACTTTGATTCATTACACATATTTTTATCGACCAATTGAAGATCAAGGACTTTTATACATTTTTGTGATGTTGAGAGGCATTTAAATTCTCTTATCTGGTCTTGGTTTTTTGAAATCATATGGTTGCATGTTTTAGTAGTAGAGCAATAGTTTTTGTCTAACTCCTCGAAAACAAAAACAAAATATGGGTTGATTTAGACAAACTTTGATTCATTACACATATTTTTATCGACCAATTGAAGATCAAGGACTTTTATACATTTTTGTGATGTTGAGAGGCATTTAAATTCTCTTATCTGGTCTTGGTTTTTTGAAATCATATGGTTGCATGTTTTAGTAGTAGAGCAATAGTTTTTGTCTAACTCCTCGGAAACAAAAACAAAATATGGGTTGATTTAGACAAACTTTGATTCATTACACATATTTTTATCGACCAATTGAAGCTCAAGAACTTTTTTTCATATGTTTGTGATGTTAAGAGGCATTTAAATTCTCTTAACTGGTCTTTTTTTTTTAATTTGAATCTATTCTTAGTACACTCTTATTGTATATAAACTGTATACGTGGAAGATGTAACGATATGTTCTGTTTGGTTCAGCTGGAAATAATTGCCATGCAAAGAAAGTGTAAAATTTGCCGCTAATGACAGCATGTTTGTGTGTGCTGGAAGTGTATGACATCAACATGCTGCAAATCAAGAGATAAAAAGCAGACTCGGGTGCATATTTGTGCGCAGAAGTATATAGCTAGTTGTTGTTTGATATTATAATTCTAACATTGTTGATGATGATGATGATGATGATGATGATGATGATGATGTATTGAGTACATTTTTCAAAGAAAATAGAATGTTCCCCATTACGAATTATTAATTCATAGAATATTGTACATGATATGCCGCAAAAAAAGATAATTCCCATTTAGAGACCCATTCCACAAAAGTATAGATTTAAGCTAATATTTTAACAGTAAATTTTGCTGCTGAAATTTTCCTCTGTCATAAAATTTAGCTAGACATTTCAGTTTGACACAGTGCAATATTACAATAAGTTATAATCCCCGGTAATTATCACAGCAGGGCACCACAGCTAGTGGCCATCTGTTTATTGGTTTTTGGGGTCGTGAGGGTCAATAAAAGGGCTACCATTGCTTATCAGCGACGGCAGACGCTTTGATTAACAAAATAAAGCGTCTGTATTTACAGGAAGGCAAAATCTCGCGAACGAGATGTCAACGCGAGAAAGAACGGTATTTTGCAGAGTTGCTTATCTGTGTTTATTAGGTCTTTGAGGACAGTCATTTAGAAAATACTAAATCATAATACATATTAGAAGACATGATGTAGATTGCCTACTCAGGAACACAGAACTCTGCAGTGATTATGCATTCTGCCAATTAACAGCATTCCAAAACTAATTAACCCACTTCTTCATATATCCTGCATGTTACTGCACCTACAGCATACAACTTAAGTAATGATTGTGACAAAAGGAAAAATAGCTGATAATAAACAATTCATTCAATTGTCATACTGTTCTTGCCTAATTTTTAGCATAGAAAGCCTCATTGTTTTGATAAGATAGAAGTATTTGGCTGCATATTTATTAAAATGACAAAGTTCCATTCCTTAAGAAAATAATTCAACAACATTAAAGGCGTTCAAATGGTACAATATAACGGGTAGCAACATTGGATTTTGCTTAGCAGGATTGATAAAACTGGAAATTGCAGTATTTTGAACATGATACCAGTTGCCGAACATCATGCATGGTAGCAGTGCACTGAAACATGATCCTGGTATATTGTCACAAGTACCTAACTACATTACACAACCACCAGCCGCTTTCCCTTGTGATTGCATTTAATTGTTCTTTGTTAAGAGACAAATAGCTAGGTTGTGTCTTAGTGGTATAAACAAATAACAGAAAAGAAAAGAAACATGGCCAAGTTATGGTTTGAACTATGTATTGAACATTACAAAGTCTCTGTTTAAAACACCTTTTTCAAAGTAAATCAAGAATCAATTGCCCATCACAAGATAGATAGTTCCTTTGCAATAAACATTGAAATAAACATTTGTGTATTTGCTTTTTTTTTATTCTATACTTTAAACCCGTTGTTGATTCTATACTTTAACCCTTTGTTGATTCTATACTTTAACCCTTTGTTGTTGTATCCATTAGAATAGTCTCACAGAGACAATTTACCAATTAAGACTTAAACCATACATTCAAAGGACACTTGTACCGACTTACAACCCCTTATTATTAGCCTCTTATTTGTTTGTTTTTTTCCCAAAAGAAAGAATGTTGCAACCCTTTCCAATTAGAAAGTTCTTTTACAGTGAGGATGTTTTTGGAGTCAATGTGTTTGTATACGCAGCAAAGAAATGGGTTTCATGAGGATGTTTTAAGTTGATATGTTTGTTAGCTGTATGGAAGTGGTTTTCAAGAGAAGGGCCAATTATAAATCATTGGCCATTATGAAAGAAGAGAAAGGCTTAGGATATCAATTAACTTGTAGCTTTAGTAAATAATCTCATAATAATGAGCCTTTTACAGCTCTTGAATGAGGAAATGAGTGTTCCAGTGCCAGATTCTAAGGAAGCTCCTGTTCCTTTTTCATCATTCATTTTTCCTTTACAAAAGCAGTGTTATTAAATTTCAGTTGGCATCTGGAAAGAATTTTACTATGGAAAAAGTTGTTTGATTACAGTTTAACCCTTGAATCATGTATGCTCATTTTGTATGCACCAAAATACAACCTTAGCCATTTAAGGAATCATTGTAAAAAGTTTTCTGGACTTCTTTTTCCCTGTTCTGAGTAAAAATACTAAGTGATACTTTAAGAAGAAACAATGGGTTCTCAAATGATTGAACCTTTGCGCTGTTTTCATATACCTGGCATGAATTGTTACACAAAGTTTCAATACCAAGATTTGACAGGTTCATAAATTGTGTCAAAGGACAAAGGTCAAGATGGTTTATCAATGACAAAAAGCAAGATGTTTATTTATGACAAAGGCCAAAGTCATAGTGCCAAACGTCAATGATGTTCATTTATGTCAAGTATTAAGATGGATTACTTGGTTGCTAATTCAGTCATACAGTACAGGTGTATATAAGAGGCGTATTTCATTGGCAAACACTTTCATTGCTTCTATTAACCCTATATTCTTTTTGAAATACTGATTAAATTACATTCCTTATCTAGACCAAAGGCTTCTCGCTTTTGCTTATCAATTTCAAAATTTGGTTTTCCCTACCAGGAAAATGGTAAAGACTTGATTGCACCTGGCCATGATTCTTGCAAGATGTTGTGAGGTTGCCTTTAGAAGGCAGATGCTTTTGAAGCAAGCAATTAAAAAGCATCAATTGTACAAAACCGTTGAAACCTTGGTTCATCATTTGAATAGGAGAAAGTTCCAGAAAAGATGTCATTGGTGTTATTTTTTTATGATTAAAACAGGATTTGTATCATCAAAACTAGAAGGTTAAGTCGAGATTGCGAAATTGTGAGCACTTGTCTCAGAATGAGGCATAGACAAACATAACTTAATTATGATGTTTTACATGTTGCATTTAGACATCTAGTGTAAAAATACTTTTTTATTTGTTTTTAAGATTTTTTTAGATTTTTTTGCAGCTATTCAATATTCTCCCATAAGTATGGCACTTTACATTGGCACCACATCCATATAGTCTTGCATGGGATAAGCCATGTCATAAAAGTTCTAATGCAATTACTTTGTTGAGTTTCAAAGTTTGGAGAAACATTGATTGCATTAAATGAACCATACAAAAAGATGTTTGATTTGCGTTCAATGTTTGCAAAATTTACTTCATTTTTTAAAGAAATGATCACAAAGTCATAATCTTCATCTAAATTGAAATCACTCAATATTTCCAGATTTTCCACATTGAGTCTTTCTTTAATATCTATAATGCTATTGCCTTTTCTGTATTTGAAAGTATTTCATCAAAGTTATAAGATTTTTTTAATATCTATATAGGTCTTTGAGTTTGTCTATTACAAATAACCTTAGAGAAAAGACTCGAGAATCCATTATACCAAATAGACTTCGTTAAATGTCCAAATAATAACACCAGTGGACAACAACTAGTCTTAATTGTCATTAAGGATTTTAATATTTTCAATCATTAATGAAGGAGTTACTGTAGTCTTGCATATTGAACCCTTGATATGAAGGAATAATCTCAGAAATTGGCTACTTGTAACATTCATCATTGTCTGATTATAAGATGTCAAAATCAGACCTTTTCTACTGTGAATGCTTAAACTGCATGTTAGTCGTTTCCTTACAGTTTTATAATGTACCGGGTAATTGTTTTTGCTTAACCCTTTACCAAATGACAAATTTTCGACTGACCCAAATTGAAACAGTTTGCAGAGAACATTTCAAAATGTGATGAAATTGAAAAACAATCTTATGATAGGGCTGAAAATATTGTAGGAAAAGGAGAAATTGCTTGTTAAGAACAATTTCTCCTTTTCCAACAATGTTTTCCAGAGTAGTCTGCAACAAACTGGTCAAATGTCATTATTGTTTGGTTAAATGGGTTTATATGGCATTGGTCATCGCATTTGAGTGCCCCCTGTTGTTGATTTCACATTGAGTTTGTCACAACATCACATATAAAGAGTGACTGCTAAATACAGGCAATTATTGTCTTAAAATATTAACGATCTTCCAATGATTAGCAAATTTCAGGAATTCCATTCCTCATTTTATAATTCTTGTATGTTAATTAATGTTGGTATTCTGGTTTTTTTTATCATTCAAATTTACATAGATTTCATCAGGCTAATTAGATATTAACAGGAAGCATATTTCGTTGTTATAAACAAATGGAAACAAAACGATTAAGCAATTTTAACCCTTTCCCAAACAATAACGACATTTGACTACTTTGTTGCAGACGACTTTAGAAAACATTGTGGGAAAAGGAGAAATTGCACATAACGAGCAATTTTTCCTTTTCCCACAAGGTTTTCTGCTCTTTCTAAAGAATATTTTTCAATTCCATCATATTTTGAAATGTCGTCTGCAAACTCTTTCAATTTTGGACAGTCGAAAATGTGTTGTTTTGGAAAGGGTTAAGAAAGAATAGTTGCCAACAGAAATATTGCAATGTTCATTAAGATGAAAATAATCTCTGTGTGAAAGTAATTAAAAGTTATTACCTCATTACTTAAATGCTGAACAACCTTATTACTCTCTTTTCCACAAGATAATAGGTGTAAATAATTACAAACAAATGTTTGATTCTATGGTAGTATTTTAGTTATAGCACGACAGTCAGTGGGCTTAATGCTCATACTTTTGGTATCCCTCCTGAAAAATATTCTTACAAATCCAACAAATGCTTTTACATATATATACTCTTTCAGATGATTCGGGATTTTCAAAATAATGTGATTGCAATTTAAACGCAAATAAGGAACACTTTAGAAATCTTTCGAATGAAAGAAGCAAACAAAGCTGCAACTCTACCAATGTGGTTAGTGTGGTAAGGGTCAAATACTATCAGCACCGTGACTGTTTTATTGTGCAACTGCGTAGGTAGGCGGAGAAAGGAAGACTGTTACGCTTATTATTGCTATAGCAGGCAGGCTGTTGACAAGTAATGGCATTTTTGTCTACACAGAACAATCCACAAATACTCTGAATGAATGTATATGGCAAAGAACAAATGAAAACAGAGATTTGTGATGTTATTTAGGAAGCTTTGTTGAAAGAACTTTCTGCATGGCCCAGTGGATAAGGTGGTGTACTTAGAACTTTGGGAACAGTGGGTTTGGGTCCCACCGACACACCTCTAGTTTCATACTGGCAAGTTACTTCAGAGCCCTAGCCTAGTACTGGTGGTTTCAGGAACGCTGTTACATAACTGGAACATTGTTGATACTGTGTTAAACACTATACAAATTGAAATAACAATTTGTGTGGTGAACGTCTAGGCTGATCTGGGAAAAAAGTTGCTACCTTGATCACTAGTTTGAATTTCTCAAACCATTTATTCAAATATAATTGTTTATAAGCAACTGATAAATGAGACATCAGAAACCATTGTTACCAATTGTGAAATTTCCCATGGTGAGCTATTTCTCATTATGTCACAATAGTTTCTCCATGAATTTACAAAGTATTTGTTATTCTTGGTATTTTCTTATTTCTTACGGCTATGGCTATCAATTTTAGACAAAATCTCATATAGGGGGACATGTGAAGCAGAATTGTATGAATATATTCGGTTAAAGTTCCATCTAGGTTTGTAGTCATTAGCCCTAAAAGTGCTCAACTTCATGCTTATGCCAACTAAATTGGTGACTGGCCTATGATCTAACCTGTTTGCTAATTTATGGGTACCTTTCCTCAACAAAATTAAGCAGATATAAGGTTTAGGAAAGCAGACAATACAAAAATCTATTTTTAGAAACTACCCCAGCATTCTAAGGGTTAGAGACAGTTATGCCAGGTATTTCTGGAATGATTTTAAAACCCTTTATCTTTACTCTACTTGTGAGCTGATGATGACTTTGAAGTTAATAAAAGATGCAGAGAAAATGCACCTCAAATGATTTAGCCTAGTAGAGAACTTTATCCCATCCCAGTTTGATGAGAAGTCACTCTTCGGTTAGAGTTGTGCACATATCTTAATTTACTTTTCTCTGCTGATCTCTCTCTTACATTGCACCAAGTCTTCTGTGTACAGGTGTAATGGTGTAGTATTCTCGTTGTAATACAATGCAACATGTTAACCCTTTACCAAACGCAATATTTTGGACTGTCCCAAATTGAAAGAGTTTGCAGACGACATTTCAAAATGTGATGAAATTAAACAATAATCCTCTGATAGTGCAGGAAACATTGTGTGAAAAGGGGAAATTGCTCGCTAAGAGCAATTTCTCCTTTTCACGCCATGTTTTGCAGAGTCTTTATTGTTTGGTAATGGATTAAAGATCACCCCTGTTAAGGATTCAAGAACTGTATCCATGAACAGACATGAATGAAAAATTGCCTTTCATGCACAAAAGGTTGTTCTTGAACATGTTTATGAACATCAAGAACATGGTCTGATAGTTGAAAACTTTTCATCATCCGATATTGAATACTTTTCAATTATCCAATTTTGAAAGTGTTTGCTTTCAGAAAATGACATCAAATTGTCACAAGCAGGTTACAGATTCCTTTACCCACTCCCCAAAGTGGTGACTGAGATTGATCCAAGTTAAAGAAAAAGCATAGAGGCGAAAGGCGGTGGTTAATTTAAAAAGATATTTTATGATATGGGAACGAGGCAATCTAGAAAAAAAGGATGAATTACTCATAATAGGCAATTTATCCCTTTGTTCACAGTGGTTTTAAAATTATCATGGAGTGATGGGTTGCTCTCCTTGCTAATACCTCATATGATGTACCTGTAAAGAAATTGGTTTACACAATGATTATTCTAAGTTTGATTACGTAGTTGGAAAACTCTTTCTTTTGCTCTTTCATAGAAGAAAATGAGTTTTGCAGAAATATTTTTAATCACTTTACGCTGTAAAATCTAGATGGTTATAGCATACAAAAACAAAAATGTTCATTCTTTATGAGAAAACAAAGTTTTGAACATCCCAAAAATCAATTCCCTAGCCTATTTTCAGTATTTCACACCCAATTTAAGTCAAAAGCACTGTTAGTATAATGCTCACTGATTGACCTTTTCCTCTTCATGGAAATAAAAATGTCAATGGGTTGTACAGAGTGAGCTATTAGGAACTTTGTGCTATATTGCTAGAAAAAACAATGATGCATATCATTTAAGTATATCGGTTGCTTTAAACCATTAAAATGCTGGGTAATTTTTTTCACCGTAAATATCTTCTTCAATTTGTTGAGAAAAGATGCTCAGAGTAGCAAACAGGTTAGATCAGGTTAAATTTACTTGGCGACTGGCTTGGATCTAACATATTTGCATAAGCATGAAGTAGGTTCCAGCACTATAAGAGTTACAATTCAAATACTATTGAACTCAACATCAGAACCAAGAGAACCAAGAATACAGAAGCAGAGTTTCCTAAAGCAGATTAATGTTTATATACTGGTAAGGTAAGGTGTAAGTAATAATTCTGTCTAAGGAAAAGTGTGAAAAGTGTCAACCTTTATGGAACAAGCATAACCTTGATGTTCAAGATAACATCTATTTCCTATATTTACCTAATAATTTCTCCTCTAAATCCTTTTTCTTTTTGGGGGTTCTGTAGAAATATAAGTAAGACCTTCTTAATGAGTTACTACAATATAGGATCATAAATTTGCTCAGGAATACTCGGATAGGTTTTGTTATGTAGATCCCCAAGACTTGCATTTTTGTACATAACATCAACAGCAATATCAGCCAGGGTATGATTAAATTTGTCAAATTTAATTTGATAACTTTTTTCTTCATTCTGTAACTTGTCAAACTGTCTAATTATTGCAAAAAATACATTGAAAAGTTATGGAATGGAATCAGATCAGAGATAAATCATTTCATAGGAGTCATCTTTTTGGATTCTAATAATATTTGAGGGTTTCAATTTAGTTCAAATAAGCCTTTTCTTTAAAATATTTGTTCATTGTTATGGTTTTCAAATATGGGTTAAAAAACTCCTCTGACATTAATTTTGAAAAAAATGCTTAACTCAAATGAGCTTCATAATTTTTGTGTGTTTGTCAACTTTTGCTTTTGGTAAAGACCAACACAAAATCGAAAATGAGAGAATTGGTTAATCCATTACTAAACAATAACGACATATGACAACTTTGTTGCAGACAACTTTAGAAAACATTGTGGGAAAAGGAGAAATTGCTTGTAACGAGCAATTTCTCCTTTTCCCACAATGTTTTCTGCCCTATCAGAAGATTACTTTCCAATTTCATCACATTTTGAAGTGTCGTCTGCAAACTCTTTCGATTTGGAAACAGTCAAAAATTTGGTGTTTGGGAAAGGGTTAAACTGATAAGTATCAACAAGGCAAAATACTATATAGATAGGGTGTTTACTTGATTACTAAAAGTAATCTAGAATCTTTTGTAAACAAGCAGACCAGGAAAAAATGTTCTCGTTGTTCTGTTGAAGACAAACTTGATTAATAAAACTGATGTTAATTATTGTAGGAAGAAACAAATATACACACTAAAACTCTGTGTGCTTTGACGGTATAGACTAAAGAATGATAGGTATTCTGTTATTATGGTCTCTATATCTGATGTCAGGACATGCCTTCAGTGCTCTGCTATGCAATCTCACATCATGGGTTCAGTGCAAGACTTACATAAATGCTCCATGTTTGTGAAGCACTTCCTATAGTCTTGCACTGAAATCATTACATTTCCAGTAAGGGTCTTCCTAAAGATACCAGTTTTCTGTGTGGGTTAAACCCTAAATTTAGTGCAGGAATCGACTACATGCTTATGCAAACAGGTTGGATCCAGGCCAGCTGCCAAATAAATTTGCAGCTGGCCTGTGATCTAACCTGTTTGCTACTCTGAATATCCTTCCTCATCAAAATTTAGCAAAATACCCAACATAGGAAGGATGGACATTTTTCTTGGAAAAAGGGGTGGCAAAATCAATTGTCTGTATCCCCTAGCTTGTCCAAAAGCCTCAATAGACATGTAAATTTTTACTGAAATATGCTATATAAGTAATATACGGAAAATTAAGTGCGGAGGAAGATGTGGGATTTACAGATAAGTGCGCCAAAATCCGATTTGGCAACCTTGAGACTTTGTTGGTATTTTAATTGGGATCCTGTTAGACTATTATGCTATGCAATACATTGCATTGTAACACATCATGGGAATCGTATTTCTCTCTGAGACACTTCCAATTATGACTGTCACATGACAATATTGTGGGTTCTTTTAAATATACTATCTATGATTATCAGTTTCGACTTACCCTTATATTTTTTGTAAGTTTTTTATTAAAATGATACCCTGGTCTTTTGTATCTTCAATACCCTTTAATTACAACTGAAATTCTGTTGAAAGGATTTGAAACCTTCACCAACCATCAATAAAATATAACTGTAGACATGAAAGGTTTATGGAGATTTCCCTTCATATGTGGCTTATGAGTACCTTGCAAGTATAAATCAATTAGCTTTGCAGGTAATTATTATCTTACATAATGTAAATTGATTGAATCAACTGTAACAGTACATTAATGTACTACCCAGACATCGTTCCATTATCTTCCATTATTCTTCAAATGATTTATGTTCCTATAAACCTTTTACACAACAATCTATAGATTACTTTGGTTGGCAGCAGACATTATACAAATTAATGCTTGAAAAGATTAATTGCTCATGTGAATTAAGATAAAGATATTGCAAATAATAAGCAATTGTTGGTTACAATAGGGTGGTAAGAAATGCCTTTTTACGGAGCCCATATGGAGAAATGTAATTATTTAGGTAATTACAACAAATGCTGTCAAAACTTCTTTCAAAGGTAGAAATGGTTTACAGTCAACTAAACTTATCATTATTTACCATTGATGTCATGTGAATAAAACAATTAGAAATTCACTTCCATCAATATTCATACAAAAAAGGTTTCTTTGAAAAATTCTTTGTTATCATGTTTTTATCACGGTTCTGATGATCATTAACTTTATTTTTTCTTTGTGAAAAAGCTTTAATTCATTTTCAAACAGTCTCTTACACACCAGAATATTGGAGTAATTGTATGATCCTCAAACCTTGGATACAAACCTTGAGGCAAATGTCCGGGATTTGTCACAAATCATTCCCAGCAGTTCATGTTTTTGATTCAGAAATAACTGATGTCATGCAAAGGCAACAATTGGAAATTCACTTCTATAAATATTCATATAAAGCAGGATTCTTTGAAAAATTCTATGAAATACTACAAAAAAAAACATTTTAAGAATGTTTTAGAATTGAAATAGATAGATATTCCATTTATAGACTTACAAGCTCCACTCTCTTGTTTCTTACATATAAACCGATGCACACTGCTGCATTCTACCATGCTCTTCACACATGTTTGATGGAGTATTCCATTTTTCTTGATTTTAGTTAAAAAGAAATACTTAAAACAAAATTTTCTTTCCAACTAAAGAAATATCATTTTATGAAAAAAAAAATTCTACTTCTTTCAATTTTGGCCAAAACAAACTTTTATAAAAACTCATGTTTTGTTTATAAAAACTGCATACACATTTACATGTACGTAAAAAAGAATTTGAAATCATTATAGTATTGGTAGAATTTTCTCATTAATTATGAGAAAATTCTACCATTACTGTTATGATTTCAGCGGCTTTTTTGTATGTACAAGGTATCCTAATTTGTTGCAATCTTTTAGATAATATACGCTACAAAGGTATTTAAAGTCATTTCAATCAGGTAGAGTATGGAATGTTCAGCACCATTCAAGTAATCATAGAAACAGAAGCAATCATGAGTTTAAGATTATCACAACTTTAACCTACCTGTGACAATCATAAAGATCATTATGTTTATCCCAACGTTCACAGTCAGTGTATGTATCCTTGTTATAATTCACTGGATTATCACTGTTTGAGTATGAGAAATTACTCCGCTCACATCCTTGTTCAATGGTATCTATGTGTTCAGGTTGAAACATACTTTTCTTGGTCGTAAACACTAAGTCGAGCATAATAGTTAGGGTATAATGTTGGAAGGCTTTCTGCTAAGTATTCACGATTCACCTGTTGTAAGTCAGGGATTAGCATGTGCCAAGTTGGTAACAATGCCAAGGGAGTGCACTGTTAATTAGGGCTAATTGGAAACACACTGACCAAGGAATAGTCTATCAAACTATAGCTATTTACCTGTGACCAGTGGTTAGAATTCAGAGCAATCAGATTAGATGAAATGATTGATTGTGTAATTTATCAAAATCATATTTTGTAGGGATGTGAAAAAATGTCTCTGCTACATGATTATTGTTTCCCCTGATAAAGATCATTATTAACACATTAGTCTCAGAAAACATTTGATTTCATTGTGAAAAATGATAAGTTCATTATTATAAGTAAAATATTGTCTTTGCAACAATGATAACATTGCTGAAATATAACAACTTTGCCCTTCTTAGCTTGACTTTCTACAGAATAAGGAGAACTGTAGTATGCACCCTTTTATTGGCATCATTGTCTTGTATTAAAGAGTTTGCAAGTTAGCTTGTATCTATTCAACCATTTCCCAAACAATTACGCCATTTGACCACTTTATTGCAGACGACTCTGGAAAACAATGTGGGAAAAGGAGAAATTGCTCATAAAGAGCAATTTCTCGTTTACCCACAATGTTTTCTGCCCTATCAGAAGATTGTTTTTCAATTTCATCACATTTTGAAATGTCGCCTGCAAACTCTTTTAATTTGGGACAGTCGAATGTTTGGTGTTTTGGAAAGGGTTAACTATAGAAGCTATATATAGATGCAGTTGTTCCTTAATTTGTGGTTAATAAGCTGATTGACCAAGGTACATTCAAAATATCCACTTTAAGGTTTTACATGTAAGCTTCTTCCCTTGATTCAAGAACTGTGTTCACAAACTTCATCAGCAGACAAAAAGGGTCGTTCATGAATGCAAAGTTGTTTTTGAACTAAAACAACTTTGTGTTATGAAGGGTCAGTTTTCGTTCATGTCTCTTCATCAAATTCATGAAAGCAATTTTTGAATCCTTGTCAGGAATATCTCTGTAATTACTGAAGAACTTACACTGAATCTTCATGCACTAAGTCTTGTTCCCTATGGTTATGTGTGCAGATGGTTGCAGGTCAGATAACTCATAACTTTCCGTTTAACTGTTATATATCCAGGGTTCAATGCAATGCAATAGTAACTATAGTTCACATTTTTGAACACTTACTACAGCCCTGCATTGAACCCTCGAATTATGCATATCCCTTGCTCAACTTACAATTTACTATAGTCCATCATTGAACCCTTGATTTATACATATCCCTTGCTCATCTTACATAACTTACTTCAGTCCTGCATTGAATAAAGAAGTATGTATACTGGTATCCCTTGCTCAACTTATAACTAACTTTTTGCATACAACCTGGCATCTCTGTAATGACTTAAGGGAATGAGTTGAAGCATGGAACACTTGTTTGAAGTGATTATTCTTGAGGATGTTGACAGATTCCATAATTCTTAACAACTTTTTGCACATTTATTTCTTCATTTGATTCAACAAAAATATGCATTAACTTTGTATCCCTTTTTGTTTTAGACAATTAATAAATCTGTGTCACACTCTTTATGCAGTTCAGGGTGACTGTCCTCTGCAAGCTCTTGTATCTTGATATTTTTTGTCACTTTGATTTTTTTATCAATTTTGTGTAGTTTGTCGTAATAATTACCGGGAAAGAATGTCTCTGTTTTTGTTCAGGTGCATATCAAGTTGGCATCACATCTAACTAAACTATGAACGAAGAGTTTCATGGTGCATTGTTAATCGTGAATATGATAGCCAGCAGTATATAAGACAGTTATCATTGTTTCCTGATTTATATCTGATATCTGTTATAAAATAATCTTCGGATAGGGCAGAAAACGTGGGAAAAGGAGAATTGCTCATTAGGAGCAATTTCTCCTTTTTTCACAATGATTTCCAGAGTCGTCTGCAAAAAACTGGTCAAATGTCATTATTGTATGGTAATGGGTTAAGACAATTCCCAGGTTAATGGCTGACTGCCCCTCAAGAATAGTATAGATAGCTCTTTCTTTGTAACATCAGAAATTCTAATTGTGTTTTTAGACAATTGTGTGCTCAAAACTTGTTTCTGTAAATTATGTGTTTTGCAGCAGATGCATGCAGAAAGGTATGGTATGATTGAGAAATGGGTGTACTCATCAAATCTCGATCATTCCCCACCACTTGTGGATGAAAGTCAAGTCTTGGTTTGCAGTAATGAAAGCAATTGTTTCTTCTTTATCTTTCTGCCAAATGCTGCTCAAAAAACATCTTGCCGTTACAGTCTTTGTAGATGTTGCAGCTATTTCCTCTTTTCTAAACCTGTTACAAACTGTCTAACTCTTAAGATCTTACACATTAAATCACTCTGAAGCATTAGAGGAACAATGAAATTATTGCTTCAGAAGAAAAAATTTAAGCCACATCAAACAAGAACATTTTTTAACGGATGAGGTTTAGAATAAATGACTCCTTAAGAATGATAGACTATTTCTATTTGCACTATATTTTTTCTTTCCTATACTGATCTGGCATTATACATCAAATGTCATTATATTAGTACTCAATTCTTTTTTTTTACGGAGGCATCAAATGCCAAGAAATAATGAACCTCATTCTCATTCTTCAACACAACATAATAGCCGCACTTCCACACATGAAAATATTTACTAACACTGAAGGAGAAGAGAATTTAAGAGCAACTTCATCTTTTGTCACCTTGCCAACGCTTGCTTCGATTCAATAGACCATTCTATTGTTAATACTTTCCAAATGGCATCTGCTTTTGTTTTTACTTGTCCCAAAAAAGGGGACAAAATCCCACATGAGTTGAACCATTGGATGATAATGAATGTATGATAATGAAATTACTTGAATTGAACAAATGGATGAACATGAATATATAATTATGGAATCGGGGGCAAAAGTAAGTGTATTATTTAAATGGAGTCAGTGGTTAAAACTTGATTGATAATGAAATTTGAGATTTGGTCATGTTTCTGACACTCTTGGGCTTCTGCATGAGATGAATAGTGGTCAGGTGTTAATAATATTGAAACACAGAGGTAGTTCAGTGGAATTGACACAGTTATCCTAGACTCTCATATAAACAGTGCACTGTTTATATAAGTCATGAAAAAATGAACATACCAAAATGCTCTTTATCATCTAAAAATTAAAAGATCAAATCGAGAGTTTTAGTAGGTCCTTCACAGAAATAAAGGACTTACAATAGGATCTTATGGAAGATTGTCAGTTATCATATAGGTTTCCCTATTAAAGGTCTTTATTATTATTATTATTATTATTATTATTATAGCCTTACATTGAATTCATACAATGACTGTCCAACAACAAAGTGTGATTTCTGTCCCCTGCGAAGGATTCAAGAACTGTGTTCATAACCAAACAATAATGAATGAAAAATAGCCATTCCTGAAGACAAAGTTTGTTCTTGAACTTATTCATGAATTTCAAGAACATGTTCATAAACATATTAACTAAATAATTAATGGACATTTAAGAACATGTCCTTGAACTTCATGAACATGTTCAAGAACAACTTTGTGGTCATGAAAAGCCTTTTTGGGTTCATGAACACAGTTCCTGAATACTTAGCAGTGGATGGGATATGTTTATATCTCTCTCTCTTTTTCATGTTACAATCAAAAAAAATATTTTTCAATTTCATCACATTTTGAAATGTCGTCTGCAAACTCTTTCAATTTGGAACAGTTGAAAATTTGGCGTTTGGGAAAGGGTTAAAGGGCTCAGTGCAACACTATAATGAGTCACTTACTAGTCTGAAGGACTTGGTATGATCTCGCAGTGAACCATAGTTACATTCGTCTTGGACTGGAGATCTACTGATAAGCCCAGGAGTGCCATTATTGACATGTTGACCATGCACTCAATTAGCGCTACACAGACATATGCCATGTTATTATATAGCAACATTACTTAAAGATCAGCTCAACAGCTGACTTATTGACAATGTACACAGTATTACACAGCTAGGATATCGGGCAATAATGGGCATCAGAGATCTCGTATGAAGCAACTGTTACAAGATGTTACAGTCAATATTGTTTTAAGTGACCATTGTAAAAGGTGACAGAATCGTGGTGTAGAAGACAGGTTATGACTTGATAAGAGCGCCAATTAATCGAAAAACTCCTACTGTATTAAAGGCAAATAAAAGGAGATAAATGCTATATAAAACTATATTAATGGTAAACTTTTGGTCAGATTCAAATAGTTATCACCAAAAAACCCCATTAGCACAACCAAAAAACCCCATTAGCACAACTTTAACGCAAAAGCCGACAAGAATTAACCCAGATTAACCAGTTTAATTGTGTGATTCTTCACCCCTGACCTTGACAGTTTATACAGAAATGTTTGAACCGACCAATCAGAATTCGTTATTTTGAATATGTAAACAAACAGGTTGTTGATAAACATGATTGAATTGAAGACTACTATATTTCAAGCACAAAATAACTTATGTTAAAGGAGTCTAATGGCTTGATAAGGGCGCCAATCAATCAAAATGCTCATGCTGTATTAATTTAAGATAGCCTGAGACTAAACAACCTTCCATGTGCTGTATAAGACTTGTTGCTAAAAACAACATGAACTGTATAAAAATTTGGTCAGAGGTAATCATTGACTTTAACTCATTAGTTCTGCTGCATGCACTTTTAAACATGAATGTATTAAATAAGGGGCTAATTACTGTTTACTCATTAATTTCCTGCTATGATGCCTTTACTGTAGATGACTTAAGAAACCTCAGTGACAAATGTATAAACTTCTCCTATTGAGCAATTTTGATGTTATGACTTCTTTCTACTTCTTGATCTAAAATTGACTGTCCATCTCTTAATTGTTGTAAAAAAGCGCCTGGATTGGGAAAAGGGTAGCTTAAAATTATCAAAAGAAAGTTGAAAGGGCTGAGGCTGATCATAATGCTGTAACACTGAACTGCTTCCTTCTGCAATAAACCCCAAATGTAAATCAGTGAGGATACTATGAGAGATGATGATGGTGATGATGTGAAAGTTGGTGTAAAATAATGGCCAAACTGCGATATTCCAGGTTCTGCTACTCTGGTAAATGACCTAAAGGTTATAAATACTGATTACCTCCCTTGTGGGAGGATTTCTATCATGTAATTTTTTTTTCGGCAAAAACAAGTCATCAACAATTTGCTCCATTCAATGACAGATGGAGATTTTGTCATGGTTGGTAGATTCTTAAGAGATGGGTTGTGTAATACTTTCAGCTTCAAAATTGTTTATGTTGTTGTCTGAATGTGGGAAATACTTCATCAACCTTGCTGTGGAAACTAGTTTTGTAATCTGCGAATTGGGTCCTCTCAGTATATTGAGGGTTCAATGCAAGACTATGGTAAGTGCTTCACATTTGTGAAGGATTTACTACAGTCTTGCCCTGAACCCTCAAATTATTATGTTGCAACCTTGTAACCACCAGCATTTCATAGGATCAAATTGACTTCGGTTAATTTCTAGGATAATTTTTTGGCGTGGAAAGAATTTAGCTGCTACTTTTTTTTTATTGCTAGACAATTTCTAATTAGTTCTTTTGAAATATAACTCTTGTCAAAAGAAATCTTCCATTAACATAGATCATGTCTGTTATCTTTTTCCTAGAAAAACAGATTTCTGTAGATATGCCATACAATTATTCCATAGATTCAGGATTTTTTGTATCCTTCTGCATTGTATAGACAGTATTTGCCAGTAATAATCGTCTAGCGTTTTTTGGCAGATCTAAGTATGGTAGAAGACAGTTTTACTCTCTTGCAGAATACAGATGTTTTACAAATTTCTGTATTCTTGCTCTCATGCAAATATTGTTTCCCTTTATTTAGACAAACAAATTCATATTATTCACCCTTTGGTTCTATGACATACAGAGGAACTCTAACACACTTGCAGCAGAAATTTTAACTTAAACTTATTTATTCCACATTGATTGTGAAATATGTTCTTACAACATAGACTAAACACTCTCAACTTCCTGGATACTGTGTGTTATACACAACCAGTACTCACACCTAACGTCATAAAAGATTCCAAGGAGAATCACGCTAGTCAAGGGATTCATACCCATTTCCCAAAGCTCACACTCAACCCCTGGACTACTGTTAGCGGAAGCATACGCAAAAATAAAACCTTGAAGCAGCTGTGATGCTATAAAGAATTACTTGCTTAGTCATAAGGTTTTCTACTGAATAACATGAAGAAACTAATCTTTAATGCTTTTTTTTTCGAAAGCTCAAATTAGGGTATAGTTCTACTTTTTCCTTTGTAACAATACTTGTTGTAATGATGAATTACGCCTTTAGTTTTGACAGAATTTCCATGATAATTTCAAGGGTTCAGTGCAATACTGTTGTAAATGCTTCATATTTATGAAGCACTTACTATAGTCTTGCATTGCACCCTCAATATATAGATGTTATTTCAAAAATCTTATACATGTAGTTCATTGTTCATCAGATGTCGCTTTCAATTTGTTCAAGTCACAAAACTCAAGATGAGGGAATGGGTTAATTGGTTATCATAAAAGCAATCTACAGTAGACTGCTTTGAAAACACAAAAGGTCAACCAATAGCCGTCCTCTGGAATTGGCTTTATTATTACTTATTAAGATGTTTGGAAACATGACAAAATGAGAAATTACTCAGTTTATGTGAACCCGTCACCAAATACATGTAGTTTTGAATAATATTGTAGTAAAGAATAAAATTGAAGCAATGTGACATAAGAAAAAAATGCTCATTTTGACAGATTTATTTCTTGTTTATTACTTATAATTACTTATACATGCATATTATGTGTATGTTTTGTCCCTTTTCTAATCAGTTCTGTTGACTTTAAGTATCTTGTTTTGCAACTTGTTCAGGACATGGGAATGGTGTAGGAAATGTTTGGTTCCAGTGGACACATAATGCAAAGTCTGTTTATTTGTATTGGGTGAGATTTGGGATATTCATCTCAAGGCGATGATTTCATGGTTTTAAGGAAAAATGGGGGACTCATTATTCATTTTCAATAATCATGGAGAGACATTGAGAACAAGATGATGGAAGGAATCTGACTAAGTTTTTAACCCGTAGAATGCTGGGTAATTTTGTATAAAAAGATTTTAGTGTCACCTGCTTTCCAAAACCTTAAATATCTGCTTAATTTTGATGAGGAAAGATACTCAGAGTAATAAACAGGTTAGATCACAACCGGCCACCACTTTACTTGGCTGCTGGCCTGGATCTAACCTGTTTGCATAAGCATGAAGTTGGTTCCAGCACTTTAAGGGTTAGAAACAGTTTTGACCTGAAGAAAATTGCTCCCAAAGATCTGGTTAATCTTTTGTTACAATGGTTTTTCACTATGTTTATTTGGACCAATCAAAAAGTCCAATAGGGAGTAATGTTTTGATCCATTTGTCACATTTAACCCTTTCCCAAACACAAAGTTTTCGACTGTCCCAAATTGAAAGAGTTTGCAGACGACATTTCAAAATGTGATGAAATTGTATAACAATCTTCTGATAGGGCAGAAAACATTGTGGGTAAAGGGAAAATTGGTCGTCACGAGCAATATCTCCTTTTCCCACAATATTTTCTAAAGCCATCTGCAACCAAGTGGTCAAATGGTGTTATTGTTCGGGAAAGGGTTAAATACATGATAGCCTTAGGGTATGTTTCCTCATAAACTATACAAGTCATCTTTGATTGCTTTCTGAGTGAGCATAACTCAATAAACTGTGTTTGGTAAACCCATTACCAAACAATAACGACATTTGAACCGTTTGCTGCAGGGGACTTTGCAAAACATTGTGGGAGAAATTGCTCTCAACGAGCAATTTCTCCTTTTCCCACAATGTTTTCTGCCCTATCAATGGATTATTTTTCAATTTCATCACATTTTGAAATGTCTTTTGTAAACTCTTTGAATTTGGGACAGTCGAAAATTTGACATTTGGTAAAGGTTTAATGTTATAGATAAAATGGATTTATCACATAGAAAATGTTATTTTCATAACTGTTTCAATCTTTTCTTGCTACAACTACCAGGCACTTAAGTTATATGAGTTGGGGTGGCAAATTCAACTGTCCGTATTGCCCAAGTTGTCAAAAGCCATTACAGACAAGTGTTGTTTTTTTTTCTCTAAAATTTAGCACATAACCATTATACGGACATGTACAGTAAATACAGAAAATATTTTAGATTTACGGACAATTAAGTCAAAATCAGATTTCACCACCCTTGTGACCAAAGGGAATGGCTCTCTGCTGATAGAAATATACCTGAATTTGAATACTTACTTGATATGAATTTTCATTGGTCGGTCTTTAGGGACAGGTATATAACCGTTGCTAGAACACATTGGAGCCCCGCATGAACAGTGGACTCTAGCCATACTAGTGTAATCTGTACAGCCAGACATCGGGAACCATACTGCTCCAACATATATAGCCTCTAAACTGAAATCAAACAAGAGTGGTTCTTGTCAAAGTGACAAAATAAATGAATACAATAATTGGTTAAAAGCATTAATGGCAAAATCAGAATATTCACGATGATCAATTTCATTTTGTGCACTATATACACACTAAACAACTGAAGGGAAATATTGTTGTAAATCAAAACTGATAAACATGGATATTATTGTACATGAAAGTACAATATTGCAATTTGACATGTCATTGGAAGCATCTCGGAGAGCCAAGTATTGAAATAAGAGGGAATGTTGTTTTGAACTGGCACACATTTTTAGCATAAACTGTTCAGTAAAATGTTACCCTGAAAATTGCAAGGCTAGTGCTCTTTTCATAAGGTAACAGAGCCCTTAGACACTTGTATTAAAATTAAAGGAAAGTAATTTAACCCCTTTTTCCATTATACAAGGAACATAACCTTGATGCATCTATTGCAGAAGATATCGGAAACTATTCTGGCAAAAGGGAAAATTGTTTCCAATGTGTAATTTATTCTGTTCTCACAATGGTTTCTATACAATGCTTTAAAGGAAAATACCATTTTGGTGTCCTTTTTTTCTTTTGCCTGCTATTGCTTTTGATCAAGACAGATCACAGATTTCCTTATGAAGAATTGGATGGAGAAATTATTTTATCCTTACCGTGGAGAAAGTTATGACATATGGATTCTGATTTACTGAAGGAGTAATAATGTTCTATGGTAAGGTTGCATGCTATGGTACCATTCACTCACATTTTATTATGTGGTTATATCAGTGAGAAGGGCAGGGAACCATGCTGGAAATCACAAAACTAACATTCTGTCTGGTTTTCGTATTGTGTTTCATGATACAAATTTAAACTGATAACGAACCTCCAGGCCGTCCAACATGATACTTTACCTTGACACCTGAATAGCAGATTAAAGAATCAATGCCATGAAAGGGTTTTGTAAATGAATTTTAGTCACAATGGTTTCCAGCGTTGGGGAAATCTGATTTTGATTTATTGTCCGTAAATGCCAGATTGTTTTTTGCACAATTAAATGTCAGTACAATAGTTACATAGTAAATATCAATTGTCTGTTTTAGGTTTTGGACAAGCTGGGCAATATGGACAACTGACTTTGCCACCCTTGGTTTCTACTGATTATCAAAATGAATATGTAGATTTTTATCTTTATGATTTTTGGCAGCTATTGCTTTAAAGGTGGACCAGTCACAAATTTGAAACTCCATATGAATGTACTTGATCAAAACCTTTTCAGCCCAGATGCCTCTTTGAAACAAAGGAGGAAGCATTACACAAATATGACCATTCTGTTACTGAGATATGCTTTATATTATAGTCTTTGTGGTCCATGTTACATGAGTTTTAGGTTTCATTAAATACACTAAAGTCTTGTTCGCACCAAAAGTTTACAATTTTCATGAAAATATGAACACTGTTTAATGTTGAAGTGTTAAATGTTGTGTGCAGCATTACCATGGAAGTTTGATAGTTCAGGCACAAATTGCAAAGAACTGAACATCTCTAAAGCTCTTTACTACAACCTATTATAGGAGTGATGAAATTGGATGCATACAGGCCATTTAGAGAAGTTATAGTTTCTTATTGGCAAGATGATCTCGTGAGTATTTTGTGTTGCAATTGCAGTTGTACAATAAAAATAATGTCTGCCAGAGTATATCAAATCTTGATTTCTTCATAGATTTCTGGTTGGATCATTGCCAACCAAGCAACTTTAACCAATTAACTAAAATGGAAATGGCCAAATTCAAAGCATCTGCAGATATCAAACAAAAATATGAAAAAAATACACATATTGAGGGTTTAATGCAAGGCTTAAGTAAATTGTTCATGGGTTAAGAAAGATAGACACATCATGAATGCTAGACATTTTGATGATTTTGTATGAAACTGATAAAAGACCAACATCTTTCTATAGGACTTATAAAATTCACCAAATTTATAGACGGAGTTATTGTATACACCAAAAATTTAGATTAGAAAAAATCTTTTGTGTAATTGAATTATTGCCAGAAAACAAACTCATTTAATTGCACAATGTTTCCAAAGATGCACACTGAGAAAACAGGACAATTCCCTTGTGAATGTGAATGGCAATTGTATCATTACACCATTATGTAGCTGATTTCACACCATCAAATATCATCCATTTTGAGATGTCTGGACTTGTAATAAAACCTAGACATGGGTCCTTTACTTGTGTCATCACATGTATGATATGTGGTGGAGATGGTAGGTGCACACCCTGTTTGAGAGAGGTTGCTCAGGTTCAAGCTAGGGATAGTACCATATATCAAACATCATTTAGCTCATTTCACACCATCAGATATCGTCCTTTTTAAGATGTATGGTCTTGTAATAAAACCTAGAGATGGTCCTTTACTTGTGTCATCACATGTATGATATGTGGTGCAGATGGTAGGTGTAGATGGTAGGTGTACACCCTGTTTGAGAGAGGTTGCTCAGGTTCAAGCTAGGGATAGTACCATATATCAAACATCATTTAGCTCATTTCACACCATCAGATATCGTCCTTTTTAAGATGTATGGTCTTGTAATAAAACCTAGAGATCTTTTATCCTCACATACATATCATGTGCCTTATAATAATGTTGATGCAGGTGATAAGTGTACACCATGTTTGGAGAAGGTTGCTGGTTCAAGCTAGCCCAGCCAGGCTATACGCCATACAACAGTTTGGAGTCTTGGTTTTCCATAGTGGTTAGGGTGTAGATCTTGAAATCACAAGACTCCTCTCCACTATGATTAAAATTTGGGTGATGGCATTTCAATTTTCATGAGAGGTCTTGTCAAACTTTTGCCAAGGCCACGAACAATTGTCTTGAATTTGGTGTTATCGCTCAAAACTTAATATAGATCTTAATTTATTGAAATGATTTGTTTCTTGATGTCTCTTTCTATGCTACTCTGTTTTCTAGAACAGGGGAATAGTAAAGATATTGAAAACAGCATGGAGTTTCTAGGCATCAAATGGGAAATGCATTTTGTGTTAAATCAATTATTGGAACAGCTTTTTCGATAACCAAATCATTCTTTCCCTGTTAGATATTGCCCCTATAGGATATAATACGAGAAAGTAGAATTGAAAACCTTCCACCAAAAATGAAAATATAATTACCTAATATGGCATTTTAAAGTTTATTTTGTGTAGAAAGCCAAGTGATATAAATTATGACCAACATACGGAGACATAAAATGTTACAGACTTGCAGCAGATTCCAATCTATTTTCTGATAGAAATAACGCCCATTGAATTACACCAGTGTTTTGAGCCCCTGTGTATTTAGATGATCAGATTAGAACAGTTTTTTTTTAATTCAAATGTATTTTGAAAAGTGGATATAACCACTCATTGTAGCAGTTTTGTTACATCATTATAGACGTGATTTTACATGCAGACAGTTGAAGCAAAAGCTTTTGAAATGGTGTTAGCAAATGGAGAAATCACATTGAAAAGAAGCTTTTCAAACTTCACAAGTGACAATAACTTTTGAACTTTGAGATTATATAAGGTAATGGGGATAGAAACTGTTGTGATAAAAGTAGAAATTGTTTAGACCACCAATTTTGTATTTCTGTTTTACTTAAGAGGAACTTCATTTAATTTCTGTCTTTTTTTTGCAGAAATGATCAAACTCCCAAAAATGTTATTTTTTCTTTGCCTTCCATAATATCAAACTATGCGTTAAGTTCTGTTGTATTACCATAATGTAAGTAGTCTTTTGTCACAATTTCTTAAAACCTTAAATTTCCTTCATATATTCGTGTGCTTCAAACTACCTCCAGTAGAAGATATAATACGCCACTGTGATAAAGGAATAGAAAGTTACTTTTCATACTTTATTAGTGTCATTAAGTGTTTTAATAATTAACAAACAAGCCGCAAAATCCCATATAAGGGAAATGGTTAACCATTATAGTGTGGGAACAAACTGCATGCTTATGTGAACAGGTTAAATTTAACCTGTTTGTTGCTTTGAGTATCTTTACTCATCAAAATAAGGCAGATAATTAAGGTTCAGAAAAGCAGACAACACCAAAAATATTTTTTTCAGAAATCACCAAGCATTCTAAGGGTTAAATTAGATTGCATTGGTAAATGCCTCAGATGTCTGTATAAAAGGAATGGACAGAAAAAAGTCAAGGAATTCATCTTGATGGCGGGTGTGCTTCAGTTTTGATCAGTGAAACTGTTTTTATCAGAATTGTGAAGGCTGTTTGTAAGTGATCATTCCTATGCAACTGTCAGAAACAATTTTAGAGGCAATGAAATACAAATTAAAATGTCGGCCATTGACCTATGAGACAGAAGACTGCTGGAGATTTTCTTTTTCACTGTTTTGTCATAAAAGCCCCTCTTGAGACAATTGAACCTAGATGTGTTCTGGCTTCAGCTCTTTCTTAACCCTTAACCAAACGCCAAATTTTTTACTGTCCCTAATTGAAAGAGTTTGCAGACAATGTTTCAAAATGTGATTGAAAAATGATCTTCTGATAGGGCAGGAAACAGTGAGGGAAAAAGAGAAATAGTTTGATAACAGCAATTTCTCCTTTTCCCACAATGTTTTCAAGAGTGGTCTTCAACATACTTGTCAAATGTCGTTATTGCTTGGTAATGGGTTAATGCTATAATCTAGATTTATCCCTTCATAATAAAATAGACTTATTGCATTTGCGATAGAAGTTTTTTTAAGACAGATTGGAAACAATGCAAAGCACTCATATGTTTTTATTGGTTAAAACAATTTCAATGTTTGTTGATAGACTATGGCATCTTTTTAAAAAAAAAAGTTTAGAGGGCTTTTTGTAGATTGCTTTAAAGTCCTCTCCTTTAGGAAATCTCTTAAAACAGGAAAAGATAAAAGAAAGAACATATAGTGCAACTTTTATTCAAACACTTACTGTTAAATGTTGATTTAAGAGCAGTGTATCATATTGCATCGCAAGTGTAGAACATGTAGGACAGTTTTGTATTTTATCAATAGTTTTGAACAGCCTGCCAGGGTAATCTTCAGAATTTGACAAATAAAGCTCATATAAAGGTTATTTTATCATTTGGCTTTAAGATTTTTTAAAGTAATGCATAATTGAAATTTTTCTATATTCTTTATGGTCACCATCTGCTGTTGGTTTCAATTTGGGCCAGTCTCAATAAGCAATGTTATGGTACTGGTTTAACCCTTCGATTCCTCTGTAATTTTCTTAAAATAGATGTTTAATTGTGTCCTCTTCTTTACGAACCCTTAAATATTTGCTTAGTTTTGATGAGGAAAGATACTCAGAGTAGCAAATTCATGAAGTCCATTCAGCACTATAAGGGTTAACCACCAATACCCATACTTTACATGCCTGTAGGCTGTTTCAGAAAAAAAGAAAATATTGTTTGAAAAAAAGAAAGTACATACTTATCTGTCACAAATTTCAAGTGTACCAAGGTACAAGGTATATCTTATTTTCAAAAGCCAATTTTAACACGGAATAAAAATGAAGTCTTGGATGGTAGAAATTTATATCAGTTAGAGATATGAAATGATTTACCATAAGAAATCGAAGAAACTCTGCATTGCCAAAAAGATATGGCTAATGCACAATAATTCTACTATTTATGGAACAGAAATATCTATCTGATTGAATTTGCTTGACATGGTTACTTGATAAACTTTTTTATCTACAACAAATTGAAGAATTATATCAACCAGACATATTAAGCACTTCTAGAAAGATGTGCATTATGACTGTAATAACGAATAGATCTCTACTTTTACTCTATAGTAATCCATACTCTCATAGCATGGCAAGTTAACAACAAAAAGAACAGACATCAATGAATCAGTAAGCATTTAATTGACAATGGAATTACAAGTATTGAGGCTTTATTTTGCTGGAATACTCATTAGGGTTTAAAGGTGACTGTTTACAGATAAGAAGAAACTTAGATGGCAAAATTTTACCCTTTAGAACTTTATTAAAGCGTATCTGTTGTATAATATGCACCGGAGAAAAGCCTCACAAAGCAGAAATAGTTCGTATTCAAATATTTAGAACCAGTGTACACACTGAAAAAAAATATGTATTAAAATCCAAAAGCATTGCAACAGTCTTGAAATCCACCACTTACTATATATACTACCTGTATATAACGGTATTAGATATACCGACACCATCCAGACCAATTCTTATTCGAAATTCAATCTTATTTTTTAGTAGAAATAACATCACAATATAAAAAGTGTTGTTTTTAAGACATTTTAGTGTTACTTCCAAATGTTCTCATTCGTGGACAACCAGCTTTAAAGGGGGACAATTGCTGTCACCCATGCGTTTGTGTAGTCATATTTTTAGTGTTCAGTGCAATATACATGTAGTAATTAAGTTCTTCTTATTAATTTTTATGAAGGACCCAATAAGTCTCGCAATGAACCCTCAATAAGTGCTATTGTCATAACAATATTCATAACAGGGTAGCTAGGTCCCTAAGGGCATTTCAAAGGTTTTTCAATGCAGGATTAAAAAATGTATAAGTTACAGCCAAGGAGGTTGTAGATTCCTATAGAATTCTTATAAAAGTCTACAATATAGGGTTTGAAAAAGTGAGAAACTAATTAGCATTTGGGAAATATATCTCATATTGAGAACTCTGATCCCCTTATGGGCACCCACTGAAGCCTTAATTAAATTTAGCCAAACCTTGTGATTTTGATACAAACACAAACCCATAAGGCCACACATCCAAGGTTCATTTCACTCATCAGATAAGGAAAATAACTTGTCTCTTAAATATACTTTTTCCCTCACAATTGCCTAATAAAAAAGTTTGATTCTAATCATTTTCTTTTTCATTTCTGCTGCCTTTTGCAATGATCTGCGGCAAATGGTTTGGTATGAATAAACTATTGAAGAAAAGAAATCTACATTGTCAAAAATTGATCTGCCACCATGAATCTGTAATCGTTTTGGCACTTTAAACTGTTGTCATGCATTGTTTTTGATCTAATCCAGTCCCAAAAGCCCAAACAATGAGAAATGTTAGAGCATATAAACCTGCAAAAAACCTTGGCGAATATAAATGATAATTCCAAGGTTGTCTGACATCACAGTTATTTAAATTCATTTAATTTCATTGTTTGTTTCTGAAAATTCGTGTCTTTATTTCCCTGATGAGGGTATAATAAAGGCAGCAAGCATATGTTTTTTGCTTTTCCGTCAGAAGTTATCTTGTTAGCCTTGACATTTCAGTTGCTTTCGAACTAACCTTTAACTTCATTTTCCTTTGTTTGTCTGTTGATTTGAATTTAACGTGCTCAATAATCTTGTCACAATTAATTCCTTCTTTTGTTGTAAGTGTACATTATGAAAACAACTCATTGACAATAACATAGCAACAGAGTCAGTGTATGCATTGTGACAAAATGAGAATTTGCTTATCATGAAAAGTGTCCTGGTTTCTAGTCCAGATTTCTGGTCTCTAAAGCTAATGCTATATTGCCTGACGCTTTGGTAGCGAAGCTCAATTAATGGCCAAATTTTAAAAAAACCTTTGTTTACAACTCATTTCTGAAACTACCTTGTTTCCAGAGATCTTATTAAAATGCCCATGTTACCAGCAGTTATATAGGCCTAAGGTTTGTTCCATTTATATGTATATATATATATATATACATGTATTTAGTGAAATGACAACTATGAAGGGGAAACTGTCCTCCAGGACCTCATACTACATAGTGGAGCCGAGACACAATTCCATTGAGTCTTTTACATATTGGTTAACCCTTTACCAAACACCAAATTTTCGACTGTCCGAAATTGAATGAGTTTGCAGAAGACATTTCAGTATGTGATGTGATTGAAAAATAGTCTTCTGATAGGGCAGAAAACCATGTGGGGAAAGGAGAAATTGCTCGATAAGAGCAATTTCTCCTTTTCCCTCAATGTTTTCCAGGGTCGTCTGCAACAGACTGGTTAAATGACATCATTGTTTGGTAATGGGTTAAGACCCTAAATGATATCTGAAACCTCCCTAATAAAGTGGGCAGACAACAATGTGTTGAAGAGAGAAACAAGGCTTGTGTTAAACTAATCCTATGAAATCATGTCATTTCCCATTGAAACAGACTCAATCAGAGTAGAAAGATTGTAAACAATTCTGCATTTATGACTACATCCTTTTTGTTCTTTAATGTGTACAGGATTAAGCAGAAAAAAACTCCTGTGAACAAAGGATTCAAGGCATGTGTTCATCAACAGACATGAACAACAAATGGTCATTCATGAACAAAAAGCTGTTCATTAATTTTTTTATGAATTTTAAGAACATTTTCATGTGTACACATCAAGAACAGGTTCATGAATTTGCTCTTACTCACAAACAAACAAGTTCAAGAATAGGTTTTGTGTTCATGAGCTGCCATTTTTCATTCATGCCTGTTCATGAAGGTCATAAATACAGTTCTTGAATCCTTCACTTGAAAATTGTGACAAAAGAGACAAATGTTCACCACCAGGAACAACTCCTTTTGTTATTGTAGGTGTGAATCAATCACACAAAAGTAGCCACATTCAATTGTTCATGTCTCACCTTTGTTAGGTGCAGTTTCTTACAAAAGTCGGTATGAGAGAATAAAGTGCATTTTTTTCATTTCATATATTTTGATGTCTACCATTGCTTTCAATTTAGACCAGGTACAAACTGGGGGAGAATGATCAACGCCTGTGAGCTGAGAACAACCAGACATTGAAAAGCCTTATGCAGAGTTACAGAAGTCAGTGTGGATTAACTGTATTAATATGGACAGTTATTGGCCCCATCTTCCTATTAGTAGGCAAAAGGCCAGTCAGTGGAGAAGAAGATTACCAAACACAAAATCCACCTAAATCTTTCTTTTCTGACTAATTTTCAAACCTTTGATTATACAGTGTGTGGTTGGTAGCTTGGCGAAGGTTCATTGCAAGACTATATTAAGTGCTTCACAGTGCTCCAAGAAGGCATCTGAAGACTTTAAAGTAGTGTCAATAACAAACCTTGAACAAAGCTTTTTTCAACATTTGACATTTTTCGTGCTTCGCTCCGAGGCGTCACTCAATATATAGTAATGGCCTTCGAGACCAGAAATCTAGACTAATTCTAAAGCTGCTTACTCACAGATGTGAGCAAACTTGAATGTTAAAAATTGTTAGCTTTAACCCTTTCCCAAACAATGACGACATTTGATAACTTTGTTGCAGACGACTTTAGAAAACATTGAGGCAAAAGGAGAAATTGCTCGTGACGAGCAATTTTTCCTTTTCCCACAATGTTTTCTGCCCTATCAGAAGATTATTTTTCAATTTCATCACATTTTGAAATGTCGTCTGCAAACGCTTTCAATTTGGGACAGTCGAAAATTTGTTGTTTGGGAAAGGGTTAAAACTGTTCAAGAGCTGCACTCAGGTGTATGATTGAACAAGATGAAGAATGACTTAGACTTTTAATACAGTTTTTCTACAAACAAACACCTGTATGTAAAATAACAAGAAGAAAAAAATGCATGAATCAAGCACGTTGTACAAATTAAGTTTCATGTGATCAACAAAGCTGTGAATTTCAAGAACATGAACATCAAGAACATGTTCACAAACATCAAAAATAGGATTATTGGTGCTATTTTCTATCAATTATTTATCCAAAAGGATTTAGGATGAGGTGTTTATATACTTCTTGGATTCTGTAAATTTGAAGTGAATGAGTATAATGAAGATTCAGTAATGGTTCAAAATGTAATTCATGGTAATTTCTTTATTAGGAAATGCAGGGTTGAAGGTATTTTAATGGCATGAAGCCAAATGTCTCAACTATATATCATAACCATAATGTACACCATATAATGGGCAGTTGTCTGCTCGCATCTTTATACATCATCCAAGAGATGTATGCCTGCATTAAGAAATCTCATACCCTTGGATAGTTAGATTGGCAAGTCAAGGGTTCAAAACAATACTATAGTAAGTGCTTCATGATTGTAAAGCACTTACTATAGTCTTGCATTGAACCCTCCAAGTGTAAACTAAATGTTCAAGTTTTGGGAAAACTGCATGTTTTTATAGAAATTTTCAGTTGGGAAGGTGCCTTTTATGGGCCCTTGATACAAAACGTGAAAAAGCCTTGTGTGGGGAACTCTTCAGGTTTGAAACCTGTGCTGAGTCATACCCACAACCATCATGATGGTTTGGAACAACTTCCTTATGGAAAATTAAGCCATGTCAATGTCAACAAGAATTAGCCAGAGTTTGAAAGCATTGAAAGGGATATTACTGAAAAAGGGTTGAAAACAACATAAAATGCAATCTAAAGGAAAAGAAAAGTCTAAACTACTCCTCTAAACCATTTAACCCTAAACAAAGTTTTAAGAGTTGCCAATTTTAAATCATTTTGGTAGACATAGTATCATAGGGCTTGTGGTTACTTGGCATAATAGTTATTTCTACTCAATTTTTAAAGATTAATGTAGTTTTACATATTTTTTTTACTGATAACAAAATCTCTATGTTAGAGAAGAGATAAAAATGAGATGTGGTTATTGATTGCCTTCTATCAACAGTTTTGCTGTTATGGCATTCCATCTTCATGAATGATGTTGGTTTGTACAACTAGGCGGCTGGTGGATAAAAAAGAGCAAGAAAGCATGTCTGACAGAAATAATGATGTATAATGACAGCTTAACCCATTACTTCATTGGTGCATATTGTGAAACTTTACAACAACAGGTTTATATATCTTTGTAACTATTGTAGACATTGCTCAGTGGGAGCAGTATTTCCTTATATCGCACTGCTTTTCCGCCAAACGTCACTAAGAAAATGTTTCTTTAAATTCTTTATAATTGTTGTATGCTGATGAATTCAACATTTGACCACCCACAGAATACCATCTAAGGAAATTGACTAAAAAGGTCTTCAAGCTAAAATTGCCCTGCATCAGACTGGATGATCTCCATGACCAATGTTTACGTTAAAAAGATTATAACTGGAAAGAAGTGATTAAACCCTAATCAACTCCTACTTGAAAGCAGTGTTTTACTAAACAAGCTCAAAATAACATTCCCTCTTATTTCAATCTTGAGAAAAGTATTAAAGCAAAGTATTACAACATTGGAATAGTCTCTCTTAGAGACACTTCCAATAACATGTCACATTGCAATATTGTACTTTTGTTCTAAATGATATATGCATGCATATTAGTTTTGACTTTCGCAATTCTTTTCCTTAAGAAGTTCAGTAAAACGTTACCCTGGACCGTACAAAAGTCCTTCTTTTCATGTTAACTGACCAAGCGAAGGTTTCAAAATCTACCGGGTATGTTCATGAATTGGAGACCATGTACAGATCATGACAGTTCGTGAAATAACAGTTGTTCTTGATTGTGTTCATAAATTTCAAGAACATGTTCATGAACATAAGACCATGCATTCTTTTATGATTTTTGTTTTTAAATTCATGAACATGTTCGATTACAACTCTGTGTATAAACATTTTTCTTCTTTTTTGTTCATGAAGTTTGTGAATGCAGTTCTTGAATTTTTTGGAGGGCAAACCTTGGTTCACCTTCCCCTGTAGGTGATTATTTAAATCATTGGGTAATAAAGAGAGATTGAGTGGAAATGAGGGTTCAATTATTCATAGACCTTTCAGACATTTAACCTCAGTTGGTGAGAAGAGTGGTGTTATCAATTAAAATGGTCAATTCTTTCATTTTCCTTATCCTATATTGTGGGTATTCATTAGCATTATTTTCAAACAGCATGTAATTAAAAGAAACTTATCTATCTATCTTTCGGAACTGAGTCAGCACTACTGACTACCGATCTTTCGAATATTACAGTCAGAAATGATTAATCTTTGTAGTTTCAGCCAACTGGACATATACAGGCCTGCTAATTTTCAGTGAAAACAATGCTTGGAAAAGATCTTTGTGCCTTTTATATTTATCCACTTTCACCCATGGAAAATCTTCTCTAGAGGAATATGGCTTCATTTTTAGTTTGGTTTAAATTCATTTATTTGATTTCAAATTTGTTTTGAAACATTAGACATTGCAGCGGCTTTTTATTGCTCTTGAATCATCTTTCTTAGAAAACAAAGTAATTATTTCTTAATTGAACTGGATGTAATCCCCTCCAAAACCATTCATGTCGCCTGCTGCAAGTTTTGGGAAATTGAAAAGATTAATTTTACAAAGAAAATTACCCAATAGTTACTGTCAGCCTTCAAGCAATCTTTGCTTTTAAATTATCCAGAATCGCTGCACTCTTAGATTTACAATGGAAATGTAACCCACGCATATTTATAACCTCAATTTTTGTCAGCAGAGAACTTAAAATGAGAAACAACTAAAAAAACATTCAGAATTGATTCAAATTTAAGTTACATGTTGATAATAAAAACAAATGTCTCAACTAATAACAAACTTTTGAGTTCAACAAGAGATTTTTTTTACTTTTAAATAATCAAGAATTTGTACAGGGATCAAATGTTTATTACTCAGAGAAAAGAAAAAGGACATTTTGCATAGATTACTTTTCACTTTCCTACAAATTGGATTATTCAACTTAACCCTTTATCAATTGCTTAATTCTTTACTGTCCCAAATTGAAAGAGTTTGCAGACGACATTTCAAAATGTGATGAAATTGAGAAATAATCTTCTGATTGCAGAAAACATTATTGGAAAAGGAGAAATTTCTCTTTAAGAGCAATTTCTTCTTTTCCACATTGTTTTCAAGAGTCATCTGCAATAAACCTGTCAAATGTCAAAATTGTTTGGTTACCGGTAATTGGTTAAGACAATGTTACAACAAAAGTAATCTGTAGTGAAATTGTGTCAAATCCTTGTAGTGAAAAGCATCCAGCCTTTCATAATGTTCATGTTTAACTCAGATCTTCAAGAAACATATCAATAAATGCAGGAACTGCTCATAATGAGAAGGTTCTGATTTTGACAGAGTTGGTTTTTTCCAATTTTGCAAAGAAAGTCTTTCTTCTCATACTGTTCAGGCTAGCTGTTGCTTTGAATACAGAATAGAAATAGGAGGGAATGGGTTAAAGAAGCATGTGTTATTATACATAGGATGAAGGTATGTTGTGAGCGATGCTTAACAGAATGCATGAATTTTTGCTGAAATTTACTACATTACTAGTATATGGCCATAAGTGAAGAAAAGTATTTTGTTTAATGGACAAATCAATAAATATCAGATTTTGCCACTCCTGAAGAAATTTTTTTTTTTTTTTTTTTAAACAAATCAAAACAACTTCTTGCTAATACCTTGAACTGTTTGTGCCAAAATGTTTGGTTCAAAATGTAGTAAAGAAATGGGAATATACTTACATAATTGATCATAATCCATATTGAAAACAAAGTCCCAATTGGCTTCAATTCCCCGTTAAGCCACTGGGTTATCTTAATTGGTGATCATGTTCTATGTAGCTGATTAATCTGATTAACTTTTCAGACTAAACTGAATCTTAATCAATCAAATAGGTCCATTAAGACTTGTAAGATGCACTTTCTTTCGATTTCTGTATATGATTACTATTCTAGTGATGAACACTTCAGAACTCTGAATATCTCACTTTATAATTTATACTTTCCATGTGAGTTTGTAATAATTTACATTATGCATCTAACTTGCAAATAATATATGATTTTGCAATTTATGAGTTTAAAAAACAAACAAACATACACCAACATGTTTTAAGAACTTCTACACATATTCTAGTACAAACCAAGACAGCCAGGATTAAACAAGGGAGTTGAAGCCTTATAGAAGACCAATAATACAGGAAATATTTGGGCTTACTATGCTTTATCCTTCTTTTTCTTGTGGAAAGCAAGATATGTATCAAAAGCAAAGGAATGGATTTGGACACATGGGTTATCTTTTATCATTCTCTTTTGGAGTCTCCCTGCTATAGTTAAAAGGTTAGACGGAAGGAATTATAGATAAAGGTTTAAAGGTGCTTATTCACAGAAGAGAAAATTTGAAAGTCAATGTAAAATGTCTTTGAAATAATACAATTTTTGCAATGTTGTTTGATATACAATTAAAAGTAGCATAATTAATTATCAATTAAAAAAGTATCAATTTATAAAGTTTGTACACTTTCTCAAAAACAATGTCACGCTTTTGGAATAAAATACATGTTTATTCACAGTAAACACTCTAAGAATTTTAACAGTGATGGGGCAAAACTTTCATAAATGTATCGTGGTAAAAATAAAGAATTAGCTATGGTATGCTGGTAACTTTGGTTTTACGGCCCTTAAATTGTTGAAGGCCTACGTTTTCTAGATAGTTTGTTTTAGAATTAGCTGGCATGAACAATCAATTAGTGTATTTTTTTGTGTGTGTTTGATTTTGGTTTTTATGCTATCTTCAACAGAAAGGGGACAGTTTATTTATCTGCAATTCCTTAGTAATGCCCAAGTTTTGGTATGCAAAATGATTAGACAATTGATGCTATCCTCTCAATACCATTTTTGGCTTCAACCAAAACTTTCTTTTTTTTTTGACACTGGTTTTCCAGGAGCAATGGCACCCCAATTACCCACAATGCCACGGAGGGAAGCCTGCTATTATTGCTTGTGACAATGATAGTAATATGTTTAACCCATATAGTTCTGGAACCGACTTCATGCTTATACAAAAAGGTTAGATCCAGGCCAGCTGCCAAATAACTTGGCGGCTGGCTTATGATCTAACATGTTTGCTACTCTGAGTATCTTTCCTCAACAAAATTAAGCAGATATTTAAGGTTTTGAAAAGCAGACAACATAAAAATCTATTTTCAAAAAGTTACCCAGCATTCCAAGGGTTAATGAACTGACATGAGTGCAGTAAAGATGTAGGCTATGGTGAGAAGGCACTGATAAAATGTCACCTAATGGAACACTATATGGTGCATTTAGTGTCAAAAGACATTTGTTATGTAGCAACTTACTCTTTCCTTTCCTTGCTATAGACAATGGCCAACCAATTGCAGATGTTACAATAAGTATCCATTTATAACAAGATAAACAATGAATGACTTTTGAAATCTTAGTTGCAAAATCAGAGCATGTTCATATGAACAAATTCTTATTTTGTCTCACTCTCAAACCTTATCTGTCCAAAAGAAAAGAAAAGAAAACGGTTAAGGTTAATTTTTTTTAGCGTGGTCAGCAATGGTCAACTGTACACAGTTATTGTAATTAGGAAAACATAATTTGTATACAATTTTTTCCTTTTTTTTTCAAAAAGATTTTAACAGCAATCAGACAATTTAAATGATAGCGATATTACTATATATTTGTCTTTAATTTTGTAAAGCCATCTTTATTCATAGTCGCCTGCTTGAGCTTCCTTTTAACCTTTCCCCGTACAACAACAACATTTGACCACTTTGTTGCAGACTACTTTAGAAAACATTGTTGGAAAAGGAGAAATTGCTCGTCACAAGCAATTTTTCCTTTTCCCACAATGTTTTCTGCTCTATCAGAAGATTTATTTCCAATTTCATCACATTTTGAAATGTCGTCTGCAAACCCTTTCAATTTGGGACAATCGAAAATTTGTTGTTTGGGAAAGGGTGAACAGAGGAAAGTCTGATTATTAGTTAGTAAGACACATAAATAATCCAATAGGAGATCTCATTGTTCGAGATAATGAGATCATGATGCCTGTCTACAGCATTTAGTCATCAGATTCTGCCGACTGGTGTACTGCTCCCTGTTTAACTAAATGATGTAAGGAAAATATTTGCGTAGTTCAAAACTGATAAACATGGATATTTACTTAAATGAGATGACACTATTGCAATGTGACTTGTCATTGGGAGCGTCTCGGAGAGACCCTTCCAATGACATGTTACTTTGCAATATTTCTTAGCCAAATTTTGAAAGAAGAGGGAATTTTGCTTTGATCTTACACAAATCTTATGTGTAAAATGTCTAGTAAAAAGGTACCCTCATCCCTGTTTTCTAATACTTTTTGTTCTATGTTGTTTGAAGCAGTATCAGTTATCAAAGTGACCATACCGGAAACCCATTGGAAAAAGATTCCCTATGGTTTTGGGTAAAAGTCATTGTGACAAAATGGTAAATTGTTCAATTGTCACAGTAGTTGCTTGAGACTTTTAAGGCAAATGGGCCATATTGAGATATTTTGAGGGTCCTGCTTGGCTGAGTGGTTAAGTTGTAGGACTTGTGACGTGGGGGTTCCCTTGTCCAATCCTCAACAACAGCACTATGATTTTATATGGGAAAATCCTTGAGTCCAAAAAGCTTTGCTTAGTACTGGTGACATCATGGAAACGGGTAAAACAATTGAAATATTGTTGGCATTGTGTTAAACCCCATATTAATAAGGTATTATGGTATCAACAGATTTTGTAGACTTGTTACCATACCCGTAATTGCTGATATTTTCCTGGGTACATGCATGCTGTTTGCAGTAGACACTATACACCAGTTATCAAAATGACAATAAATCATCAAAATGATTGTTACAAGACGAATATTGCTTGTTTTAATCAACTTTACTTTTTGGCAAACGTTTTCAAATTTCTCAAAAATAATGTTTGAATTAAATAAGTTGCCAACATTCCCAAGATGTTTATATATGCCATTGATTGATTGTTACAAACCCAGCTTTAGTGTGGTAACTTTGGTATTTTATACCCGTGCAGGATCATACTGAAGACCAATAAAAGTGGTAGTCTTGAATTGGGATCATAGTAGTCATGGCATCATGGTATTATGGTTGTTATGGCAACATGGTATTCATGACATCATTGTAGTCATGATGTGGTTGGCATGGCGTCATTGTAGTTATGGCATCTTGGTATTTATGGTTGTTATGGCAACATGGTAGTCATGACATCATTGTAGTCATGACATCATGGTAGTCATGGTAATTTGGTAGTCATTGCATCATGATAGCCATGGTGTCAAGTAGCCCATCATGGTGTCGTTCCGTTGACCTTAATTATTGGGAGAGTGTTACTACTGGATAATATGGATACTGTCCGATCACCCTCATTTTGTTTCCACTGCAAGGCCAATAAAACACTTAAGATGCACAATAAAGATTTTACTCATTGCAAGCACAAATTGTCAATTTAACCCATATATAGTGCTGGAATCCACTTCATACTTATGCAAACAGGTTGGATCCAAGTAAATTGGCTGGCCTGTGATCTAACCTGTTTGCTACTATGAGTGTCTTTCCTCAAAAGCAAAAAGCAATAACTTCAATTTTGGAAGTTTTTTCATTGTTTTGGGAAACATTTGTAGCATGAAATGTCCACTGGGAATCGCATGTTCGGACCACAAAGGCCTTTTCAACATGGAACTTTATGCAGATGTTTAGATTAAGGCATTTACGTCAATTTGCGTCACTATTATAAATCAATAGACTTATTCCTAAAATATTGCTTCAGAAATGTTTAAAACATTTTATGGCCCCGGATGACATGTTGAAGCTCTGGATGAGGCGTAAAGGAATTTGCCCCTGAATAGTACAGAACTATACTTTGAAGATGTTTATATTGACAAAAGGAAAATTTGATTATTTAAAGTTAAAGTGATTTCCATTCTTTGTCAAATTTTATACCAATAGATCAGAAGAATATGATAGTTAAACAATTTTTAGTTTGTTTCTCCATCTTGATGTGTGGCTGTGAACCCTTAGAATGCTTGGTAATTTTCTAGAAATAGATTTTTGTGCCGGGTACGGCCCCACTTGAATCTGCCTAATCATTTAAGACTATGATCATAGTGGTGCATTTATGGTTTCGATCATGATATTGTATGGCCAGTACATATTGGTTATGATGGTTTGTATCATGATATTGTATGAACAGTACATATTGGTTATGATGGTTTGTATCATGATATTGTATGGACAGTACATATTGGTTATGATGGTTTCGATCATGATATTGTATGGACAGTCCATATTGGTTATGATGGTTTGTATCATGATATTGTATGGACAGTACATATTGGTTATGATGGTTTGTATCATGATATTGTATGGACAGTACATATTGGTTATGATGGTTTGTATCATGATATTGTATGGACAGTACATATTGGTTATGATGGTTTGTATCATGATATTGTATGGACAGTACATATCGGTTATGATGGTTTGTATCATGATATTGTATGGACAGTACATATCGGTTATGATGGTTTGTATCATGATATTGTATGGACAGTACATATCGGTTATGATGGTTTGTATCATGATATTGTATGGACAGTACATATCGGTTATGATGGTTTGTATCATGATATTGTATGGACAGTACATATTGGTTATGATGGTTTGTATCATGATATTGTATGGACAGTACATATTGGTTATGATGGTTTGTATCATGATATTGTATGGACAGTACATATCGGTTATGATGGTTTGTATCATGATATTGTATGGACAGTACATATCGGTTATGATGGTTTGTATCATGATATTGTATGGACAGTACATATCGGTTATGATGGTTTGTATCATGATATTGTATGGACAGTACATATGATGGTTTGTATCATGATATTGTATGGACAGTACATATGATGGTTTGTTTCATGATATTGTATGGACAGTACATATCGGTTATGATGGTTTGTATCATGATATTGTATGGACAGTACATATCGGTTATGATGGTTTGTATCATGATATTGTATGGACAGTACATATTGGTTATGATGGTTTGTACCATGATATTGTATGGACAGTACATATTGGTTATGATGGTTTGTACCATGATATTGTATGGACAGTACATATTGGTTATGATGGTTTGTTTCATGATATTGTATGGACAGTACATATCGGTTATGATGGTTTGTACCATGATATTGTATGGACAGTACATATCGGTTATGATGGTTTGTATCATGATATTGTATGGACAGTACATATTGGTTATGATGGTTTGTACCATGATATTGTATGGACAGTACATATTGGTTATGATGGTTTGTATCATGATAATCATTGTGGAGGAGGAAGACCCTCCAGATATAATCTTCCTTATGGAATAGAGGGACCGCTAGCTCTGGATTGATTGAATTAGGATGATGATTAACTAGTGAGCCATCCAATCTGTCATATGTTAGCACAGAACGCCTTGAAAGTTTGGAAACTCTCTTACCCTTTATCAAACAGTACCAAAGCTTTATGAGTCAGTGACATATTGAAGGTTCAATGCAAGACGTAAGTAAGTGCTTCATAAGCATGAAGCACTTACCTTAGTATTGCATTGAAACCTCGATATGACAGTTGAAATTTGCTGCTTCAAATATTTTTACCTTTCTAGGGGAACTTATTAAGTTTTTATTACAATTTCAAAATGTACCAACAGTTTTAAATCATAATGGTTGAAATGCTGTAAAAGATAATTGTTTTTTCCAATTAGAAATGTTTAATTGCTCTTTGGCTGTAGGTCAGTGACATTATGTCTTGGCCGGATATCCATTGATATTTATGATAAGTCTCATGAGCTACAGTGTATTATTCTTAAAACATCTCTTTAATCTTGATTGACTTGTTTGAAATTTTACAGAAATATTCTATTTGGCATTCTCTTTGAATAAATTAGATATGCATGGAATAGTATGGTTGTTGTGGCAATGGAAATGTGTTTTTAAAGCTACTTGTTCACAGGTGAGAAGAAATTTAGAAGCTTGAAATATAACATTACAGCAGAATTCTTTTAAGTTCTCAATGAAAATGCATCATGTTGATATTAACATCTGATTCAAAGGGACAGAGCTGACTTCTCATTATAGGGGTGTAATTGTTTTGAGTCTGGATCCAGGTATTTTCAAGCAATGTTTGAATGTTTCTTTCACCTGTCTGGAGATTGTAAGTATGTTATATTAATCCATTCATTCAAAATCAGAATGTGATTATGTTTTTTATTTCATCTTGAACTTGTTATCTTGTCAATTCTTTAATTGCGAAGAACAGCAGTCCAGGGGAGGGACGCGCGGGCCATGTGTTTGAATCCCAAGAGTAGCCAGATTCTCCTGGCAACCTTTTATTAACCCACATCTGGCACAAGTACTGGTGGCGCTTCCAGAAAGCAAAATTGAAAGAAATAAGTCTAAAGTGTAAGAACTTGTTTTACAATCAATGTAAAATAAACAAGTTTGAATAAAATTGTCAAAATTAATGTGCTTATGAATTCTGTAAGTCCTCGACTCTAATTTCATGCACATTAATTTTGGTCTTACTGCTTATAAACAAAAGATAGCAAGATTGTTACTCTCTTGGAAAGATGTTTGCTAACTCTCACCCTTTATTATTGCAGTCAGTAGTTACCATTGCTTCGTTATAGATGATTCATATAGTCCATTTTAGGGGCATACTCTGAACACAACGCAGGATAAAGACAGGTAATGACCACCCTTTGATCTGTATTTTTAGACCAATAATATAACAATAAATAAGTTCCCTGGGTCTGTCCAGCTATAAATCATAAAGAATTGCTGCGTCAAGAAAAAAGAAAACTACGTTCCTTAAACCAAGACATTCTACTTTTTCATCATATATAGTTCTGGTTGTTAGGCATTTTCTTTAGTATTATAAAACATTTATTAAGTTTTTTAAAGTTTGTGTTCGTTTAATTATGGTATATTAAGCATTAGTAACCGGTATGCCATGATATCATTTATCAGAACTATTTGTAGATCAATTCAGAGGCCATAGCTTCTTGTGTTAGACAACATTTGTCAATTTTGGTTGAATTCCTTTTGACATGAAATCATTCAAAACTGCTACTGCCACCAGATAAATAGATATATTATACTGTTAATATCATAGTTGCCTTTCCTTTTTCAAACCAAGACCTTTGATTTTAGCAGTGAGTATAACCATATTGACTCGGTCTTTCTTATTTCTCATAACTAATCGGCTTATCTGGATTTTGGATATTGTAAAAGGTTAAATACTGCGTCAACAAATTATCAGTTATATTACAGTTTTCATGTATTTACCAATACTGGGCTATATGGCTCTGAAGTGTCTTGCCAAAAGAAACTCTCAGAAAACAGGCGCATCTTTGGGGGTTAAACCTGAGGGAACCCAATGTTGTAAGATCACTGCCTTAAAACCCATTACCAAATAATTACAGCATTTGACCAGTTTGTTGCAGACGACTCTGGAAAACATTGTGGGAAAGGGAGAAATTGCTCGTCTAAGATTATTTTTCAATTTCATAAAATTTTGAAATGTTTTCTGCAAACTCCTTCAATTTGGGATTGTCGAAAATTTGGTGTTTGGTAAAGGGTTAACCATATGGCTATGACTACCCTTTATTAATGTCACTATTGCTCCATATATCTGGTTAATTGTTTCTCATTGAGCTCACTGTTAACATGGTTTTAGAAATAATTGTGAATAAAGACAATTTCCTTTTCGTCTCAAAGTTGCATACTATGATTGTTCTTGCTTTCAATTTAGACCAATGTCAAATTGATGCTTTGATGGAGTGGTTTGATGTGATTGGACATATCTTGTATCCCCATAGTTTAATATTTAATCAGCCATTTGTCTGAGGTTCTCCTTCACTATTTAATAGTGTTGCTAACATAATTGATATTAAATTGTTTAATATTCACTCCCGGGCTTTAATATCCACACCAATCTTGTTTAATGTCTCATATTACCAACACATTCATGATGTTGTTTTCACTCATTTTTTTCATCTTGAATGCTTACTCATTCATTTAGTAAACAAAAAGCTATTTCTCCTTTTGTCGTAATGGTTATGACTCATTTTCTCAAAGGAATATCTGTTCATGATTTACAAAACTTGTCTGCTGTATATTTAGCTTTCAAATGGCAACTTTCAAAATTCCATATAGGACCGTGTTTTGACATATGAGGGGGGTACTATTATGCTATGCTATATTTAAGGGAGAATGTTTGAGGATAAATTCTATCCAATTTTGGCTTGATGCAGCTAGCGATGTTGTTTATCACACACCAGGCCTCCTGAAAATAATCTTTTGTGATTATATTTAGATATACAAAGATTACAAAGGCGGACAGTACACTTTCTATTTGATACAGTAACTGTGTGAAGTATCAGGAGTATCCACACTCAGGAATGTCCATGACAAATACCATGTTGTACAAAACTTTACCATATGTTTTCATCTAATGTTTTATTTGCAGACAATAACTCTAATGAAATACTATTTGAATGTTCCTCAAGTAGAATTGATATCAATTCACCGTAAATTCACTGTATTTGTTTTACATCGATTGTGAAGGAAGCTTTTAAGCTTGTTCGAAGCCACTCTCGATGACTGCTTCCTGGATACTAAACCAGTAATCGCACCGGTTTGTGGGTTAGTCCCGGAAATTTTCACCCCGCTTAACAGGGATTCAAACCCGGGACCCTTGTTACAAGAGCCTGACGCTCTACCCCTGCTGGGAAAGTCTTTTTTACATCATGATGAAGACATTGGCCCCAAACTAACACAATTCATAAAATGTTTGCCAGGTTAACTTTTTAAAATTCTGTGACAGGCAATTGTTATTCAGGCATTTCAAATTGTTATGAAAATAAATCCTTGAAAAAGCAATGCTGTATATAGAGACTTTCTTTTGATTCAATTTCAAACTGCCAACGCTGGTTACAACAAACTCGGTGATGAAATAATCACAGCTTATAAATTACATGTCAATCATCAACAATACATTGTCTGTTGAACATTGTATTGTAAGTTATAACTTCTGTCATTTGTAAGATGGTTAAAAGGACTATCGCACAGGTCGGGATTTAACTTTTTAGAATAGATTATCTTCTCCTTTTAAAATGACAACATAGATTTCTAAAGTTACATAGGACTAAATTATTGACAGCTTTCCAACCCTGTTCATAACTGTACATTGTATAGTAAAAAGATAGGAAAGTTATATTGCAGATATTTTGGGGGGTGGATTAGTGAGGGGGTAGGGTCTGTGAACAAAGATCTAGACTTAGATTAAGAGATAGCTTTTTTAGATACCATTGTCATGTGCGTCTTCGGAAATGTTTAATCACTCTTCTCACATGATGATCGTAGTGAAGTGCGGGAGAAAAAACTCCTGTGTCTCTTTATAAACCGGCTTTCTTAAAGAAGCGCTGACACATTATTCAACAAAAACACAGGACTTCAGCAACTTAGAAGTCAGAAAATTGAAAATGGTGTTCGGTTTAGAGACAATGATTGTACATATCAAATTTTAAACATCTATTACTACTGAAGCACAAGTCTTTGAGTTAGTCCCTTTAACATGTACATTATGTGAATTTGTATCTAGTCCAAATAGAGATCAACAGCAGACGATTATAAAAGGCATGAAAAAAATCATGTCCTTTATGATATTGAGTAGTAACCAAATATATTGGTTATAAAGAGCAATTTATATTTATGTGACAATGTTTCTTTATGGCTTATTTTCATGTCTTTTTTTTTAAAAAAAAAAGTTGATCAATCCATGGCTCATTATCTGGTTTTGTATTGGTGTTTATAGAGTTAAAGAAAACAGTATCGTATTTTCATTACCCTCATTTGTTTTACTAGGAGAAAAGGGCATACTCTATTAGGTCATGGTTTGGAGTATGGATTTCCCATAAACCATATTGAGTCCTAAATCTCCGCCTTGACCAATCATAGATTAGTATCCAGACAGGACATCCTGATAGCCCAGTAGTTTGTCATCTATCAATGTGGTCTGCTGTAGATCAGAGTAACCCCTAGCTGTGTTCATAAACTCCATGAACAGACATGATTGAAGAATGGCCAATCATGAGCACAAAGTTGTTCTTGAACATGTTCATGAATGTCATGAGCATGTTCGTAAACATAGTCATGGACATGGTATTAATTAAGTCTGCCTCTGGTACCAAGTGTTCTTGTTTTGGTCCTTGTTAGAGGCGAGATCAAAGTACCAGGACTAACCGACAAATTGGCGTGATCACTGGTCACAACTTTCCAGGAAGCAGAATGGAGAGTGATGAATTAAAGTTGGATAAGAACTTGTTTCACAATCTATCTTCAATATATAACCTTAAACTAAACAAAGCTTGTAATATTTCATATTTTTTTGTAGAATTGTGAAATACTGTGATATGTAGTGTTACTTTCCTTAAATTTATATAATAGGTGTAACTGTATTCATCCTACAACAAGCTCTTTTTTTATTTATCTTGTTAAACATCTGATTTTTCATGGAGCATAATACAAAAAAATATCCATTGTGAAGGCTAAATACATGTCACAGGAACATGTGACCCTTCTGATTGGAACTGACACAGATTGCTCCCAATTTATGGATATATGACAAATCACTGTCTTTATTGGGGGTTACAACGATGTTTTCTTGCATCTATGAATAATTATGGGGTCATGGGTAGGATTAACCCTTTCCCAAACAATAACAACATTTGACGACTTTGTTGCAGACGACTTTAGAAAACATTGTGGGAATAGAAGAAATTGCTCGTAACGAGCAATTTTTCCTTTTTCCACGAGGTTTTCTGCTCTTTCTGAAGAATATTGTTTAATTTCATCACATTTTGAAATGTCGTCTGCAAACTCTTTCAATTTGAGACAGTCCAAAATTTGTTGTTTGGGAAAGGGTTAACCCATTTTTCCAATTGAGTTATATATGACTTGTCTAAATTGAAAACAACAGCAGACGAGACAAAATAGCGAAGAATTTAGAAAAGAAAATTCTTTAACCTTTATTACATGTGAGGCCATTGAGGCAAATAGATTATATTGCTCATCATGAGCTATGATTCTTTTGTCATACTGGTTTCTAAAGTCTCATGCAGCAGAGATGGGACAATTTGGTGTTTTAGAGTAAAGGGTCAAACTCATAAATGCATATGACCTTGACATTGCTTAAATTTAGTCAGTGATATTGCTGAGTCACTTCATGTAATATTTCTGCTGCAAATCACTTTGGGAAGAATATGGTGAATTCTTTCATTCATGAGACCACTGCTTTTGGGGACTTGAATGTGAAATGAGAGTTTGCTTAGGATGAGCATTTTCTCCTTTTGTTACTATGAGGGTTAAATGCAAGAATATGCGAAGTCTTTCATGGACATGAAGCGCTGTAGACTTTCACTAAATGGAGATTCCTTAAAGGCACTTATTCTGTTACAGATGAGAAACTTTTAACTCAAAATAAAATGTCGCTGAAACAATACAGTTCTTGCATTCTTGTTTGATATACAATTCAAAGTAGCTATTGAAAGCATAACTAACACAGGAAGCATCAATTTATCTGGTAATGTACATTTCAATTGTTGTATATCTGAAAAGGGATGTATAATGCTTTTGAATTAAAATACATGTTTGTTCACTGTATTCACACTTTAAAGAATTAAAACAATATAATTTTACTTCCAATGACTATTCTTCAGTGTGTATCATATAACAGTACAGCAGTTGTGCAGTTCTACAGAATTTGATTATCAACTATGGGTGATAACATGAGACCATTAATTCACCCTTAGAATGCTGGGTAATTTTCTAAAAAAAGGTTTTTGTGTCACCTGCTTTCCAAAACCTCAAATATCTGCTTAGCTTTGTTGAGGAAAGATACTCAGAGTAGCAAACATGTTAGATCACATGCCAGCTGTCATTTACTTGGCAGATGGCCTAGATCTAACCATTTTTTGCATAAGCATGAAGTCGGCTCCAGCACTATAAGGGTTAAGCTTTTATCAGGGATATATTTTCCCCTTTGGGTATAGCTTTAGGTATTACAGGCAAATATAGAGAAGTCATAGCTATACACTTACAATATAGGATGTCTGTCAATATGACGTGGGAACAGGTTTCTTGTTGCTGGAGATCCAATATTCTCATAGGTTGATTTGTGAATAAAAAACATATAACCTATTACCAAAGTTTTGACTGTCCCAAATTGAAATAGTTTGCAGACGACATTTCAAAATGTGAAGAAATGGAAAAATAGATGTGGCCAACCAAATATGCTTTCAAATGTAAATGTTCTCTCCATCAAACAACAAAACTGCTTGCCACTGTGCAATACAAAGCGGCAAGACAAATAAATCTTGTTTACTTTTTTTTCAGTGGCTTTTTTGGTGGCTTGTATGAGCTTATAGAATTACATCAGACTATTTACGAGCATGCCATATTTCAATAATTTTCTGCCCAAATGTTAAATGGAAAAAATCGTGGCAATAGGAGAGGTTCTTCGCTTGCCTAAATGTTGTAAAAAAGATTTTTTTGGCATCTTACAGCAGACGACTTTCAATAAACATTGTGGCAAAAGGAGAAATTACTTGTCAAAATGCCTTTTCAATCTATTCACATATCACAACAGCAGAACTGTCAAAGGTTTTTCAGTGTGGTAAAGACATGGGAATGTTATGTTTCAAGTCGAAGTCAACACTTTAAATGGTTCATTTCATAAACACTCATCTAAATTTTGATCACCATTGGTGAGCTGTGATGGTTTTAGATACCAGTCTTTTATGGGTCTTGCAATTACTCCTGAATATGCTTTTCCATACCATAGTTAGAAATTTGCCATTAGAGCACTAAAAGGACATGGAAACTTGTCTCTCTTTACTTGATGAAAACATGTGTGTTCAATAACTTTATAATGAAGAAATTTAAAAAGTCTTTTTCATTTAGAGACAAGGATTATTCAAATCACCATTTTAAAATTGGTTCTGCACAGAGGACAATCTGTGAGATTATCCATTTAACCCATTACCAAACAATAACGACATTTGACCAATTAATAGCAGACGACTCAGGGAAACATTGTAGGCAAAGGAGAAATTGCTCTTAACAAGTAATTTCTCTTTTTCCCACAATGTTTTCTTCCCTATCAGAAGATTATTTTTCAATTTCATTACATTTCGAAATTTCGTCTGCATACTCTTTCAATTTGGGACAGTCGAAAATTTTAGCGTTTGGTAAAGGTTTAAGAAAGAAAAAATGACCAATGTTTATAGACCAGACGTTTAGTCTACGTTGGGGACTGTGAACTGTTTGCTTTACTGAAACCTAACAATCTGAGGTCCCCTTACACTGACAATAATCAATTAACATGATGTATTATTGTTCCTTGGATTGGGATGGCTTTAAACTTTTTGTCCATGGAAGAGTTTCAATTTTAAAAATATAAAAATCTCCATCTCCATGATAGTCACTCTAGAACAAGGCAAATATTTTGTTATTTGCTGCACCTCTTTATCTTTCAATAATTACTTACCAAACTTTCAATAAACATTTACCAAACTTTCAATAAACGCCTACCAAATTTGGTAAGAGATGACAAAAATGTCCTGCAAGAGGGCTGGTTATTAACACCATATAAAAAATCTCTTCAATTTTGGTAATGTTATTTCATCTCTACTTTCAGTTTACCGATCACATGCTGTGAATTGGTTCTTGTACATGTGAGCCCAATTGGCATGGCAACAGAAGTCACCAGTAAACCTCTGCACGAGGTATCCCAGTACCTCAGATGTGAGATTCACACAACAGAATCAGGAAAGGAGCAATATACCAACCTGATACAGTTAGCGTACCGACAATTCCGTTTAGCCTCAACAACTGTCTCAGGAATACCAATGAAGGTAAAGCTCACAATTCTGTATTCACTGCATGACAAGCTCTTAAGGTATTGTCACATCTCAACTCTTATATACACTAATAAAGTGTTGAAACATATTACTGAATAGATCCCAACTCTGACATGTATTCCTTGTATTGAACAGGGGTCATGGCGAAATGTGATTTTGATTCACTTGTCCGTAAATGCCAAATATCTTTCAGCACTGTCTGTACATAAAAGTATATAAATTCATGTCCATTAAATCTTTTGGACAATCAGGACAGTTGATTTTGTCACCCTTGTTGGATATGATGACTGGTCCAAGATGAAGAAACTTGAAGCAATAGCAAACACCAATGATACAGTATGTAAAATATTTAGATGTAGGGTAGAAATGATTGTGACATTTAGAGAAATGTCTCCTTTAACCTCAGTGATAACCCACATCTCCTTCTGCACGAGTGTTAGATTAATTAAACATGAAGTTAACGTTAAGAAATCTGTCTTTTTAAAGTTTTATATGTCTTATTGTACTCAACTTGACAATGACAAAATGCTATACACAACTCCTCAATACAGAGGTCTGTAACTGGTACCGATTGAAAGCAACAGCAGACGGCACAAAATGAAATGCAAAACATGCTTTTTTCAATAGATTGGTAGAAGTGAAAACAGCATCAAATACTTCCAAGAAGTATTCTGTCCTTTTTGTCACAGTAGTTTCTAAAACCCAACATGCATAAGATGTATTCAAGTTAGTGTGAAGAAGTTAAGGATTAAATATGGTGTTCAACAAGGTCCCTGTGCTTGTCTAGTAATATATACCCATAACCCTTTACCAAATCCCAAATTTTCGACACCTAAATTCAAAGAGTTTGCAGACAACATTTCAAAATGTAATGAAATTGAAAAATAATCTTCTGATAGGGTAGAAAACATTGTGGGAAAAGGAGAAATTGCTTGATTATAGCAATTTCTCATTTTCCCAAAATGTTTACCAGAGTCGTCTGCAACTAACTGGTCAAATGTGGTTATTGTTTGGTAATTGGTTAATATCTATTTTGAGCCAATCTATATTGGTATGAGGATGACAAAGAACTAGCATGTAAGATTGAAATGTGAAACTTCTCAAAGTGAGGTGTCTGTGTCTAATCACATCGGTAAATTACATGCAGGCTGTCAGCATTTGAATGACATTTATCAAATTGAAAATGGGAAACTCCAAAACAGAAATAATTCTACATTTCACTCATCTTTACCAGAAATCGACATCGATATCTGGGTAAGCAAATTTGGAGATCACATGCTAGATATCAGTTTCCTAAAATTTGAAAGACCATATCAGATTGAAATATTGTATTGTATTGGCATATAGGTGAAATTTGTGTTGCCATTTTTTAACTGGATTGAAATTATATGACATTTTCCAACCGTATATCTGCAGTCAGTACACTTACTTACCCTTACTACTAGTATTACCCAACCATGACTACAAATTTATACTTTCTTGAAACAAAAAACTTCACAAGTTTCCTCGACAAATTGAGGACGCTGCTGAATCTACTAGGCTTGACAAGCCAGTCAATTTTTTTTGTTAATAACAGGTACTACAAGGGCGCAAATCTCTGAGTAAGTCCTTTAAGAAAGGGCAAAACAATCTGACCAGTATTATTCTTATGATTTACTCAGAATATTTCTAGATAGCTGCACTGGCTTCCATTAACCCTTTCCCAAACAATAACGACATTTGACCACTTTGTTGCAGACGACTTTAGAAAACATTGTGGGAAAAAGAAAAATTGCTTGTTATGAGCATTTTTTCCTTTTCCCACAAGGTTTTCTGCCCTATCATAAGATTATTTTTCAATTTCATCACGTTTTGAAATGTCGTCTGCAAACTCTTTTAATTTGGGACAGTCAAACATTTATAGTTTGGGAAAGGGTTAAGTGCTTTGAATCTGTTAATTACCAATGATTTGGTGTTCAAAACTAAAACTTAAGCTGCTCTGATTTATGATGGTGATCTTTTTATTGACCTTTCATCAAAGGCAAGACTTCTTATATCAGAACATCTAACCACAAGACTTTAGTGCAGATCTGAAAACTGCATGTTATTTGTGATATTAAGTAGAAATCATTGTGAAGGAAGCAGAAATGCCATTTTATCACAGTGGCAGATACATGTATAAATGCCACCTCAAAATTTACTATTACAAAACTGAAATTGTCTTCTTTTTATTAGAATATGTTTTTTTCTTATCATTTGTTTGATCTGCAGTCACAGTCCAACACAAAAGATAAAAATTGCAAAGACTTCTAGGGAATAAAGCATTATAGTTTTAGAAGCTTGAGAATACTTTGAGGAAAAATATATATTAAGTCAGAGATAGTTCATTAATGAGCATATATTAGAAATTTTCTTAATTTGCATATCAGTTTCATTGCAAGAATCTTGATGGCTTTGTCACTTGTGTCTGAAGGGGAATAGAGTGTATGTAAACGTTTTCTTCCTCCTATCAAAAGATGTATGATGAATTATCTTGATACTCTTTGTTCATCAACAGGAAGAACAAAATGCAAGCTCCTCGGCTAACTATGATGTAGAACTTCTGCATCCTGCTGAGGCCCATGAAGAGCTATTGCGATCAGGTAATCTTCGTCTTCTTCCTTTTATTATTCTTCATTTTAGATCAAGTAATCTTCTCCTTCTTTATCTTTAATCAGGTATCCTCTTCACTTCATTCTTCTGAAACCGGGCATCTTCTTCTTCTTCTAAGACATAATGTACAAAGATCTTAATCATGTATTTCTTGTCATCTCATTTAGTTCTAAGTCTTTAACCAATTCCCTAATTTCCCTAGTTGCCCAAACAGAAAGAACCCGCTGAGAAAATGACATATGATTTTCGGAAGAAACAATTCCAGCCTAAGGAGAAATTGCTTGTTTCTTCTTTTGGTACCATTTTGTCTTCAACCTCATGCTGCAAATGCATTAAAAGACTATGCTATTATGATTTAAGGTGTCAATTATGTGTTCTTGGTGCTTATCTTGCAGCTGGCTCCGAGGGTTTGATCATCCAATCAAAAGAAGGTTTACCCATAAACACTGTGACCTTGAAATGGTGTACTCCAAAGTCTAATGTCCTTGGTAAGTCAAACTGCTTCACTCCCAACTCTGAAATAATTCCTTATACTGGTGATCATAATAAACTGTAAAGACTGTATTTTGAAACATTGTAATTAAAGAGTTGTTTTTTCACAATATTCAACTTTTTTTTATTAATTGTTGATATATTTAGTATGCAGTTTGTTCATGGATATTTTTCATTGAAAGATTTATCAAGAAGTGTTCACTAATGATCATCAAGGGTTTTGACAAGTAATTCCCATAACCTTGACCTTTGTTCACTTTTAATCAGTCGTTTTCTTTTTTCCTACCTTGAATTACTAAATGAAAGGGCTTACGCATGTTTGATACAAAAGTGCAACAAATGGTAATAATATCAAGTAATTTGGTTTTTGCTGCAATTCTTTTTACATGCTTGTAAATCATTTCAGTGTGTAAGGACATTACATTTGTAATTTTCATTTAAGTATGTTTTAAATTCTGGCCGTTATTGAACTCTTCAGCAAATATTTTGTACTTGCCCTTTTTTGCTTTTCATTTGCCAATAGTGGACCTCTGTCAATTTAACCAATCAGATTCCAGATTCTCTGGTCAACTTGACCATTTGAATTCAGAATAATCCGATATGAAGGTTCAGTGCAATACTATAGTAAGTGCTTCACATTCTTGAATTTCATGTAGATGTACTGTATGGGATGAGTATTCATATTTCATATGTTGCTATTTCTTATAGAGCCAAATGATTTCCCCATCCGTATGTTCTGGAGGTACATGTAGGGTAAAGAAATCACATGTAAGATTTATGTTTCAGATTTTCCTGCATGTTCCGGGGCCTATAGAATTACCCCGGTGGATGTTAACAGTCGCCCATCATCCTGCCTCACAAACTTTCTACTCAGTGGTAAGTGAACAAATAGATAAAATCCATTGTTGAGCTCCTTATTTGCATATTAAGCTAAGTAACTGAAAGTCCCAATAGAGATATCCTTTACTTCTTTCAGAGGTTTCTTTTTTAATCTATATAAAACAGGGAATGATATAAAGCACTGTTATAGAAGGATTAGTTGTTCATATTGCTTAGATTTTTAATAAAGATGAATAAAGTTGTTGATATATTTCTGTAATGAGAAATATTCATTTTTTAATTATCAATAGTTGTGTAAAGCAAATGATAATTGATTTAAAATTGTTCTGTCTCAAATTATTGGCACAAGATGAAGGGCGAATAACATTAATTTTCTACATGCAAGTCTCATTCAAACAACGTATTTTTATGACATATTGTTGTGCATGTAGTTTTGTTTTGTCTGGTGTGAACAAGGAAACTTATTAACTCTAGTTTGAAACCCAACTCAAGCTGCACTATTCCATTATGGCACTGTGGTATTCCAGAGACTATTTTTATAGGGATTCATTCACTGATTTGGAATAATGGATCCCGTCTAAATTGGAAACAAGAGCAGATGACATCCATCAAGTTTCAAAAAGTATTTCCTCTGTTACTTTTGGCACTTTTGTGACAAAAGAAGAAATTCATCCTTTAAACAAAATGCTTTCTAAAGTTGTTATTGGAACAAATGGATCTATGAAGTAAAAGGTAAAATATTCATGTCTAACTGCTCAAGGGATTATACCGTAATATCATATAAGATACTTTTCTTTCTTTCTTTTGAATAATGATTTTCAAAATGCATTGTACCCTTTTCTCTGGGATTCTCAGCAAAAGCCTTTTAATTGATTACCAAATTGTCAAGTCCATGAAGAGTAGTAACAATGACCAATCAAGATTTGGTCATCACTCTGAAATTCTACTTTCGATATGATTGTATTGAATTCTTAGCAACTTAATTTCTACAGGCCGTGGAGTAATGCTGGAACAGCCGCGTAAGACAGGAACCAAAGTTGTGTCCCATATGCTAGCTAGTCATGGTGGGGAGATATTCATACACTGTATTCCCACAGCGCGATCTGTGCTCGAGGATCCCCCGTCAATCAGTGAGGGGCTCGGGGGCAGAGTTACGGATTATAGAATAACGGTAGGTTATCTCAACTATAACTATAGACCTTCAACTACATTTCTCATCTGCAGGAGACATTGAAGACAGTGTGATTAACCCTTTACCAAATGCCAAATTTTTGACTGCCCCAAATTGAAAGAGTTTGCAAACGACATTTCAAAATGTGATGAAATTGAAAAATTATCTTCTGAAAGGGCAGAAAACACTGTGGGAAAGGGAGAAATTGCTCCTCAAGAGAAATTTTTCCTTTTCCCACAATGTTTTCCAGAGTTGTCTGCAAAAAACTGGTCAAATGTCGTTATTGTTTGGTAATAGGTTTAAGGAGAATATGCTTTACATATCAGGGGTTGAATTCAGGACTAAAGTATGTTCTTCACAAACTTGAAGCACTTAATAGATAAAGTCTTGCATTCTAAGCTAGATATGTATGACACTAAGTACAGAAGGCTGTTGAATTTGAATAATTTTCAAAACTTTTGCTGCTATTACTTCTTCAAATCAAGTTTTCCATTACTTCTTCAAATCAAGTTTTCCTGTGATCATATTTTGGTCTTTACTTGGTAATGTGATAAATTACGGAAGCAAAGTTCTGGGTTGAATCATGTTGTTCATAATTTTATTTTTCTCTCATACAATACCAATGATGTTGACAGTATGTCATAATGACATTTTCCTATCATAGGATTTTGTTGACAGGTTCAATGGGAAAGCTGCAGCAGGTGTAACTTATGAAGCAGCATCAATAACATTGTGTGTTGTGATATGGAGGAAAAAACCTTTAGGTGCATATCAAAGGTTCATTGCAATACTATAGTAAGTACTTCATGTTTATGAAGCACTTACTAAAGTCTTGCATTGAAGCCTTGATATTCCCCTTTCATTATAATTTCACTACATCCGTAATTGGGTGTAATGTTGTCTGCAGGAAATAACTGAGAACGTGAAAGTTGTATGGTGTACAGACAATATGTCACCCCCAAGATTAATTGTAACATTCATTTGTAGGACTTCCGAGAATTTATGAAGGACAATCGTTTAGCCCCCACTTCTCCTGCGGTCGCAGAGTTGAGTTCACAGCTTCCGCTTACACGAGGTATATACAATTATTTACTTTTTTGTCATCTTCTTTTGGATTAAAAAGGTGTGTTTACACCATGATGCATCAAATGTGGTCTTGGATCAGAATTAGAAGATTGTATGGCTGATTTCACGAATAAAGGGCAAAATTAATGATGCCCCCTCCATATGCCCCTTCCCCCTTCAACTTCAACCCTTCAAAGCCATTGCCTTCAAATTTTATTTTGAAAATATAAAAACATGTAGACACCATCCATAAAACACAAATAACCAATATGGGTCATCTTGTTAATTGTTTTATTGCTTAATTTTTGTTTGACTCATTTTTTATGTTTTAGTTTTTCCATGAAACTTGCAGACTTTATGGAAACATCTGTGTAGATGATATGAATATGACTTGTGTTTTTGTTTTTCCAGCAATGCAGCACATTGAAAGAATGAGCCGATGTTGGCCAATGGTGATCAGTGATACAATCATATTCAACATGGCATCGGTAAGTATCTGGTATACAGTAAAACCTGTCTTAAGCAGCCAACAAAAATGCCATCAGATCTGTTTTTTGAGACTGTTGACAGCTTAATACAGCAGGCAAAACATGAAGAAAGCTTTCTGCATGTCTTGCCTGCTGTATTGAGCTTCGATGTTGCTATGCAGTCATATGTATTCTATGTTTAAGAGTGGCTGCTGTAGACAAGTTTGACTGTACTAATGTCAAAAACAGTGGCTGTAAGTATCAAATACAAAAATATACAATTTATCCATTTGTTTTGAGTGGTTTTTTAACCAGATGTGTCAAAGTGAGGTATTATGGAGGTATAAAATCAACTTATTGGAGCCAATTCAAACCAAGTCTTGTGATTTTGCACAGGGGAGATAATTAATCTATTTAGAAGTATATGAATTTCGGGTTGGAACGCAAGAATACCCTCCCTTGGCTTTAACTGCAAATTCATGAATCTTCAACCGTATTCAGATGCTTTGTTTGATGAGGACTTTAACATGTATACCAAACAACAAACTTTTCTTACATCTTAAATATGATTTTTTTTTCAAACATATAGTCACCTTAAAATAGTATTACTATTGACTAGTCTAAAATGAGTGATTTGAGTAAATAAGCTTATTGCAAATAGTAACAATTGTCATTTCCAACCAGCCTCTTGCCTTAACCCTTAAAATGCTGATAATTTTCTAAAACTAGATTTTTGTGTCATCTGCTTTCCAAAACCTTTAATATCTGCTTAATTTTGATGAAGAAAGCTATTCAGGTTAGCAAACAGGTTAGCCTGTAAGAGCACAGGTCAGCTGCCAACACATCTCAAACACAAATGTTACACTTTTGGAATAAAACACATTTAATTCACTTTTAAAAGAATGACAAACAATCAAACTTTGCTCCTTATGACTATTTTTTATTGCGCCTTATATAACATTACAGCTGTTGTGCAGTTTTAAAGCTTTTCATTTTTTTACCTCCAAATTTCCTCACATCTGTAAAGAAGCACCTTTTAGAGTGTTTTGTCAACACAAGATTGACAGTACAGTATGTTTGTTAATTCTTCTATTTGATGGCAATTTTTGATAAAGAGTTGATTTCATAACACCATGTGTCTGATTATAAGATTTTTACTTACCGGTAATTGTGTGTATGTTCATTCTTATTTACAGCATATTGACCCATTGCCAGTCATCATTGTAAAAGAACGAATTACAGAAGAGGAGGTGCTTGAATGCAAGAAGGCAATTTTCCATGTGGTTGGCATGGAAACAAGATCTGATCCATTGCCAATCAACCTGACAGGTAACAGAGGAAAGGGAACTAAAAGGTAGGGACCAAGGTGGTGTTCTACTTAACATTTTATTGAAAATGTTTGTGTATTGATATTTCAAAATACTACACCATGTTCTTCAGTTTTGAATTACCAGTACTACTGATGATTAAAAACTGAAGAACATGTGGAAGTATTTTGAATGGTTGTCCAATATTGCCATATGACACGTTTTTGGAAGCATTCTGAAAGAGGTGATTCCAATGACCTGTTACTTTGCAGTATTGCCTATTCAAATTGAAATAAGATTGGATTTTGTTTTAATCTTAAGTGAATATCTACATTTTATATTTAACCTAAGATTTCTATGAAAAGACTTCTAAGTTTATCTGCTGTCTGCCTCAAGTTTATTATAATACTTGATATTGGTCTGTAATTATCAAGATGGAACTCTTTAAGCCTTCTGTATTGTGTTGCAGAAAATAATTATTTTGTTTATTAGATCTTATGTTTGTTGCTATTAGTTATTATCATTTTCCATTACCATGCTTACTGACCTTAGCTGTTGATGTGCCTTATAACAGCATTCATTTATTATTGTTTTCAGGGGTGTAGCTAAAAGAATTAGTAAGTGTACACACATGGTGAGGATGGTGTGCTCCCCTTGGAAAATTTTATGCTCCATCTTTGTGCAAACTAAATGTGTTTCAAACAAGGAGCTGTATATAAAACTTCAGGAAAAAGTCATGAAATTGATATGAGATGCTCATTAAAGTTGTTAGATTTTCTTTTTCTAGGGACAATGTGTACGCAGGTGCATACTATGCGTACATGCATCTATGCACCTGGTTATTTAGTAAAATGGTACCTTGGTTATTATAGTTATAATCAATCCATCCCCTATCCCCTCCATTTTTATTTATATCTTGATATTTCTTGTTTTCAGAGATCAGCAGTACGTCCAGATGTGGGCAGAGTTGGAGAGTTTAGTCAGGGCTCATTCCGAAACTTCGCCCCTGCATAAAAAGATACTTGAGTGTCTACTTGAATGTAAAAAAGCATCACCTGAGGATGCAAAACTAAAGAAGGCAGAGAAACATGAGATATCAGAGGCAGAATCTGCTTGGAAAGATCTTGATAAGTATGTTGTTGATTGTATGAAATTCGACTGAAAAAATAAAACTGAAAGCTGTAATAAGAATCTAATAAGCAATCTTTGCTATTTATTTTATAAATGGTATGGTTTTTACTTAGGTATCTCAATTCAAACTTTTGATTCTTATTTATGACTTTCATTACCTTAATTATGCTGAGCTTTCTTTGAGTACAATGTTTTCAGTACTAAAGTGGTTTGAACAGAAATATATTTACCATTACTTCTCACATGGCCCCTCTTCGCAGTCTCCCGACTGACTTACGGAATGCCGATGGTTCTACCCTCCTTGACCAGCCCTTATGGGCAGTTGAGTAAGGGGTCTTCCTCCATCATTAATAGTCGGGCATCGCTACATAACTGAAATAATGTTGATGTGATGTAAAACCCATATAAAAAAAAACAAACAAAAAAACCATTACTTCACAAGTACCAATAATTCCTTTTAATTATGAATGCTGAGTTTGATACAAATGCAATTGCAACAAGGATTGTCTTTTTCTCTTAGAATAATTTATAACCTACCTGATAAATGTAAATCATCCAATTTTATTACTATTTGATCACTTATTGTCTGCAAACTTGCATTTAGAATAAGGAATATGTTCATAAGATCATAGCTATAGACATGAATGGTGTGTTAACAAATAGTTGACCTGTGTTGTAGGTATGAGAAAATGACCGAGCACGAGAAGAAAGAATTCCACAAACAGGACACTCTAGAGGACTCTGGTGTTCCTGCTAAACGACTGAGACCAGGATTCTCAGAACCTATCTTAAAAAGTGGAGGTATAGTTCATAATCAGACATTATTTAAAGGCGCTTGTTCACAGAAGAGAAAATATGAAAGTCAAAAAGAAATGTTATTGAAACAGTACAGGTTTTGTATTTTTGTTTGATATACAAATAAAGTCAGGTTTTGAAAGTATGATAAATTCAGGAAGCGTCAATTTATCAATTTAATGTGGTAGATATCAAAAGCGATGTCAGGTTTTTAGATTGAAATACATAGAAATAAACTGTATAGATACGTTAAAGAATTAAAGACCATCTAATTTTGCTTCCAATGGCTATTTTTCACTGTGTATCATATATCGGTACAGCTGTTGAGCATTTTAAAGAAATTAATCTTTAACTTTCAAAATTCCCCTCAACTGTGAACAAACACCTTTAACTCATATGATACTGGTTGTGACTCATCTGTAATGGCTGTTTAAGAAACTGCTATGATGAAAGATGTTGCTTTAAAAAGAATCTAGTTTTGTAACAATGGTCCCCAGCTAGTATCTAGACTAAATTGCTGTTCTGCTTATTCTATAATTGTTAACCTAATTCTATAATTGTTGACCTAATTCTATAATTGTTGTCCTTATTCTATAAATAACCTTATGACATGGAGCATTGAACTACGCCCACCAAAAACAGGGGACATTACTCTTATCATCTCTGATATTATTAGTAAAATGGCTTCAAAACACAAACAAGGATCTCTGTCTGACATACCCGATGATTTCGGATTAGTTTACTTGAATGCGGAGATTTCATTACGAAAGAAAAAAAAACCCATGCCTTATTGCTGGATGCTAGGTACAGAGTTTGAGTATTTATAAAGAAGATGGTAAAATTGTGAGCGTTAGAGGAGAGGTATACCCCAGCCAACAGAAGAATGACGCTCAACACGTATTCTACATTCAAATTTTGACCTGGCAAAGAGTCATCATTGATGCTAATTGCAAGTGCAAACAAGGGTAAGTTATATTGTTTCATTGTAAATCATCATTTTACTGTTAATAAAAAAGCTGTCAGTAAAGATGTATCCCCCGGTATTGTATTATTCTATGTTTATACGATCACCACCACCAAGTTAAAATTAACTCTGATTGGGAGCATAAAAAAAGTCACCATTGGAAAGCTCAACACAACAGAACAGAATGACTTCACTATATTCTTCTGTATGAGGTAGTTGTTCATCTCTACCTTTACCTATATCATTTTGTTCAATGTATTTATAAGCTATTCACAATTTGGTTGTTGTTTATCGCTGTTTTCAACAGTATTGCAGTTATATCACCATGGTCAGCAGGGCTATCATTAAGAGCTGCCTGCCGGCAAATTTGAAGCTACAAATGACGTTTTGGTCGGCTCAAATAACAAAAAATATGATATGTAATCATAGGTAACACCTAGTTTTTGTTGAGCGTTTGCTTCATTGGCCTCCTCAAATTGAAAGTTAGCCTCTTACTCCAAAAATTAATGACAACCCTGGGTGGGTGTACCCAATTCCTAATAAGTAATGTTACTACCGTGTCTTGGTTGGTAGCAACCAAAAATAGGCCACAAGATGTTAGGACATTCTATCTACCATTTCCTCCCCAGGACTGCACAATATATTTTCATGCCGCTGACTACCTCCAAAAATAGTTTGAGATATTCACATATTCGATTTACTGGGCATTCTTTTGACGAGGAGATATCTTTGTGATTTATAAAGTTCTTTCAAATTATTGAAATATTTGATAACATCAATTTCAGGGATGATGCAACATGCTCACATTGAGGGTCCAGTGCAAGACTATATTAACTGCTTCATAAACATGAAGCACTTACTATAGTATTGCATTGAACCCTTTGCATGTTGTTGCAGTGATTTGTCCAATAGAAAGTTGGAAGGTGGGGGGGGGGGATTCAAGGAAGTTCCCAGTTTAGTGTCTTCAACCAGCCAGTCACAACATTGGGACAGACCTAGAGGGGGGAAATCACTGCAGGACCAGTTTCTCAAATGATCATATCTAGACCAACAAATATTTTTAGGAAGCGGAGGCCAGTAGTCCCTGATTTTCTTGACAACAGGTAAACAAATTCAATCAACAATACAACAAATTAAAGATGTTTTCTAATTGATATGTTGTTTGCTTAGGGTCGATTATGTTTGAGCCTCAAGGGTTCAAAGATTCTCCTTATGACCAGTGATTTTTTCTAAACTAAATCAATGGGCTTTTTTGACCAAAACTTAGAAATTAGTGGGGTTTTCTACAGAAAAATGATTAAAAAATGAAAATAATGAGTTTTTTGGAAATTTTATGAGATTTGTTGGGCTAAGGATTCTTCATTATATGACATCCATACTGGTTGGTTCCAGGTAGCAGACTCAAGGGTGCTTAGTTTTGACTGTAATCAATCTAAATTACACCTGTTTAAACAAAGGAATAGAAACAGATAAAAATAATTATGTTATTCATTTTATTGCAAGCATATATCAAACAAATTTAATTTGAACGGATTAATAAATTGTATGTGATAAAACATTTTCAATGTAACAGACTAAGTACAATTTAAAAACACAGCATATTACATGTTGCAACATAGTTATTTCATTTAACATAGCTATAACATGTACTTTCCTGAAGGTGTTCACATTTTTTTTCTCATTTCAAGTTTTTTTAATCTTATCATTATTATGTTAATCCATTACCAAACAACGACATTTGACCAGTTTGCTGCAGACGATTATAGAAAACATTGTGGGAAAAGGAGAACTTGCGCTTAATGGGCAATTTCTACTTTTCCCACAATGTTCTCTCCCCTCTCAGAAGATTATTTTTCAATTTCATCACATTTTGAAATGTCGTCTGCAAACTCTTTGAATTTAGGGCAGTCAAAAGGTTGGCGTTTGGTAAAGAGTTAACACATTAACCCCATATGGGATCTACCTTCTGGTCTAGTTGGAAGAACACAAGCAGATGACAAGTTAACATTAGCCAGGGCTTGTGATATTATGCAAAAAGCATTTTAACAAAGGATAAATTGCTTGTCTTTAGTTTATCCTTTTATCCCATTGGTTGATTTTTCTTGAGGTCAGTCAAAGAGAGTCATTATTAAGTTTCAGTGTGTGGTTAGAATATTTTTCTTTATTAATTATAACTTTCCTTCCTTTAAAATACAGCAAAATGAAGGTAACCAGTCATCAAATTCAACAGCTGACCCAACTTACAACATGTCCAATAGATTTCATATCTGGTAGCTGGTGAGAAATCAACCCTGAATACCCAATATAACCCTGAAAACCCAAAGCAACCCTGAATACCCAATGTGATGAATGTTTGCCAGGTCCAGCCTTGTCATATCAGGTGGCATTATGATAAAACTTTCCACTCTGGATTCTCAAAGACTTTATGACCAGCTTGGTCCTAGATAAGCACACACAAACATTCTAATAGCAATTCACCATTCTATATGCACAATGCAATATTAGATTGAATTTATCAGATTTCATGAAATTTCCTGAAGGTACATTTTTATGGACATTGCTCATTTAATGAGAAAATTCATAAAATTTGTTAAAAAGCAACATACAAACCAGATCTCATTTATGCAAGAAAAGTGACTAAGATCAATTTTGTGACTCAAAATTTTGTATGATTTGATCCTAGCTATTGCCCGCTCTACATAAACTCTGTGTCTTGCAATTTTCTCTGTTAACTTTATCTCAGAGTTGCTCATCTGTGTACCAGACCTACAAAATGGTGGAATAATCAACCGTAATCCAATATCTTCTAATTCTTTTTCAATTTTGAATTCTTTGTCTGCCATCACTGAATCTCCTTCACACAGTGTCCCACAGTCTTTTAAGTTTTTCAAGGTACTTATGAATCCACTTTTTTCCATCAATTCTTCATCTGAGATGGAACCACTGAATAGCATTGAAGCAAAGATAACACCACCTCTTGGTTCTATCCCTACAAGACCTTTCAGGTTAATACCAGACTTGTAGTCGGAGTAACATTGACTCTCCTGAGTTGTTGAACTTGGACGTTGCATTTTTATTTCAGCACTATCAATGATAACGATTGTGGTTGGAAATTCTTGACAAAATTGTTCAGGCATCATTTTTATTATTGTATCTCTATGTGGCCATATTGGAACAGATCCACAATAATCATACATATACTGTATCCAGTCTTTAAAAATCATGCTGGCATCTTGTTGAGAAATTTGAAACAATTTACCTATATGAATAAAGTCAAAATTTTGTCTAAGTTTCATTAAAACAAAAAGAACTTGGTCTTCAATTTTCATGTTCTTTTGACTGGATAAAGATATCTGGGGCTCAAATGGCAGAGTATTGTCTTGTATCAAGAAAGACAAAAAAGTGTCAAACTGTTCCTGGGTCAATCCAGTATAATAAATAAATTCATCCCTTTTGGTGTTCTTTCTTAACTGTTCTGTGGAAATGATACATGCATCATCCTCTCTATTCTCAACACAATTCTCCCTCTTTTGACGAATAATGTCTTCCTTATCCAGAATAAGAGATGCCACTTGTTTCTTTAGGGCTTCATTCTCAGCTGCAAGTGCCAGCATTTCAAGTCTGTCACCTAAAAGAAATGATTACGACAACAAAATAAAAATTCATGTTTCTTTTATTTTTCAGAGTCCACTAATAAGCCTTGTCTCGAAAACCAAGAGAGTTCACTGGTTGTGGTGACATTTACTTTCCACAAAGAATTGAGCTTGATGTGGATGTTACCAACATTTTGACTGAACAACATCACACTTGGGCCGACTTGGAATTAACGATAAACGAGTCACAACCACTCCAGAAATGAACAAGGCTACAGAATGAAAATGAATTATGGCACCTTAAACAAAAGAAAAGGATAACAGTGTCTTCATTTGGGCTTATAATGAAGAGAAAGAAAGACATAAATTACAGTTTTCTTAATATCACTTTCAATGCAAAGCCTTTTTAGTCAAAGCTGACAAAATATAGTATTGTCAATGAAAAGCATACAAAGGCCATGTATATCAAAAAAACTGATGCCCATGTGTATGACATTGGATAGACAGTGAATCCAGATTTTCCACATCTAGCGGCGAGTCCAGATGGAATTTTCTGTAAAAACAGTGATAGTGGCCTTTTAGAAAGTTAAATGTTCCTACCTAGCCAGAGACATGACCATGACAGAAGCTTGCACCATTGTTAAAGACTTTTGTATTAAGAATGCCAATGATTACTTCTCTATCAACAAAGAACATGCATATTATTTTCAGGTCCATGGTCAGTTACTTGTGACAGGGGCAAAGTGTTGTGACTTTGTTGTTTTTACTAAACCAGATCATTTTATTGAAAGGATATATCCAAATAAAGCAGTAATGATGTCCCTTCTCAATTAACTAACTGAGGTTTACGTTAACAATTTTAAGCCATTTTTCAATAAAAACAGTTAAAAAGATAGGGGCTAAAGACTAGAAAACATACCAGTATTGTTCTCCACTGCTGAATTTTCTTTGATGTTTTCATGGTTTATTGTGTCAGTTGAATGTAGATGAACTGGGGATTGTTGTTCGCTCTTGATTGTCCTACAAAAAAAATGTATAGATGTGAAAATGTTATTCAAAAAGAAATCTAGCAACAATACAATCATAAATGTATCCTTTATTCAGCTAGTTAACCCAATACTCGATAATACTTATACTTACTGCACTTTTGGCAAATGACTTTAGAAATCACTGCGACAAAAATAGAAAAAGCTTGAAAAGAGCAATTTCTCCTTTTGTGATAATGATTTCTTACTCACATAACAAAGATAGTGTATTTTTCAATGCATTATTACTATTTCTCAGGTTACTTTCAACAAAATTCTTATGTAGGAATGGATCAACTTTCTAAAGGTTTATTGTTTGAGTGATGAAAATGAACATTAAAACAGGATTGATATTCATAGGTAGTAAAAAGGCATGTTATACTTAGTAGAAAACTCTTTTAGATATAAACCAATAATACTTAATGTAATAAAAGCTATTATATATCATATTGGTTACATTGTTATTTTATTATAATTGTCTCATACTTTCCAAACTCAATCACCTCATGCAAATTTCAATATATAGTATAGTCTACTATTAACAAATTTATACCCCAAACATGTTGTATAATGAATTTATAACGCATTACAATGCTTTTTACTTATGATGATACTGCAGCCTACATAAAAACAATTACCTTAATATATTTCTGGAATCACCCAATTCTGGCAATGATCTTTTCCTTCGTTTCACTGCTGGTTCAGAAACCGGTCTAACTTTTGGAAGCTTTCTAGCTGGAGTGTTTTTATCAAAGTGAATAGCTGGTAAAGGGTCAGGGTTTTCCTTGGTTGGTTTACCATCAGTAAAATGCTGAAAATGAAAGTTAGGTTTAGTTTGATTAAAGCATATATATATTGGATTTGATTTGAGTGAACAAGTCTTTCCATCATCTATTCATCATAGTCGTTCCAGCATCAACTCGCAGGCAACAGTCATACAGTATGTGTAAGAAATTTTTTAGTAGAAGCCTCGTATGTGGAGCCAAGCACAGGTGCTTGAACCAATCTTCAATAGTATCCCAGTATATGCACTATATATCAATTTGTTAGCATTCCTTATAAGTTTTCATGATCCCCCCTTTGTTCTAATTGGCTTATTATTAGCCTAGTAATCAAAGACATTAATAAATGACATGTAACGCTACATGCCCTCCAAACATTCTTAGGTTTGCACATGATGAACAGAATCCCTATCATCAATGTCAATTAAAAATAAAGCAAGTGAAAAACAAGCCAAACGGGCACTGAATACCTGCTTAAAATAATTATTCAATATGGGTATTAACCTAATTAGACAGATATAACTAGAAGAACCTATTTCATTTCATCTTATGTTATAATTATCATTTAACATAATATAGAAAACACATATACACCCTCATACAAACAATCATAACGCAATAGACAAAAAACAAAACATAGACAATGCACTATATGCGTTTTGTAGAACAAATAACTATACTTGGTTGCCTTTTCACAATGAAATTGTAAAAGGCCTTTTTTATCACTTATTCTGCGATAATATATGTTTAAGATATATACAATCTAATAATACGGAATTAAAGTATGGGTACGAGTTGGCTATTCAAAATTGGGATGGGTACGAGTTAACATAAAAGTGGGTACGAATTGACAAAATTTGGATGGGTACGAATTGGCTTAGGTACGAATTAACCTGCTTCCTTCAAAAACACAAGATAAGCATAAACAATTCGTACCTTTGAGCAAACATAAAAATGTTTTGCTTTTGAAGGATCCCGCAGTTTATCTTCATTTATTTGTTGATGAGGTCTGCCGCAAAGTTTAATCCATCTCAGGCATTTCTCGATATTTGTGACAGGTTTCGGGAACGGAATAAACTCTACTCCACCCACGAGTCTCTCCTTATACCTAGTGTCGCTATTGCAAGTACCATGACAACATCTCTTCACCATTTTTATACAATATTTATGAAAAATTCAATTCATAATACGTCAATGGAGCTATGTTTTGGCGGATTCGCGGAGCTTGTCGGAGAAAATGGCGGCTGGCAACAGCAGTGTTCGCTGATTGGTTGGACAGCTGTCAATCAAACTCTGTCGTAAGGGAGTACCCGTCGTAAGGTCAATATTGTCAAACTCCGTGCAGGAATACTTCCCTTTGTTACACTACTATTCGTATGGCATATTCCCTAATCTTAGTCCATTTTGTCGCTGAATTATAATAGTCAGATAATTTCCAAGAATTGGTTAGTTATATTTGCATAAATCCTTTTCATAAATCAATGTATTTGAAAGCTTTCTAAAGTGTAATGAAAATGAATTTGATCATTATAAGTTGAATAATGGTTAATTGCTTAATAATTAGTTTGGTTCGGATATAAGACATAAATAACTATCTGCTGGATGATTACATCGAAGATACCACTTCTGGCTTTTACAACTATCAAAATGATTTTGATTTTTATTCCTTTCCTAAGTATGAAGTTAACATTGATCCGTGCATTGTTTGCAGGACATATAAAATGGTTCTTGATCAATGCAGAGACATAGCCTTTTCTATGTCTCTGATCAATGGAAGGGACAACTATCTATTAGAAAGCTGAAATATATTCTTTTGTTTTTTCTTTCTGTCAAAACGGAGACATAGATCTATGTCTCTGGTCAAAACGATTTCAATCCAAAATTAAATTGATATAGTAAACACTAATTGCTAATATAACTCTAATTGTCATCAGTTCTAATGTTGCTTTCAATTTGAACCAGTCACAAACCCATTATTGACGAAAAGATAAATGTGGTCACTTTAACATTTGGCTGATCATTTCTTTAGGTAAACAGAATCTGCTGTCAATGTGGACGAATCGTATGAAGAGTGTCCATTCCAAACGGCATGTCGAATTTACTGGACGAGCAGAAAACCCAGGCACAATAGCTCAGCTTTATCAAGATCTATTTAAAGAGTGAGTCTTTCTTGGCATTTGTCTGCCAGTTTTTCATTGGGGACCCTTTTACATAAGAAGGGAGACGGTTCCCTCTTAACCCTTAGAACACAAGATAACCTTCTACAATGGATGTTTGTGTCGTCTGCTTTCCAAAACCTTAAATATTTGCTAAATTTTGACGAGGAATGACATCCAGATTAGCAAGCAGGTTAGATCTCGGACCAGTCGCCAATTTACTTGGCGGCTGGACTGGATCTAACCTATTTGCATAAGCATGAAGTCAGTTTAAGCACTGTAAGCGTTAAAGATTCATTGAATTCTTCCATCTATAATTCAATTGACGTATCAAAGTAACAGAAGAAAACTGTTGATTTTATCAGAGACATAGATAACATTATCTATGTCTCTGATTTTATTTAAAAACCTTACCTTTGTTTATTAAAAGAAGGAAAAGAAATAATATTTGTTCAACATTACTTTTGGAACGTTAATGACACTTATTCAAATTCGTGTACTGTTGTAAGATTTATTGATATCACATGTAAATACATGATACTTTTTGAATTCCTATTTGTTCACAGTCTTTGCAAATCACGGTTAGCTTGGAGACATTGCAACGTTGTCTAGATAATTAAAATGCTTCATATATTCATGGAATAGTCATCTAAACAATTCACACTTCTGTTTACCAGTAATGAATTTGTCATACTGGATTTCTAATGAAAAAGATTGTTTAATACATCATTTTTTTTATTTCAGAGACGATAGTGACATGCCAGATATGAGTATACCAAAGAAGAAGAATTGACAATAGATTTAATGAAATTTAGACACATTGGTGGACATTGACTCAAGGGGAGAGTCTGTCCTGGTAAACACCTGGTCAATAACTGCCATCTCAAGCTCAATCACCATATATAGCCATTATATCATGCTCTTTGAAATGAAACATTTCCTAGTAAAGAACTTATGGATTTATCCAGGATGCCTGAATAAGTGAACTGTAGATGTGGTTGGAGTATCTCTCGTCATGGTATTCTCCTTGTCATGTTATTTTACACCAGCTTAGAAGAAATGATATGAATGAATGTTGGCTTTTGTGTTTGAATATTTTTTAAATCAAGCCAATCTTAGCCAAGCATTACTGTATGTTTTACAATCAATCTAAGGGTTCTACAGTCAACCTTGATTTAAGCGTACATAGTAGATGGAGACAAACGCATGGTATATAAGACAACATACGGCTTAATATGGATGCTAGTCATTCAGAAAGCTTCAGAGGGAGCTTTCTGAATCACTTGATTTCTGTATTAAGATTGATCTTCATGCACTGTTAAAGTGTGGCCATATAAAACAAGGCTGATCGTATTTCAATAGGGTCCTACATACGTTTATGTTCAATTAAGTTTTACTTGGTATATACATGTACATACTTTAATGTGTTCAACGAAATATCGACTAAAGATTGCATATATCAAATGTGATCCATTATTTTGTCTGATTTGATCAACGTTTTTCAAGTATGCTGCATACAGAGATCATCACAAGAACTGAGCTGATAAAGGATTTCATAAACCATTTGTCAAATCATGATGCAATAAATTTAAGATGAGTGTTTGGTGTTTGTTTTGATTTTAAAACCTTTTATTAATTATGCTGATGGCTAAAAATCAACTTAAATAACAACCTTTTCCTTTGACACTCTTGGTAAACCGGATAGACATCAATTAAGAATCTAGGCTGGGGCATAGCCTGGCGCCCCGGCCGGTGCGTGTACCCTACGCAAGTGCGGGGCATACGCACGGGCCGGGACCCCAGGCAGAGTCGGACAACGTTAGCGGCTCCAAGAGCGGCCCTTAGTGCCGTTTTATTAAGCCACCTACAATTCCCTATATAATCGTATAACAAAACCATCCGATTTTATAAAGTTGCGGACATAAAAACTGGCCTATATGTTGTCAGAGCCTGGACAGAAGTGTATAATTAGTAAACATTTCCTTATTCATTCATACGAACCTTACGGAAATCTTAGAAATTCCCCAGGACACGGCCCATGCACAAAAGGGTAGAAGTACTTGTTAAAAACCATATGATTAATCTACGAGTGTTAACCCGTTTCGAACAGTGTTGGGTCATGTAACCGTTGGTGACGTTGTTTTAAATATGCCTATAACATTATCATAGCCCCAACAAAACATCTACATGTTCTTTCAAAGTCATTGACTGCTTTTCAACATGAATTCATTGGAAGTCTCCCGACTGGACCTATCGATGGTTCTTCCCAGCTTAACCAATCCTTGGAGAGCAAAATTGACTATCGGATGAAAACTATTTTGCATGGGCCGTGAAATACATGGTGCACCAGATTTATAAAACGTCATAAAAAATCTATTCAGGTATTGCAAGAAACTTCATAACTTATTAAATCAAATGACCCCTCTCCGCGCTGGTTCAAATCCCAATGGCAGCATTTGGATTTTCATGAGAGATAGTCCCCCAAACTGACTTACGGAAGGTCGTTGGCTCTACCGGCTTGACCAAGTATGAGGTCTTCCTCCATCATTGAGAGTCCAGCATTGCAACATTACACAAATCATGTTACCACGATCATAAATAAATCAACTTTGCCACATTTACGCAGATTTTACTGAGTTTTGTTTTATCAAATTGGAGACATTTTTTATCAAATTGACAATTTGTTAAAGCTGCATACAAATCGACTGTCCATACGCACACTTCGACTGTCGGGAAAGGTCTGTGACTGGTTTGCATCATTTGTTATTTGCATTTGTAAGGGGTCGACCCAACAAGGCGTCCTCAGAGACAGAATTCTAAACAGAGAGGACTAGTTCATTTTGTTTCTTTAGGTTGTTTCTTACTGTAATCCAACGTTATTGTTCAAATTCTTTTTCTCTTAATTAATCGGCTTGATTCCAATTGTCCTCATTTAATATCATGACCAAAGTTTATAACTCGGGGGTCAACGATTTTGTTATACAGTCTATCTCTGGTTCCAGGAAACACTACTCGGTGATTGGCTGAACCAATACGCAAACTGTAAAGCGCGGTCTACCCGTTGGTCGGTATCAAACATTTTCTTACATTGGTCTATCGTATCACATTTTTACAGTTCAAACACCAATCGATTTCTCGGATTAACATATCTTATTAACGCTTGTCTAAGCATCATTACCACGAGGTTTGAAAGTATTGTCCGTTCTTCAGCAGCCCGATGCGTTCTGGGGGTTGAGGCCTTTGCTAAAAATCTTCAACATTAGTTGATCGTCTTTTATGCATCGGTACTAGACTACTAAGAAACTGGCGATGCAATCGCAGACATGGCTTCATATGACAAACCCATGGGCATCATTGTTTCTACCTAGTGTAGCAATATTTTAAAAATGTTATTATAGCCAATGACAGCGTTTATGATTTTGGCAATTATGAACCCCTATTTCGATGAATTAGAGCAATACTAAGCTCAGACCTGCACAGGCGTGAAGGCCTTAGCTTAGTATTGTACAAAATCATCGATTTGTGGAGGATAAAATGGAGATACTGCATAAACCGGACGAAGTCATTGTGGGTTATCATATGGCTCCACCCAATACTGAACTATCAGACAGCATGATTACTGTATCATACCAAAGCATGCACAGACCACGACGAATAGGCATCAACTGTAAGTGCCATCCCCTGAGAATTGATCGACTAGGCCATGGCCAAAATGTAATATACACTTTGAATCTGTTCATTTGCTGTTTTGAACTTTTCATGGAAATAAACTGTAAATACCCTTTAGAATGCTGAGGGTTTTTTTAAAATAGATTTTGGTGTCGTCTGCTCTCCAAAACTTTTAACATCTGCTTAATTTTGATGAGGAAAGATACCAAGAGTGGCAAACATGTAAGATCACAGACCAGCCGTCAATTTACTTGGCTTCTAGTTTGGATCTAACCTGCTTCCACAAGCATTTAGTAAGTTTCAGCACTATAAGGGATAAGAACGTTTGGATACTAGCATTACAAGTGGTTGCCCACCTTTCATATTGAATCTTTCTTTGAGAGACTCTGCACACTTTGTTAGTCTTGTTCTTATGTATCCACGGGACTATCATATTGCTTTAGATAATAGATGGATGTTTTTGTATGTATCTTCATGTAGGCGTTATTTGTTTTGCCCGATAATACATGTCAATCAGAGGAATACTTCTTATGCAAAATCTATTTCTTCAAAGTCTTGGACAATCATGTTTGTGCTTTGGTAAAGGGCGAATAGCCTATGTCAAACAGCGACTTGCTTACATTCTGGAGTACATGTACTAGTAACCAGCAGATTTCATTTTGTTCTTTTCTTCTCATTTTAATTGAACATTACAATAGGCGACTTCTGGTGTTTGGATATGAACAAGTTCAGGGTCAAATATGCGAACAAAAACATTGTCTGTTTCAATTCATTTATTTAATTGATAACAATGTTTAAAAACGTTGGATAGACATATTTCCTTTATGACCATGGTTGGAAAGAAACACATATCAGGCGGTAAAATTGTACTATAAAAAGACTTTGCAAAATGACAAGGATATGGTAGACAAAACCACGTAACTTTGTCCAGGTTAAAGATAACACAAATAAAAACATATACGTATCATGACAAATTTGTGTTTGACCATTCAAAAGGCTTTTCGTTTTGTACCAATACATTTTAACTTATTACTTTGCTTCGACGGAGGACTATATACCCCTGTTATACTAGAAGTTCGATTTCCTTTGTTTGGCAATCTTTTTCAATAAAGAACAGTCAAAAACACTTGCTATATGGCAAAGTGCTGAAAGAGCGCTGTCATCTTAGCGTATCTCTCCCTATCTTATCTTTTATGACGGTCAGAACAACACAGGGCAATTTCAAAGTATTGAAAGAGATACAGAATATAAAAAAAAGTGATAATGGTGGTAAAGATTTCTCATTTTTTATCACAATTGTTTCTTCTAATGCAGATGATTGTGTTAAACCAGATAAGTATCACAATTCCTCCCTGTCCATATTCCCGCGTTTTTTAAGGGTGTCACAGTATAAGTTGTAGATATCCGGTCGTGACTCCGGACTGACCTTGAACCCGAGATCCTGTACACGCTGTAACGCCCAGTCTAAACTCTGACCCTCCTGAATGGCAGCTGCAAGGACGCCCACATACGCTGTAAGGGGGAAAGAAAACAGGGCATGTAACTTTAACCCTTTACCAAACGCCAAATTTCGACTGCCAAAATTGAAAGAGTTGCAGACGACATTTCAAAATGTGATGTAATTGGATAGTAGGCTTCCGATAGGGCAGATAACATTGCTTAAGTTTAATTGATGTAAATTCCATGTAAGAAAATGTTATTACCAAGTTCTCACTTAGCAGCATTAAATCATGTTAACGCATTGCCACCTAAGTGCCACATTTTTTGTTTTTTTTGCAGCAGACGATTAACACAAAGCATTGTGGCATGAGAAAAAAATGCTTGTCACAAACAATTACTCTCTTTGCCACAATGTTTTTTCAATATATTCACATATCACATTAGTGGACCTGAAATGGGTTTTTTCACAAGTTTTCATAGCTTTTCTAAAGTCGTCTGATTCAAGTAAAAAAAAAGATGTTCTCTACAGGTGGTAAAGAGGTTAAACAAACACATTTCCATTCTCACACTTGAAAGGCTGGAGATTATTTCATCTTTGATTTAAAGCTACCGTCCTCTGCTGGTGCTCTATATTTGACCACTTGCACAATCCTATGTGAAGGAATGGGTCCTCTAACTTACCGACTCGTCTGCCATCCGCACAGTGTAACAAAACCGGGCCCTGTTGACCAGCTGTCAGAAGAATATCCCGCACTTCACGGAACATGGCTATGCTGTAGTTACCCGTAGGAGCTGGAAAACATGATAAACAGGTAGACCATTATTGTGTTCGGCAGGGGTGGAAAACTTGATAAACAGGTAGACCATTATTGTGTTCGGCAGGGGTGGAAAACTTGATAATCAGGTAGTGAAAGACCATACCTAATGTATAACAAGGTAATGTGGGGAAAATCCTTATTAGACACAATCATTGACGAACCAGCGCTTAACAGTTGGAAGACCATTCTTGGTCAACTTTACAAAATATAACAAGCCCAGATATCCCTGACGATTTATCTATGAATTAACAAATCGGTATATGATGGTATATGATCGCTAAATAGACTCACAGATAGGTAAAAAGTCTATGAACTTGTAAATAGTTAAATGATATACAAACTTACGTATAGGTAAATGGTAATATTTCATGTTGGATAGATTCACCACGTCCTCCTCTAGATGTTCATTATAACCTATATCGTCCCCAAACTCCAGCGAGTTCTCGATCTCGTAATTCCGTTTAGAGTGATCACTTATATAGTCCGCACTAAGGTGGGCGTTTATTCGATTCTTCTCCAGCGTACCAAGATCCTGTCTGGGACTAGCAGTGTATTTGTCCCCGTACGTGGAAGTTCCATCTTTAATGTTAAGTAGGTTAGTTGGTTCCTGTGAATACGTTTTGTTTGTCACTACACCCAGTCTCATGTTTATAATTGTCTTAAATCCGGTCGCCTCAAGCACCTGTATGTCACATTTCCGGATCTGGCCCGCCGTGTACCAGTTTCTGGACACAGGATGAGCCAGCCAGAAATCCAGCCACTCGCTCGGATTACAGTTGGGTTTGGGAGGATCTTTAACGAGTTCTTCACCAGTTACGTTGGCAACAATCTCTTTCAGATCGTCGCTTGTAAAGTCCAGACCCATCGAGGCCGTTATCCTGTAAAAGTCTTTACTGTAGATCCTCGGCTCATAACTGGAATTATATCTAGTCTGATTGGCCATAAACATTAACGTAACGAACGTTATCGTGTAGCCTCTATCACAGTGGAGTAACACGGGTTTCCTCAGGTTCCCGATCACCTCGGCGAATTTCCGTATGGTTTCTACACTCGCCCAGTCATCATTGACTCCTATGAGTGCCACATACTGCAGTCCGGCGAGGTGAGAGACCGCCCAGGCGTCCGCGCTAGTTGGTAGCCTCTCACCCCCGAAATTTCCCACATCATCCGTCTCGTATACAAACAGGGAGAGTATACTCCGGAACCCGCCTTCCGACGCGTACTTGATTTGCCTCTCCGTGAGACGGCCAGCGATGTGGAAATCAGGAGTGATCTCTTTCGCCCACCACAGTTTACTCGGAGATTTCAGCCCGGGCTGTTGTCTTCTGACGGCTGTGCTAAACTCCTCCCCACTGGTCACGTGAACAATTAGAACAAACACTAAATAAAAGTAATCCGGTGTACGAATAAAACCCATTATGTCTGTAGAAGAAACTTTTAAACATCTAAACTGGGTTGTAAATCCGTAGCATATTGTGGGTTTTCTCTCTCCGTCACCAAATCGTGTAATCTACGTGGTCAAACCATATGCGTCTTCTCATCAGACGAACACACGGAACACCTAGTGATAAGATAGAATACGGGGGATTAACTCTTAGCTCTAATAGCATATACATAAGATAGACTTTGATACAGTGACAAACACCATGATGGATTTACAGCCTTTGTATACGATATTGACACAAGGTGGTCAACCTTTTACGAAGACATTTATTAGATATTTGCCTTTTAGCACCGACGTTTCCGCTGACGTTTCCGCGCGGACGTTTGTGCACGTTTCCGCTGGATTCAAGAAATCTGGCGTATATGTGAATAATTGTCCCATTACCTCATATCAGATATGTGACGGCAATTTCTTTTAAAATATTACTAATAGCTTGATTTTTCTTTAGTTAGAACCATGAGAAAAATATGGTTGAAACCATCAGAAAAATATGAAATTGTTCTCGTAAATCAAATTCTTCATGCGTCCTAACTGTTTTTGTGTTGTCTGCAACAACTCATGTCCTTTGGTCCATGTTCGATTTTATCAGTTACTTTACTTATATTAAAATGATAATCAGAAGCAATATACTTCTGAGGAGTTTAAACACTAAAAAGGTGACAATTTCTGATTTTCAATTGATTAAAAATTTGACATCTTTTAATCAAAGTATCATGACCAAGCAACAAGATGTTTAATACAACACTGCCTCTCTTTTTCAGTTGACCAGTTTTTTTTTAAAGTTATCACTAGCCAGCCTACTACATCAAAATCATGGCCTAGAGCTATGATACATGTATAAAGGGTTATTTTAACTTCCTCCCAATACTTTATTTAATTTACTGATCAATATAATATTTAAACATGAAAGCAGTAATATTTGGGACTCTTCAATTAGCTTCATTCTTGTCAATATAGTTCTCAAGAAAAGACCAAATAATTTATAGAGACCCAAACACTAATTTTTCCAAGTATAATATGTGCATATACTATAAGAATATACATGTATATTACATTATACATATACATTGTCTCTAAAAACACAGGTATGACAATTTATTTTCTACTTCCTACAACTTACTTCAAAATATTATATCTTAAATTAATGTTGCAAAAGGAAATGGGCAAGTTTTCCTTTACAAAAAACCTCCAACAATTCACATTTGAATTCTGCTTTTGTACTGTTTACAACATTATTATGTTCTACAACTGATGAATATATAAGCTATCATTCTAGCAATTTCTTTTAACGCATGTGTACAAAATACAGGATGGGACATATGTTAAACTAATAATTGCACAATATATTCTCTTTGAGCCAAGACAGAAGATTATGCTGTTCTGTTAAGAAGATGACAGCTTTAATAGGTGCACTTGAAGTTAGCTCTATAACTTGTTTCAAACACTTTTTCACCTAGAGATATCATTTAACATCTTCAAGTTGATTTTTGAAAGATCATGAAAAATGGAAATAAAAACAAAATGTAGATTATTTCCCACCAAATTAACAAAGAACTTGATATTCTTCATTTCACAAAAAAAAAGATATGAATGATATGCATGGCAAAGGGTCTTGCATGAATATATCATTTAATTAACTCAATGATGGGATTCTTAGGGTGATGACAAGCTGTTGACAAACTGATGAATAGACTTAGATTAACAGTTCAACCCTTCACCAAACTCCAAATTTTCAACTGTCCAAAACTAAAAGAGTTTGAAGAACACATTTCAAAATGTGATGAAATTGAAAAATAATCTTATGATAGGGCAGAAAACATAGTAGGAAAAGGAGAAAATTTGAAAGTTAAAATAAAATGTTATTGAAATAATAGTTTTTGTGTCATTGTTTGATACTGAATTATAAGTAGCTTTTGAAAGCATAATTAACTCAGGACGTATCAATTTTATAAGTTTTTATGCAGTAGATTTCACATGTGATGCTTTGCTTTTGGATTAAAATTTATGCCAATCCACTGTATTCACACAAGAATTACAAACAATCTAATGTTCCTATCAATGAATACTCTTCAGGACATATCATAAAACAGTTCCATCTGATGAGCTGTTTTAAATAAATAAATTTCTAATATCAATACTTCCTCACATCTGTGGACAAACACCTTCAAAACACATACTTTATTGTTCAAGGTATAAAACTATGATGATAATGCTAAAGAAATTGATCAATTGAGCTTCTAGGCTTGTCTGCTTCAGATTGGTCAAAAAGCTGTGAATTTTTTAAGGTAATCATTAATACATTAAGCATATTGTTCCTGTAGTAGAAATGTTTTGTTCATTTACATCTTATCTCATGTTTTTAAAACTCTATGAACACTTAAATAAAGAGCTACAAATTAAATCTTTATTCCCCTTATTAATCCCTTTATTCTTCTTTACACCCTGTATTCTGGAAACTGTTAAGAATATCCCTCAATATGCAATCTAACAAGAATCCTAAAAATCATATCTATAAACTACCTTTTGAATAAGTAAAAGTTGACATATCACATTTATCTAGATCACTGAAAAACTTAACCCTTTCCCAGAAAAAAGGCAAGTTTGTGAGTGATCCAAATAAATTGACATGGCAGCAAAAATAGGAAGAGAATATAAATTGTATTTAAGATTTTTGGTAAAGAACCATAGTGACCACTGGATTAATTGCTTCTTTTGATCAATGTCTTTTCTTAAGCCTCAATACAGTAAAGTGAGGTACTATGGAGGAAGAGGTCAAACCAAATAACTAAATGAATTAATCCAGACTTATGTTTGATCAGTTTTCCCAGAAGTGAAATGTTTAGAAGCTTGCAGTTTTGATAAAGAAAATTATTAACCAATCATGTGCCAAAATAAAGTACTTCATTTCAGATTTTAAAATGCATACATGTACTTCACTAGTCACTCATAGTTTACAGTTGATCATTATTTACTCAATTTAAGAAAAGTGTGTTTTTTAACAGAATTTGTCATTGGATATCATGTCAAAACATAAATGGATGCTGTAATAATGTTGATGAAGAAATTCACTCTTGATGACTGCTTCCTGGATACCTAACCACTACTAGCACCAATTATTGGTTAAATCCCCGAATTTTTGTATTGCTGGCTGCAAATGGGTATCAAATCCAGGATCCTCGATAACAAAGGCCAACACTCTACAGACGCACCACTGGCAACATTTTTGCCCCCGGCGACATTTTTACCCCCATCACTCTGACTAATTGGTGATCGAAGCTGCCACTGATGCTGAATGGTTTAGTTAATCAATTTCGTCAAATATAACAAATGTGTCTTCTGAAAATAGAAGGTCCATCCCATCTGCTGCAGCATTTTGTAAATGGTCAAAATTGGAAGAAAATGCAGATGATAATAATACAAGATTCTGAATTATTAAAGATGTATCACATAATGCTTTGAATCAAATGCTGTCCAACCAAACAAGGTTTAGTGACATCAAACCTCTGTTCAAATGGTTAGGACGAACCCCCTTGACACGCCCAATTTTAACACCAAGGCAGCTTAAAACTTAAAAACAATATGGAAAAAAGGGGAAAAGGTTATATACAGAAACAAACAGTACCAAATATACTTCTATGATTTATACCTTTACCTATATACATGGTTGTATTCTCATTATTAAAGTTATTGTCTGCTGTTGCTCTAAATAAGAAAATAATTCAAAATAGGTGGAAGTAAAGGGTTTGGCAGATAGTAAACCGTCACGTATACATGTGTAAGCATGACAGATCAAGTGTAGACAATTCCTACTGTCTGAGTGTCAACAGCAAATTAACCATTAATTAAATTATATTTTCTAAACATCCCAACTTACCCCTAATTCCTGAGCAAAGGTTGTTCAAAAAGCCGATATCTGTATTCAAATAACAACGTTTGTCACTTCATTGTTTACCATTCATGGGGTCACAGCTTCGGGTGTCCTCGGAATTCATACGGAAACTCCCGATTCGGCATTTTCCAGTCGATTCGTTAACTGGATATTCAACCCGAAACAGTTTCGTCACTTTAGAATAAGCACCTACTGTGATATACTTTATTTCTTGTTCACTGTGTCAACATTCTAACAATCAGTTAATTTTATAACGAATTTCCTCGATTCATCTGTTCAAGCAAGCGGTTTTAATGTATATTGCCGCCGGTGTCGGTGGAACTCGACTTTGAAGCCCTGCAAGCTGGTTGCGAGAACTTTGAACATTCTCTTTGTTTGTCTGACCTTTGACTAATACGCATCATTCAGATATTTTTCAGACTATCATCATTGAGAAGGATGAAGAAAGGAATTGTTTGCAATTATATTTATTTTATTTGTCGCAAAAGCCTCTCAAAAGTAACAAATGAGAAAACAGTTGAATATATCAGTTCCTTTGATTTTTTAGTATTATCAGATTACTGGTACAACGACAGCTGCTTACATAAAGCTGTACGGGTTAATGTTCTTTCACCCACACACAACACCAATCTCCCATGCAGAGTTATCGTCCCCCGGATACTATGTGGGAGCGTAGCGGGAACCAATTTACTCTGGTAGAGATTGACACAACACTCGTTCGTTAACCATTAGGCTGCCACATACTAGTATATTAGGCTGCCACCAGGCGTTTCTGTCGTTTACTACTACCAATTGAACTAAGCAGGTGGCTTCCTGGTCTTGCCCCATACAATTGGTGAACATTGGGATTGTTTAGGATTGTCATTGTTGACATGCAATGTTGAAGAAAACAATGACGCGTTACGACATTACACAACGTCATGACGTCACAAAACATACAACGCAAAACGTCGTTGCAAAGTGACGTTATTGTCGACGTTGTATCATATCCTAACGACCCGTTAGGAACCAAGTTCTTCCTTTTTATGGGTTAATGTTCATGTTTGTGTATACGCTAACGATATGGGATAGATTTGTGATGGACAGCGACCGGCTAGTCCGGACATAGACCATGTCCACAGTAACGTTGGTAGAGGTCAACACACCGGTCTCTCTACGTACGTGTGGATCATCCATTAGCTCGCTCGCACAGCGGCGCTCCAAACTACAGGTAGGTTATCATATAGAAACGTTCATATCAGGTTCCATAGCAAAAAATAAAACCACTGCATATTGATATATTCAGTTTAATATATAAGACATTTTAGTTTAGCGGCAACCAAAATGTGTATAAATAATACTTCGTTCCAGAAAACCTAAATGCAACAATGACTTTATGACCTTATGAAATTTAAGTTGACCATTTAATGTTATTGATAAATGCTTTGCGTATGCCGTCTCTCACAGTCATTAATTTTATTCATAAGTTATGCCGAATTTTGCAATAAAATGACATAAATTCTATTGAAATGATCTCAGACCATCACTCGTCCGATCAATGTTAAAAGCTCGCCAACATATGAATACTATATGGAACCAGAAAGTAAAGTTATTTTTTATATCATGGTACGCTCTAATTGTGAACTTACAGTGTTTTTCTCCGGACAAGCGAGCAGCTGCGCTCAAGGCTCGGACACCGGACCTACGAGGAGGAAGGGTCAGTGTTTTACCCAAAGTTTTTGGGCTCGAGGGTACGCAGCTCGTCTCATCTCCCACAGAGAGCCCCATACCACCCCGCCCTTGTATCACACCCTATAGTGGGTGTCATTCAAGGTTCCAGTGTGAAGAGGTATGTAGTTTCTAGAAAACACCATCATATCCGTTTTAACATCGTTGCATCACCTCTTCGATCAATTACCAAACAGTAGCGACATTTAACCAGTTTGTTGCAGATAAATCTTGAAAACATTGTGGGAAAAAGAAGAAATTGCTCGATTTGTGGTGTTTATTGAAGGTATACCATATTCGTTTGCTAAAGATATACGAATAGGTCTATTGTAGGTGTGCGGTTTATTGTAGGTGCACTGTTTGATGTATATGTTTTGTTTAGTGTAATGTGAAAGTTGATTTGCAGGTGATCGGATAATTTCAGATGTATGCTTTATTGTAGGTGTTCTATTTATTATACGTGCACAGTTTATCATGGATGTACTAGTTATTGTAAGTTAACTGTCTATTGTATGTGTACGGTTTATCATAATTTTTCGATTTATTGTTGACTGTTTATTGTGGGTGTTCTATCAATTGTATGTGCACTGTTTATCATTGATGTACTAGTTATTGCAAGTTAACTTTCTATTGTATGTGTACGGTTTATCATAGTTTTTCGAATTATTATTGACTGTTTATTGTAGGTGTTCTATTGATTGTATGTGCACTGTTTATCATGGGTGTACTAGTTATTGTAAGTTAACTGTCTATTGTATGTGTACGGTTTATCATAGTTTTTCGAATTATTATTGACTGTTTATTGAAGGTGTTCTATTGATTGTATGTGCACTGTTTATCATGGATGTACTAGTTATTGCAAGTTAACTGTCTATAGTATGTGTACGGTTTATCATAGTCTTTCGAATTATTATTGACTGTTTATTGTAGGTGTTCTATTGCTTGTATGTGCACTGTTTATCATGGATGTACTAGTTATTGCAAGTTAACTGTCTGTTGTATGTGTACGGTTTATCATAGTTTTTCGAATTTTTATTGACTGTTTATTGTGGGTGTTCTATCAATTGTATGTGCACTGTTTATCATGGATGTACTAGTTATTGTAAGTTAACTGTCTATTGTATGTGTACGGTTTATCATAGTTTTTCGAATTATTATTGACTGTTTATTGTAGGTGTTCTATTGATTGTATGTGCACTGTTTATCATGGATGTACTAGTTATTGCAAGTTAACTGTCTATTGTATGTGTACGGTTTATCATAGTTCTTCGAATTATTATTGACTGTTTATTGTAGGTGTTCTATTTATTGTATGTGCACTGTTTATCATGGATGTACTCGTTATTGTAAGTTAACTGTCTATTGTATATGTACGGTTTATCATAGTTTTTCGATTTATTGTTGACTGTTTATTGTAGATGTTCTATTGATTGTATGTGCACAGTTTATCATGGATGTACTAGTTATTGTAAGTTAACTGTCTATTGTATGTGTACGGTTTATCATAGTTTTTCGATTTATTGTTGACTGTTTATTGTGGGTGTTCTATCAATTGTATGTGCACTGTTTATCATGGATGTACTAGTTATTGTAAGTTAACTGTCTATTGTATGTGTACGGTTTATCATAGCTTTTCGAATTATTATTGACTGTTTATTGTAGGTGTTCTATTGATTGTATGTGCACTGTTTATCATGGATGTACTAGTTATTGCAAGTTAACTGTCTATTGTATGTGTACGGTTTATCATAGTTCTTCGAATTATTATTGACTGTTTATTGTAGGTGTTCTATTTATTGTATGTGCACTGTTTATCATGGATGTACTCGTTATTGTAAGTTAACTGTCTATTGTATGTGTACGGTTTATCATAGTCTTTCGATTTATTGTTGACTGTTTATTGTAGATGTTCTATTGATTGTATGTGCACAGTTTATCATGGATGTACTAGTTATTGTAAGTTAACTGTCTATTGTATGTGTACGGTTTATCATAGTTTTTCGATTTATTGTTGACTGTTTATTGTATGTGTTCTATTAATTGTATGTGCACTGTTTATCATGGATGTACTAGTTATTGTAAGTTAACTGTCTATTGTATGTGTACGGTTTATCATAGTTTTTCGAATTATTATTGACTGTTTATTGTAGGTGTACGGATCGGAATCGCTTGAGGAGTTTACAGACGACGATCTGGATCTCCGACTCGATGTGGAGCCGGACGAGGTGGGAGAGAAGCCGCAGCTGTGCGTTCAGGGATCGCGCCAGAAACTCTTCGGTCCGTACGATATACCCAATATAAAGACGCTTGAGGTAAGGCTCTAGGTAGTACGAGGGAAATGTTTTGCTCATTACACCATTATACCGCACTTTGACGCGCCTACATCAGAATATTTAAGAATCTACTTTGAAGAAGTAATAATTAATTCTTTTCACGATATGATTTGTCTTTATGCAATAATGGGCTAAATATCGGGGTATTTAACCTTCGATATTTGGGAGTTTGTTACTTGTGAGTTATAACGCACGGAAAGCAGAATATTGCTGTTTTATATTGATTAGAAAGCATCGTGACAAAAAGAGTAATTGATCGTTATGGAAATCCGAAGACAGACGTGGTATGGAGTGTACCTGTAGATGAGGGAATATGCCGTTTTAAAGAAATACATTTTTGATCCTCAAATCTGTGAACAAGGACCTTTAAGTCAATAATCGATTGTATTTCGTATTTTTTATCCCCGCAGAAAAAGTCGGCGACTTTTACCGAAGACGCCAGTACGAAGCAGACGAATGATGGCGCTGCAGAGAGAGAGGGCGCCACCTCCCCGGAAAACCCGCCCCCAAGTCCCATCAACTTCTACCCATCGTTAGACGGATTCGTCGTGGGCGGACAGAAACTAGCATGTCCGGAGAAGGCCGGGACCACTCAGGAAGTTTGGTCCTGTAATGTAAGAAATGGTGGTTGTGTCGATCACCCTTTAACACTTTCAGCCATATAGAGTGTACTGTAATGGTCCGAATTTAAAGCAACAGACATACATGCATATGGTCAATAACAGTTTTTTTTGTGATATTGGAAAATTCGATTAAATCATTATAAGAAATTGGCTTTTACAAACAATGCCTCCCTTTATTATGGGTAATCTTTCTTGAGTAGCAATCTTCAGACGTTTCTTGTAACAAGCAATTTGCCCCTTTGTTATGAACGATCTTTTCTTTGACTATCGTGTTTCAGAAATTTCTTGTAGCAATCAATTTTCCCCTTTGTTTTGAACAATCTTTCTCTGGTAGTGAAATTTCTTGTAGCAATCAATTTATCCCATTGTCTTGAATGACCTTTTCTCAGTATTGTCCTTCAGAAATTTCTTGTTGCAATCAATCTTTCCCTTTGTTATAATACCATTCATAGCTAATATTTTCTGAAGAGTCACACATTTTAGCATGGGTTTAACTTTCTCCACTTTTTCACGTCAATTGAGTGTTTAAAAAGGATGGACTATAATTTGTTAAATTATAACACTTCAATGAGAACAGAAAAGTGTAGAATTAAATCGCATTTAGTCGCTTATCATAGACTCACTGTTCACGACACTGGGCACTCTCATTGGGATTGCAGTGTTATCAAGCATACACGAATATCGTTCAAATCGTAAACCGGAAGTTGCCCGCGAACTTATCGTTGAATGTTCCCTGCTTTCAACGTGGTGTTGCTCTGAAGCAAGATACCAATAAGAGAGCTCTTGTATGCACTTGTTTATTTTATCCAACGTGATTTGTGTATTGAATGCGATCTTTTTATTGTAAAATCTGTGAGGTTTATACAACATAATTGAGCAGAAAGTCATTTGTGTCGTATTGTCCATTTCCTAGAAAGTAACAGCCTTTTGATGATTTAAATGTCTGTTCAAATGGAGGTCAAAAAACACATTATAAAACTTGAAAAGTAGATGTGGTCAGACATTAAACAAGTCAATACCATTCTGGAACTGCTAGATAAAAATTTGTTAAAGAGCGTGGTAGTTTTCGCAGTATAGCTAAATTTGGTAACGGTACCGGTACGACCTTGAATTTAGGGGAAACTACATAATTATAGAAATTTCCACTTAGGAAAGTGTCTTTTTATGCCTTTGTTGTGTAACATTAAAACGACCTAAAAATGGTTCGACATTTTTGTTTTGTATCCAGGATTTAATTAAAAGCACGCCAATTGAAGTTCCATTGATCCATGCGTACAGAGCCATTAACGAGGGAAGTAAATCGCAATTCCATACACATTTATATCTACTTCGTAAATAGAATCAATCAAATATAGTGCTGCCAGCATGCAGTGGCTATGAAGAGGGACTAAATCGGATTGTTTGTGTGTTTGATTGTTTCCAGAGTCGTGATTTTAAGCCAGGTTTCGTGAAATATCCGCATTACCAGTGTAATAAATGTGCCGATCGAGTCTTCGAGGAGGAGCAGACAGAGATGGCTCTACAGAGAAGGTAAGAGTATTCATCATCGACCATTAACACCACGATAACTCAACTCTGTGCATCTTTAAAGGGTTTTACTTAATTCATTACCAAACAATGACGACATTTAACCAGTGTATTGCAGATGACTCTGGAAAACAGTGTGGGAATAGAAGAAATTGCTTGTCACAGGCAATTTCTCATTTTCCCACAATGTTTTCTGCTCTATCAGAAGATTATTTTTTCATTTTAATCCCATTTTGAAATGTCGTCTACAAATTCTTTCAATTTGGGACAGTCGAAAATTTGGCGTTTGGTAAAGGGTTAAACGCTTTATGCTAAAGATGTGCGTAAGCTCAAAACAACGTTACATCTTTCTTTCAATATTCGGTTTAACAATCTCCGAGACGCTTCCAATGACGTGTCACATTGCTATACTGTATATACCTTCGTTCAAGATACTATCTATGTTTATCAGTTTTGACTTAAGCAGGTATGTACCTTGAATCGTTCAGTGAAACGGCACTCTGCAATCGATGACTTTAGAGACCACTGTGATTAAAGGGAACTTGCTCAGTTCATGAAATAATTCCTGTGACACAACGTTTAATTCACAATGACAGAATTGAGATAGTGTTGTTGTTTTACTCTTTTTATTATATTTTTGCCGTCTGATACTTTCCTTTATTCTATCGCGCAACTTAGGACCACTCTCGAAGTGAGCAATATATTCATAAACTCTTCTACAAACCTCGTGAAATTCGGTCACCAACGAATTTTTCCGCAAGTGGATACCTGAAGTCGAGAGAAAAACCTCAAACTGCTTTTTGTCTGAACAATCTTTTTTATCATGTCGTTGGTCCAAACCATGCTTTTGTTCATATGCTGGTTTATAATGAATGCATCTCCTGGTGGTAATTTTGTTACAAACGTAACTATTTCCAGTTGATTCTAACGTATCTAGATCAATAGCTCGTTAAATCTGATTTACTTACTTTAACCATGTAGTGCAAAACAATACATGCATAAATGAATAAAAAGACCTGTTTCTCTTCAGACGCAGTTGTTTACTCCATAGTCGCATGTCTTCCCACCGGCATCAGGACGACCCACTACGGGGTGTGAGTTCGAGACTCGGGCGAGACAGCAGCATGCTTATGTCACCTCTAGGGGCCATCTCACCCGGGTTCGTATATCCGGACCAACATAATCTCTACGACAAAACCTTTCAAGAGATCTATCTGAAGAAGAAGCGGGAGAAGGAGGAGCAGGACCGCCAGCTGGAGGAGGAGAGGCGCAGACATCTGGACAGGATCCGGAATAGCGAGACAGGGACCCGGAAACAGAAACAAGGGAACCAGTGCATCATGGGATATCAGTCTGACCAACCAGAGGACTCCTTCCAGCCGGAAATGTCGGATGAGTATTTCACCGCAGATGCTGAGAAAGGTACATGTTAAAGACTCATAACGTATTTTTAATAATGGAAATGTATAATTTCATCTAGCAGATATTTTTTAGATTGTTTTAGACCCAGTATATCATTACCAGTATTATTGTATTTACTATCCAGAAGTGATAAATATGATGAGTTGTCGCCATGAAAATGTATATACATCATTTCCTCCATTTAAAGCTTTGTAGAAGTTCGAGAATGAAAACAACATCAAATGACAATACACAGGTTTCAAGTCAACGTGACCCTATTGTTATAATTGTAGCATATGACGTTAGATATCAGGGAAATGATATACATGTAGTAATCATTGGCATTTATTGGTAAATAGTCGACTTGAGCAGACATTGGCAGACTATTAATGTACTAGTATCTCAAAATTATAGACCAAGTCAAACAGTGATAAAGCTAGATATTAAACAAATGCAAGCGTAGAGCACCAGATTCAGATTGGTAAAACCATGTTCCATGCACTCAGTAGTTGGTTTCTGTGTGAGTATTGATCATTTATACATATATATTGTCATAAACGGCAATTGCGTTATTTTTGTTGAATACTTCATTAAATACAATGAGCATAAACCTAAACTTACAGAGAGATGCATGATCGCCCGACAACAAATTATTGTTTACATATCGTTGAAGGATCCGATTTCCAACTGAATGTCAAACCATCCTGTAGCCAGCCGACACGTTTATACAAAGCTCGATGTAAATCTCCCGAGGATTTCTGTCCGAGTCTGGACGATGATGGACTAGAGATGCGATGTTGTAAGAGCGACATCTGTCCGTTCCCAGACGACATGGAGTTTAGCAAGCAGAACGAAGACGACCTGTTTACCTACGACCTGAAAAACTTCCGCAGTACCAGCCGAATTACTCCGCTATATCCTCTCGTCAGACCCTCTCCCATGAATGCCTACGAAGGGGGGAATACACGTGATTCCTCAGACTTGGGCCATAGGCAAGGGCAATTTAAACATGGAATAACATCACTTCCGGCGGAAGCGGATTATACCGGAAGTAGGAAGGCATTGTCGGCTGAACATCAAAAGTAGGTATTTTTCTTTACTTTATACATATTTACGAGTCAATTCAGGGATTGAAGTGGTTTGCTTTAGAAGAATCGTAAATTCGTTATGGGCGTTTTTTACTGTTCAAATTAACGATTAAATCTTCAAGATGACCTTTGTCAGTGTCCATGATGGACTCAATGGCCGTCTGCAAACCCTTTGGCTTTCGAAAAGTTGTTTCATGAAAGATGTAGGTTTTTTAATTAGTAATATGCCCACAACCTGATGAATTGTACTTCTGTTCGTCGAAATTGTTGGCATGAGTTTCACTTTCCTTTTTTTTTTTCTTTTTTTAAATGTAAGAAATGAGAGATGATATCAGGAGACATTATGTTCCTCAGACACTCGACTATTCAATCGTGTCATAAATTTGTCGTAATTAGACCAGACCACATTACCTTGACCGTATAACCATAATAAAATGGTCAAATAACTACATCCTTTTAGGAGATATCAGATTTGTTCCGGGTTAAACACATTAACAGACAATACAGACAACGCATATGTTATAATGAAACTCAAAACGAACCAATGATTGGGACAAAGTGATACATTGCTCGTTAGTTATACTTCTTTTACTTTCTTTCACAGCTGCTAAAGCGATTGTTGCGGTTTGTAAGATTTCTGTCATGGAGTAAGTGGTTGTTATAAACGAATAAAGAATGTCGCTAGAAGGATGTCGCGGTCATTAGATATGATTGATATCGTCTCTCTATTCAAATAAAGACATTCTCGCGTTTTAACCATAATGTCGTATGTTCTTGACATTGATAAGAGGGATAGACCATTCTTGGTTTCTTAACCCTTTACCAAACGCCAAATATTCGACTGTCCAAAATTGAAAGAGATTGCAGACGATATTTCAAAATATGATAAAATTGAAATCTAATCTTCTGATAGGACAGAAAACATTGTGGGAAAAGGAGAAATTGCTCGTTTAGAGTAATTTCTACTTTTCCCACAATGTTTTCCAAAGTCGTCTGCAACAAAGTGGTCAAATGTCGTTACTGTTTGGGAATGGGTTTTAAAGACGAAATGGGTAATGTAAACGGATCGTGTTCATTGAATATCTGTCTTCGATAATATGGAAAAAATCGATCATCATCGTTTTATCTTACTCTCGTTTCAAATAAATGCGAGCGATTCTTTCCATGTAGAAATGTTGAATATCTTCCTTCATCTTTTAATCAAATGACAGGTTCTTGTCTAAAAATATACCTTTTAAAGGTTAACAACAACTTTTTGATCTCCTTTAATTGAAGTACGAAGATACAAACGTGTAATCTTAACTATGATATAATGATGAAGATACGTCAAGTAAAATGAGGAAAATTCCTCGCATATTTACAATTCCAAACTTCCCAATTAGGATTAATTGATATCCGCAGCAGATGAATATAATCAAGAAATTCCTTGAAGCATTAATAACCAAATAACTGAATCCAATAAATCCTTATTATATTGCACTGAGGCGGACAAACTAAGAAAATATTTAAGCGGTTATTTTGTACCGAATGTCATCTAAAAATGTCATAACCCATTGTTTTCAATTTTCGCCTTCTCACGTATATACCTGGGTACCATTTTACTAGACATTTTATGTTTCAGATGTGAAAGTTAAAAGCGTCCCTCCGAGACGCTTCCAATGACGTGTCACATGATAATATTGTGTTTTCATTTAAGATTATACCCATGTTTATTATTTTTACTTACACAAATGTTTAATAAAACGGTACGCTGAGGACCAATTCTTTAAGTTATTTATTCATTATAACGTGGTGAACGAAACACGACACTTCTACATCATCCTTTCACTGGGAGAAACGAAATACCGAATCATAATAGAAATGTATATTCATTTATAAAGCGAACAAAGCAATCGGTTTACAGAGGAAAAGCGAATATTAGTTTTAAAAAATCAACCGCATTGCAGTATCGTGATATTACGCCGGGCGCTTCATTTACCAGTTTATTAAATCCTTTACCAAGCGCCAATTTTTCGACTGTCCCAAATTGAAAGAGTTTGCAAACGACATTTCAAAATGTGACGAACTGAAAAAAAAACCCAATCTTCTGATAGGGTAGAAAACATTGTGGGAAAAAGGAGAAATTGCTCGTTAAGAGCAATTTCTCCGTTTCCCACAATGTTTTCCAGAGTCGTCTGCAACACACTGATCAAATGTCGTTGTTGTTTGGTAATGGGTTAACTGACGTCAATGAGGAGTATTTGTTATTCGTGTTAGTTGGTAAAATTGGTTAATGGGTGTATGATTACTCTTCCTATAACGTCGATATCTAGATTATACACTGATATGTGAACTGTCTACCATATATGGAACCCTCCCAATGTCGATGTAGTTAACCAACTCGTTTTGAAAGTGAAGATGTGTTTTGTGATGTTACAGTGATGTCTTGCAAGGAAATGTATAAGCTGGATGTTAATTCACATCGATGTGTTTTCTCAAATCAGTGTATGTTTTAATAAACTGACCTGAACTGTCTACCATCTACATAACTTTTCTCATCTCAATGTAATTTACAAACTCGTTTTGAAAGTGAAGATGTGTTTCGTGATGTTACAGTGATGCCTTGCAAGGAAATGTATTATATGGATATAAATTCACATCGAAGCGTTTTCACAAACCAGTGTCTGTTTTTAATGACAGAATAAAAAAGAAACCGTCATAGTTAGCATGTAGAAGTAGTGACAGTACATCAGAGTGGGTCGGTATCATTCAAATATGTCGCTACAGTTTTCTTGAACCAAACAGAAAGGGAATTATATCTTAGAAAATAATCATGAAGGTTATAGTTCCAAACACAGAGGTTCGAAATAGACTAGTGCGGATAGCACCAGAAGTATTCGTTGTATAGTGAGTATATGTCGACGCTTTCAATAAATGCGCGATCTATCGCATATGGAATGTACATACTAAGATGAATTGACGCTCAATGAATTAATAACGCTTTTAAAAGCCACTTTTAATGGTATATCAAACAATGATATTGTATGTGAAAACAGCACCTTTAAAGAGGTTGTAATGATTTAACGATTCAACCAGCGATTTGGTGAAAGTGACATGATCCACCTCTTCCCAAATAACCACCATTTTTCTTTGTTTCAATCAAACGTTTAAACAGACCAACGTTTATAGCAATTAGTTACAACGAAAAATGATAACACTACATCAATGTTGTCAACAGTTAAAATAAAAAGGGTTAAGAAAGTGACATCATGGATGCGGCATTATTCTTGACCTAGCCATGTGATATCCCTTTACGGGATTGTTCACTGCCACCACAAATGTCACATGACCATCTAAGAAACAAAAATAGCGATTAAAGATGACCGCGATACCCCAACAATATCATCCATTTGTGCTTTATTTGTAAAGAAAATGATACATTTGCAGATAATTCTTAAATGGATATCTCCGAATGATGCGGGATATGTTTCTCCAAATTGTATCACAAATTTAAATCATTTTTACAAACTTTATGATTTTACGCCCAAATTAAAAGCAACGCTAGACAATCATTAAGAAAAATTTCTAAACTTGATATTATCATCCTTGCGACGTTTGAAAGATACCAAAGTAGCTTTTGAAACAAAAACGTATGTGCCATAGAACGAGTATGTACGAAGCAATGGTGCCAGTGTGTTGTTTATTTCAGCACTATGACAGCAACAGTGCTGGTCCCGTCACCAAACACACCATGTGACCAATGGGTATCCTTGACGACGGATAACGAGCCAGTTCTAAACAACTCCCCGGATGTAGAAGATGGTTGCGATACGTTTCTGAAGAGATTACAAAGGAGCAAACTATCTAACACAGGTATTACACGTGACGTTTTACTTCTAATTATAAAATGTCTTTCGTTATAACATTCAGTTCATTATATTTATTTACTTCTTTTTTTGTCATGATGTAAAATAGAATGTTTGTTTCGTTTTAAATGCTAAGAAGAGGTCACATTATGCTCATTAAAACAACAAGTTAGGACATACATTCAACAATGTCGATCGACATATGCCGAAAGTAAATCTTTCTCGTGTCCACTCATCCTGTCTATCGTTTTTTTCCAATAGCAAAAATCAAGTTGCATCTCGCCCAACCTTTGAAGATGTTGCAGATGAAAATTTAAATTGAAAACAGATTTGAGCATGTTCTCGTGACTCAATCGATAAATTGCTCATAGTAACCTTTCCCTTTGTCGACGTGGTTTCTGGAGTCTTTTGCAACATATGCAGAGAATGTTTGTAACCATTGAGTGAAGAGAAGTAGATGGAAATCGGTATCCGACGACAATACGATCTATCCCATTGTTGTATCCCTATATGTGTAAGAGCACTTGCTTAGTAACCACAAAACTGCTTACTTGTATCTATTCGAATCTTGTTTGGCATGGTTAACGACCGTTCATCATGTGTAACGACTAACGAGTTATCTCCCCTACAGATCAAACCTTACCCTCCGGCCAGCAGTTCTGTTTCGAGGCGGTGGTAGACAAACGTTACAATCGCTGGAAGCGGCGACGACGGCGAAAGAAGGAGGGAGAACTGCGCCGTTCCACACAGCCTGGGGAAACCGAGAGCTCGGATGATGATGCTGGAAGGTGGGTGGGGGAGTGTGGGCGTGGGTGTTCGGGGCTCTTCGTACTTACGTTTCGTTGCTAAAGATTCAGTATCTCAGGTGATAGTTAGTCCGAGATGAAACACTTGGTCCGTACTTACCTACAGCAAACTCTTGTCCATTATACTATTAAGTCAGCTACCAATAGTCCAGACAGACAAAAGTGAGTCTTTGCAATAAGCAAGTGGATTTCAAGTAATATTGTTCACTAGTGGAAAAATTCTGAAATAAATAAAATACTGTTAAGATTGATGTTTTCCTCGAATAACATAATCGATCATTTAAAATGCTGTACTGCGAATCCTGGATTGAATTGATGGATAAATACATTTTGGTTCCTCAACATCCCGAAAAACACATGTTTCACATTGTGAAATATATTAATGACATTTCGTTATTCTCTGAGAAGGTGTGTAAATCGCAATCTTAATGCAAGACTGGAGAAAGCACTAACATTTTAGTGTACATTAATGTATTGTTTACTTCTTTTATGGAAGACTTGTTAAGGCTACACAAGTTTCCAGCGTTAGCGTTTCTTGAAAATGTTGTCAATTGTTCGGTATTCTGAAAGTGTATAACAACATTTATATCGAACACATCTCAATTTTTTCTCACCTGGTTTCAGAAACGCGGAAGTGGAATATATTCTGGAGGAGATGTACGATCAGATTCATGGCCCCGCCCCTCGAACACCAAACGGGTCACGTGATACGCCGCGCCTGCGCAACAGACGTCGACGGACAGAATTAACCGAACGTAAAAACGACGTCAACGCGACGTCATTTGACACGTCCTTGACGTATTATGACGCCAGCTCGGAGTATACGTCATCGGATAAGGACAGCGGTGCGCTGAGTTCGAACTCTGGACTCGGGCAGTCGACGTCGGCGCTGTGGCAGTGTAGTGACACGATGATTAACACGTCGTTGTTACGTAGGTCGGCGGAACGGAAGCCGAGTGAGGACGCATGTTATTGGCCGCTGCTGGAGGAGTATAAAGAACAGATTCTGAACACCATACAAAACACACCAGCAGGTTTGTGCTAGCACATAGTATGTCGTTAAACTTGACTAATCCCTTATAGTGTATGAATTCTGCTTTTGGTGCATCTTCTTTTGATATACAAAAAAGATCTGTTTTTGAGCTCACTGCTTTTCAAGTTTGAGTGTTTTTGTTCGTTTAAATTTTCTAATATGTTTATTGCTATCAATAATATCTTTCTTATCAATTTAGAAATATACTCTATACCCGTTAAGATATCTATCTTTGATTGGAAAATATGCAGTGGTATAGTTTAAATCTCGTTTGTATTGTACGGATATTCGAGCTCACTGCTTTTCAAGTTTCACTTTTTATTCCATCAATTGTCTAAAATGCTCTATACCCGTGAAGACATCTATTACTAATTGGAAAACACAGAGGGTTTAAATCTCGTTTGTATTGTTTACAGAGCAACTGGAAGAGATGGACCAGAAATGCTGGTTACCGGATATCACTGTACGCTTCACCGGTCGACATTCGGGAGCCAGTCAACGGTCGGTGCATGATGGGAAGGGAGCAGACACGAATATACTGTCTAGTCCTCTGATGTGAGTATCAGAGTAACGCTAAATCGTTCAGGAGTAAACTGTTCACATCAACTCATCTCCTGAAATGTCGTTTCTAAATGGGAACCATAGTTGAGATTATGCGCCCGAAATGTCGCTTCCAAATGGAAAGCATGGTTAAGATTATGTGTTCTCCTGAAATGTCGTTTCCAAATGGGAACCATAGTTGAGAGTATGCGCCTCTCCTGAAATGTCGTTTCTAAATGGGAACCATAGTTAAGATTATGCGCGCGAAATGTCGCTTCTAAATGGAAAGCATGGTTAAGATTATGCGCCTCTCCTGAAAAGTCGTTTCCAAATGGGAACCATAGTTAAGATTATGCGCTAAATGTCGCTTCCAAATGGAAAGCATGGTTAAGATTATGCGCTTCTCCTGAAATGTCGTTTCCATATAGGAACCATAGTTAAGAGTATGCGCCTCTCCTGAAATGTCGTTTCCAAATGGGAACCATAGTAAAGATTATGCGCTTCTCCTGAAATCCCGTTTCCAAATGGAAAGCATGGTTAAGATTATGCACTTCTCCTGAAATGTCGTTTCCAAATAGGAACCATAGTTAAGATTATACGCTTCTCCTGAAATGTCGTTTCCAAATGGGAACCATAGTTAAGATTAGGCGCTTCTCCTGAAATGTCGTTTCCAAATGGGAACCAGAGTTAAGATTATGCGCCTCTCATTGTAAGATCTAATTTTTAACGGGTAAGACTTTTATATGGGAAGTCAACACGGCATAGTTAAGGAAGGCCGATGAGTTCTGTTTAGTCTCCCCATCAAGCCCCGATGAACACAGGAGCTTCATCCATCATTAATGAGTCGTGCATTACAGTACACTACTGAACTTTTGATGAAACTATGCAACATCCAATTAACACAGTCAATTCAAAAGTCTACCGGCAACTTACCTTTCTTTTAAAATGTAATCCTACTGCAGGCTTGGGGATCACGTGACCAATGTTTACGATCGTATGTCCGAACAAGATGGGCTCGCATGTCCAAAAAAATCGGTTTTCGACTGCGATTTCTCTGCCGAGTGTTAGACGTAACGCCGTTATAAAGCATGAGCCATCATATACCACCAACGCCGTAAAGTTGATGGTCAACTCATACGGGGTACATAAAGTGGTTACATGTATCAATGGCAAAAGTAGATGGAAAAAGCAAAATTACCTGTTTCGTCACTGGCGGGGCCATCTTGTTCGGACATAATATCGTAATAAACTCTGGATCCTTATATTCTCCTTGTAGGAAGTTGGAACGGACACAACAGCGTCGGTATAGGCCTACAAATCGTGTAGGTGGTGTGACGATCGTATGACGGCCATCTTGGTTACACCAAACACCTGCTTTACTTTTGCACATGCCTATTTCTTCTTTTGTTGAAATATTTTGGAAATATTTGTATGAGTACATTTATAACCTATATTCACTAGCTGTTATATATATCCAGTGTGTATAAATGTTATGTGAATTTCATGATCACCAGTAAAGCCTTTGCACATGTCTATTTCTTCTTTTGTTACATTTTTTTAAAAATAAATTTATCATAAATATATTTATAACCTGTACTCACTAGCTGTTATATGTATCCAGTGTGTATGAATTGCATGTGTTATATTACTGTTTATATTACTAGATCTAGTGACGAAAGTGCTCGGGACTCGATCTTCTCTGTGACGATAACTAAAGACAAGAAGGACATGTACAAGGACATTGATAAATCAAACAAGCAGCAAGCAAGGTGGGTAATTCTGCGTACCGTAAAATGATGCTTAAGATTCATTAACTACACGCATACATCTCTTTATCAAACAATCTTAGCAGTTACTGGCAAATAGATATTTTTGAATTGAAAAGCGATAAAACAAGTAAATAAACTTGAATTACATACTTTTTTAATGTTTTATTGAAAACGAAGAAGATGCTCATTATAAGACAGAGACGCCTTTCCAACATATGCATACGTTATCACGATTACATGCATCGCATTTAGATATCTACAAGGTTATTTGTTACTAAAGAGAAAAAGGCGCTAACATATCCCATCTTCATTTCTGTAGTAGTCCTGCTTTGTCGATCGGTTAATGTGGTTGATTTGTAATTCGGCGGTCCGAGGTTGGATACCTACTAGCACTGCTGTTGTTCTAAAGAAAGACACTTCGGAGGCCAAGCCCATTACTTATAAATTCCAGTAATGCCATAGTATTACTAGAATATGTTGGATCGATGTTTACACACATGAATAAGAAAAATGCTTTTCAATATTCACTATATTTCAGGAATTCGGCGTCGTCTTCGACAAAGCCTGGATCCCGGAGTCTAGCCTCAATGCGTGAAGAGGCGGGTTTAAGCCAGAGACTGGACTCGGGAACCAATCAGAAATCAGCACGTCAAATAGGCGTCGTTACCCTTGGGGAGGCCGGGTTAGACAGCACGTTTGAGGCATCTTTACGGCCTATCAAACAGGGTGAAGACCAAACGAACGGGCAAATAAAAGGCATGAGGAAACGTACGTAAACGTGAACGTTATTCTCATATTGACGACGTTGTTAACGTGTCTATGTTTCGTTTAACCACGCCTTCAATACAAATGTCAAAATGAAATCATGTGGCCGATAAAAGAACATACGCATCTTAAGCAGATTCTCTTTGGTCAATCATTGTTTTACGGTTAATCAATTATCTATTCATTTTAACATGATTTTGTAAGTTTATCCCATAATTCACGAGCGCTAATATTGATAATGAATCGTGTTAAAATGGTATAAACTCCGAATGTTTACATCAAATCGGTCTTACTGAATGCCTAAAGCTCTGTGATATATAGGTAGATTGATTTGTGATCACTTTGTCTGATAATTGTTTAAGTTATCACGCGTCATAACAGTTAAAAAAAAGAAACAAAACATGCTGGAAGTTCTAATCGCCTTATAAAGAGCCGTGCTAGAATGGAAAACCATTTGATGTGTAAAACAATGTCGTAAGTATTTTCTCGTGTGCATCTTGAGTGCTCAGTACAAGACTTTGGCAAGTGCTTCATGAACTATAGTATTGCACTGAAACCTCGATTTGCTCAGAATGTAAATTACTGTATTTGATCAACATGAACAGTAATACCATGGTAATTGTGTGATAATAATGTGCTTAATGCGTAAAAACCCCGTCCATTATCTCATATCTGAGTGATTTGTGTTTCATAATCTCTTTTCTCTTTTACACAGCTTTGAGGGAGCAGCAGTCAAAGACAAAAGACGGTGTAAATCTGCCGGTTTTGACCAAAAACCCGAAGTCGCAAACATTGCCCCAAACTCTTCGGCGAGATGTCGTTATTAAACCAAAAAAGAGGTCAAAGGTAAGAATATCTGTTTAACCCATTACCAAACAATAACGACATTTAACCACTTTGTTGCAGACGACTCTTGAAAACATTGTGAGGAAAAAAGGAGAAATTGCTCTTAACGAGCAAATTCTCCTTTTCCAACAATATTTTCTGCCCTATCAAAAGATTATTTTCCAATTTCATCACATTTTAAAATGTCGTCTGCAAACTCTTTCAATTTGGGACAATCGAAAATTTGGCGTTTGGTAAAGGGATATACATGTTCTTGTCACAACACTATTTCTAGTTTTTTTTAGAATCAAATGATAAAGATGATGATGTTTTAAAACTCATTACGCAAAAAAGCCCTCAGTGTCTACTTTGTGACCTTTCATTAATCCACATTTGGCACGAGTACCATCCTGTCCAGGGGTCATCATTAACGACAGTCCAAAGCGCACCTCTCGGACACAATGGCACGAGTTCTGTTTTTCCTGAAATCAGATTCAAGACTGATATCAGACGGCGTGGGTGTAATGCCACCTAAAAACTCTATTTTCATTTCATCTTAGCAATTTCTGCTTTTCCCAGCAGTCACTTCAGAGCCCTGGCCCAGTGCTGGTGGATACAGTAAAGCCGCCGGAGTCACAGGCTTAGGTTTTTATCCATTACCAAAACGGTAAAAAGTAAACTACTAAATACATTTATAAACCATATGCAGCAGACGCGCATGCTCCTTGGGTGGTTTGACCGGAAGTACAATATTTTTGTTTTCAGAATTTTGGGAAACCAGCCATCGTTAAACCCCTGTTACAGAGACCCAAAACACAGCCATTATCCATAAAGGGCACGGCACAGACGGGCGAGGTGGATTCCAGTTTAATAGTCCGGGATTATTATCTGAAGAACTTGTATAACGAGAGAGTGAAGGCAAACCCAAATGTGGGCCTAGGTATGGTTTTATAGTCTTTATAATCCGGAGTTTTTAAAAGTTTTGGAATACATAGCATGGTGTCCTGGCACATACATGCTCGAATATGCATACCCGCATTAGGCAGGGTATACGCACATCTGCATTAGGCGGGTATACGCATGGGCCAGGACCCCAGGCTATGAAGTACATTGTTTCATGGATAGAGCGTCAGCCTCAGAACATGAGGGTTCGAATCCCGTGAGTAGTGGGATTCACCTTGCGCCCTTTCATTAATTCACATTCGGCGAGAGTTTACAGGAAGCAGAGTCGAGTATGATTAATCTGGGTAGTAAGAACTTGTTTAACAGTCGGAGTAAAATAACATAAACTTAACTTTTGAAATAAGAGGGTAAAGCCAAATTTCCATGTGGATTTTATAGTCTGTTAATACGTGTTTATCTGTTAACCTTTTATCATGAAAGAGTAACACAATACCTTGTATAATGAGTAGAGGCAAAAGGCTTTATAGTCTGTCAATATTAGTTTAAGACCTTTTATAAGGAGAGTGTGGAAAAATAAATTTCATGAGAGAGTGAGGCAAACTTGACTGTGTGATTGGTGCAATTGTTATCAGTTTATCATTGACTCGTATAATCAAAGCTGTGCAATGAAATATCCACGACTGGATCGTCCAGAATAGTTAAAAAAAAATAGGAATAGGTATATCATGTCTAAAATATTTCTTTCCTTATGTAGATGACAACCTTCTGTTGAACTTTCTTAATATTCCTAATTGAAAGGTTTATTGGCCAACTGAAAAAAGAAATAGACATGGAATTTGGTCCTTTTAAATGTACAGAAAAGGGAAAAACAGTCAAGTTTCACTTCTCAGAGATATTATTTAACGTTGCAACTTGGCATCAGATGGATTTTTCATATTTACCAAATCAATGAGTATTCCAAATTGCACCTGTTGGTTCAATAGTGACAAATGTTTATATCATAATCATCTTGATTTCCTCAGGTAAGAAGTTAAAGAAGACAATAACAGCAGACCAGCTGGTTTTGGGGGGTCGGAAGACACGGACTGGGGACAACAATCTGTGTAATCTCGCCTTCACTCGATCTTTTACCTTCTCTATGTTTGACTTGCCAGAGGTGTATAAAATGTACAACTCAAATCTGGTGCATCGGGCTAATGGTGAAGTGATAGAGCCAAGTGATTAGTTCTTTATAATCATATATTGTTTCTGTAAGACTTGCATGTTTAATATCATTATCTGGGTACAGCTTATGGGCTGATGTTTTAAGCAAGCCAACAGAAACAGCTTCATGCCTCTTTCGCAATTATTGTAATCTGATTTATTTGAATGAATAAAATAACTCAGTAATTCTTGTTTTCTTCTTTTATGTTTTCATAAATAATCCCATGTCTATAAATGAAAAGTTCAAACATTATTCCATAGAAACTTGTTTCTTAGACAATTGAATCAGACAATTTACGAAACGACTATTACAAAAGAGGACTGTCTTGAAAAGGCCATTGTCCTCTAATGTCACAATTTCGTAAACATATGTTGGTGGAAATACATTGTATATTATGTCTTCTGCTATTACTAAGAGTAGCAAATAGGTTAGATCACAGGCCAGCCACTAATTTACTTGCCAGCTGGCTTGGGTCTAACTTGTGTTTTTGCATGAGCATGAAGGGGGTTCCAGCACTATAAGGGTTAATCTCAATCAGTCATCAACATAGCAGAGTCAATGTAGCAACCAATTTTTACAGCTGAGTTAATGGTTGTATTACGATTTAAAGCTGAGCCAGTGAATGTATTCCCATATAGAGATGAGTGAACGGAGCAATCCACATTTATAGCTGAGTCAATGGTTGTATTCCCAACAAGTTTAGACTGTTTACCATTACTTGATGGACAGCTTTTAAAAGGTACAGTCTGGCATACATTGTTGGAAGTAAATGTTGGCGTGCCTCCTGGAATATATAAATAAAGGGAAGATCAGTGTAAGAAACAATGTGTTTTTCATTAGATGTCATTTCAAATATTTTTTGTTTTTCATTGGCTCCTAAGAGATAGTTAGAACTTGTATGATTGGATCTTGGAAATATTAATTTAATTCAAATACTTACTAAGACAGACACTTATTATTATACACAGCTATAATTACTCAGATTTATTTAGTAAGTGACTTTGTCAAATACTTTTGTTAAGCAAACTTTTTCAATTGGGTACTGGTTTTATCTTACTTTATAGCCCTGGTCAAAAAGCAATCGTTTTTACCATTTAAGTTTCCCTTGTGGTAGTCTACATTTGATAAAATTGTGACATAAGGTTATTATTTAATCATGAGCAATTTTCTCTGATAAAATGATGGCATCATTTAATTAGAAAATTTGCATTATTATAGATATTTCCTTGTAATAATGACAAATGGTTTTGATAATACTTACTTCAAATTATTCTATACAGAAATAAAGATATAGGAATCTATTTTAGTGGTTTTATAAAGTAACCTCTTAAAATCAGATTTAAAAATGAACATCTTTAATACCTACCCCAAGCACATGATAACGACTGTAGTATGAACTGACACTGCGACTTAAACCTATCAACATCTGACATATCTGAAACATAGAAAATTCCGAATGAAAATAATACTAGCGCAATTGTGTTGATTTATGAAAAAGATTTAGGAACTTTCAAAATAATATTGCTCCTAAAGACCTTGAAAAATCATTGTGATTGATGTTTATATTTGTTTATAGGTGTTTAAATAGTGTTTTACATGTCTTCATACACACAAAAAAGTGTCATTCCAAAAGATCCCATCCATCCAAATGCTATATAAAGAGAAGAATGAGATAGTAGATGTTTGGGTTAAATATCCTTTTAAGACGCTGGTCTTATCAAAAGAACCTTTACCAAACTTTCCCATTGTTTTTTACATAAAACTACAATATTTAGAAATAAATTAGTTTTTTCATCCTTTTGTCACAATGATTTCTAAGGCATTTTAAAAGTCATATTTACGGTTTCCCTCTAATATAAGCATTAACACAATGTACATGAGAACCTTAGGAAAAATTGAGACAAAACAAAAAAATTGGCCTTGGTGAACATCACAATGGGATTAATATCTGTTTTGTTTCTATGGAGTTTAACGATGTGTCAACTATTTTCCAGTTATGTTACAGCTTTCTTGGCAATCGGAACTACTGGGTATTTCCGTGAGCTGTGAAATACACCTCGGATATAAGTGTAGGGTTACAATTTTTCGGGTAAATCGGCATCCGGCAATTAACACATTTTCTAAGCGTGCACGTTAATTAGTTCAATGTGTATGGAAGTGTTGGACATCCTTTTAAATCATTTTTTATCAGTAACTCATTCCAAATGGCGAAATTGTTGTTGTGACATGTATAGTTGTTTCCTCAATCAAACTGAACGACTTTTTAGATTTCACATTTAAGATCTATTTTTAAAACGAAAGTAAAGTGACGTCGTTTTCGTGGGAAACAATATGGCGTCATCCCTATTATTTCAGAGGTGTTTTCATAAGATAAACCCGATGTGTTCAGATTGCTTTCTTGGTTCAACTAGTACCAGGCTAAGGCTCTCGAGTGTCTTGCAAACGGACACTCTCACTATTTCAGAGGTACCAGTAGTGTTTATACCCAGTACCCCCAAAGTGAAGACCACCACCTTAACCACCAGGCCATGCAGGAATCTGTTTGAAATGTGCCTTTCTTATCAATAATAATTGTCATCAACAATTGTTTTGGTTTTAGGTAAAACTTATTTCATATGAGGAAGTGGGAAGGCAGCCATTTCAATATCACTTTATTATAAATAATCTAAAAATTCTGCAATAAAAAAAGAAAGATAGTATACATACTTTATGGGTATGAAAGGAGGCAAATATTGACTGTTTCGAATCAATCATCTTCACAGTTTCCCTGACAATATCTGGGTATGGATACACATAATTGAAAAGTAGTCCCCACTCTTCCTACAAAAAAAAGTAATCGAGATTTTGATATCTTAATTCACTTGATAGACTTATCTCAAAGGATCCTCTTTTTCGTTTTCAATGTAAGCTGCATTGTTATTTTTGAAATATAATATTGGTAAAAAAAGTAAAAAAAAAAAAAAAGTAAATAACTGAACAAGAGGGCCATGATGGATCTATCTTGCTCACATGACTTTATATAAACAACTTGAACTGAAGACCCCTGGAATGGGGCCAACTTTGACACCAGAGGTAAAGAAGTATCGAAAATCAAAGCGTTTCCGGCTGATTCTTGGACCAATTGGGATTCGAAGATTTCCTGATCCCTGCCTAGGGGTATTAATTTGAGCAATCTCTGATGAGAACCTCTAAATAATGCTCCATAACAAATAAGAAGCTCTAGTCCCTCATTTCATATAGAAGACTTTTAAAGGTTTCTATGTTAAACTATTGAAACATTAGTATGAGCTTGGTATCTATCTACAAGATAGGATATTGTGAAAATACTTAAACAGTTGAAATCAGCGAAACCGAAATCCAAAACTGAAGTTTCTTTAAATTTCTTTTCTTTTTAATTCCCTTTAGGTAAGATTTCTTACATCTTCCCGTAAAGTAGAAAAGTCCACATCTGTTACAGGAGGCAAAGGGGGATAAAGACCTGAAATTAAACAAGAGGAAACCATTCACCTTAAACTTTTCTTGACCCTTTACAAATCGCCCACTTTTTAACTGTCTCAAATTGAAAGAGTTTGCAGACGACATTTCAATATGTGATGAAATTGAAAAATAATCTTTTGATAGAGCAGAAAACATTGCCGGAAAAGGACAACATTTTCCAGATTCGTTTGCAACAAACTGGTCAAATGTCGTTTTTGTTTGGCATGTCTTTAATTCTCAAACCATGTATAGCTTTTATAAAACCACATCTTCTTGCTTTTTAAGCTGGTATTTCCTTTGAAGGAAGCACCTTGGTGCAGACTAAAATTGAAAGCTACAAACATTTTAATTTTTTTCAATTCACATTGTTGGCAAATTCAGAATACAAATACTATCATTGCCATTGCTTTATAACAGGGTCATATCTTCCAAAATCGGTAAGTGTATATCGGTAAGTGTATATCAATGTTGATTATTTGTGAATACAACCATAAAATGCCAAACAAATAGAAACGTTTATGATAATGAATGAATGAATGAATGGGGTTTTAAGGCTCATCAACAGCTACGGTCATCTAGCATGCATCATGATGATGTAAATAAAAGTATGAAAATTTCAATGAAATTCCATCGTGAACTGTTAGGATTGTATGAGCATGAACCATCACATTAGCTTTCTGTAGAATAGTCACAGGATATGTGGTACAGTAGTGCTTGTCGTATGGAACACAAGTCTGTGAGCTTTAGGCTAGATCCCCATTCATGGCTTATTATTTTACTGTTTAATACCCCTTACCAAGTTACTCTTAAGCCAGCAAAGCCCCCTTCAAACTTTGCAAAATACTATAACCCATTACCAAACAATAACAACATTTAACCAATTTGTTGAAGATGACTCTGGAAAACACTGTTGGAGAAGGAGAAATTGCTTGTGACAAGCAATTTCTCCTTTTCCAACAGTGTTTTCAACTTATCGAACGATTACTTTCTGATTTTATCACATTTTGAAATGTCTTCTGCAAGCTCTTTCAATTTGGGACAGTCGAAAATTTTGCATTTGGTAAGAGGTTAAGCCAGCAAATCCCCCTTCAAACTTTGCGTAATACTAAAATGTGATTAAAAAACTTTAAAACTAGACATTTATGATAATTGTATTCACCTTTCTGGACACTTTCTTTAAAGTGAGAAAGTAGTGTGGCTAATCTTGCACAGTTGTACATCACAAATGAGCCCTGCAGACTACTCTCCCCAGATCTCTCATCACCGCTATCCAGTTTTAACTTAATCTGTAAAAATAGTTTCAATGAATCAAACACACTTAAATAACATTGGTTCAATACAAAGGTTTGTTCCTCGTAAAAACTTGAATTATAGTCTTGCATTGTACCATGGATAAACATGCAAAACAAAATTGACATACAGAACTAATAGCTCTTGATATGAAGAAAGTCCAAGTATGCATTCAAAATGTCCAACATTTTAAGACAAACCTCATTTGAAACATAAAATATTACATTACTCTGTATATGACTGAGTTCAAGAATATATAACTCATTCATCAATGGCTATCAAAAATAGTGTGTCTGGATGATACATGTACTTAAAAAATGAGGATTTTTGAAGCAGCACTTGTATTATATACACTTTTTTTTGAGTGTACACTTTCCCTTTTGATAGCATTAAAAGTCAAAGGAACTAGAGATATCAAAAAAAAATTAAAATCTGTACAACATTACAATTATAACCATTTTGTACAAAAGAAGAAACCAATGATATTGAGCGCTACCTCATTTTTGTCACACAGTTTCTATAATCTTCCTTTGCCAAAGTGATTAATAGATAATAGTTTTTGGAAAGTGTTAGATTTACTTACTGTGTTCCTGGCCACATTAGAGAGCAGCTCAAACTTCACACATGCTGATGTCAATGCCTGTAAAGTATCATCCCAGCCTTGACCTTTTCAAGATTAGATAGGAGTAAAAGGTCAAGGTTCAAATTCATTCAAATAAATGTAATTAACTAATTCAACAGTTCCATAAATATTCTTTGTAGATGTCAAAATTGAAAGCATCAGCAGATGACAGTTATAATGCTTGAAAAGTATCTAATGTAAAAGCTATTGTTGAACTTTTTAATTAATGATTTCATCTGATGTAATTGTTATTAATAAAAACTACATATAGAATAATATGTGTTTTCCAACAATAAGATATGAGCTTAAGGAAATATTTTTCTTCCTCTGTAAACTTATATTTAAAAGTTGCTTGCTTCTCATATTTGTATGGTCATAGAGATATGATTTCAATCATTTTTAAGAAATATTCATCATCATTGTTACTATGTTGCATTCAAATCAGCGCACAAAAATATATTAAAAAACCTGATTTAAAAGACTGCATTGTCTGGACTTTTGCAAATCATGTTAGAAGCCATTGTGTAAAAGAAATCTGGTTTTCTCACAATGCTTTCAACTTCAAAAATGTTTGCTTTTCCCACAATGCTTTTAACTCGACCACAACATAGTCATTGGCTCTTACATACTTAACACTAGTCCAAAGTTTCTTACAGTAAAAATCAGTTTGGGCTGGCAAAAAAAACTGTGTGTTTCACCTTGTACAGAATCCCCATATTTCATAATGGCAGCTTCACGCATTTGGTTCTTTCTTGTCCTGTAACAAATAGATACACAGAATGAAAGAGTGAAAAAGTCATGCACACATTTGGCAGAACATTTCCTGTGTGACTAATTCATGTTGAAGAACAACAGCAGACGACAATTACAAAATATGAAAAACAACATTATACTTGTGACCCTTGGTGAAAACTATCTTTATTAAATGAGATATTGCTCATTCAATTGTCTCAATGTTTCCTTGTGTCTGATGCTTAAGGAGTATTAACATATGAGCAAATGACAGAAAGGGTTATATGACGATTTCATTTTCACATGCAAGATGGAGAAGTAGAAGGTTATAACAAGAATCATTATCAAAAGGAATCTTTTGTAAACTTTCAAAAATGCCAATCTTTACTTGGCTTTTGTTCCTTTATCATGCTGTTATAGTCTTTGAGTTATATCTGGACAGAAATGAAGTTTGAATTCAACAAAAATGCCTTTAGTCTAAAGTGAATGAATGGTGGCATTTGTCCACTACACTTTTCCTTAATCTTCTTCATGTCATGAAACTATGGAATAGGTCCAAAATTAAAGCAATTCCTTTTGGAAAGTGTAAATGAAATTGGTCTAATCGAAATGTTAAAACATAACACCTGTTACAGTTTCAAGAGTTATTCTGTGGACAAAAAAAATGACAAGTGAACTATAAAGCAATAACTGCAAAATCTCCCATCTGGGAGTATACAAAAGATGTAATAAATAACAATACCTGAGGTACGTGGCTATATTAAAGTCTTCCAGAGCTTCACATCCTTTAGCCTTTGTGACGTTCCCATAAACAAAATGCAACTGAAAGTTGACGGGAAACAAAAGAAAACGTGAAAGAAAACTAAATGCAATGTGAACCTTGGCAAACCTTTATGTCTCTCCCTCCCTTTCTTTTTGGTTGATTCATCAATCAATCATTTATAAAAATCTTGCATTAATAACCAATATAACATCTTTTTATTAAGAAAAAGCTTTTACACTATATAAATGTGATATTTTGGATATCACTTTACACATTACGTTTAAGCTACTGACAAAACTTGAAATATCTTAATTCATATAATTATATATTCATAGATATGAACTTGTTGATATACAAATACTTTTGTATGATACTTTAGAAGAGTGTCAGAGTGTCATTGTTGCTATAAGGTTCTGTTCAAGTAAAATTCACTCAATGAGGGTACGAACAGGCCTTATAAGCTCAGTGTGTCATTGTTGCTATAAGGTTCTGTTCAAGTAAAATTCACTCCATGAGGGTAAGAACAGGCCTTATAAGCTCAGTGTGTTGCATTGCAGACTTGGAATAAGAGTTTGAGACCCAAAGCAAGAAATATTTTTTCTGACTTTGAATGAAGCCAATGTGGTTTTTCGTCTATCACCACTCATCAATTTTTCCTGTGTAGGAAAGCAATCAGTGGCTTGGAAATAATACCAAAAACAGCATAAAACTCAAGTCAAACTAACCAACCAAGAAACTGGCATCCGTGACTTTTATAATAAAATTTTATGAAAACTGTTAATTTCGTACCTGTTCTATAGGGTCTGACTCAGTCAAAATCTTTAAAAGGAGGTCCTCTTTCTGTACTGTGAATGATTGACTTTGTCCCTCCATATGTATTATAGTTTTACCCTTCTGGCACTAGAATAAAAAAACATAAATAAATCATCAAAAAACAATTGACAGCAAATTTAAGACATTTGATGTTTATTTCAGGTTGACTTGTAGTAAGTGATAAGCTTATGATTCAGGTAAAATGTCAATGTTGACCATATCAAAACAAATGCATTAAGTGATCTACCCATATGATCCATTTGGAATGTATTCACTGAAAACAAATTATTCTTTCCTCTTCTGTTTCTATTTATAAAATATGTCTTCATGTTTAACATATTAATCCTTTATTTGTTTATTAAACACCTTTCTTGATATATATGTAGCTCTTTTTTAGCATTATCCATAAAGAGCAATATCTTAACTTTTGTCACAACTCTTTGCCCCTTTAGTAATTTCTTTTTCTTTTTTTCTTTTTTTTCACTTTGAAAGGAATTCCTGGTGCTGTGTTTATTTTGAACCAGTCAAATTACATAGAAAAAAATAAAAGCTGATGTTTTAAAGTTGTGTAATATCAAAGTTGTGTTTAAAAAAGAATTTCTACATGTGAATTCTATCCTCCATGATTATTTGAACCATTTATATAGCAATGTTCTGTATGAGACTTTGTGATATAAAGCTGATGATAACAATAGCATATAGACAGATATTTACCTTGGTGCACTGATATAACATGGAGGCTTGTTTTACAACATATGTTGGAATTCCGTCTTCTTTTACTGCAAAAATCAAATAAAATAAGTTCCATTAATCAACAATTTACAAGTATACAGGATATAATAGCATACTAACATGGAAGTAATAATGAACAAGGAAAGGATTCTACAGCAAAAATGACTATCTTGGGATTGTCCACATTTACTTCAATGAACCCAATTTCCATTAAATATGCACATTGGTCAATATAAGATCGTTTTACCCCTTATGCTATCATCTCATTTTGACACATCTGCCACTGAAGGTTTAAGGAACCAACAATAAAAGGAGCAAATGCTCCCAAAGAAGAATCATTCTTTTTTCACAATGCCTTCGTGCCAAAGCCATGAATAATTATTTTTCTTTTCATGCTTTATTTCATTGTCTGCTATTGCTTTCAAGTTGGACCGGCTACAAATTCCCATATGGGGGGAATGAATTATAGTAAATCCTTGGCTGGTTAAGATTATAAATCAGTTCTATAGTAAAGTAATACCAACAGGCTTTCTGCATGATATCATGTTCATTATGAATTGTTTGTGGTGAGTTTAGCATGGTCAAATATGAATTCATAACATATCAAGGGTTCGATGCAATACTGTAGTAAGTGCTTCATGTTTGTGAGGCACTTGCTATAGTCTTGCATTTAACCCTCGATATGTAAACATACCACAGCACTGATTCAGGTTTACATCATATCCATTTTTGCCAACAGGTAAACCTTGAAGCTCCAAGTATTTCTTCATATCAAAATCTAAAAACCTTCCCCTGTGACATTGATCTCCTGCTTTTCTCTCCTCTGAAGGAAAAATGTTTACAATAATCTTACAGTACAGCTTGTTTAACATTTAAGTGAGAGATTTAGTATTTATCAATTCCTAGTTCCATATTGTGCACATCAATTTAACTTGTCAATAAAATGCTGAATAAATTTCTCTTTTGAAGAAAAAAATTCAAAATAAACTTACAAAATAGCTTATTGAAATGTAATTGAGACATAAAAGTAGCTATCCATTCCCAATTTTATTTCAGGTGAAGCAACAATAGCTATCCAAAGTTCTGTTCCTTTTATCCACATAATAATTATGTGGATGAAAGGAGCATAACCCTGGTGGAGATAGGTACAGCAATAAAACTAATCAACAACCTTTGAAGAATGTGCTCACACTGATAGTTTTTCTTTGAATGGTAGAGTTAGATATACAGATGAATTGTTTTCCTTGCTTGAGTAGCAAAAATAAAACATTTTCGTAAATTCAAAAGAAATTCATTCTTCAATAAGATATTATTGGACATAATATAAACACCTAATCTTATATAGAAATATTTTCATAACAGTATTTTTTTTGTCACAGCACATAGTTATTTATGAATACAAACAAATGCATTAAGATAATCCAAAAAAAGCATCATGACAAAAAGAAGAAATTGATAGGTGTGAACAATTTCTCTATTTATCACATTTGGCTTATAAAAAGTTTTGCAGCTGGTTCTTCAAAATGTGCAAATACAAGTCGAAGTATATGCAGCTATAAGCAATTAATGATATCCCTATAGGAGATTACCTGAATTTCCATCTGTCTGTTTGAAACTGTTGTTTTCAACAAGAAATGTATGACCTTTAAGTTGATCCAACACACATGTAATAGTCTCCTCTGATGGGCCAACTCTTGTGTACCTGTCTATACTTAGTCCTAGCCAACTACAAGCTTCTAAAACATCATTAATCTTGTCATCCCACATTACATTTGTTACTTTGTATCTGCAACAAAAATACTTCAACTGCTTAACATTTCAAGATTCTAACATATTTATAGACTATAAGGCTGACGCTTTTAAAGTAGCAATTGAATGTATATTGATTTATCAAAATCATCCCTATCACAGATATATGTCATTCTACTAAATATACATTATAAATTAATCAAAGAAAGCAAAGGTAAACCTTGCTTCGCCAATCGGTCAACAATTCTGTTATTGATAACAAAATAGAAAACACTCACCCATTTGCTTTCAGTAACATGGTTAAATGTTGTTCTAAAACTAAAGACCGCATTATGTCAAAAGATATGTTACATGAAATACCATCTGTGTCATTTGTCTTTACTTGTCTTTGGTACAAACTTGAATTTACTAGCAATATTTCCTTCTCCTCATTTAGATTTAATCCATATCTGTCTTTTTGCATCATAACAGAAGTCACACAATTCTTGAAATAGTGTTCTCTGTTCAAGCGAATCACAATGCTGTTTAGTTTATCCTGGGATATAGACTTGCAGTAACAGGGCCTGCATGAAAGCTCTTCTAATAACTTCTCATGGACTGCAGACAATACCTATGTAAATGATATAAAATAATAATCTTTATTATAATAAAGCATAGTAAGCTTTACACAGAAGAGAAGATTTTGACAGTATCATATATATATATACATGCACAGTGTTCGCCTTTGCTTTTAAGTTGAAAGTTTGAAACTTTTTTGGAGGGCCTGAATGGCTCACAGGCTGGAGGTTTGACTGGGAATTCAGGCTTCAAATGTGTGATTGTGTGAATAAAGCCAGCCAGAATGAGCACTCATGATCCAAGGGTAGAGCTTTGGCCTTCTGACAAAGAGTTTCAATCACATGAGAAAAGGAATCAACGTTTTGACCTTTCATCAAAAATATGTCACTAAAATTGGGATTGATGTTTCAAGGAAGCAGAATTATTAAAAAAAAATCTAATCCGTAAGGAATAACTACACAATCAATAAGTTTGAATTGAACTTAAAACCACTTTTTTCTCATTTGACAAATTATTTCACAATTGTTTAAATATAGCTACAACAGATTGAATGTTGCGATAACCTGGGTACAAATCATGACAGAATGGAAAACAAACTAAAAATGTAAAATGTGGCTGCCAACATCCAAGATGTTCAACATCTTTATGGTGAAGGATAAGGGGATTAACAGACAAGTAAGAGGGTACCCCAAGTAGGTAAAAGGAATCACTGTATACATAGACAGTGACCATATACCTCATCCGAGAGGTCTGCACATCCACGGGACAGAAATATGTCACCCTTTGTAAAATCATTATTTCTTTTCCCAACTCTTATTTGTTTCAACCCCACGATGTGCTGTTGCAATTGACGCTCTAAAGTGCTGTTGACAGTCTTCAATAATACGTCTGCATTTGGGATTATGGGCGCAGCCATGTTTACATCAAGCACGGTGACGTGAGCGTGTATCGAAATACAGATTTATTTTCAAGAGGGCTTCATCTTACCGGATCGTTTAAATTTAGTTATTCATTTTTCAAAATTTCGATCAGAAGCAAAACTTATACAATAAAACTTCTTTCTAAATGGCTAATATATTATTTAACAATGTCACAAGACTATTATTTATTCGATCCGGTCAGACACTCCTAAAAGTCCGTTTTCACACTTTGGCTCCTTTCTATTAAATCCTGTGTTTCGTGGTAACAGTTATTAGAAGCTTTACGAAATATTTTGATACAATCGTCTCTATGAAATTGATGTACGCTCCGCTCAGTTCCATCTCAAATGTTTTTCAAACTGTAGGCCACTCTTGAAGAACAAACGATAGAGAAACAGATGAGTCCTTGTTATAGTTGTACCATCAATTTATCTCTGAAAACTAACGTGACTGAGGCGGAATGATATTGGAATAATGCAATGTTTGTTGAACTTGCCAAACCCTCTACTGTATTTTGTGCAAATTTTCTTTTCACGGTAAGAATGATATACGGTTTTTCTGCAATTCAGGATTGTGGTTGTCAACTCTCCAGCACCAGAAAATGAAAGGAATCCAAACAGGGTCCCATGTTTAATTATTGAAACCCATATTCTTGGTGTTTTATGAGTCATTTGCATTGGTTTGGGGGGGTTTCTAGTTAACTCGTACCCTTGTCAACTCGTACCCTTTTTGGTTAACTCGTACCCCTGGTCATCTCGTACTGTAGTCAACTCGTACCTCATATATAATGTATCATACTTCTATCAATTTGTTGACCAATATATGTGTAGTAAGTCGTCCGATTATATGGAACCAAATAAAACTAAGGACAGATTTGGAAATGTGTACTCGAAATATGTTAATCCCATTAGCTGTGATCAGCTTATCAAATGTCTCATGTAACGCTCATTAGCTATTCACACCTATGATGTCATAAAGTTAAAATGCCGGCATTTGTGTATCAAAAAGAATAGGGTCATCCCGATAAACTCACAAGAGAAAATACTGTGTTTTTTTTTCTTAAAAAGTCATCAAACACTAGGTTTGTACAAGTTTGCAAACTCCCTCAGGAGAGCAGTTGTTGAAATGACACCGCTCCTGTACTTCTTCCAAATTTTGAAGGTTTTTCCCTGGAGGCTACCGTATCACTTTCTCTGATACCGCCGCAGTCTGTGCTCTCCCACAAGCTCGATGTGTCTGGCTGATACTTCCGCTTCGCTGTGAAGTAACTGCACCAGCAGATAGAAGGCCAATGTACCCCCAGCTCGCCCATTAAGTCTGCGGTGCCAACCTGTAAAATGAGGAAAAAGAACATAATCATTTATCTTTGAAAACAGGCTAGAATAAAATTGCATGAACCTTTGAAACAATTCATTTATTCAGTTAATAATACCAAAATATCAAGTAATTTAACATTTTTTGTGGAAGGTGTCATGAAGAACATGACAATAACCTACATATGAATTAACTTATTTCAGATTTTTTTTAACTTGGGCAGCAACGAAATACAAAAACAGGGTAAAAAAAGTGCTAGCGCACTCATACACACGCACACACTGGTTATTACTATTAATTCAGTTGATAATATGAAAAGGATAAGTTCTTTCATAGTTTGTTACATACCTTCAACATCATTGTTAGTTTGTACGTTACGCCCAACCACTGACCACAAACTGACTGTCCTCATGTAGGTCAGGAAAGGTGGTTGGATGGGAAACACCTAGCTTGAACCCTAGACTTCTCAGGGTGTGCCTTCTCTCATCGTAAAACCAAGTATTTTACTTGGCCTATGATAGAACATTTAAGTACAGGTGAACGAACACTTCCCTCATTATCTTCTATTGAATCTCACCCATCCTAAAACCGTTTATGCCATTTGACAACTGGCGATTTGCTACATTTCTTATCTTTGCTGGAGCTCTTTAAAATGTTGAAGGTCTCAGTTGATTTCAGATCAATGATGTTCATTGAAGTTTTCACGCTTACATCATTTTTTTCTCTCCTCACAAACAGTTGACAAATTGGATTGAAAATGGACAATAAAGCAAAGCAATCTATTAACGTTTAATGCTATGCCATTTACATTCCATTTGAGGAAATTATTACGTATCTATTAAACTTTCTTTGTTTGATCTTGTGTACTGTGTATTTGTACTGTGTATTGAATCACATATGTAAATATAAGGTAGGTACGAGTTGACTTAGAAAATACGAGTTAACCAAAGATTTGGGTGTGAGTTAACCAAAAAGGGTACGAGTTAACAAGGGTATGAGTTGACAAGGGTACGAGTTGACCACTAACCGGTTTGGGGAGCATTAGCATGAACATTTAAGCGTTGTGAGCATCTAGATGTAACATGCCAGTTTAAGAAGCATACATATCGTTAATAGTCAAAATACTTCATTGTCAATTTCAAGCCACACAATCGTTAGGTCAAACTAATTCGCCACAATCGAAAAATATTGTGAAACTTTTGCATCGGGCAATATCTCCCCGTCACATCAAACTTTCAAACAATTCTTTTAATGGAGGACAGTTCGTCAAAAATTTCATCACAATGTTTGAAGACCAATATTTCCATTGTTATTGAAAATTATCAAATTATTTTACTCACAGTTGTGAATTAATCATTTTTTATTCAATCCAATAAATCTTCTTTCCGCATGGCACTGGTGGTAAATAAGTTTATTTTACATATCTTGTCTTATCAATTGACTTTGAATGGCCATTTGGTGCTTCAAATTCAAAAATCATAATTTGAAAAGTCCGACATCTGGATAATTCGAAATGTCGACGTTAGATTGCCCCATCAGAAAATAAGAAAGCAATCTTCACATCAAATTATTTAGACTAGGTTGCCACTTGCCACAAAGTTTTTATCGCAACATTTGAACATGATTAGATGAGTTTAATAATTTCCTTCATTGCATTTAAGATAAATGGTAAAAGATGCCACAGAAACAACCATTAGAAAAGTTGTGTTGGGACTGGGCAGAAGTAACAGAATGGGACAATACAACCCAGGACCATGTAAAGACAGCCTATAGATTGACTCTACCACCTTGTAAATTAGGCAAATGTCGACGCCACTGCAAGGGAAATCCATACTGTGTAAACTGCATAGGTAACTAACGACTCCCAAGTTGATAACCTGTAAATCAAATGTTCAATCATATTTCGTTTTCTTATTTTGTAAATGGCCAAAGACAATATTTGTTGAAAACACCATAAATGAAGTGAAATTCATCTTACATGTCATGATGTCAGAAATAAACAGACCAAATCTTTTACTTCCTTAACCCTTTGAAATATTCTTGCTTTAATATGTATCTGCAACATTTTTTTAAAACTTTTCAATTACACTGATAAGCAAATATTTCCTTGAATATTTACTCATGTGTTTTATATGGGCTAGTAAAGTGTAGTCAGGGTCCTGCATGGCTCTGTGGTGAAGGTAGCAGACTTAAAACTATGAGGCGCAGGGTTCGAGCCCCATCAACACCTCTGGTGTTGTGGGAGTGACTGTTGGCAAGTCACCTCTGAGCCTGAGTCTAGTACTGGTGGATCCAGGAAAGCTGTTACATAACTGAAAAATAGTTGATATGGCATTAGCCCCATATAAACAAACAAAATGTGGTTAAATGATAATAGTTTTATAATACACATTGACTGTAATCTGGCATCCATTAACAGGTGAGCGTGTTTGGTTCAATGAGGTTGATGATACATCTTGGCATGATATACAGGACCCGGAGACAGAGAGGCGGAAACCAGGAATGTCTGTCGGACTGAAGAACCTTGGTGCTACATGCTATGTGAACACCTTTCTACAGCTATGGTATCATAATGATACTGTCAAACAAGGTCAGTTTGTCACAGTTTCCTGGTAAACACACCCTGCCTTTCACCACTCACTTCATATGCTTGTTTTGATGTATTGAGTGTCAAAAAGAATAGGAAACCTGTAATAAAAATTAATGCATATTGTTCTTTTTCACTTTGTTGTCTTCCTATTTGCAATAAATACCGGTATTTATGAATGTATGAAAGAATGGTTCATGCACTATTTTTAGATATTTGGGTTACAGCTCTTGAATGATAAAGAATTTATGTTTTAGACTTAGCTCTATCTTTTTCAAAAAGTCTTTATCCAATTATTACCAATTTTTATGAAACTTTTTTGCTTTTATGTCTTGCTCAAGTTGAGTATGCAGCAAGATATCCCTATGAACGGTGTAGGTTTCTGGCATATCTGCTTTCTTATCAAAAATGAAATCATCCAAGATTTACCAAATTTTAGTCTTTGTTGTTGAATATTCTATTCAGGTATATTTGAGTGGATGGACAAAACAGCTGATGATGGAGTGGACTGGAAACCTACATCTGTTTGTGCACATCTACAGGTAACTGTCAATTAAACTTCATGGCCCGTTTGTTATAATGTTTAACCAATTACCAAATGATGACAACATTTGACCAGTTTGCTGCAGACTACTATGGTAAACATGGTGGGAAAAGGAGAAATTGCTCTTAATGAGCAATTTTTCCTTTTTCCACAATGTTTTCTGCCCTATCAGAAGATTGTTTTTCAATTTCATCATAATTTGAAATGTCGTCTGCAAACTCTTTCATTTTTGGATAGTCGAAAATGTGGCGTTTGGTAAAGGGTTAAAGCACAAACCTAATGTACTTGATCAAGTGGGTTTGATTTGATGAGGGTAAATTTTGCAGCTAACATAGAATGTTCTTTCTATATGACTAATTAACTTATGGTTATTGAGCGACTAATTTCTTTCATCTTAAATGAAGTCTAGTATATCAAAATTACTGAAAAGTTGTTTTTGCGCATTTAAAACTCAATAAAGTAAGTTAATCTTTCTGAATGTAGATTTAGTTAACCAGTCTTGTTCCAAATATAATTGAGAACTGCATAAATGATTTATGGATGTAAAATAAATCTGATGTTGAGAATTTGTTTATGATTTGGTCACATAAGTTTTATTGTTTTATTTTCAATTATTGAAAGCATGCATTTGCAGAAAGAAGTATTAATTAACTATCGTTCATCTTTTGAAGCATTATTTTCCTACCAACCTCTTCTTTAAGATATCACGAGCTGTCTAAATGGACATTAAGAGAGAATTCCTTCTAAAGTGAGCATTTAGAGTCAATTTGTGAACTCATTTAAGTATTAATAGTCCCAAATTAAAAAGTACAGGGTTAATAGATAAAGACCCCCATCCCATTGTACATTTGTACTTGTTTTGTATTACACAATACATTCTTAGAATCATGTCTTTAAAGATTGGCAATTTGACAAAAAATAATGATTTGCAACTTTCGGTCCAAGCATAGATTGTGCAAATTAAAGGAGTACATGATTGAAGTATGGTATACATAAAAAATTTGATCTTAGTTGTTTTTATTTGATTGATGAGGGGAAAAAAACATTTCTTTATTGTTGAACTGTAAAACACTGCTTTCACTGTCTAACTTATCATGGATAATTTCTCTGTATCTCAGAATGGTTTCATAAATAATTTGACAAGCTTATATTGTTAGTGGTTAAAGCTAGTTTTCTGTGAGATTCACTTATGTTTTTTCCTTCAGGTAATATTTGGGTTATTGGAGAAGTCAATCCGTCGTTACATAGATCCAAGTGACTTTATACAACACCTTGGACTTGACGCGGGCCAACAACAAGATGCCCAGGAGTTCTCCAAACTTTTCCTGTCTGTTCTAGAACAGAATCTGGCAGAAACCCCGACGAAAAGGAATGTGATTAAAGAACAGTTTTGTGGTTCTTATGCGTACGTCACACGCTGTAATCACTGCAAGAGTGCCTCCGAAAGAATGTCCGAGTTTTACGAACTTGACCTTAATATCCAAGGTCACAAGACGCTGACTGAAGCATTAAAGGGTTTTCTGGAAGTGGAAAAGTTGGATGGTGACAATAAATACATGTGTTCAAAATGCAATGAGAAACAGGACGCGACGCGTGCCATAGAGCTGAAGGAGCTGCCGCCAGTACTGAACTTACAGTTGTTACGCTTTGTGTACGATCTCAAGACTGGGTCAAAGAAAAAGTTGAATAGTATCATACAGTTTCCGGAGGTGTTAGATATGGGTGTATATTTTAGAGATGGTAAGCCTGCTGTATATGAGTTGAATGCTGTGTTGATACACCGAGGACCCTCCGCCTACAGCGGTCATTATGTGGCCCATATACGGGACAGGGATAGTCAAGGGTGGTATAAATTCAATGATGAAGAAATCGAGAAAATAAAAGGGAAATCGTTGCAATTAGGAAATGAAGAGGACCTGGAAACAAAGCAAAAGAAGGTTACTAAAACTCCTAAAGGGTTTGTATCATCCAGGAATGCATACATGTTGGTGTATACAAAACGAGATGAGCTGAATGGTAAGCATAGATTAGGTTATGGTAAAGATGCTTCAGATCTTGCCACCAATCAAGTCCATCATTCTAGTATGGACCGATGTAAGGTACAACCTAGAATGTCCTGTTCTGAAACATTTGATTCTGTAAAGGATTGTTGTATGCTTGCGCAGAGTTCCGTTTCTGCCCCAAATCTTCCAAGCAGTGAAGTCAACGAAGGACCAATCGATCTCAGTATTTCCAACACAAACACAAACATTGTAGCAAACCAACAAGCTGTAGAACTGAGTTACTCAATACCAGACTATGTTGCTAAATTTGTTGAAAAGGACAATGCTAATTTTGAAAGCTGGGTGGACGAAATGAATGAAATGAAAGCTGGCAATATTGCAAGAGGGAGAGAAAAGCAAGAAATCGTAAAAGCCATTTATCAGGATCTTCCCTACTCTCCGGATGATGGAGACAAGTTTGAGTGGCTCCCGATGTCATGGATAACAAAATGGCTGAATGATCCAAGTACATCACCCGCAATCGATCTCTCTGGTTTTCTTTGTCATCATGGGAAGGTTGGATTGGAGCAGTCCACCAAGATGAAATGTGTCTCACAGAAAGGTTCAGACCAGGTATATAACCTGTATGGAGGGACGCAGAGAATGAGGGGTATCCAGTCACTCTGCATGGACTGCGTGAGGAACAGGTGTAAACAAATCAGGATCAAGAAAAACATTGCTGAGGATAATAACTACATCTCCGCAACAATGAAGAAGATGTTTACAGAGGAGAATTTCTTCTGGATTGGTAAAGGCTCCTTTAGAAGTTGGAGGAGACTTGCTATAGAGAGGTTGTTAGAAGACACAGCTGTACCTGGAGAGGACCAACCAGGTTCTAACAACGATGACTCAGAAAATGATGCAATAGAAAACACAAAGGAATGCTTTAACAATGAAGATGAAACAAGACCAGATACAACTGTGTCGAATGGAAACCTGAATACTAACAATGAAGGTGATACAGATGAAGATAAAGAAAATATCAAGGGCCCAGGTCTGAGTGGAGATGATGATGATAATAAAGGATCAAATGCTACCAATGTGATTAAAACAGCAGCCCCTGATATGGATGATGAAGTGACGCTCCATTTTAACGAAGATTTATTGTGTGAGGACCATAAAGGCCTAGAGCCAGATGAGTCTTGTAGGCGTCTTGTACCAGAGAGTGTATGGTTCAGGTTGAAACGGTACTTCCCTGACTGTCCTGAGTTTAACATATGCCAGCCAGCGTGTCAGAAATGTCTTACCACCATTGAGGCAGAGCACCAAGATAAGGTGTTAAACAAACAGCTGGCGTCAGGGCAGAAAGCAGCATTGCTCGACTTATTTTATGATCGTAAGCGCCCGACTTCGGTCAATTTGGGGTCAGAGATTTTTGTTGTTAGTTCGAGATTTATTGAAGCTTGGAGAAGATTTATCCGTGACCCAGTGAAGCATGAGATTCCCAGTGTACTAAGAAATAGTCCTTTGCTTTGTGAGCATGGAGAGTTTCTCTACCCGCCACTGGAGGATAGTCTACTCAAGTCTGATAACAACGTCACCTATGTCACAAAACAGGAATGGGAGCAGCTAAAGGGACTTTTCCAGACAGATACAGAGATCAACATAATCTGTCTAACAGAGAATGATAAAAAGGAGATTCTGACTTTCCCAAAAGTCTGCGATAACTGCCTACAAAATAGACTTGAGCTGGAGGAAAAGGAAATATTTGATTATGCAAATGAGGTCATCTATGTACGCAAAACTACCAAAACTGACAAAGGCACTAAACAAGCAGACCGCTTACCAGAAAATAGTGATGATCCAGACTTTAATTCAGGGACAACAAGAAAGAGAAGTCTCTCAGAAGATCCTGGCAATGTAGAACCACCAGAAAAATTGAAAAAAGTCAACAACGCTGGAAAAATTGTCAGGAAAAGTCAAAGGCATAGACGTGTACGAGGTGAAAAGGAACTTAATGTGTCATCAAGTGAGACTCTGAAAGATCTTAAAATAAAGATAATGAAACTATTTTCTGTGCCACCATTTGATCAAAATTTGTATGTGAATGGGATATTGTTAGTAAACAATGATTTGACCTTGGGAGAGTTGAAGGTCGCACCGTGTTCAGTGATCAATCTGATTGCGGATGAGGCAGAAGAAGACCCTGCATTCCTTGAAGACATCAGTAAACATTCAGATGTTCCAGAATCAGGATTTAAAGGAACAAATTTACTGGGAGGCACTTAACCTTGTACCCTCTCCTGTCTCCTTTTGGACTGTTCCATATTCAAAGCCACAGCAGAAGACAATTTTAAGCATTGAATAGGGACGATTTTTTGTTATAAATGTTATAAAGGAAATATCAGTTAAAATCTATATGTTGTTTTCATCAGGGAAAGGTAACCTCAATATTACTATTGAAAGCTTGTTTAACTTGTATTTAACTTGTGTGTATCATAGTTATCTACCCTTATGCAAGCTTTGTAACATTTTCTTACATATTCCATACAAATAACTTATTGTTGTTGGTAAGAATAAGAAGAGTTTTGTTTCCTTACAATCTTCTTCTCTATACCCCATAGTATGGGAACTCTTTTAAATTGTTTAATCATGATAATTGGATAAGTTCCCACAAAAAAACTATGGTTTAAAAAACTACATGTATCCGAGCTGGTATGTGCCATTATCTCGCGGATTATACCTGAAAACCTTGTTAAGTAGGAAAAAAGAACTTAGCCATTACATGTACAATTCATTTTATAATCAAGATTCATAATGAGCAAGTCCTCCTATTGTCACAATGTTTATTACCTAATGTTACAAAAATGCCAGTTTCCATGCTTGGCAATGGTCGCCTGTAAATGCTCAATTAAGGCAACTAAATCCTATGTTGTGAATGGATAAAGCATATTAAGGGTTCAATGCAAAACTATTGTAAGTGCTTCACATATGTGAAGCACTTACTATAGTCTTGTAATGAACTCTCAATATATGAAAGTGCCTAAAACTTCCTTTGTATTAGTTTCCTATTTAGTGTTACATGTTAAGTGTTTGTTAGTTTTTTAGTGTGTGTTTAATTGTTGTGATTTGTTTGTCTTTATAAGGATGTTAAATACATTAGCTCTTACCTTTTTGTCAATACTCCACAGTGAAAATGGTAGGCAGATGTCGTTAACATAAGAAAAACATTTTATTTGTTATTGAATGACCTTGGAAAGTCTTGATTATTAAATACAAGGAACATGGATAGGTTTACTGTTCCCCAACATAACATGAAAAAGGTGAGTTATACTTCCAATTGAATTGTTATTGAATAATGTAGAAACTAGTGAGACAGAAGGTAAGGTTGAGTCCTACTATAAAGTCGGGAGACACTTTGGTTAACTCTTGTCTAGCACAAATTTTTTTTTTCTCTCTCATTCTTAAAACTCTCATCCAATTTACCAAACTTAATGAAATTATGTACGGTCATGATAGCACGCTAGTGATAAAGAAATCCGTGGGCTTGAAAAGTAAAAAAATGTTTGTATTTTCATTATTAAATTCTCATCAAGATTTCTAAACTTGTATAGCAGATAAATACCTTGTTGCGTGAATGTAAGCAAGAAAAATTATTTGTTATATTTCTACAACTGTGTAGTCTTTTTTAAAGCTTAAGATTGGATTTTATTGTTACCATGAATTACTTCTCAGTAGGCAACGTTTGAAAACATTGAGACTAAAGTGAAATTTACTCATCATGTGCATCCTCTCTTTTTGTCACAATGATTAAATCTACATAAGCATTAAATCATGTATAGTATTTGTCCTTAATTGATCTATTATTGAATTATATACAAATGTTTATGTGTCATCATCTGGTTGTAACTGTGTTGGGTAAGAATTAATACCTTGGGTTTAATTGTCTATGTTACTGTTTATGTATAAAGATGGAAATGGATTTATTTATATTGCTGCTTGTATTAACTCATAAATGGATTCTATTTGTTTTGTATTTCCATGTATTTCCTCTAAGATTATAGTAGTTAAAGATTATTTCTTTTGAAATGTTTTACCAAAACAAAAATGATTATGTGAACTCGGACTATTTCCTGGTTGCCAAGAAGGCACAGTTAATTGTTCAGCCAAAAGCAGAGGTAACTTATCAGCTTCCTCATCTGTAATGGAGAATTTATTGATCTTAAAGATCACAGAATGAAATGGTATGTTTTGAATTGTTTTTTAAGATTAAGAGGGTTCATTGCCATACTATAGTAAGTGCTTCATGTTTATGAAGCACTTACTATAGTCTTGCGTCGAACCCTTGATTTATACTTGTAAGGGATATACATGTAAGGAATGTTTGCATAATTGTTTTATGATTTTTCATTATCTATAAAGCATCCTTTAAAAATCAAATTGTTCTTAATGTGAATGTGATTAGAAAGTTTTTAAGGTACCTGTAGCAAAGAAATCACTGTGGCAAAGGGAGAAATTGATTGTAATGTGCAATTTCTTCTTTTGTTACAATGTTTTTCCAAAATCACTCAGATATGCCTTTATACTTTATACTTCATTAACATTTCCTGAGCAGACATCCTATATTGATAAGTCACAATAATTTCATATCAAATAAGTGGTTTATAGGGAATATATTAATGCCTTTACCAAATACACCAAATTGTTCATCTGTACAATGCAATGGTTTGAGCAATCTACCCTTTTGTTTAAGTATTTAAAACTGTCTTCAATTGTTTAAATATGTACATGTATATTTCAGATAAAACCACCACCCTCTTATCACTGTATGAATGTAATTCAGGATCTTGTAATATTTTTGTATGATTATTTATTTTCATTATAAGTGAATTCCATCCATGTATACCTTTGCTACATGATAAACGAATCGAATGATAACTTGTGTATAAGTGTGTTAACTATATGTTGTTTGTCTGACAATAGATTTAAAGTGCTACACGTCATTTGGTGTTTTTTGTGTGTTTACCCTATCCTTTCTTGAAACATTTCCTAGCTTGTGTATGTAACGAATAATTTATTTTGAGAAAGGTAAAAATATTTGTAACAAGACCAAGAGATGAGTTAGTAGTGCATTGTTTTAAATTTGCTGAAAAATGACCGAGAGAAAATTTGTGATTAACGTGTATGTTATATACAAATCTTTTCCTTTGAATATTAATAAATAGATCAAAAGTCGAAGCAACGGAAGACAATTGGCGCTGTTTGACAAAATGGTCTTTGACGTGGATTTGTTAGCTAAATGTCCCAAGTTCTATACTCGCCAGCTCCCTTCAAAAACGAAACAAAAATAATTATGTGAATGCGGACTATTTCCTGGTTGCCAAGAAGGCACAGTTAATTGTTCAGCCAAAAGCATCTTCTCTATCTGTAATGGAGTATTTATTGATCTAAAAGATCATTAGGGGGCCTCATTGGCCTAGTGGTTAGAGTACAGAACTTGAAATCACATGGCCCCTCTCCGCGTGGGTTTTCAAATTCTGATGAGGGATATGGATTTTCATGAGAGGCAGTCTCCCGACTGACTTACGGAATGCCGATGGTTCTACCCGCCTTGACCAGCCCTTATGGGCTGTTGAGTATGGGGTCTTCCTCCATCATTAAGAGTCGGGCATCGCTACATAACTGAAATAGTGTTGATGTGATGTAAAACCCATATAAATTGTAAAAAGATCACAGGATGAAATGGATTGTTGAATTGTTATATAAGATTTGTACCTATAAGGGACATACATGTTTGCTTAATTGTTGTTAATTATCTATAAATTATGCTTTAAAATCAATTTGTTCATAATGTGAATGTGATTGGAAAAGGTTTAATGGTACCGGTAGCAAAGAAACCACTGTGGCGAAATGCATCCTAGACACATTAAATCCTTACCCTAGGACTGGTGAATCCTAGAAAAACTGTGATTTAACTGAAAAAGTGTTGACACAGTGGTAAAACTCATCAAAAGAACTCGAAAACGATTTTGCACATGTTTTTTTTTTAAACTTATTAATTAGATTGTAGACTGGTTCAAATGCAAAACTCATTATTTCACAATGGTTTAATTAGGGACTTGGTACAGGTGAGCCTTTATGTAAAAAGAGTGAAGGGATTTGGTCGCCCGTAATAATAGTAATGAACATGTTTGGTGAAGATATTTGCTACATATTTATGCAGGTGTATTCGATGTAAGGTAGATTGATTTCAGTGAAAAAGTGACGCGCTTTCTCTCCTTACAACAAATAATTGGTGCTCATGTGATAAAAACATACCCGATGGTTCACGGGGCGAGTTTTACTTTTTTATTTATACCCAAAGTTTCGAATACTAGTATGACATTGCTAACAGTGTTGTGTGTTGACATAGTATATGTATTATCTAAACCCCAATATTTTAAACAACCCAGAAGTTAAGATAAAAACTTCCTTGTAATTGGATCTATTTTGTGATAGAATCGAAAAACGCTAACCTTTAAACAAATTATTACTTGATTCTTGGTTTATGTAGCAGAAGACTTTTAAACAGATATTGGGGAATAGTCAAAATTGAAAATATAAGAAATATTTGCTACACTGCAAGTGGACTTCATTAACATTAAATTTGTTGTTTGCATTGCTATCAGATTGGATGATAAAAACCTTTTAGTGTTATGATGGCTAAACGCATGACGATTCTTTGGTTGCTTTGTGTATGCAAACTGAACGCCACTACATGTTAATCTGTTAAGTCTTATTTATTTAAGCGACGATTAAATATACTGTACAGAACCTAAACCTGAGGTCTTGTTAAGCTTTATCATCGAATCAGCCGTTGCAATACAATCATTCTAATTGTGATGGTCAGTGTCTGTATGTAGTTAGAGTTTCCTCGGAGTAGGTTAGTGTGTTCATAATTCATGAAATACCCAGTCGAAGACTTGAGTAAATCTTTGCTGTAAACCCTAAACGCAAATCTCCTTCTTGAGCCAATTTCTTCATATGTAGTGTATACACCTGTACTTATTTTAACGAAGCTGAAACTGAATATATAATTATAATTCAAATTAATGCCGTTGCAACGGCATTGTTTTGATACACACGTTTGATGCTAGGGCTCCGAAGAGTCTTGTAGAATTATACCCCCTGAAATCATCGGTACCTTTTGTGGACTCACCAGCCACACAGTCCTGACCCCACAGATGATTTGACAACAACTGTGAGGAAAGAAGAACGTGAAATTATTTTCACAATTGTGTCTACTTGCCATCATGAATGGAAAACTTTGGGGTCCTGTTCTACATACTTATATTACTTTCAGTTTGGACATGTTAAGAATCAAACTTACGAGAATGAGCTAAAATGAAGAGAACAAGACCTTTTGGTTTTACAGCAATGATATATTGATGTATCCGTTTTGCTCACCCCATGTATGTTTTTGCCTAACCCATTACCAAACAATAACGACGTTTGATCAGTTTGTTGCAGACGACTCTGGAAAACATTGTGGGAAAAGGAAAGATTGCTTTTAGCGAGCAATTTCTCCTTTTTCCCACAATGTTTTCTGCCCTATCAAAAGGTTATTTTTCATTTTCATCACATTTTGAAATGTCGTCTGCAAACTCTTCCAATTTGGGACAGTCGAAAATTCGGTGGTTGGTAAAGGATTAAGGGCATTTCTAACTCAATTACAGTATAATGTTAATTTCACGCAGTCTAGTGCACAGCATATGTCATTTACCCTTTACGTGATGCGTTTTTAAGTCTTGCGAAGAAAAGTGCTTCGACAATAAAGTGCAACGCCTAAAATTCACTGATTTGTTCTTTCCATTTTGAACATGACATATTTAGGTACATGATAATACATGAACTACCTTGTTATGGTTTCTTCCGCATTCCATGTTTACCGACATGTCTTCGTCTGAAAAGATTTATTATATTAAGGTTGAGGACTGAAGTCCTGTGGTAAAGCGTCGGTCTCGGGACACGATGGCTGTTGGTCCGAACCCTTGGGTAGCGTTTTCCACATGGGACCTTCAACTCATGTACATTGGCATGCTTGCTGGTTATGTATCAAAGAAGACTAATGGAGAGTGTTTTATATAAGTTGTAAGAAATTGCTTAAAATAGATATGAACTATACAATTTTAAACTAAAGTAGCCAAGGGATGAACTCGTCAACTGAATACAACTATGGTGTATGCCGAATTGCGTTGTATTTGTGATATTTGGAGGAACGTGAAGTTAAAAATGAGATATTTTTCACGACGAGCTTTCTTCCTTTGGTAACGGGGAGTCCCTACTGTTGTGTTGGTACATTTCAACCGGTATACACATGAGTGCATGAAGTAAAGGGGTAAGCACATGATCATGATGAGTATTCTCTGAAAATTTAACTCGAGGTGTCACATGGGAGCAACCGACTGTGATTAATTGCACAATGCACACAGTTTAGCTCTTTAACACCTGCAGACGACATTTTTTTTTACTTGAAGCAGACGTCTTTTAAAAAGCTTTGTAAACATGTGAAAAACCTTTCAGTTCTGCTTTTATGATATGTGAATAGATTGAAAAAGGCATTGTGGCAAAAGAAGAAAATGCTTGTGACAAGCAATTTCTCCTTTTGCCAAAGTGTTTTTTAAAAGTCGTCTGCTACAAGACGCAAAACAATTGACGTAGGGTGGTAATGTGTTAACTCTCCCCTATGAACAGAACATGCATGCTTAAAACTCGACAGGTTGTTTGAACGTCTTTGCAAGATAAAATCTTAAGAGACAATAGGAGAGTTGACCCTTTCTTGGTAAATCAATGGCTGCTGCAATGATTCATTGTGTATCCATCAACATTGCCTCTCTATTTTTTCTTTGATGTGATTTTTAGTTATGATTTAATATTCTTTGTTGCAGAGGGAAATGTTTAAGCTAATTAATGCATCTATCAAATATTCCGCAGGGGCAAACGACTTCTAAACAACCTTATGTAATGAGCTTACACTTTCTTATATAAATTCATACTTGTCTTGACATACCTGAAGTAAGGGGCTTTAGATATATTATTTGAAAGAAGAAAATGTGCTCATATAAAGCAACTTCTGATCTAAAATTATAATGAGACTTATCGACAAGTTTAGCCTATTAGTTTACTGTACAATGATTTCTTAATCAATACAGGCAGCAGTATTCCTTTGGTATCTTCTCACCAATACTGAATAGTTCATTTTTCCAGCTGCAGACTACCGTATTTTGGCATTTTCTCACCTGTAGTGAATAATACTCAAAGCGGCCTATATATGTATACATATGAATTCAATTATTTCATGACGAAAGGCAAATATATATAACACCTCAATGACTTCCTTCAAGTAGTATCGTCGAAGCCAATGGTCAAATACTACACGCCGGACTTTAGGAATTAACCCATTAACCTATCAGTTACGACATTTTACCAGTTTGTTGTAGACGACTCCAGAAAACATTGTGGGAAACGGAGAAACTGCTCTTAACAAGCAATATCTCTCTTTTCCACAATGTTTTCTGCCCTGTTTTGCAAATTCATCACATTTTGGAACGTCGTCTGCAAACTCTTTCAATTTGGGACAGTCGAAAATGTGGCTTTTTGTAATGGGTTAAACTGGTAACATCTAGTCACATGTCACATGTCGAACGCACTGCCGACTAAGGTTGTACAGTAAGAGTGCAAACCCCCTCCCCCAAAAAAGAACAACATTTATCAGATATATCAACATATTGATTTTTTACTTGAAGCAGACGATTTTAAAAAAGATTTGTAAGCATGTTAACATTTCTGTTCTGCTCTTATGGTATGTGAATAGATTGAAAAAGCGTTGTGGCTAGAGGAGAAATTGCTTGTGCCAAGCAATTTCTCCTTTTGTCACAATGCTTTTTGAAATCCGTCTGCTGCAAGACCCAAGTATGTCGCGTTAGGTGGTAATCTGTTAATTCAGGTACAATAATTGTGTTAACGTCTTTATTCTTTGAAGATAATCATTAGATAAATAAGCACATACAAAGGGGCAGATTATGCAGTATCAGATCAGTTTTTGCAATGTGTTTGTGATATGTGACAAGCAGTTTCTCCTTTTGTCACAATGCTTTTTTGAAATTCGTCTGCTACAAGACGCACAAAAATGGCGTTAGGTGGTAACGTGTTAATTATGGTACCATAATTTATGGTATCAGATCAGACTCAGATCAATGTGTTTTTTCTGAGCTGCCGTGACACGTCAGACAAACGCATCTATGCACAGCTCATCCGATTGTAAGTAAGTGTATTTGTCAGTTTGTTATGATAATCCAAAAATACATACGTAAGCGAAAAACGTACTAGAAATATTGTATTACTTGTACTATTTTACCGTTCCGTGCCAGTGGCGACAAGTTTCATGAACATTTATAAACGTGACACAAAACTCAAACCCTCGGTACACCACACGCCAAGTCGTAATGGTTAAATAAGACACTCATACGTATTTGAGTCACGGATATAAATAACATACGTTGCTTATCTATCTATTAAATTTTTCCGTGCAGGAATATCATTTGGGATCTATGCGCTTATTCAAGCATGAAGGTAATATTTCCCTTTCTCTCTCTCTCTCTCTCTCTCTCTCTCTCTCTCTCTCTCTCTCTCTCTCTCTCTCTCTCTCTCTCTCTCTCTCTCTCTCTCTCTCTCTCTCTTTCTTTCTTTCTCTCTCTCTCTGTCTGTCTGTCTCTCTCTCTATCTCTCTCTCTCTCTCTCTCTCTCTCTCTCTCTCTCTCTCTCTCTCTCTCTCTCTCTCTCTCTCTCTCTCTCTCTCTCTCTCTCTCTCTCTCTCTCTCTCTCTCTTGTCTGTCTTTGTCTCTCTTTGTCTCTCTTTGTCTCTTTGTCTCTCTCTCTCTCTCTCTCTCTCTCTCTCTCTCTCTCTCTCTCTCTCTCTTTCTCTCTTTCTCTCTTTCTTCTATTCTGTTCTCCCTCTATCTCTCTCTCTCTCTCTCTCTCTCTCTCTCTCTCTCTCTCTCTCTCTCTCTCTCTCTCTCTCTCTTCTCTCTCTTTTCTCTCTCTCTCTCTCTCTCTTTTCTCTCTCTCTCTCTCTCTCTCTCTCTCTCTCTCTCTCTCTCTCTCTCTCTCGCTTTCTCTCTCTCTCTCTTCCCTCCCTCTCCCCCTCTCTCTCTTTCTCTCTTTCTCTCTCTTTCTCTCTACTACCAATCTATCTCTATTAAAGATAAAAGGTCAATGGGTGGAGAACAGGTTTAAGATAGTTTTTGTATTTTTACGTTCGGCGAATAACAACAATCCGGTTTCTAAGATTTTGCGAGATGAAAAAACAATTGCCTTACGTGCAACCATAGCGAGATAACTTATCCTTCGCCTACGATTTCGAGCACTACCCTTACCGTATGTCAAATTATGTACGGTAGGCACCAATGAAAACTTTTATTGAAAGAATGATATCAATGAATATAACAGAGATAATGAAAAGGGGAACGTTATTGTATTGAAAAGATAATAGCAATGAAAAAATATTAAACGTGTTTATCACAATTGACGCAACTTTATAGACTGGTAAACAACCTTTTACTCCATGACTTCTGACACATACTGCTTATTGTCAAAAGAAGCTTTTTTGAAGATTGAGTTATTCCAATGAAATGTAATTTCATGTAAGAGTAATTTCTATAGTTTCCATGATTAAAATATTACTAGTCTGTTACCGGAGTTTGTTTAGATCCAGCAAAAAGCATGTGGTGTCAAAAGTAAACAATATCGGATTGTCCTCATATTATTTCGATAAGTGTGACCCTTTGATATACATGTACTATTCTCTTACACACATATAGCAATTCAGCACATATTCGTACGATGTAACTCGGGACTATAAGCCATGCACTAATACAGACAAGATCAGTACGGGAAAGGTTCATACGCCGACAGCAGTTTTGTGGTAATGAAGCGTTTTGAAATAGGATACAGTTCGTGGTTTGTTTTTTATTATCGCCAAAACAGCCATAAATATCTCTCTGTCAACGTCTTCACAACTCGTATTTATTTGTCTCAATATGACGTACTTACATGCGACGTTAGATCTACAGAAAGTTGCAAAGAAAGTCGTAGTTGAATGGCAGAAATTATGACCAATAGAAACGTACAACTGGTTAGGGTTCAGATAGCGTGCCGCTGTGATAAAGTAAGACAGTGTTGAAACGACCATTTGAATCCGTAAAAACAGCAGACTTTAGCATACATGTACGTGTATGTCTTGTTCTATACATGGATTTGCACGTAATTTATATACGCGAATATGTTATTAACAGTGTGAATAATGCCCCTTTGTCTACAATGCAATACCAGTAACTTGTCCTAGACCCATCTCGGTACAGGTACGATTCTCGACCAGAGCGGGTCCGAACCCAGTTAAGAAAAGTCTCCACGCTATGGAAGAGTGTGTGGTTCTATACAAATGGTTTAGTTGGAGGGCAAGCAATTTCTAATCTCTTCCCCGTCCTGTCCAATGATAGGGTCGTTGTAAATCGTGTGAAATAACATCAACACGATTCAAAGACCCATTCAGTCAATCAATCAATCAATCAATTAACCGACCAATCAACAAATCATGCACCAGTCATTCACTTGACTAGTCAAATATTTCAAAGTATGTGATCCGATTATATTACCGTATCCTAATGTTAAAACAATTCCACAATAATGATTCTCCGAATACCAACATTCAATTAAGGAATAAAGAGTATCCGTAAGATATTAAGTACCGTACTCTAACCACTGGGACTCAGAGGCCCATTTTAAGAGGTGAATTAATTCACACTGTTTTTGTCTCTAACATGTAAGATGCGTTTAGGAGAATCAAAACAAAACTTGGATCGCATACTAATTACTGGATTGAGCGCATATCATAGTAGATAAACATTTCTGTAATATTTAAGTGATGTATCACTTAAATAACGGTGAATAACAGATGCATCATTTGACGGACAACCTCTTGCAACTCTCGTTATCGTTTGATTCTAATTAGCTTGCACCGTCTCAGTAACCTCGTGTTTAACTATTTGAATGCTGGGTAATTTTCTATAAATAGATTTGTGTGTCGTCTGCTTTCCGAAAACCATAAATATCTGCTTTGATTTGTTGAGGAAATATACGCAGAGTAGCAAACAGGTTAGATCACAGGCCAGCCGCCAATTTACTTGGCGGCTGGCCTTGATCTTACCTGTTTGCATAAGCATGACGTCGGTACTGTACTATGGGGGTTAAGATTTGTTTTCTGGCTACATCAGTTTGTGGGACGTACATTTAACACATTACCACCTAACGTCATGTGTTTTCGTTGCAGCAGACGACTTTCAAAACGCATTGTGAGAAAAGGAGAAATTGCTTGTCACAAGCAATTTCACCTTTTGCCACAATGCGTTTTCAATCTATTCACAAAGCAGAACAGCAGAACGGAAACGTGTTTCACATGTTTTCAAAGCTTTTTTAACGTCGTCTGCTTCAAGTAGAAAGTATCGTGTGCAGGACTGGTGGTAAAGAGTTTAAACCCGGATGTAACGTTTGTAATCATTTATTGTTGTGGTGGATCAACCGATTTTCAACCTTTGCGTCCCATGCAGACATCATTCCCTCTACACCTAGATACAATTTTACCAAAAATGTTATGCCAAAAATTTGCTTGAGTCCAAACAACATTCCCTTTTGTTTCTGTAATGGGCTAAGCAATATTGCAATGTAACACCTCGTTGGAATCATCTTTCAGAGACGCTTCCAATGACGTGTCACATTGCAATATTGGATTTTTGTTTGAGATGCTATCCATGTTCATCAGTTTTGACTTACGGAAATATTTTCCTTGAATAGGGGCACGTAGACCGTTCGCAATCCATGTGCATTTGTGTGCAAACAAACTTATTTATAATACATGTACATATTTTCATTATTAATGGTGATGAATTGTGAGATACAGACTATATATGTGGTTTTTACATGTAGACAAATGCATTAACGGTTGTGTGTTTGCTGCATTCCACACTGTACATAAAATGTCTTTTTAATAAGGTTGGTGAATAATCCACCACCAGATTTGAAAGGTGGCAGTCCTATAAAAGTTTTAAATGTGGTCAAAGCGATGCAGAAGTATCTCATGTTGCTTTAATGTTGTCGATTTTTTATAATCTGCTCCTAAATTATTTCAAAATTGTATGCATTATGTAAATGGTTAAAACAACTCATCGGTGTAAGACCAAAGGTAAAGCTAATATATTTTCGTTTTCATTTTTTTCTGTTTATTAAAGTGTCACCCTTAGTGAAAGGGCCAGTCAGACATGTTTTATCAAGAATGTACGGCTCAGTTGGTTTATAACTCACAGCCCAGCAAAACGGTTGTAATTTCTGTATCAATATGTACTTTTACAGCTTGTTCATGCGAGGAATGCTCAAAATAGCTTATGTGAAGTATTTGTTTATCTTATATACATCATCATACCTGCACACATTCGCTACATAAAGTTTGATAGTTCTTTAGTGCTCTATTAATGGGCTTTTGAATGTTCATACCCTACAGTCGTGCTAATTTAAGTCATATCAACGTCTGAAAATAGATACATTATATCTTTACATTTATTTTTATTTTTTTTGCTTGAAGCAGACGACTTTAGAAAATCTTTGTAAACATGTGAAAAACATTTCTGTTCTGCAGTTGTTATATGTGAATAAATTGAAAAAGCATTATGACAAGTAATTTCTCCTTTTGCCAAAATGCTTTTTGAAAATCGTCTGCAACAAGACGCAAAAATGTGGCGTTATGCGGTAACGTATCAAACATTAAAGATGTCTTGAGAAATCCTTGCTTTCATTTCATTGAGAAAATGCATGCTACATTCCTATGTGTGCTCTCTTATACACCTATGTACGTTATGTATGTCTAGATCCCCTTTTTGTCATTTGTGTAAGTCAATCAGATATGTACTATACGCCCAATAATATATGGTTACTTTATTTATACGATTAAAAAATCATCTGTGGGAGACTATGGAGAATTGTAAGAATTTTTTTTCGTCACAATAGTTTAAAAAAAAAAGTTGAGTAAAAATGGTTCTTCGCTGTTTACAATTTTGTCCGATGCACCTTTCAATTCGGACCACACATGGAAGCCAATATGATGAAATAGGGTTTACTAGAGATTACTTGTGAACGCATATTTGCTCAGAGCAAATGGTTCACTGTTCACGCTCGATTGGTGTCCGATGAATTTACACTTAAAAAGATATACTAAAGTTATACTAAAACTGGTTCCATTTGTTTGGCAAACGTTTATCTGAATACAAATTTATAAAGCCACGATAGAATTTAGATAGAATATTTTTGACGTAAAGTCGCTAACGAAGGTTGTAGAGGTGTCCAAATGACACATTTTCGCCTAATGAGACTCTCGTCCTCTCACTTGCCCGGCCAACACTCTAAAAGTACTATAGCGGTCAGGCACACGAGTTGCCAACTATAGTCTGTAATGTTGTTCACCGGTCATTGTGTATTGGAAAAACGAGGGTACTGTTTTACTAAACATTTTATGCTAGAAATGTGCGTAAGTTCAAATCAACAATCCCTCATATTTCAATATTGGGCTTAGTACTATTGCAAAGTAACAAGACATTGGAATCGTCTCTTCGAGACGCTTCCAATGACATGTTACATTGCAATATTGTACTTTCATTGAAGATACCAACCATGTTTATCCGTTTTGTCTTAAGCAAATATTTTCCCTAAGAGATATAGTTTCACGGTACCCAGATATTTTGGTCACACTTGAAGCCCGTCATACAGTTTATTAATAACAGCGACATCACACGATTTCAGATACATTTTGTTTATCTTTAACAAAAAAGAAAAGTTGATCTATGTGACGAGAAAAATAATTTCTGGAGGCGATAAATCACTATTCATATGTATTTTTTTCTCTCAAAACTTAAACAACATGATTTGATATTCGAACATGATGGTTCTAGACTGCTGTTCCTTTCAGTTTTGATCCGTTACGAGGTCCCATTTGTGGGAATAGGTTAAAGGACTTAATCACTTGCTAATGTGTTAATTGAGTTCAATTATTATTTCAGATGAGATTACCAGTATATCTGTGATGGGTCGGAGGGTTATCGGGACTAGAACGACAGACACAACACTACAGGAATGATTCTAATTAATGTAAGTTGTTTTACCCAACATTCCTTATTCACCGGAAACTAACTTTATTTCCGGCTCCCGTCACGAGACATATCTTCGGCATCCATTTCAGGAGAGGAGTACGACGTGTTTATGCATTGTTTTGTTATTGCCATTCACTTATATACGCATTTGAACTAAGTTGGAAAGTTCCCACAATGTTTTCGGCAGTCGTCTGCAACAATTTGTTGAAATGTCGTTATCATTTGGTAATGGGAAAATCAATCGAAATTATCTTGTGTTAGGAAACCAGCACATATGCTGTTAGGCTTGACACAGTCTCTTGAACCCGGCTTTGATATCACTAAACCCACGTGATACATCCTAGATCGGGTCATACGGTGTAAACAAGATAAAGGCTGCTTGACTAACAACCATGTGCATCATATATATTATTTGCAGAAGTTGTCAGCATCATAATACGATATCTATAAAGTATTATACTTTCGAATTTATTTTAGTAGGAGCCATTGCGACAACAGTTCGTTTCGAGCGAATTCTTATTTGATCAAAAAGGTTTTCTAGTTTACTTATTTATTCAATGAGATACAAGAGCCACAAAAGACACAGAATCTATATATACACGTATATGAGTACGTACAATAGAAAAGCTATGAAGTACTGTATTCCAGCGTACCAAACATACATATCGATGCTTTATTCATGCAGCACTCTACATTCTTAGATAAAGGGTTTCTGTCACTTCTTGATAACGCAACCTTGAACAATTCACCGAACATTTCAAAACAAAACGTAATCACCAGTCTTCACGTACATTTAGAACGACAAAAACCACCGTTTACATTTGCATTTCGAACAAACAATGGTAATATTCGCTTTCCCCAACAATATTCCGGAGTATAGTGATTCGGATGATCCAATCTGTAATTGTGTTAGAATGAAATATCTACGTATGGGTATATATAGGCCTTACCGGCGAAAACACACGACTTGAAAACCAGTTCTGTCTAAAAGATACAACAACAATGACGGCGACGATATCTGTCGCATATCATGAAGCCATGTCCAGGGTACCGCTTTACTTAATCACTTAGGAAAAATATTTGCGTAGGTCAAACTGTTATACATGGATATTATCCCAAATAAAAGTGCAATATCGGAGAGACGATCCCAATGATGCGTTACTTTGCAATATTGCTTATCTCAATATTGAAATAACAGGGACGTTGTTTTGAAAATCTTTGGAATCATCAATTAAAAATTGTAAATGGGTGAGGTTTTAAACGTACGAATTCAACATTAGATTTATCAACGTATTTATCTCACCTAATATAGGAAGAATCAGTTATCTACCAACGAATAATGATAACACAACCTGAGATTTATACGACCCGACCAAAGTAAAGTTAAGTTTATTTAAAGTCATTATGACATGATTTGGCTGTCCTTTGACTGCTGACCAACTTTCTAGTAAAGCATTTGGAAAGGAAGTTTCTTAATTGAGATAATGATATTAACATTGTATGGTATATAGTCGGTACACTTTTAACTATAGATCAGTTGACCAATAAATCAGATCAAAAATTTGGCCGAGGCTGTTCGGAAGATCTGTTAGTATTGCAGTTTTTAATAGACATGCTTAATTTTTTGGATAGGTGACGTTTTTGTTTCCGTCTATTTCAATATATTTTAGTTTTGCCAGAGTGATGAATGTGCTCTTGAAAGAAAACGAAACACACAAAGCCACTTCGCAAAGACCACGTTGCATGTCAGAACGGAGTTCGAACTTGGAAACACATTCTATCGATAAAGACTGCCATTTTCAAAAGGTGTTTGTTGAACGAAATGCGTGTTCAGTTCTTGCGTAAAAGCGTAACTTTGGTGGTTAGGTGCATTGATCGCTACGGTACTATTTAACAACTGCTTAATTCAATACAAGATAATCATTCCTTAAAGCATTTCACGCAATTAGTCAAAATATGTCTTAGATAAATATTTCGCTTTGTAAACATTAAAATGAATTCTTCTGTATAAGATGGTCGCTTCCAACAAACGACTCAAAAAGAACTGCTATAATGATTTGATCTATTTTGCTGAATCAACTTGATTTCACAGAAACTAAGTATGACTCTTGATCAAATATTTGAGTTCAGCTATAAACAGTTTGGCTCATCATGTAGAGCAGTTTATCCTGTTATCACAATGATGTCTTAAGCGATCGGTATTTGCTGGAATGATGGATTTCACGTCTTTTAAGTAACCAACATAAGATCGTGTTGAAGTTATTGCGACAAAACGAAAAAAAGTCAAAATAAAGTTTCGGGAAAAGACTGTCGAAGTTGTTACGACCAGTATCTGCAGGGAACGATGAAAAACATGTTATGTTTTAACCTCCTGAGAAAGCAGCATAGCATGTGAATGCGTCTTTAGTGGTTAATCTTCTCAGTACGTTACGATGTGTGACCTGGGAAAGCAGCCCATGTTATCTGGACCTTTGACCGACCGATCCCCTAACTCGCATACCAGGGATTTAGATGGGACCGCTCCCGACCAGACTGCTGTTTATATATACACAGGACATTGATAGTGGTTATCTCCTTGGTATGGGGCCAAAATATCGTATCTGCCTCGCTGTTTTGTGAGAGGTACGGGCACATTGAACGAACGAAGCGATCTGTGTCATACTGATTAACGTGTCAGGGCATGGCAAAATGGTGCTTACAGGCTTGGTACGGCCATATAAAACAGTAATAGTTTAACCATCCCTCTATGATAGATACACTGCGTAATGGGGATGACTTTAACAACGGGAAAGCTAGTTCTTAGCACTGGATACGGTCCAGGGTACCGTTTTACAACTCAAGGAAAATATTTGCGTAACTCATAACTGATAAACATGGATAGTATCGTCAATGAAAGTACAGCATTGCAATGTGACACGTCATTGGAAGCGTCTCGGAGATGTGTTACTTTGCAATATTGCTTAGCCCAATATCAAATTAAGAGGAACTGTTGTTTTAGACTTACGCAAATCTTCAACGTAAACATGGTGTACGATTAGTGTATTAAACGAGGTTACTAACTTTTGTCAGTTTCTAAGCGCCAAAAGCTGCCTGCTTAAAACGTTAAATTTCCGCTGCCTCGGGATGGCAAGACATCAGTAAAGCCTGCCTTAAGTTCGTCTGCTTGTTTTCAGCATAATTCGTCTGTCGCCGAGAATTCACCAAACTTTACGTTACTGAAAATATAGAGATGTGAGTTGTTATGACGCCCGTCATAGCTATGTATGAATGTATCTATAGACAGATTCCGGTGAAAACTAGTCTTAAATCATAATCCGATATGCGATATCGACACGTCCAACTCAAAGCTGCAGCGGAAGAAAATTGCACATCACGCAAAATGAAACGTTTATTTCAATACCAAGAGGAAAATGCACATAACACGATGAACATAAGGGTTGATGCTTTTCTATATGTTTATACATACATCTTCGGGATTTCATGAATTAGTTTCTTGTAAATTAAGAAGTTACTTGGGTTATTGCTGAAAAAGAGGAAACTGCTCATATGGGGTCAACTTCTTTTCTGCTGGACAAAAGTTTTATCCACCACATTCGTCTGTCTTCGGTAAACTCTCTAAATAACGTTCTATAAAAGACCAGTCTTTTTGGTGAATCAATCCTTCGGTTAAGTTTAGTTTTCTCATTGAGCGCCTTATATCTGAGTTATCTGTGATTTTACATTCGAATACATGAACTTTATCTCGGATAATTTGGATAGTGGTACAGATTTGATTGAAAACCCAATCAGCTTCCCTAGTTTACATAGCTAACAACTGGCACTTAACTTAGTTTCAACATTGTTTCAATTATGTCGCTGTGACAGTTCACGTAGTCGTGTTTCCTGGATTAAGAACATCGTGATACCTTTGGCCTCGATCTGGCTTCAGAGTCGTTGAAGCATACGCATGATCAAAACTGTTATGAAGGGAAACAGTGTGTGCTATTCTATAATGTCCTTTTAAAACGCCCATATGACAAGGTTGATTGTATTTAGACAATTAATCGTAATCGAGTTCAAAGTACACAAGTCGCAAGCAGTTGCTGAAGACATGTTGCATTAGTCAAAAGAAACCGTAAAGAGCGATTTAATGAAGATAGTAAAGACCAGCCATATAGAAGACTTTCTGATATCTCTCCATATGGGAAAGCAGTGAGTTGCTGTGTTGTAAAGTTCAGCCCTGCTATTATCACACCAATAACAGAGATAGACGCTCTGTACGATATGATATAACTGACTCGTTGTTCGTAAACCGCCAACCGTATCCCAATGATAATGCCTCGATGCTGTGTGCTTGATTTTCTTTTTACTACTAGTCTGTGTTGTCCGTGCTCTTTTTATTTATAATCATATATGAATATAATACATATCTATTTGTACAATTAGATATTTTGTTCGGGCAAATAAATAAATAATTCCCCTCAATTTGATAATGGAATGGTTATTTGCTAATATATATGAATGATGCATAATAATGGTTACACAAAATATACCATGGAGTTAGTACTTAAACTAGTCCTCAAACTCTCATACGCAAAAAAATCATTTTCTACATCGTAGATTTATTAAGATTGGCTTAAGCGATGGATTGTTGTTGTATACGTTTTGTGCATGAAATATCGCTGAAAATCCTGTGCGAAGATGACCGACTAAGTCGGAAGTTCAAGTCGGAATTTTGTATTATCTAATGAAATTGTCTGTTTGTTTGCATGCGCATTTACACAAGGGTGAAGAGTCTGCCTTAAGTGTATAGAGTTTCGGGTCGGATGCCCGTTCTTGGTCATTCCCAACACAGGAATACAATCCATCCCTGGCCCTCTGAATAAATACGATAACGACTGGATATTCGTTTGTGTTTCAGAGAAGGAATTATAATGCTTCTGATTCGTGGAAAACCGCGATTTAACTGGGAAAAATGTAATAAAGACATTAAATCACAAATATGCAAACAATTACAGTAGAATGTATATACCTTTATGTTCAAAGGATCTTGTGAAAATGTTCGACATAGGGAGAGCCCGACGTATATATCTCTGGATTATAACGACATAGAAATAGAATAGATCAAATAGTCATGGACTCTGTATTTTTTTCGACGTATAGATGAGTTCGACAATGAGAAGTTCGAGGTATAGATACTAAACTGTACATTTAGCATTTCATCATGGGAGTGTGAACTAGTCTGTTCCGAACATGATCTGATTCAAACCGCTACGGCATATAAAAATATGCTTACAAATTCAAATTAAAGCATCAAAAGGCTATTTCGTTGCATGATGATTAAACAAATCTTATTTTAAAGTTGATTAACAAATGCATATTGACAAAAAGGGAATTTTCTCGACATATCTTATTTCTCACAAGGCATACTTCATCCATGATAAACACAAAATGAGTATAAATGTGGGATTATCCTTCCCGTTTAACCCTTTACTAAACGCCGAATTCTCGACTGACCCACATTAAAAGGGTTTGCAGACGACATATCAAAATGTGATAAAATTGAAAATAATCTTCTGATAGGCCAGAAAAAATTGTGGGAAAAGGAGAAATTGCTCGTTTCCCACAATGTTTTCCAGAGTCGTCTACAACAAACTTGTCAAATGTCGTTATTGTTCGGTAATGGGTTAATAAAATGGTATGCCTTATTTCGATTGAAAGCAATAGCAGACGAAAATGATAAATCTAAACCAATTTCAGTTTCTGTATTACACTGTATAACTCGTTGTCACAAAAGGAGAAGTTCCTAGTTGTCTCGCAGGTTTTTGAGTAGCCCGCTTCTGATGCGTTTACCCATTACCAAATAATAACGACATTTGGCCAGTTTGTTACCGACGGCTCTGGAAAACTTTGTGGAAAAAGGAGAAATTGCTCTTAACGTGCAATTTCTCATTTTCCCACAACGTAGTTGCTCTATCAGAAGATTGTTTTTCAATTTCATCACATTTTGAAATTTGGTCTGCAAACTCATTCAATTTTGGACAGTCGAAAACTTGGCGTTTGGTAAAGGGTTAAACGCGTATGTATGTGTGTATGAAGTAAATGATATAAATGTAAATTCGAACTCTGAGCCACTTATGGCCCCGCCATCACATGGTAGTACGGCTATAACGTACAGGCCTGGCCGAGCGCATACATAAGTGTATCAACTGGATGGTGATAAGTAAGTGCATCTGATACACAGGGCGACCCTGATCACAGATATATACCGTTCTCATCGAACAGTATCGATCGCTGGGTAATCGATACTAGATAGTCAAATATGTCCTGATTTGGGTTATACAGTCATATCTGAACGTTGTGAGAACTGAGGGAAATTTGCTGTTCAAACTGATGTGATTAATTGTTTAGTAGCACCTTTTTTAGAAAATGTTCATTTAAGATATAATAAACAATTGTGAAAGGGGTAAATTGATTATCAGGGCTAAGTTGTTAATCCTTTGATCGTTAATACTAACTTACAGCAAGCTATTTAACAGACCAATAAAATATACAAAACTATGAATTAATAAAAGTTCACAGAGTTTATGGACGCATATGCATTTTTTTACAAAATGAGACGTTGGGGGAGATGTGCACATGATGAAAAACATCTCCTCTTAGTATTTTTAAAAAAAGGCATGTGTTGCTAAATCTAGCTTTGCAATTTTAATAAAGGATACAGTAAACTAACAACCTTTCTGGAATAGTTTTTAGTCTATTTAAAGGTTTAGAACAGGACAACTGTACAGTCCAACTTGTGTTAAGCAACCATCTTTTGAAGCAGCTAACCTGCCTTAAACAACCACTGCAGAAAGTTCCATCGTTGGAACCAACCTGTCTTAAAGAGCCATTTTTTTTCCAGTTCCATAGCCTGGCCTCTTGACACAGATTTGACTGTATCTTGAAATAGATGATGAGATTGATTCTCAGATTGACAATTAAACATTGTGACACCAAAGTAAATAGTATATTACAAGCATTTTTTTTATCATCTGATGTTACAATGGTTCATTCTTTCCCTTTTCCGAACGCCGATAAATAAAAAGTGAGTAAATCGTGGTGTAAGGGGTGAGTTAACGAGGGGGTCTCTTGTCTTCATTCATATAAAACGTTCAGCCTCAGTGTTTATCAGCGTGTCATGTGATACAGGACTTATTGTACCGCAGGGCTAGACCGGGACGTACTCTCTATATGGTCCTATTGAACGCGTGACGAGCATTTTATTTTATAACGGTATATACAGTTTTATACGATAACCTTGAAACCTTCAAACCCCTCCAAACCTCTCATATATACACCAAAACCCACCACCCAACCCTTATATAGCATGCATGAGTTTATATCATTTTTTATTTATACATTTTGATTTTTTTGTGTATCAGCTACTTCTACGTGTCTCAGGTTATTTTATATGTAGCTCTGGAGCGAATCGAAGGTTGTAACAATATTTTCGACATGAAAGCAAAATACATGTTATGACGCCTGTAATATTTTATAAATTTTGCCTTTGTCAAAACCTGCCTGCAACACTAATGACGCAAGAGATTTCCTTTCTTTTTAAGATATCTGTAGATTTCATGCATATTTCCTATGTTAACCGGATATCTTTGGTCCTTTTGTCAACTCACCTCTAACTTATCGCTTTAAGTGAGTAAGCTGTCAATATGATTCGACATCTAAGGATATGTTTTCTATAAATGAATGCAACTTGATATTCGTTGCTCCAAGTCATTACCTTTTTTGAACTTTTTCTGCTGGTAAGATCTTAAACAATGCGCAATGGCTATTAACCTTTATAGTGCTTGAACCGACGTCATGCTTATGCAAACAAGTTAGATTCAGGCCAGCCGCCAATTTGCTTGGAGGCTGCCCTGTGGTATAATCTGTTTGCTACTTACTCTGGGTATCTTTCATCAACAATATCAAGCAGATATTTAAGGTTTCGGAAAGTAGACGACACAACTATGTATTTTTAGAAAATTACCCAGCATTTGTCCTCATAGTTTTAACGCCAATTTTTATATTTTGTTCGTTTCAGTCAGTTGTCCTGATGCGCGCCGTGCGGATAACCACAAATGAGTTTCCGGTACAGGAGAAAATGGAGGACTTCCTACCACTGTGTTCGAGTCTAGAACGCGAACAATACACGCTCCAGCGCCTCAACTCGGCTGGGGAGGAGAAAGACGTCAATATGGAGGAGTTCCGAAACCTGAGTCCTTCCTCGAGTGTGTGGAACCTAGACTCTATGGACGACGAAATGTACCTCGAGTACTTATTTTCGCAAGGTCTCGCGGACTCAATCGAGAAACCCAGTAGTGTCAGTCCCATCTTCGTGAACAACAACAACGAGAAGGTGACGTCATTCTGTGACAGTTACTGTAGTAGCATGCTGTCGGACTTACCCAGCAGTGATTCGGTTAGTGACTCGGATTCCGATGCAGGCGATGTGTTCACTCTACAAAACGAGGACTTTATTGTTCTTGGTGTCGGGCTCCAGAACTTAATGCATTCTTACGCTGCAAAGGCGGCAGAGCCGCGACGGGAACCTGTCCAGGAGCTAAAAATAGACCAGTTCCCGCGAACTCCACAAGTTCTCGTTCGTTCTCGTCCTCAGAGTACCCCGTCCTTCACCTTCACGAATGCCAATTCATTATTGACCCAGGCCACTTTAATAAACGCCGTTAAAGTGCGCACTATGAAGACTCAGATTTCGAGAGGTTCTGGTTGTGGCAAAAATAATAACGAGGAGAAATTTTTCCATTGCACGTACGCTGGCTGTACGAAAGTTTATAGCAAGTCTTCCCATCTAAAGGCTCACTTGCGGCGCCACACCGGGGAGAAGCCATTTTCATGCACTTGGCCGGGATGTGGATGGAGATTTTCCCGCTCGGACGAACTTGCTCGGCATAAACGCTCGCATTCAGGGATCAAACCCTACCAATGTAAGATATGTGACAAAAAATTCTCGAGGTCGGACCATTTGTCGAAGCATTTAAAGGTGCACAGAAAGCGAAATGGGTCGTAATATAAGCGTGGATTGTTTAGAATTGTTTTCGAAGTGTGCCAAGAGTTTAACTCATTTACCATACGCAGCGAATTGGGGTCAGTCCCAGATCGACACATTCATTCGTATTGAAGTTAATAATTTTTCACATTTGAAAGCAACAGCAGACGACGATCTAAAAGCTATTTTATTATGCAGACTTATTAAAGTGTTGTGATGTCAATTTGGAAAGTCTTACACAATCTCGTTCAAAGATTGGTTAACCTCTAACTCTACAACTAGGGATGGCAAACTCAATTGTGCGAATATTCAAGCTTTACTAAAAGCCTAAACGGACAAGGTACTCTCTACTGAAATTCACCATATAACCCTTATACGGACAAATGCAGAAAAGGGTTAGACGTTTTTGAACAAGTTATTCAAATTCAGAATAGTGCAATCCCTGCATATTGCCTTATTTTTCCGCATCTGCTGTTAAAGCGTTAGACAATTTGGGAGGGGGTCATGCTATTTTTTTGTCGTCTTCGATTGCTGTCAGTTGGACCAGACACAAACTGCCATATGAGGGATTATTCGAACATAGTTAGCGTAGATCGCGATCTATGGTTGGTGCAAACAGTGACTTTAAAGGAAGTATTGACGTTTTAACTTACGCATAGCTTATGATTGAAAGGGAGAAAGGAAACCACATAGCTCGTTCAGTAATGACATTCGGTTGATTTAAAGACAAGTACAATTAGCTGGAAATTGTTGTAAACTGCATAACAAGTCAAGTGGGCTAGATAAAAGTGATACCATATACCTGAATGTTTCCATATCGTATTGCAAAGGCTAGTCTGTTAAATGCTCATGAAAGGAGACTAATGCTATATCAGATTAAATCATTTTGTAAACTTTTGGAAAGATTCAAATAGTGATCATAAAAAACCATCAGCACAACTTAAACGTGAAAGCCGGGGAGAAATAACCCAGATTAGCCAGGTTGATAAAGCAGATTGCCTGAATCTTCACCTCTGACCTGGTCACGTGATATAGTTTTTGAACGGACCAATAACAATTCGTTATATTAAATATGTTAACAAACAGATCGTCGATAAACATAATTAAATTGGAGACAACTATATTTCAAGCATAAAATAGCTTATGTTAAAGGAGTTAAATTTTCAGGAATTTTATGAACAAAATAAAAGAATTTCATTCATTTTTTTTAAATTTATTTGTACTCATATCCTTTCATGTGCCTTTAATGATATTCTTTAGTGTGAACTAGGCGAGATTTTTTTGGTGAACACGTACAGAATTAGTTGAATAGATAAATATCCATCTTATCTCGACCTTTGTAATTAAGGACGTGCATGTAAATGTAAGGCATTATCTATTTTGACATGTTTTGTACGAACAGTAGATAACTCAAGATATCAGTTTGAACGAAACCTGTACTCTTAATCAAGAGCTAAGTGTAAGACTATAAGTCTGTAAGTCAGAGCATTTTATTATTAAAGGTCTTACTGAAGTCTAGAATTTAGTTCTCACAGTAGTGGATTCAGATAAATTGGGAGACCTTCTTGTTGCGATCAGGTAACCGGGTCTCTTAACCCATTACCAAACAATAACGACAGTTGACCAGTTTGTGCAGACGGCTCCGGAAAACATGATGGGAAAAAGGAGAAATTGCTATTAACGAGCAATTTCTCCTTTGCCGACAATGTTTTCAGCCCTGTCAGAAAAGTATTGATCAAATTTTAAAATGCCGTCTGCAAACTTTTTTAATTTGGGACTTTCGGGAATTTGGCGTTTGGTAAAGGGTTTAGACATGTGCGTAAAGTGCAGTACCGGATTAACTTCTACGTTCTACAAAGACCTTTCCGGTACTGTGAATCTTGGTTTAGTAGTACAAAGGGATAGAGAGAAAGCCCTACTGAGACAGCAATTATTTAAACGGTGAATAATGACATTATAGCCTCTACGATACAAAGTTAAGTTGTTTTGGAGATTCATGGACATTTCGATACATTCCATCCGATTAACTAATGTTGAATTTTATTAAAGTATTTTTACATTCGGTTTTGGTTACGTGTCCATTTATGACCCCGTCTAGACTGAAGTAGATGCTTTGAAAATGGTTGCGTCAGAATCCAATTCACCAAAAACAGCAATAACTTACGTTTAATGACCTGATCTTGGAATAGTAATACTTTGTTACAGTTCCCTGTTTGAATATCCCATTCGTTGTTTTGGTTTTGAAGAATGGTTTTAATGAAAAAATATTTTAACGTGAAACCACGGTCAACGGATAATTAGCGCACATGCGCTCGGTCGCTGGTCTCCGGCTTGAAACAAGGGGATTTGGATCCAAAACAGGGAACCCGTGTTAAATCTGTCACGAAATACTGCTGCCCAAAATATGGTCATCTCTTATCCAAATACCGGATGACTTTTTTTCCACCCAGACTAGGTGGTATTTACGTTCGCTTGTGTGTGATTCGTAGCATTGAATGTCTTGTTTCCTTGCTGTCGTCAATATATCGAACGATTCAGTTGTATAAAAGAAAAAAGTCGGAACGGCGCTCGTCCGAAACAAGAAAAAGCGTCTATGTTATGAATCGTCCCGGATAAGCCTGGACACAGAATAATCTTTGTCCGTATTTAGCAACATATGGCTTATAGTCTGGATCTGTATGCGTGGATTTGTTTACTGGAGTTCAATGCAAAACCATGGCATGCCATTCATGTTTAGTGAAGGATGTACTATATGTTTGTACTGATATCCCAATATACAGACCAATCAAGAACAACACGTTTTAGAGATGTTTACAGAAGCTAGATTTGTTTGCCTTGTTTTGTGTGGGTGTAAGTTTGAGTATAACACACAGATACGTATGAGTACAAATTCCGTAAGCGCATGTTACCACTATGCACTACCAAACAGTTCTTCAATCGCGTGACACTGTTGATGTTAAAATATCCTATATCCGGTTAATCGGAGGAAACAACAACAAGAGCAAGAGCATAGAATAAAAAACAAACTGAAGGTTGCAGCTTTCATTGGCAACCAAAGTGAAAAAGTATTTTCTTTTCTTTTAAAATAATATTCTTAAATAACCCCGTTTTCAATAAAGATTTCTATCTCGAAAGAGCATAACCTTTCTGTTCCATCTAATGACCCGCTGCCGTCTACAAATTACTTCAGTTTTGACAATAGGATATGTTTTTACAAGCGTTGAGAATAAACTTGACTTACGCTAGTAGCATTGAAGGGGTTCCAAGTACCACTCTAGCGCTCATTTCCTCTCCGCGCTTATTGTTACAAGGGTCAGAGTTCGTTACGAACAATAAACTGTTTGCACGACAATTAATTATCGTTCATGCAATCCATGACGTGAATGTATCTATGCTTCAGCATAATACTATAGTAAGTGCTTCACGTTTGTGAAGCACTTACTATAGTGTTGCGTTGAACCCTCTGTATGTTCGGCGTTGTTGTTGTTTGTTTATTTCTTGGTTCGGCGTGGCTTTCATTTGTTGACGGCTACATAGCCCTTGTTTTTGTCTTTTTCTTTTTACCAGTTTCTCACTGACTTGACCCAATGTTATTTATTGTCTATAATAATACACTTATTTATAAGGCCTTAGCAATACATGCGCTAAATCGAAAGGCCGCGAGTACCCATTGCAATGACGTTTTGCATCGAACATTGACCTTTGCCAGCAATAAACTTATTGTGAGTCATCGAAAGAGTCATTTTGAAATAAAACATAAGTGCCGACAGCAGAATTACATACTCGTAAGTTGAATATTGTTTATGAGAAAGTGAATTCGAAATGGAAATATTTCCCCCTCCCGATATTTATAATGCCATAAAAATGGGAAGTCCGTCCCATGTCAATTTTGGTGTTTTTTGTTGGTGCTCAGGAAGTATGGACAGCTTAACAATCACCGTAATATAACTGAAAGTGGTTAACATCATGTTTAACTCCAGCAAACCGCTATATCGAGTTATGTATAAGATATGAGGTCCGTGATGGTATTTGATATAGATAACCCTAGACATATAGCTGAATAGACTTGTACCTGACTTTCTGTGTGGGTCGTATCAGATAACAACCAAGACCCTAGCCCCCATCCCTGAAACAGCTTTTGTCTATGAAATGTACATTCAACATTGTTTAAGAGACCATTTTAATAGAAGAACGAATCGTTTCCATCAAGACAACTAACAACTTAAAACAAACACCAATCATTCAAAAAGCTCCAGTATGAGCTGTTTGAAAGACTTGCGTCCTGCAATAAGATACCACTAATACACTTGCCATCTCTTAAACAATTTCTGTTCATACAATGTACAGTCAACCTTGTTTTAGAGACTATTGTAATAGGAGAACGAATATTTTGACAGACAACTAACGGCTTAATACAGACGCAAGTCATTCCAAAAACTCCAGTTTTAACTTTGACTTGCGTCCTGTAATAATGTGCTTCTAGAAGGCCAAACATCCCTTTTATAGTTTCTGTTCCAACCAATTACAGTCAATCTTGTTTTAAGTGACCATCGTAAAAGGAGTAAGGTTCGCGGCTAGATCTGGACGACTCTGGAAAACATTGTGGGAAAAGGAGAAATTGACCTTAACAAGAAATTTCGGCTTTTCCTATAATGTGTTCTGCCCTATCAGATGATTATTTTTCAACTTCATCACATTTTGAAATGTCGTCCGCAAACTCTTTCAATTTTTGACAGTCGAAAATTATGCGTTTGCTGAAGGGTTTATCTGAGTTTAAACCTACCTAATAAGATGTGTGTATTGAAAGAAATTATGTTAAACATAGTGGAATATAAAATGTCATTTCGACTCGTAATTAAATCCACTTGTAATTGTAAATATCTACGTTTCAGTCTGCATATCTCCGGGCCGTGTTTTAACTTGTTCGATGCGTGTATACATGTATGTCAGTCGGTGTCTATATGCTTATCGTCAGCATACTGTTATATCAAATGACGGGAAAGTATTTTTATGGATATTATCCTGAACAAAAGAACAATATTGTAATGGAAAGACGGTTCCAATGACATGTTGCAATGCAATGTTGCAAATTCTTGGCATTAATTTTAGTAAGAACGTTAGTCTACCCTTGTGACTAAAATGACCATGCACACATTCAGTGATAAATTGATAAAACTCCGATTTGGAATTCTTGGACTTGTGGAAATTGTTGCTGATTAATTTTAACACATTACCACCCAACTGTATGTGTGTGTACAGTTTATATATGTGGTGCATTTCAATAGCGTTGTAACTCTTTTGGATGCAAAAATGCAGGCTATGTCAGTGTGAACACACTTTAACCCTTTACCAAACGCAAAATTTTCGACCGTCCATAATTGAAAGTGTTTGCAGACGACATTCCAAAATGTGATGAAATTGGAAAATAATCATCTGCTAGGACAGAAAACGTTGTGTGTAAAGGAGAAATTGCTCGTCACGATCAATTTCTCCTTTTCCAACATTGTTTTCCAGAGTCGTCTGCAACAAAGTGGTTAAATGTCGTTATTTGTTGGTCATTGGTTAATGAAATAAAAAACGATCAAATTTTGATTCCAATGGCGATACTTCAGTGCCTTTCATATACTAGTACAGCTGTTGTGCAGTTTTAAAGAAAAATATTCTCAAATCTGTGAACAAGCACCTTTAAAACTGTCGCAGACTGCTAAATGATGAGATGAGAAAAGTCGTCTGCATGTGTGAAGGAGTATAAGTGACGAGAAGGGTGTATAGCTCGTACTATACTCGGAGATACATTCATTAAGATCTTTGATTAGCTCGTTAATTAGCAGGTCACCAATATCGATTGCTTTAATTCAATTGACCCACTTCTACATAGAGACCAGTTTGATTTGACACAGCTGACGTTGGGTATGCCTCTACAATCACAGGGTACCAGTGACAATAAACTGTGTATTATACGATAGACATTTCACGTCATAGACCGCTAACCTTTGGTCCTTCTTTATTTGGCAATCTCTTTTTACCACCCTCAAAAAGTGCATCCAAAAGTGCAGGGGTCAGCGAAGGGCGTCTTCCATATCGCTTCCCCTTCCGCGAAAGTAGTATTAGAAAAAATGCAACAGACCAAAGGTTTTAACATGGCCATCACAAAAAAAAAAGATCAGAACAGTCAAAAAGACCCCCCTCTTCTGTCCTAAAAGCATATAATTAACACATAGAGTAACATTCTTTATTTTCGTGAACTACTTTTTACTGTACAACGACCTCCGAAAGTAACTCCTCTGTGGTCTCGGACCTTTACTTTACTGGTACCTGTGTCTACAGCACTGGTCGGTGGATTGTAAATAAATATTATTTGCGATTGACGTCGTTTTCGTCAATACGTCGGTAACAACGCAGTGCTCAGTTCATACTATCTATACTAGTGGACTATCTCTCACAAAAATAGAACTCTCTTCAGGCAAATGACGACTGCATATCTCAGATAGTTTCAACGGTTAAGCAGAGGCACAATGGTTAAGCAAAGGTACACAAGTAACGTGAATAATATGCTGATGTTGTAGGTCATTAGTATCTAAGCGTTTAGCCTGTCACAATAATAACTAAGGGTATGCAGGACCAAGCACCATTGTTTTATCATTATTTATACTCAGTTGGTCTATGCATAGTTACATGTACATGTTCCCTTTTTCTTGTTTTTCTTTCTTCTGATTAGTCTTTTCCCGAGTCCTTATAGACGCCTTATAGATGGATTGTCTTGGAACGTACAAATCTTAGAAACTGTAGGTAGATGTAAAGCAGTGGCTCTTTTATATGTTAAAACAAACACTTGCTATGAACACAGCGTTATGAAGCAGTAAAATTTGGTCTTGGACAGAATACTGAGGGGAGAACTGGGGTATTCAGTCGCATCTATGAACGATACATGTTAAGCTTAAATATGTTCAAATCTTATGAAAGGAGCAAGCTGAATCTAGCCAAAAGCCAATGCAAAATGCAACAGTTTATTTCCGCCGCTCTAAGGGAAGCAACTCTAGTTGAGGGGAATAAAAGTATAGCATTCTCATCACAGTTATTTCCCGTGTTATGCTGCATAAGGGTATATCGATCAACTTTGAAGTTAAGCGGGACAGTCAATTTGGATCATTTGGAATACTTTCACTGTTTAGGCGGGAATCTGAGGCCCGAAAAGAGGCTTAAAAAAGAAGTTCTTTTACCCCAAAGGGTAGAAAATTTTCATTGGTGTTTTTAAATAGCCTAAAGTATCCCTGAAAGTTCTAAAGGGGATGCCACTTCTGAAAGTGGTGCAGGTTTTTAAAAAATGAAGTTTTGTAACATGACCGTCATTTGCTTTTGTTCTTTTTCTTTACATCACTTATATATACAAATTGCCCATTCTACCATACTTATCATGCATTAACATCATTGAAATAAATTAGTTTGCATGGAATATATAATATATTGGTATTTTGAGGCATTGCTTATCAAAAATAGATATTTGAATGTCAATTTTGACATTTTCCTGCTGCTTTTGTTGCGTCTTTTTGTAAAATATTATTCAACAATTTTACATGAGCACTATGTATTTACAATATATTGAGCAATATATTGAGTTAAAGACTAATTCATGTAGTTTTTTATCTAGATTTATGCAATTTTCCTTAAGAAAGTTTGATTTTAATAAGTTTGCTGAGGGCAATATTATATGCTTGCATATGTTACATATAAACGCCTACTTTTCGACTCACTTGAACTAAAATGTATAGCAACAGGGTGGTTACTTGTAATTGGCATTGGCACTTAAGTTATGTTACTGTATACCATCAACACATTCTGTTTGTGAAAATCTTTATAAGTTTTCTGACGGATATTGTTAAACAAAGTGGTCACAACATTAGATTTTGTTTGAAATCTTTTATGAACCAGAACTTATATTTATTAAATAAAACCAGCGGCCTCCATGAATGGTCACATAAGGTTGATGAAATTCGTGATCTTTTAATATTGCGCTAAATTAATATGAAAAGCTCATGGAGAAGCATTGTGAATTTTTTTTACAATGTATGAATAAACACTTAGCCTAAGATTAATTAGAGATCATGTCTAATTAAGTCAGCAGAGGAAACAATAATAGCCATTTAAAATGCTTCCACATTATGTACTGCATGTATTGCCCTATCAAAAAAGCGTCATATTTGCAATTATATGAGTATCTTACAAAACGCACACTTTATGTATACATTATTTGCATAGCTTACATTCATTGTTATTTCCCCATGAATTATTATTTGAAGACGTTGGTTTTGTCATTTTAAGCCATTTCAAACCTGGTTACTTTATTTATATCACTCTGTCATAAGGTTGCCTTATGTGTTTTGTGTTGATTTCACGTTATGTCTGATGCTTTATCATCTTCCTCACTCTCTGAATACAGGAAATTTATAGTCTATTCATACAGGTTTCATCATCACACAAACATGCATTGGAAAACCAGAACACCAGTCTTTCTTTCAGCAACTGCATCGTCGCGACAGGCAGTCTGTTTTACATGAGCACCATTCCCCAAATGCCTTCTATTTCAATCTGTTCACAGATTTTTTCAAGAATCTGTGAGCTCTTATTTCTCTGTTGTATGATTTTCATTTTAGGATGACCTGTACAACATTAGGGCCATACACATTTAATTCCACAAAAACATCTTCCAATCCATTCTCCTCCATAATCTTTCCTTTATCATCCATGAAGTTCATGACCCTTAGCATTCCCCCATTTCCAACTTATCATTTTGGAACTCATTCATATTCTTCCATTTGATCAAGCGAGCTTCATCATATATGTGACATTTGTCAAGTTTGGACCAAGGGCTGGGAACATTCTCTTGAAGGTGTAGATAGTATTGTATTTTGTGGTAGAGGCTGGGATCAATGGATAATAACCAGTTTGGGATTTTAGGATTGCTTGACTTGTGACTCACTTTTGCATAAAACACTGTCCATCCTGGCAGTTAATTTTCAAGACAATGAATGTCCATCTTAAACAGTTTGGTAGGTATCATTAGCAATTTAGTAAATAAGTTGTCTACAGCTCTTTGATCTTTGTACTCCTCTGAGCAGGAAAAGAACCGCCGTATATTGGTCTTTCCCTAAAAATGCAATGGACCAGGTAATTTTCAGGGACATTCCAGTATCTCAGAGGTCCTCACGGGTGGCCTGCTATTTTCATGCATTGGGTTATTATTGTTGTCAACTTGATACATAACCATTTTCACAATGTTCAGGTGTTTACCATTAAGTGACTCTACAGCTCTGTTGAAGTTATCTCCAGCTGCCCAAATTGTAACACATGATGTTATGTTTGTAGCTACAGGGACTACTTTTTGTCCACAGTAATAGCCAAACAAGTGTCTATGCGTTCTACATCATCATAGCTGATGCTATGTCCATTTTTATTCACCAATGCAATTGCTCCTTAGGACTGTGTAAGCTGGTGGATTGAAAAACCAAGTCCTACACATGTGTATGCTTTGGTGTCTTGCATTTACTACTGATTGTAGAAATAATATCTTGACATATCAACAACACTTTTTTGATGCAGTGAGGGACACTTCTCCTTTATGTAGGACGGTTTCAGGTTTCACATTTTCCTCGGCCAAAAGTATCCAAGCCAGAAAAATAGAGAGCTCATGTGCCACTATTTTCTCCTCTTGTTCAATGGTTATCATAGAAGGGTCAAGAGTCTAGACTTCAATACAATTCAATTTAAGTCACACTTTTTTAATCGCAGTAGCAGTGCAGAATGAAAAGAAAATCCCCTTCAGGTATTGGTTCATTCTCTCCTAGCAGATCAGATTTTAGCTTTGTAAAGTTAATGCCCCTTTTTAGGTTTGCTGCATGGTTGATAACGTCTTCAAGTCTAAGATCATTATCAACAATTATGTCAGGATTCCCTTTAAGATGTGATTTCAGAAATTGCAATCTGTGAGCATAAATTGACTCAAGTTTGGCTTTGACATTATTGTACCCAACGTGTTTTCTTCCTCTATTGGCATTGGTTTACTCAACAGTGTGTGGTACTTATGCAGCAAAACAGTAAGATCTGGATGTATCTCACTGATAAGATTCTCCAGTGCTGTATTGTGCACATTTTCGTTGTCAATGCTACTGCACTCTGTGACATATTGCTTAGTTTAAACTTATTTATTCTACATCTACATTCATTTATATCTGCAATAGAAAATATTGCATAAGTCTACAAGTATTTCACGTTTGAACAAATAAACCCCTGTTCAAGAACTAATTTTGTAAAAGTTTACTTGCACAGTATCAAATCAGTTGACGAATTGCATGATTAAAATCCCCAAACAATGGATTGGAAAACTTTCTGTCGTTTATGCAGTTTCCACTATTTATTGCAGAGACTTGTAAATGAAGTTTTTACAATGTTGATAAATCATGCTCGATTCTGCTTCCTGGATACATAACCAGTGCTCACGCTGAATATGTCTAAATGAAAGGTTGCAGGGCAGATCCCGCTACTCACGGGATTCAAACCCATGACCCTCATGTCCCGAGGCTCAGGCTCTACCCCTTGACCACTGCCCTCCTCCATCTTGCTTAATGTACCTGCTGTGAAAGTATCTGTGATAGTTAGCTTCATTGGCAATAAGTTTGCTATAATCACCACTTTGCAGTCGTAATGTGTAGCACACCCTTCTCTTGTTCCGCTTTCTAATGTTTTGCAAAATTCGAATGTTGCAACATCGATCAACTGCTTGTTTTTCTTGTACGATTTCTTTTCACAAAAAAATGCAAAGATCTTTCCAGTTGAATGAACGCCTTCATAAAGGAATATAGACCCTTTGAATCGTTGTCCTGGTTTTGTTGTTTCAGCCTCGATGTATGGTGATTGCTTGTAAATGCACTGTAGCAGCTTTTGTGCAAAATGATTTCCTTATTTGGGTCACTCATTTTCAGGCCACGACTTGATTTTTTAACAATGTTGTCAAACTATCTTTTTGTGTCACTATCACCGCTTCATCTCGGCTCTGTAGTATATCAAAAAAGCTTTAGACTCCTTGACTTGGTGTATTTCTGATAGGCTCATCGGTGTCATTTTGGCAAATTATGCACGAGTATGCTTCACGCTTTCTTTTAAAAGCAAACTAGCGCTCAGAAAAACTGCAAAACTGGGTAAAATGAGTAACAGATTAAGATAGAATATGTTAAAACATAGCGAAAAACCACTTGATCAAGAAAATATAACGCCTGCACTGTTTATTACTTATTTTTCAAAGTGCTATTTTTCACAAATTTGGTGCCCACCAATAAAACTTCATAGTTTACATTCGAGTAGCATCTCCGAAATAGCAAGGAGAGCTCAGATTAACGAGTGGCGATCACCTTGTTTGAATAATCACGTGAAACACATAAAAATACTGTCATTTATCCAATATTAACAACGTGAACATTCAAAATGGAGATTTTTTCGGGGTTTATTGGTTCCTGGAGTTTCTCGGTTGACCTAGTTTTAACGCTAATTGTAAACAAACCTTAGAATAATCACTCTTTTAAAAGCATCAGGTTAATGAATTACCTTCTCAATTCCTCTGTAAAAGGAAATTTAAAGTCCTTTTGAGTGCATTTTCAATTATTAAAGGACTTTCACAATTTTAGTGTATATTAGCGCAAGTATTGCTTTAAATGTTTCACGTCCAAAGGACTTACATCCATGTTTTCATCAAAACTACTTATTTTTACCCGAAAATAAAGTAAAACATCTTTAGACGCTATGTAAAGTCTGTTTATAATGGTTAATGGAAAAAACTAAATTGATTTTTTGATTTTTCAAAAATATCATTGTTTTAGGGTGGGTGGGGTAACAAAATGGGCCGTAGAAAAAATCTGCACCACTTCCATTTTTGGCATCCCCCCTAAATTGACATCTCTATACCTCTACTACACCCTGGCACCAGCGGAAATTTTCTACCTTTCGGGGTAAAAGAAAAAATATTTTCCGGGGCCAGATACCCGCCTAGTTAAAAAAATATGTATGACACACATTGTCACGTGCAGAAAATGTGATTTAAGCTTTGAAAAGACGGGCCGATACATGGATTAATGCTAAATGCAATGCATATGTTTTAAAACCAAACACAGATATAAATCCTGCTAACAGCATTATAGTTGATGTAAGTGTTAACAATCATTTTATTTTCGAGAACCTTTTCTTCTTGCCTTTCTTTTGATAATCCAAATAAGTGTTTCAAGTTTGGGTTTGTTGAAATAGCTAATACAGAAATAATCCTCGCTCTAACCATGTGGGGGAATTGGTTAAATTATCATTGGTAATGGGTTTACGATCATGTCCATCGCCTACATTACAATCACATGAGAAAAATATTGAGGTAAAATAATTAACCGCTCAATCGTGCGAGGTATTGTTTCCTTTTGTTATGATTTTCTCTACTTGTCTACAATGGTTGAACATCCTTGTAAGCAGGAGTCTGTGGGCATAAACAATAAAATATATATCCTCAGGTACAACGTGCATGTTCCGGAACGTCCTTTACTGACTTTCTATGCGGATCATGGCGCTGCTTTGTGCGGATATCATACAAGATTCTCCGACACAAGCGGTTTGTAATGGAATAAGGGGTTGCATTGACTTCAGACTACTTTAGAAACTATTCTAGATAACGGATAAACTTACATATTCATACAATTAATACAGAAACAATCCTCGCTCCTATCATGTGTAAAAAGATGCCCAATACGAGGCGAAAATAAATTGATATATTTATGTTTATCAACCCTGTAGACATAGAATACTTTAGATTTAGGCTAAACGCAATGTCTTTTTTATCACATTGGTTTATGAAGGACGGTACGCCTACATAATGAGAAATAACCTTTTTTTTAAGATTAGATTAAATTAGGGTCATTAACTGACACAGTTATATGGGTCCTCTTCGTCAACGCCGTACCTACATTTTTACAAAGAGTTAAACCGTTGTAAAAAGTGGTAAATGAACTTGTACTTTACTTTTTTTGCACAAACTTCAAAGTTCAAAAAGTGGTTTTGAGTCAAACAAAACGCTGCCTCAAGTGACGTGATAAATGCCTAAAAATGCGACGCTAGGAACATTGCTAATCTTTCTTTCTCATTTGAGTATGGTAACTGTACTCAAGTATACACGTATGGGTTTTGGGTGTAAGTTCGAAGACGTAATTTTCCGAGAACACGGGGCGATGAGTTGACTAGGATATGCGCATGAACTCTGTAAAAAATAAACCAATAATACCAATCGCGGTTAACCCCCTTTGACCATATTTCAGATAAAAAATAAATCGTTCTCCTCTTTGTTTACCCTTGACACGGGCACAAATCCTACAAGTGACGATATCGTTCGATTTTGTAGTTACTATTTGGTGTACAACATTCTATAATGCATCAATACACAAAATAGTACTAAACGTTACTTTTATCATCATGTACGATTACCTAGGCCTACTGTCCATGATTACCATGCAGACTAGAAATACATTCCTGATCAGGCAAACCGTTATACGTTTACATTTCTAAATAAATCGGCTGGAAATATTATCCCATACATGTAAAAACGTGATATAAACTTTTTAAAAGCACTGCCACATGAACAAATAGAATCTTTCATGATAAAATGTTTCTTATCTCCCTTAGAAACAATGAGACTGTACAAAACAATGAAACAAAAAGTCGTCTGCTACATAATGCGAAACGTCAATTAATGCGACATCAATAAATCGCAACATCTAGTACGAAAACACTCCGATCCTAATGAGTCCATTAATTATCGGTCCAAAACGAAATGATCCCTGTGTACGAACAGCTGCACAAAATAATGAAATATAAAGTCGTCCTTAACGTTGAAGATTGAAAGCGCTTGACAAATGTGCAAACTATTCATTACATCCTATTTGCATGTCATTATTTCTTCAACTACATTCATTTCGCATAATCATAATATCGCAATACACAAGAGATCAGAGTAAATTACACACAACTGATTAAAATAATAGTACACAAATTGACATCACGTGACAGCAGTTTCCATGACGTCACGGACCATGACGTTTTGACCAACCAGAGTCTCGCTTGGCAACCATACTCTATTCTTGTCTTTGAAAAATAGCAACAGAGTATCAAACGAAGAGACATAAAAATGGATTAAAACTGGTGAGATCAGATTAAAGAATACTGTATAAGTGATCGGGAATTATCATTTATATGCTTGGATTGTTTATTCCGACGAAGTAAGTCAGAGAATGCTAACTTTCGGCGTTTGTTTTGGAACATGTCAACACGAGTGAAACCACTGCCTGTGCCTGTGCAAAGAACCCGATCATTATTAACTACTGGTCCAGGCGACGGCATGTATGCTCACACTATCGATCATCATTTACCACCGTTGACCAGCCAGACGGTTGGTGGAGCTTCTCATAGTGCTCATGTAAGTACAACTGGTCCTAAAGTAACCCAATTATACGAGGATCACAAACATCACGACAAACGAGATCATATTCAACATGGCGGACACGAAGATCAACAAGATCCGTTGCCGGTTGTTAGACCGAGCTCGAGTGCAGGGAGTGTGGCCTCAAAGAGCGGATCGGCAGCTCGAAGAAATAATGCAATGAGTCCAGAAGCTGCCATGAAGCAGTATATGCATAAACTCACATCGTTTGAACACCATGAAATTTTTAACTATCCTTCAATATTCTTTGTTGGGCAAAATGCTAAAAAGAGACAAGGTGTTGTAGGTGGCGCAAACAATAATGGATATGATGATGAGCAAGGGTCTTACGTTCATGTACCGCATGACCACATAGCCTACCGGTATGAAGTATTGAAAGTCATTGGCAAAGGCAGCTTTGGTCAAGTTGTCAAGGCATATGATCACAAAATGCAGTCCCATATAGCATTGAAAATGGTAAGAAATGAAAAGAGGTTCCACCGACAAGCTCAGGAAGAAATCAGAATTTTGGAACATTTAAGGAAACAAGATAAGGACAATGCTATGAATATAGTGCATATGCAAGAGCATTTTAGTTTCCGCAGTCATATTTGTATAACATTTGAATTGCTCAGCATGAACTTATATGAACTGATAAAGAAAAACAAATTCCAAGGATTTAGTTTACAGCTTGTTAGAAAATTTGCACACTCAATTTTGCAATGTTTAGATGCACTATACAAAAATAGAATAATACACTGTGATCTCAAACCCGAGAATATTCTCCTGAAACAGCAGGGAAGAAGTGGAATCAAGGTTATAGATTTCGGATCCAGTTGCTATGAACACCAGCGTATTTACACCTACATTCAATCAAGATTCTATCGAGCACCAGAAGTTATACTTGGGGCCAAGTATGGTATGCCTATCGATATGTGGAGCTTGGGTTGCATCTTAGCAGAGTTGCTGACTGGATATCCACTGTTCCCAGGTGAAGATGAGGGTGATCAGCTGGCTACAATCATAGAATTACAGGGTATGCCTCCTCAAAAGTTACTAGATCAGTCCAAACGTGCAAGGAATTTCATCAGTTCCAAGGGATTTCCTCGCTACTGTACACCAAACACACTGCCAGATGGGACCACAACTCTTACTGGTGGCAGATCAAGGAGGGGCAAACTGAGGGGAATTCCAGGAAGCAAGGATATGGTTACTGCCCTGAAAGGTACAGATGACCCACTTTTCTTAGATTTCATGAAGAGATGCCTAGATTGGGATCCTGCAAACCGACTAACACCCGGTCAAGCTCTGCGTCATGCTTGGCTCAGACGACGGCTACCTAAACCACCTCCAGCGAATGAGAACCGCCAGGATTCCGCCACACGGAAGAAGATAACCACTGCAAACACAAGTACTATAGTGTCAAAAATTGGAAGCTCATCAAGTGGGGGGAAGGCTCGTCAGCCATTCATTCAAGATGAATCACATGCATTAAATACAAGGACAAAATTACCACAGATTGGCTCTACAATGTAGAGTTCAAGAAGAACAATTCCTAATTTTAAACATTGATAAATATTTTAACAAATGAATGCACATTATTTTGTTATTGAAGCCGTCCACTCATGCCTTACCAAATTTTAAGTGTCACTGTGATTGAACAATTATGATAAAATTCTTAATGCTTTGAAAGGCCAAATTGTACAACAATCGTCTTGAATAACAAAACAGATGACATTATGAAGAGGTATGGCAGATGTCTGCATTTTTTTCATCAAGAAATTTGGAATAAAAATGAAGTGTACTTTTTTGTGAATTTTTATTATCACTTGTGCTATTCTGTGACAAGACTCACAAATTTGTTTCTACATCAGTGAATGTTCTTGTGTGGAAAAGAACTTGATCAAAAGAGCTGTGATTCAAAGAATACTTTAAAGAAACAAAAAACCCTGAATGATTTATGGCTTTTTAAAGCACAAAGTGTTTCAATGGTAACCAGTTTTGTCACAAACAACTAAAGAATCAATTTAACATTGTGCTTTAGGAAGGAGTTGGAAGGAAGTCAGTATTGTATACACACAAATGTTCACCTATTTCTATGATCCACCAGTGGTTGATATTGACTCCATACTGGAATATATCAGATTATGATCATTATTGATCAATCTTGCTGTGATAAAATGTATTGCTCTCATTACCACAAGTTATTGGATTGAATGTTTGATTGATGGTTGTTAGTGAATATTGTTGTTAATGTTGTTGTTGTGATACGGATCATCAAATGTTATCCAGATATATGTCTTTTTTACTATTCTGAATGATTTATTTTATTGTGAAAAGGCTGTAAAGTGTTAAATCCTTAATACTGGACATGAACAAAGCTTGCTACTACTCTAACTACCCACCTCTATAGGCTTAATTCAGACATCAACATTTTCCCATTTTAGCATTGCATCCATTTTCTGGCCATTGCCTTCTTTTGATTCCAATTCTAGTTACTAATTCAATATATTATGAAGCAATGCCATCACAGCTATCCAGAGCGTTTTTTCTACAAAATTCTTAATAGTATTACAGGAAAAGTATTTTGAGGGTTCAATGCAAGACTATAGTTAGTGCTTCTTGTTCAGGGAGCACTGGCTATAGTCTTCCATTGAACCTGCAATTTGTTCATTTACCAAGTCATAATTCATACCAGAAAGAGCCATGAATACATGTATAGAATTTGAAAGTTTGCTACAAAAGCTGGAAACCATTGATAGAACCCAGAAGGTGAAATTCTTTGTTATGAGCAATTTCCTCTTTTTACACATTGGTTCTGTTAAGTTCTCCTGTAAGTACATTGAAACAAGCATATGAAAACATGTGTGAAACTTCCAATACTGACAATAGAGACCTAAAGTTTAAGATAAGAGTCTCTTATCCTTCGATTGTACAAATTGCAAACTTTTTATCTCGCCAACATTTTTCTGTCAGCTAATGCTATGGCCTTGGCAATGATATTTTTAGAACTGGAGATACAAATGCTGACATCTGTCTCTAAAGTTGTTAAAACTGTCTGTCTGCTAATTGTCATGTTACAACCCCATAGTGCTATACCTTTTTCTTTGGTTTTGTAAACTACTTGGAACTCTCTACCGCTAAGCTATCAATAACTTGTGTTTACTTTTTTCCCAAGAAGTACATGTGTTATCAGGTTCATTTTAAGAAAAGTCTTTTCAAATCAAAGTCATTGCTATATGAAATGTTATGGGAAAAATGCTTACATTCACAAAACTTATTGAAGACATTACAATTAATGTACATTCCTTGAGATTCCCTCCAGTAAGTTTGATTGTTTTGTTTATTCGTTGTCATATTTGACGACTTCTTACTTTTTGAAGAAGAAACTGTAACTGAAAGCCTACTAGTACCATGTGATTGTTGATAAAATGGATGTTGAAAAGGAGAGTTTCTTTAGATACAGTTTAGGGGAGTTACTATAAATGATTTTTCCTTCGTTTGGTCTGATTGATACTCGGTCAGTTACAATTAAGATTAAACCAAATCCCTACGAGACTCATTGGTTGCTTTCTACGCTGATCAAAGTTTAAAAGACAACATCAAAGGTTTCCTATTTATAAAATAATGATATCAAACAAACTCACTGTGTGTTTAATTGTAGAAACCTTTGTGGCAAGAGAAGGAATTGGTTGCAATCAATTTCACTTTGTAATAATGGTTTCTACATTATCCTGATTCCTGTTGCATGTGCATTAAAACAAATTTAAACAAAACATGGGCGTAAGAAACATTACAAAGTACTATGTTTGTGTTGAATTTAAGTCTCTTTTAGTCAATTATGTTGTTCATACATGTGTGTTTACTGAATGTTATTTATAAACAGTATTTTAAAGATGAGAATGTACAAACTCTTTGAATGTTTACATATTGAGATTTCCTTTCTCCATTAACAATGATTTAATCTTTTTTTTTTTGGAACAAAGAACAAGTTTTCCCTTTTGTAACTTTGACTTTATTGCTGTCTATATTATCTACTGCAAGTTTCACCTTGCAGGGGATGGACCAATCTGTACACACATATTATATTTTCAATGGGCAAACATCTTTTTACTCCTACAATATATATAAGTCTTTATCATGCTGCTTTTAATCTGCTGAATATTTGTAGATTTCGTTCATTAACAATCAAATCCATACATAAGACTTTGAAATAGAGGGGACGTCTCCTACGTAACTTGCAGAAGGTATTTATAGATTATGAAGTTCAGGCACTGGGAATTGAATATCCATTTAAGTCATGTAAAGAAAAAGTTTCTGCTAATGCATGTAGCTTTAAGAATGTCATTCATGGTTGGATTTTTGTTCAAACTATGAGCTTCATGCAAGACTAGAGTAAGTCTGTAACCTTTATCATTGATAAACTTTAACATATAAAAAATACAAATTACAAAAGCTTGGTGTTATCACCAAGCTCTTGTTAATTGGTATTTTTTGTTGTTGACACTTCTTAGATGAATCACATTAAATTTTTATTTCTCTCAATGTATTGAAAATGGACAGATTCATTAGTTTTTGATTTAGTTGATATGAAGTTTTTTGTTTTGAGTAAAATTGTACTCTTAAAAAAAAGATTTAAGAAACTTAAAAGCCTTTTATACAAGCCAAAGAAAGCAACATATGAAAAAGAGTAGAACAGTTTTTTGTATAACATGGATTTAAAGCGCTAAACTGCATGTTAAAACTTGTGTGCTTTATTGATTATTGGTCTTCTGTTTGAAGAAGTCAGCCGTGTAGTCACTTTCTTGCTTGTTTAAGTTTTGACGTTTAAAGGTCAGATTACAGATTTATTTCTCTTCTTGAATCTGTTAACCAAAAAGGGATCACTGAGCCATTTTCTTCATGAAATTAAGAAAGAATGTTATAACAATCTTTGCAATTGAAATACAATCATGACTATTTTCTACATGGAACATTGTCATTTTGTACTTTAATTATCAGAAAAAGAAATAGACTAGTTTCCGTTTGATTAACCAAACAAGTTATTCAATTGATTTGTTGGCTATAATTCCTGAAAAAGAGTCATGAATGAAAAAAAACCACCAGAATTTGGGAAAAAAATCTTTTTCTTCTCTTTTTAATTTTTTGCTTTTCTCACAAGATTTGAATCAAATTCTGATTCTAAAGTGTTTTTAGTGCTGCAGAATTTTAATACTCATATGAGCAAAAAGTCAATACACACATGCAATCAGGCCTGCATGCAATATTTCCACAAGTTTCTCTATGATTTACGCTCTCAAACACATCTTTGAAAAAATTTGGGACAAAGAAGAAACTGCTGCTAATTTTGTGCAAATAACATTTTTTAGGGTTCAAAGCAAGACTATTGTTTGTTTTTCAGAAAGGAGAAGAACCTACTATAGTCTTACATTGAACCCTTGATTTGTCATTGTTAAAGTGAAAATAAATGTTTTTTGAGTCTAGGCTTAACTCTTGAACTGTTTTGATAATCTGCCTTAGATGAATGATTAAGCCAATTGTTACAGTAACAAAATATATGTGAACAATTACATGATTGATTTAACCAATTACCAAATAATAATGAGAATAACCAGTTTGTTGAAGACGACTCTGAAAAACTTTGTGGGAAAAGGAGAAATTACTCTTTATGAGCAATTTCTCTTTTTTTCACAATATTTTCTGCCCAATCAAAAGATTTTTTTCCAATTTCATCACCTTTTGAAATGTTGTGATGAAACTCTTTCAATTTTTGACAGTCAAAAGGGTTAATAAAGATTTTATGGAGAGATTTCACATCATCAGCCATGTCATATTCTGTCATTGTTTAAAGTACCATACCCTTCAAGGGTTTTCTGCATATGAGGGAAATATTGAAAAGCATAGGTTTTTTCCATCCATGTTTGCATTGGCTTTAAACAGTGTTTTTCTAATGATTGTACTTATACATCATGTGATGAAATTGTTCTTGATAAAATGTGTTCTGTTCAGTTTTGTACTGTTCTATTAGGTTGAGATATGTGTAATGTTTTTTGCATTATGTGTTTACAAAACAAAATTTCTATTTACTCTTGTAAGCCATTTACTGTTATCCATTCCGATATGTATGTACATGAACTTTTGTTTAACCCATTACCAAACACTGAAGACATTTCACCAATTCGTTGCAGACAACTCTGGAAAAATTGTGGGACAAGGAAAATTTGCTCTTGACGAGCAATTTCTTCTTTTACCACAATGTTTTCTGTCCTATCCAAAGATTATTTTTCAATCTTATCACTTTTTGAAATGTCGTCTGCAAACTCTTAAAAATCTCTTTCAATTTGGGACAGTCGGAAATTTGGCGTTTGGTAAAGGGTTGAAGGTGAATATCTCCCTGCATCTGGTCCATTAGATGTGGCTGTAAAGAGGAATGTTAAATGGGCAAATCAATGATGCCCCACACTCTCATTTTCCAATAAATTGTTTCAACCCTACTGTCTTACGAGCTCCCTTTATTCTGGGGGAAAGAAGATAGCATGGAAGAAGCAATGGTACAAGCATATCTAGGTGGATTACATACCAATACCATGCATTTGGTTTTGATATTGTATGTGAAGTAAAGTATGTTTCATGAAGGAATGTTGCTGCTATACAGTTTGATAGCATTGAGATATAGGAAGGGAATCCAGAATTTCAGATTGGATTTATTGCACAAATGTTATCCTTAGCCCATTTAAAGGACAGCGGCCTTTTTTAACACCATTGATAAATAATTGATGAAGGCTGATTGTATTGGTTGGCAACCTAGAGTATAGCCTTCAATAAACACACCAGTGGTTGATCACATAGATTTCATACCCCTTCACAGAACTACCTTTTATGACCACGGTATATCGATCAGTGATTTACCAGATCTAATCATTTGTCCTGTTTCGATCAGTGCAATGGTACTGTTTCTGCATACAAAATCAAAAAGAATTGTCGAAGACGAATTTGTATTTCTGCACTTGATATGTTAGGATTTTCTTTGAAACATTTTTATTTCCTTTTTAAGGTTTCAAACAAATTCTGCAGATTATTACCATGTGAAGAAAATTTTACAGCTTTAATCAAGTTGTTTCAACTTGTCAGCTATTTATTCCATAATATGTCATGAATTGGAACTCCTAAAATAACATTTTTTGCCTGTGAAAGGTCATATTACAATTTAAACAGACTGGATTTCATTGTTTTCTTCTGTGTGTTTTCAATGTTTCATACATTCAGCAAACAAATTGGTATATTTTATTTTGTTAGAAAAAGAATCCATCTTATTCTATAAGAAGGTTATTCAACTCTCTAGTAGATAATTCTATTTTAACCAATAACATACGATTTCAATTATAAGCATTTAGAAAGAATCAAGGGGGTTGCTTTATTTGGAAATATTCTTGATGTTAAGCCAGATAGAAGGAATTTTGTTATGTCACCATATTTAGGGATAAATGCTATACTATAGTAAGTACCTCACTTGTGTGAATCACTTGTGACTTATCGAAGGCTTGCATTAAACTATCATTATGATCAAATATGTATTTCCTAATGAACATTCCATAGCTTGTTTTACAATGTGGATTTTTGACCATTTCATAGCAATATAAGAGTTATTTATAGCATGAAACATTTATGAAAAATTAATTTGCTCATTCCTGATTCCTTTTTTATTGCAACATTTCAAATCCCTGCAGTTGGTCACAAGATGTTTTGATCAGAGATTACTTAATTGTTCATCCCAGCCTTTAACAGGATGTAACCTTGAAGATAATATTTATCCTAAAATCTTATCCTTTTTTGCAATTGTTTCTTAACTTTAGCCTGCTGAAGTTTTATTTCATTTAGTATATGATTGTGAAGTAATGCATTACACACTGTGCTGCAATAAAACAAATGTATATGTACCTTTCTGCTAGGAAGTTGAAAACCAATGAACGATTGACTCAATGAGTATTGTATTTATATATATGTGTATTGGCACTAAGACCTTTTCACAGGTTTGAATTCAGTCCATGATGGTGACCTCATATTGATACATTTATACAGTCTTTCCTTAAACCTGACCTTGTAAAAGAGAAAATAATGTCAATAATCATCAGTCTCTCTTGGCTGTCATTTATAATTCTGATCTTTTTTTCAAATAGATTTTGTTACATATATAGACATATATTAAGTTTTGATGTCTGGAAAAAACTTAATGTTTTAACTAATGTTTTAACCAATCTTTTATATATATATTCATTTTCTTAAAGAATCTGCTGCTTTAAAAAAAAATGTAACATGTCCAATAAGGAAGATTATGTATTTTAGTTGTCTGATATGGTTTGAATAAATGCATACAACAAAAGACAAAAGATGCAAATGCATAAAACAAAGGATGCTATAAATATAAAGTTCTGTTGGGGGGAAAATCAGAAAAAAGTAATTTTATCTTTGACTACTTTTTAATGAAAAAAGGACAAAATGAATATATGATGATGGTTCTTTCATTCTCCTTATCTAAAAAATGGACCAATTATTATTAGGTTTTTCTTTTCTAGGTTTCCATGCAAGACTATAGTAAGTGCTTCATAAACATGAAGCACTTACTATAGCATTGCATTGAACCCTCGGTTTGGTCTTTTTTGTTTATTTCGAGCAATATTTGAAGGGTTTTTATACTATTTTTACAGGTTTTTAGAATTTCTACTGTAGGCATGTTAAGTTATGTTACAGGTGTCAAGGATCAACATCCTAATTTCGAGGGTTCAGTGCCAGACTATAGTAAGTGCTTCATGTTTATGAAGCACTTACTATAGTCTTGCATTGAACCATCAATTTTTAAGCCTTTTTTTGTGTGATTGTGATTGTTTTAATTCTGGAAAACAGAGGAACTTCAAACAAAGAGTGTACATAAATGTTCTATATTATATTTTATTTTTAAGTGTACATGTATATAGCATTTACACACATATGGACATAGTTTGGTTACAAACACCAAATTATTTTGTACATGTTTTTTGTGCCCTTGAAAACACAGTCAATAAAAAAAAATATTTTGTGCCCACATACGGTAAGCCTTGAAGACATGAAATATCCATGAAAAATATCAGTCTGCCTAGGTTATGTTTTCTCTCTTCACTCTTTTTCAAAAGATAGCCACTTTTGTTGCTAAAGACACACAAAACCCAAAGTTAGATTTGACTACTTTCTTTTAGAATCAGGAGTATGGGCAAAGAGTTCTTCTGTAAGGTAATTTTGAAACATCAGCGCCTAAACATATAATCAGCAAGATGTGAAAATATTGATAAGCATAGAAAAACTGTAGAAACTACTATTGTATGTAGTGGTGTGTTGACAGGTCTGTTATTTCCACAAATTCTAGCCTGACGCTCTTTTCATGATGTTATTGACAAGCCCAAATTGAGAATGTCAGCTGTGATAATGATTGTGAAGCATTGTAAATGACATTTTAGCAATGGGTCTGACACTTTACCCATACTCAACAAATGAATAAATTTTAGTAGACATGTGAAATTATAGCAGATGAATTAGCCTTAAACATGATAAAGTTCTTGTACTTATTGAGATATGTTTTCTTTAATAGTATGATTAATTAAAACGTCAATGTTCGATCTTCAATGTGCTCTTCAAGGCTACAATTGAATACACATTAACCAAACCTAGAACCATCTACTTTGATTTGAATGCTTGCTACACCTTATTGTATGGTGAATATTAATTAAAAAGGAAGATTAGAAACTGCATAAAGAAATGTTTATTTGTACTGTACTTTAATTGACTGTGGGTTCACTCGCACATCACAGCTGAAAGTTTGTTATGAATGGTGTTATTGATCTATTAATGATATATGATGTATGCTTGTAATGAGAGAAGATATTTTTAACAAAAAGTGTAAAATTTTAAATATTAAAATATGACACTGAATTTCAAATCTTTTCCTTATTCGCCATTATGTGTTATTTGAAGACATGCCATTTCAAAGATTCCACAGGGGACATTAGTTTGTTAAGTGGTTTTTAAAGATATATTATTTTATGTGCACTTTTTGGTCAAAATAGGAAAACAATTAGAATAGGAAGAAAAACTCACAAGAGATTTCTTCTTATCCCATACAAATTTCAAAATGGTTCTCTGAAGCAGAGTTAGCATACATACATCTGTTATGATTACTCTGACTGTTCCTTGATGACATCCAAGACAAACTCCTCTTCTGGAGGGTATTGTTATACTAGTATTGCTCTTTCAATAAAATGAATGACTTATTAACGCCATATTTAAAGCTGTGAAAGAGCCCTTGGTCACAATAGTTTTATGTTAGATTTATTAAGTTCGTTAAGGTTATTTCTGACACAAGTCCTATAGGGGTCCTTTTCGCCTGTGCCGTACCAATAATGTTTCAGTTGTGTAACGGCTTTTCTGGATCCACCAGTATTAGGCTAGGGCTCTGAAATGACTTGCCAAAGGCCGCTCCCACAATACCATATGTCTCAGTGGGGCTCAAACCCGGGACCCTGTTCTGAGTCCACTTCCTTAACCACTGAACCACACAGGACCCCCATTTAAAAAAAAATCTAAGCATCAGCAGACGATTTAATGGAGGGGAAGCATACCATCAGACTTAATGAAGCATATTGGTCTCTGCGATGGTGTAATGGCTAGTTTCAGTAATTTCTAGACCTGGCGCCCGCTCCAATCTCCGTGTGGACACCGGTTCATTGTTAAGTACCATTGACCACGATTCTGTTTCCCAGCATCATATTCGTATATTCCACAGGAAGCTCGAATAAGCGATCTGTCTCCTTGATATAGTTATATCTTCATACGGCATCCAGGTATGCTTATCGACCTTGTATCCTGCCACAATTAAACCGTGCCACTCTCCAGACTTCGTTTTGACAATAGCTAATTGTGCTCACAATTAGAAACACTGGGTTTTAACATTTAGATTGCTGTTTAATTTCCTAAAAATAGATTTTGTGTCGTCTGCTTTTCAAAAACTCAATATTTGCTTAATTTTGTTCAGGAAATATTCGCAGAGTAGCAAACAGGTTAGAGCACAGGCAAGTCACCATTTTACTTGGCTACTGGCCTGGATCTAACCTGTTTGCATAAACATGATGTCGGTTCCAGCACTATAAGTGGTATTGTTCAATTGAACATTTCTTCACATGGTTGAATTTATTGGACACGATACAAAATACCTTTTTGTGATATTGGACAGAAATCATTGTGACAAAATCATAACTTGCTTGTGACGAGCAACAACTCTTAATTCGTTTAAAAGTTTTGATAGCCCTGTTGAACTTCCTAACTCGAAACCACAAGGCCTTTCTTTGCCTTGATTCAAATTCCTGTACCGATAGACTTTGGAAAAGTAGTCAATCAATCAACCGATTGGCTTAAGGAATTGCAGTACTCAATTACTATACCGCTTGACCAAAGTCTTGTGGGAAGTTTTGCGTTTGGTGTCCTCAATAACCTATCAGCCGGGAATCACAAAGTACCTAATAATATGTTGGATATAATACAGGTGCACAAATAAGCGCAACTTATGGAGGCAAAGAACGTGTACCGATCGAAATACACATTTTAAGTGCAGTTATGACGGTTTATTATGCATTGTTATGTTGATTTAGGTTAAGAAATATCTGCTGTTAATTTCTCGAACCAGGGAAAGAGTTATAGCGGCTCAGGTGAATGACTTTCACAAGCTCCATGCCATCGGGATTTGTTGTTGCCACAGCAACGGAAATGAACAATATCTGTCAAACTCTCTTCAAGTCGCGATTCCTAATTCAACTAGTGTATCGTTCCGTTATGTACTTTGTAACGTAAAGGTTCTGTGCTTGGGTTTCCCGGCCTCAAATCACCGACACCAACCACTTAACCACGGGAAATCGGTAAATTAGGACTATACTTGATAATTTCAAACGTCGTCAACTGCAAATGTTTTGTTTGTTATAGTGTCAACCCTAGTGAACGGACCAACCAGTTTGGCTTATGAGACACTTTTCACTGATTATGTCAAGTATCCCTGTAAAACATATATCACTATACCAGGCGCCAAGAGGATAAAAGTCAGTAATCATTAAATTAACTAGCTCGCGGCTCACGAACTGGCCATTTCGGAACAAGTCCTGCGAGAAACATTTTTGGGATAAACGCCTCTCGAATGGATCGAACTTTAGACGAAATCATAAAAACACCAAGATCACCACAAACGTTGAGCGGTTCGCATTGGATGTTTTACATTGAGCGTCAGCAGTAGGGTTAAGCTATCGAACCTTGAACAGATTAGTCCTGAAAATGAGCGAAACACATTGTGGTAAAATGAGAATTTGTTCGTCACGAACAATTTTAGTTTATTGCTACATACTATGTAGTAATAAACTGCAAATGTTCGTAACTACCAATTTCTCATTGTTAAACACTTGTACTAGACACTTGTGTAACCTATGTAGTCCAAAGGTTTTCCTAAGTGTAGAAACTACAGCTGTTTTAAAATTTAAACAAAACAGTACAAAATACGAGTATATACGAAGTTGTCCAATATTTGAAATAAACCTCACGAAATGTTAAGGGTGATGGGCGCCCAACGCCTATAAGTAAATAAAGGCGCCCGCGTCGTACAAGGTTAAAGGATACCCGCCGGCCCGAATGAGGGGACTTGTAGAATAATGGTTGTTTTACATGCAGACGGTTATTGACTAACGAGAGATCGATTATGGCGGGGATTGAAAACGACACGGTCGGCGTCCGCGGTCTGTTTGGGAAAACATCGTCCCGGCACTCCTAGTAACGGTACCCCGTCCAATACATCTACATGACGTAGTTAAATACCTACCTAACATGGTAAAATACCCACCTAACATGGTGAAATACATACCAACCGTGATAAAATACCTACCAAGCGTGGTAAGATACCTACCTAACGTGGTTAAATGCCTACCTAACGTGATGAAATACATACCTAACATGGTAAAATACCTACCTAGCGTGGTAAAATACCTTCCTAGCGTGGTTGAATACCTACCTAATGTGGTTAAATGCCTACCTAACGTGGTTAAATACCTACCTAACGTGGTAAAATACATACCTAACGTGGTAAAAAACCTACCAACGTGGTTAAATGCCTACCTAACATGGTTAAATACCTACCTAACGTGGTGAATTACATACCGAACGTGGTAAAATACCAATTTAGCGTGGTTAAATACCTACATTACATGGTTAAATGCCTACCTAACGTGGTAAAATACTTACGTACCGTGGTAAAATACCTACCTAACGTGGTAAAATACCTACCTAACGTGGTAAAATACCTTCCTAGCGTGGTTAAATAACTACCTAACATGGTAAAACATCTACCTAGCGAGGTTAAATACCTACCTAACATGGTTAAATGCCTACCTAACATGGTTGATTACCTACCTAACGTGGTAAAATACCTGCCGAACGTGGTAAAGTACCAATCTAACATGGTAAAATACTTACCAAGCGTGGTTAGATACCTACCTAACGTGGTAAAAAATCTACCTTACGTGGTAAAATACCGGCCTAACGTGGTAAAATACCTACCTAACGTGGTAAAACACCTACCTAACGTGGTCACGTACCTAGCTTACGTGGTAAAATACCTACCTAAAGTGGTAATCACCTACCTAGCGTGGTTAAGTACCTACATAACGTGGTAAAATACCTGCATAACGTGGTAAAATACCTACGTAGCGTGGTTAAATACCTACGCAGCGTGATTAAGTACCTACCATGCATGTCGAAATACCTGCTTAACGTTGTTAAAAACCTACATGTCGTGGTAAAATACCTACCCAACGTGGTGAAATACCTACTTAACATGGTAAAATACCTTCCTAGCGTGGTTAAATACCTACATAACGTGGTGAAATACCTACTTAACATAGTGAAATACCTACCTAGCGTGGTTATATACCTACCTTGCGTGGTTAAATGTCTACCTAACGTGGTAAAATACTTACATAGCAGGCTTAAAAACCTACCAAGCACGTGCTTAAATACCAACCAAGCTCGGTCAAATATCTACCTATTACATTGTTAAAGACCTTCCTATCGGGGTTAAATACCTATCTAACGCGGTCAAATACCTATCTAACGTGTCGAAATACCTACTTAACGTAGTTAACTACCTACCTAACGTGGTAACATACATACATAGCATGGTTCAAAACCAACCTAGCTCGGTCAAATATCTTCCTAGCACATTGTTAAAATACATGAATAGTGTGGTTAAATACCAACCTTACAAGGTCGTATACCAAACTTTTTCATTAACCTCCCAGAAATAGTCAGCTACTCACGCAACGTTGTCACATACATAACTAACATGGGTAAATATATACAAAAAGACTTGTCATAATCAAAAAAGTATGAACCGAACCTTCTGAAATTAAACCTACCTTGCATGGTCATATACGTACACAACAAGTTCATATACCTACCCAAAATAGTCATATACCTACACAGCATGGGCATATACCTACACAACATAGTCCTATACCTACCCAATATGTTTATATACCTACTCAATATGGTTGTATACCTACCCTATATGGTCATTTATCTACCCAAACATGGTCACATACCTACCAAACATGGTCATATACCTATCCAACATGGTTATATACCTATACAAAATAGTCATATACCTACTCAACATGGTCATAAACCTACCCAACATGGTCATATACCTACCCAACATGGTTATATACCTACCCAACATGGTCATATACCTACCCAACATAGTCATATACCCACTCAACATGGTCGTATACCTATCCAACATGGTCATATACCTACCAAACATGGTTATATACCTACCCAACATGGTCCTATACCTACCAAACATGGTCATATACCTACCCAACATGGTTATATACCTACACAACATAGTCCTATACCTACCAAACATGGTCATAAACCTACTAAACATGGTCATAAACTTTCACAACATAGTCATATACCTACTCAACACGGTCATATACCTACCAACATGGTCGTATACCTACCCAACATGGCCATATACCTACCCAACATGGTTATATACCTACCCAACATGGTCCTATACCTACCAAACATGGCCATATACCTACCCAACATGGTTATATACCTACCCAAAAGAGTTATATACCTACCCAAAATAGTTATATACCTACCCAACCTGGTTCTATATCTACCCAACATGGCCATATACCTACCCAACATGGTTATATACCTACACAACATGGTTATATACCTACCCTACATGGTTATATACCTACCCTACATGGTCATATACCTACACAACATGGTCATATACCTACACGGCATGGTTGTATACCTACACGGCATGGTCATATACCTACTCAACATGGTCATATACCTACACAACATGGTCATATACCTACCCTACATGGTTATATACCTACCTTACATGGTCATATACCTACACAACATGGTCATATACCTACACGGCATGGTTGTATAACTACACGGCATGGTCATATACCTACTCAACATGGGCATATACCTACCCAACATGGTCATATACCTACCTAGCATGGTCATATACCTACCCAACATGGTCATATACCTACCCAACATGGTTGTATACCTACCCAACATGGTCATATACCTACCTAGCATGGTCATATACCTACCCAACATGGTCATATACCTACACAACATGGTCATATACCTACCCTACATGGTTATATACATTCCCAACATGGTTATATACCTACCTAGCATGGTCATATACCTACACGGCATGGTCATATACCTACCTAGCATGGTCGTTTACCTACCCAACATGTTCGTATACCTACACAACATGGTCCTATACCTACCCTACATGGTTATATACCTACCCAACATGGTTGTATACCTACCTAGCATGGTCATATACCTACCCAACAAGGTTATATGCCTACCCAACATGGTTATATACCTACCAAACATGGTCATATACCTACACAACATGGTCATATACCTACTCAACATGGTCATAAACCTACTAAACATGGTCATAAACCTACACAACATAGTCATATACCTACTCAACACGGTCATATACCTACCAACATGGTCGTATACCTACCAACATGGTCGTATACCTACCCAACATGGCCATATACCTACCCAACATGGTTATATACCTACCCTACAAGGTTGTATACCTACCAAACATGGTCCTATACCTACCTAGCATGGTTGTATACCTACCAAACATGGTCTTATACCTACCAAACATGGGCGTTTACCTACCAAACATGGTCTTATACTTACCCAGCATGGTTATATACCTACCTAGCATGGTTGTATACCTACCCAACATGGTCATATACCTACCAAACATGGTCCTATACCTACCAAACATGGTTACATACTTACCCAGCATGTACGTATACCTACTCAACTGCGGTGTTGTAATTCAAACACTCTAACACAGTGTGGTGGTTCTCTAGACTTGGACTGATCAAATATTCATTAAATAATCTCCCCGAATATGTCCATTCACTTGCATCGATTGCCCTATCCGAAAACGTCCGTCCATGACCTTCTAGCATACCAAGAGGGTTTTCTGTGCTTTTCTATGTTCATTGAAGCGGAATAGCACACTGGATTGACAAATAATTGACATGTGCGTGTTATCAACCAATTACCAAACAATAACTACATTTGACCAGCTTGTTGCAGTCGCTTCTGGAAAACATTGGGGGAAAGGGAGAACTTGCTCGTGACGAGCAACTTCTCATTTTCCCACAATGTATTCTCCTCTGTCAGAAGATTACTTTACAACTTCATCACATTTTGCTATGTCGTCTGCAAACTCATTCAATTTGGGCCAGTCGAAAATTTGGCGTTTGGTAAAGGTATAAACCTCTTCTTGTGTCCCTACTCGACTTTCTGCAGACGGCATACAAATAGAAGAAAAACAGCATGCCAAATTAATCATTTCTAAATCACAGGGCTTAATAATCGTTTTGTCATAATGTTTTAAAAAGTGTCTCTGAAAAAATGATTATAAATCTGACTGTACGAGATGAATTGCTAATAGCTGCATTGATTTTTGTCCAATGAATAAAAAACATGGACTAAGTAGTATTGTGAGAATGAATACCGTCAAACTTGATTTAAGAGAGCATAGCAAAAGGAGACAGAATCGTGATGTATTATACAGCTTACGGCTTTATACAACTGCAAGTCATACAGAAAGCTCTACTTAAATGTATCTCTTGTCGTATATTTCTCTTTTCGTATATTTGAATTAGGCGTTGTTTCAAATAATAGTTTCAAGGGAGACATTTTCGCATTCTGGATATGTCGTCCTTTGTAACATTGATTTTAAAATTGTTTAATCAAGTATGCATTTCAATATTGGCGGATGGTTCAAATTCATTCTGCTGTAAGCGTTTCATAACAGAGAAGATGTTATTTTCAGTGTTATATAACGGGAATGTGTGAAGTGTAGGGTGACTTGTTGTAAGTGTGAAAAACGCCTCTGTGGGGACTAACACCATATAACGCTTAACCAAACAGTCACTGATATCCTTTGCAAGGCAAGATATTGTTGTTGATAGAATGAGAAATTATTGTAAACTGATGGCTTATCGTTGTTAATAGTTAACATTTGCATTGTAAACAGATGTCTTGGGTTTGTGTACTATACTATTTTAGTTTCCATCGTAAACAGATGGCTCGGGGTTTATGTACTATTCTCGTTTCCATCGTAAACAGATGGCTCGGGTTTGTGTACAATTTTCGTTTTCATCGTAAACAGATGGCTCGGGGTTTGTGTACAATTCTCGTTTCCATCGTAAACAAACGGCTCGGGGTTTGTGTACAAATTTCGTTTCCATCATTAACAGATGGCCCGGGGTTGTGTGTATTTTTCGTATTCATCGTAAACAGATGACTCGGGGTTGTGTACATTTTTCGTACCAATTGTAATTAGGTGTCCCGGGGTTGTGTACATTTTTCGTATTCATCGTAAACAGATGGCTCGGGGTTGTGTATATTTTTCGTATTCATCGTAAACAGATGACTCGGGGTTGTGTACAATTTTCGTACCAATTGTAAACAGATGGCCCGGGGTTGTGTACATTTTTCGTATTCATCGTAAACAGATGGCACGGGGTTTGTGTACAATTTTCGTTTTCATCGTAAACAGATGGCTTGGGGTTGTCTACATTTTTCGTATTCATCGTAGGCAGATGACACGGGGTTGTGTGCATGTTTTCGTATTCATCGTAAACAGATAGCCCGGGTTTGTGTACAATTTTCGTTTTCATTGTAAACAGATGGCTTGGGGTTGTCTACATTTTTCGTATTCATCGTAAACAGACGGCTCGGGGCTGTGTTCATGTTTCGTATTCATCGTAAACAGATGGCACGGGGTTTGTGTACAATTTTAGTTTTCACCGTAAACAGATGGCTTGGGGTTGTGTACATGTTTCGTATTCTTCGTAAACAGATGGCTCGGGTTTGTGTACAGTTTACGTTTCTATCGTAAACAGATGGCTCGGGGTTGTGTACAGTTTCCGTATTCATCGTAAACGGATGGCTTGGTTTTGTTTACAGTTTTCTTTTATATTGTAAACAGGCTGTTCGGGGCTATGGTGAAGCTGGTAGCGATAATAAACGTAAACAGTTTTGACGGGTTGTAATTAATTGAGCGTGCACTGACTAATGAACCAAGTTTTCCTGATTATATGTCCACGGTACTTGATCGACCTACGACCATGTGTCACGCACATTTACTATCTCTCCACCAAATATACTAAGGAACTTAGACAGCATATGAATGGGCTAGTGAATGGGTGAGAGAAAAGGGAAGGTAATGAATGGATGAGGGACGATTGAATAATTGAGTAAATGAAAATAAAAATGAAACAACTTCAGGCCAAATGAAAACACGGTGAAACTAACAAATACACAGAAGAACGAATGAATAAACAAAAAATATCCGACCAAGTATACATAACCTAATAAACATTACTCTTCTTCCTAACTTATTGACTGGAGTGTGCTTTATCAATATTACATCGAATATTCGATTACGGTGGTCACGACTGTGCAGCACATGATACAGGCTGCTTTTCCAAATAAGCAAGGCGGATTGGTTGTGAAAGACTAATTGCAACTTCATGATAATGTCGGGAAAACATGTATGTTAATTATAAGTAGCTACGAACGAGTGTGGAAATGTGATCCTGTATGGCCACATACTGTGTTATTGGTAATTCATATTTCTAGCAGCACAAAGTCCAATTACGTCGATGTATAGAGTACCTCAACTCATTTCCTCACATGCTGAAAGCAGCTGCATCAAGAAATCATAAACTAATAAACAGTTTTAATTATACTTTGGACCATTAGTCGATTACCATAGTATATAGTATATTACATAGTATTAAACCCCAGAGTAACTATAGACCCTTTAGATTCGACAGTGACGGTTTCCTCTTTTCATAACAAAACATTCAAAACGGGTAGATTGTTAAATAAAAACCCTTTTAAAGAATAATCCCAAAAAATTAACTATCTAACCGCAAACATAGTACAAGCGACAAACATCATGTATCAACGCACCCAGCTATAGAGACAGCATGTGTTGATCTATGACGACCCTAATAGTTCCCGAAGGACAAACGACGGCTTTTATTAATGATCATTGCTGTATAGTCAGCATGATTCTCCCAATGACGACCCAGTTCGCCCCCGTAAGTTAGGAGACAACATTATTTTGTTTGAAATTATTTAGCTTACATCGATTGGGACGGAAGCTTGAGGCTCATTCAATTCTCTCCAGATGACACAGAATGACGGACTGCTTCCTGGATAGTAAACCAGTACTCACGCCGATACGTTGACTAGTCCAAGCATTTTCGCCTGACCGTTAATGGGGATTGAACGCGGGACTCTCGGTAATAGATAGTCCTACTGACGCTCTACCACTGCACCACTGTCGCCCAAATGTATTCGAACCAAGCTACGATCAGCAAATGACGATATAGAAAAAGTACAACTAGAATGTAGAAATGGTCATTCAAGATCCTTCTTTGTTGGTTTTGTTGTAGGCCGATCCCCGACTTCACAATATTGAAAAACCCGAAAAGTTTGCCATTGGCTACTCTTGGCAACATTCCAGTCTTACTTATAAATATACAAAGAAAGAAGGAAATATCTAAAGCCTAGTTTGTGCGTGGGTTCTATATCAGAGGCCATGGAGTTCGATAAATTACCACAGAGACAAAGAGAAAACCAGTTCTGTACGTGAGCATGTAGGCCGCTAATTGATTTTTACTTAATAGTTTAAGTGGTAATTGAAGTAGCTTTAACAGTGCTTAATTCGTTTATGCCGGAGTTTCTGGGAAATTGATATTTCACCAGACTACATCAGTGAACGAAAAGTGGGGGCATGTTACTGTTTAACCCTTTCCCAAACACCAAATTTTTGACTGTCCCAAATTGTAAGAGTTTGCAGACGACATTTCAAAATGTGATGAAATTGGAAAATTGGCGCCTGATAGGTCAGAAAACATTGAATAGATTTTTGTGTCGTTTGCTTCCCAAAACCTTAAATATTTGCGTAATTTTGTTGAGAAAAGATATTCAGAGTAGCAAACAGGTTAGATCACAGGTCAGTCGCCAATTTACCATAGCAATGAAGTCGGTACGGCAGTTGTAGGCTGTAAAACAAAAATATTGTAATTCCTTTATTGCATATAAGGAAATTTTACATCGTTGTATAACAGCAACAACTCGAGGGCCCTTTGTGAACCAATGCTAGGATTCTGGACAAAGACAGAGTATGTTCATACATTCACGTTAATAAAACAAATTATCATATGCCTTCATTTATCTGCTGCAGACGTGATAAGAAATTATTGCCATAATAATAGAAAATGCTCAAATCATTTCTATTCTACAAGCATCAAATCTTCCAAACTTACTTTGCTTTCGATCGTCGTCTGCAAGTTCTTTGAATTTGGAATAGTTCAGAATGGTATTATCGTTTGATATAAAGTATAATTTGTCTGGACAAAATAACCTCATTATTGGATAGGTTGATTCCACTAGAGGGAATTATTTGGTGTATCATGAACCAGGAAAGTACGGACACCTCAGGGAATACCTCTCAGATTAGTTTACAAGGACAGCACACGCTAACCATGCAGTGCAAATAATGTCGACAACTTCCTCGTACGCCGCAGTATATAGCGTTTAACGAAAAGGTCAAATCTTCTTCGTTTGGAAAACGGAGAAGCGATGTTTCGGGTTATTATAACGAAAACATGCATTTATGTTATTCTAACCATAGAACGTGACTTATAGGCACATGGGGCCGGGTGTAACGAACTGTGTTATAACCATTTGACTATAATTTGCCCATATGTAACTTAAAAAAATGATTTAACTTTGCTTACGGCAAAAGTGATAATTTCGCGGAAATAACAAACTGTTAAAACTGTTAAGTTCCTTGTGAGTAATACACCGGTTGTATGTAGATAGGGGTTACTGGGAACAGATGCTTCAACATATGCGCGAACAGATGCGTGCAACGTCCAAGCCCATTCCAGTCTAGTCCATCACTTGTCAATACTTACCGAGTCCCATCAGAGCACATTGAGAGCATAATTATAACCCTTTACCTAAAACTCCACTAGAAATTGGTGTTTGGCAGAACGAATTTCTAGATAGCAACATGGGTTCGTAGTAAGGAGTCATTGGGGGTGGTCGGAGGGATGATGGCCATATATACAGTATAACAGTAAGATAAGTTATAACTTCTTAATTGACGCGAAAATGATGATAAAGTCTTTCATTTATCCCCATTATACCGAGTGCCATAGAAGACAATCAGAAACTTGTCTGTAAACCCATTACCAAACAATGACGAAATTTGACCAGTTTGTTGAAGACGGCTCTGGAAAACATTTTAGGAAAAGGAGAAAGCGTTTGGTAAAGGGTTAAAAGTTAACAAACGCTAGCATGTTGTATGATTCGCCGTGATCACCTCCCATAATACAATAAGTATGTGGTATCTAACACCTTACGCGTGCAGAACTAATCTCAGACCTGCTGCATCCAACCCTAGCCTGGAGAGGCGACCACCACAGCTGTTCGATCGACTCGCTTCCAGACATACACCAGTGAGAGAATTCCCTGCTTCCAAAAACTAAGATATCTGTTTAATTTCGTTGAGGAAAGTTTCTCAGAGTAGCAAACAGGTTAGATCACAGGTCAGCCACCAATTTACTTGGCGGCTGGCCTGGGTCTAACCTGTTTGCACAAGCACGCATGAAGTCGGTTCCAGAACTAGAAGGGTAATCGACGCTCCCACAGCCCAGATCCTGGACTCAATGATAAACTTTTTATATAAGGTCGCCTTTCGATGAATTCAGATGAGCAATGAGATCTACGATATTACGTATATAACCATCAACTCCTTTGCCCCGTATAGTTATGTGGTGTTCCAATTGATCAATCGATTAGAAACAATTGTGTGATAATGAACTATTGCTCGTAAATAGCGATTTATTATTATGTCACAATGGTTTATGTAATGTCGTCTGTAGTTGGGGTCTTTATATAAGTATGAACAGGGTAATCAATTAGATATAAGGAACATCAATCGAGATTTCTAATAATTGGCAATGGTGTTCCCATTGATAAATCGATTAGAAACAATTGTGTATTAATGAGCTATTGCTCGTTTAAAGCGATTGATCATTATGTCGCAATGGTTTATATGAAGTCGTCTGTAGTCGGAGTCTTTACATAATAAGTATGTACATGTATAGAGTAATTAATTCAACGGTCGATATTCAATATCTGGAACAAAGGCGATTTTGCGATTTTGTGTACAACATGTATTATATATTTTGTTGTTAAGCTGCTTCATCTGATGACATGATAGTTCAGCAAAGATCAATAAACATTGTACGGTAAATATGGCCGCCTACGCATTGGCATTTCTCGTTACGAAAGCATTGAAGGTTCCTGCACAATTAATCCATTCTGTGTCGACTTATGATGCTTCCTCGAACCCATAGTGTAGACTTGTCCTTGTAAGACTGATTGGATTGTTGTTTAAATCTTTACCACCGACAGACAACAGTGTTGCGTCTAGCAGCAGACAACTTTAAAAAAGCATTTTGGTAAAAGGAGGAATTGCTTGTCACAAGCAATTCCTCCTTTTACCACAATGCTTTTTTAATTTATTGACATATCAAAACTACAGAACTGAAAGGGTTTTCTCCTTTCAAAAGGATATTCTCAAGTCGTCTGTTTCATGTAAAATAATGTCGTCTGCAGGTGGTTGAGAGTTATCGAGTTATATAAGAGTTATTCAACCTCCTGATACATGCCAATTTAGGGGACTTTTGACTCCTTATATAGGGTCTTGTGAGTTGAAAATATTAATATTTAGGGGTCATGTTTTGGAATTCGGTGCCATGTGCTATATAAATTGGGGACAAGGGAAAACCCTGTTTAACGCCGTTTTGAGGGTCATTCAGTTATATCTCGGTAATTAGTGCGCCCATACACTTTTATAACCAACACTGCACCAAAATATTACAATGCCATTCACTGCTTTCCCACACGGAACCTATTGTATGGGTGCGGTATCAATATATAGACCAATATATAGACCGTGTAGGTTTGTCTAGCTGGACCACTCCTTTATTCTTTAAATACTTACCATCGAGTACATATTCAGTTAATTAAACGCCACCTCTAACATGATCCTATTATATTCGACTTGACTATGTATTATCCCTTAGAATGCTGCGTAATTTTCTAAAAATAGATTTTTGTGCCGTCTGCTTTCAAAAGCTTAAATATCTGCTTAGTTTTGATGAGGAAAGATACAAAGAATAGCAAACGGGTAAGATCACAGGCCAGCCGTTAATTTGCTTGGCGGCTGCCCTGGATCTAGCCTGTTTGTATATGCATAAAGTCGGTTGAAGTACTTTTAAAGTTGTTTACGCATTTACCATAACGATATGAGCAGATTGCAAAGGCACATCCGCTGTAACACGCATGTCTATGCTACTTTGAAATCGTCTGCTTCAAGTAAAAAATGTCGTCTGCAGGTGATAAAGAGTTAATGATATATTTCACAATTTCGGCTACAGGAAAAGGATGTTTGTCCGACATCGTGTTTTAACGATTTATTGGAAACTGTCAATTAGTAAGCCGAAAGTACAGTAAATGTCTGCCAACACAACGTGATGTATGAGTAATTGGCCATTACTTTAGCAAATGTCAACGATTTAATGTCGGAATCATAAGTCAAAATGGTGCATGCCTGATTTCGTGACATGACGGAGAAGCGCCATTTTGGTTTGTCCAGTGACCAATGAGGTATCATGTTAAATGGTGTATAAAAATGGCAGCTGAGTTCGAAACCTGGGTAACGCCCTGTAAACAGCTGCACTCATTTACTGTATAAATGATTGAACAACATTTTTTTTTTTCAGATTTGTTTTATAGATGGCAAGTCGACATAGAAGTCAAAGTCGTTCCTTTGAAAGGAAACCAAATATTATTGGAAATATTCCAAAGCTGATGCTCTATGTCGTCTGCATTTAACAAAGGTAATTCCTGTATGATAATCGAAAAAAAGTTTATAGAAACGAGTTGGGAGCCTTTGTCTTTCGTGACGTAGTGTGTAATAACGTCAGGTGCCATTATAATCCAGCTCCCACTATTTGCGCATGCGTCAGTTCTATTTGTTAGATTGGTTGATCTGTGTTTGGCGCAGCACACAACCGTTTTACTTCTACTGTATTGTACATCATGGTTGTCATCTAAATTCTATACAATATTTAATAGTCATCGACTGCTCTTTCCGACGAATGGTAATTAAATATTGTTAAAGTGACTTTGTCGACAAGAGAGAGAAAATATAGCCCGGTCCGGGGCTCGATCCAATGCGCAAAATTCGTCTGGAATTATAATCAGCTCTTATTGACTGATGGATAATCGGTGTTGGTATCTGACAGATTGTCAGGGACTCTTTCTTCTATTAACCTGGGTCCCGATATATGCGCATACCCCCGCCCCAGTGCGGGGTACACGAACAAGCAGGGACACCATCATTCTGAACACATTGGGTTTATCCAATGAAAACACCTCTGAAATAATAGGGATGACGCCATATTGGTTCCCGCGAGGTTGACGTCATTGTACTCCCGTTTTTAAAATTAGACCTTAAATGTGAAATCTAAAAAGTCGTTAGATTTGATTGAGGAAATAACTATACATGTCACAACAACAATTTCGCCATTTGGTATGAGTTACTGATAAAAAAATGATTAAAAAGGATGTCCAACACTTCCATACACCTTGAACTATTTAACGTGCACGCTTAGAAAATGTGTTAATTGCCGGATGCCGATTTACCCGAAAAATTGAAACCCTACACTTATATCCGAGGTGTATTTCACAGCTCAAGGAAATACCCGAGAGTTCCGATTGGGACACCATGCTACTCTTAAATTTGTAATTCATCTCTATCTATATAACATTGAAATAAAATGTTTCTTTTTCTTCTTTTCCAATGATAAATTGGGGCACCCATAGCCTAGAGACAAGTGTACAGAGCTTAAATCACCAAGCGCATCTCTACATCATTTTATCACCTTACCAAACACCAAATTTGCGGCTGTCCCATATTGAACGAGTTTTAAGACGACATTCCAAAATGTGATGAAAATGAAAAAACAACAACGCAACCTTCTGATACGACAGAAAACAGTGTGGGGAAAAAGAGAAATTGCTAGTTAAGAGCAATTTCTCATTTTCTCACAATATTTTCAAAAGTCGTCTGCAACAAACTGGTCAAATGTCGTTATTGTTTGTTAATGGGTTAAGACCCGTTATACTTTGATGTTCGGTCTTGAAAGAGTTATACTAAAGGCAAATTATTTCTCTCAGCTTAGCCTGCTCTCTAAGGGTAAGGACGACGAAGCGAAAATTTAGGACAATGAAACGAAAATCGATATTAGCTTATTGCAACAAGTATTAATCAATTAGTATTTACAACAAAGGGAGCTAATTGCTTCATACCGACTTGTCTGTAGGGAATGCGCTCGTCAATACAGAATGATCCATAACCGCTTACTCAACAAACCTCTCGGCTAAGATACAAATTTAGAATACCTCTTTACTTTCTCTGGATGTCCCTTTTCATCGCGTCTGCAATATTTAAATACGTTTACAATGCCAAACACCATACACAAATAAATAGCTTCGAGTCGATGCGGGTAGAACAACAGGTGTCGATGCGGTCAGAACCATCGGTTTGAGAGATGCCTATTGATTTAGAATCACTAGGACACTATGGAAATGAGTTGATGCATGCTAACCTGGGATCCTGGCCCTTGCGTACATCTCACGCCCCTTAGTGCAGGGTATACGTACGGGTTCGCCTTGAAAAGTGTTGTAATATAGGTTTCCCCGAAAACGTACATACATATAGAGAGCAAAGGAGAAGCCAAGAATGAGTTTTACTTTGACGTGAACGGAAGATAGATATTATCTGTAAATCATTTATCTGATTTTAAAGGCATGTCTTTTGTATTTTCATTTACATAACAAAGTTACTTAAAAATTCAAAGGTCAAGACAATTAAGTAATCGTACACGAAAAGCTGCAAGTCTTTGTGAGACAGGCCCCTTGCCAGTGCGTATACCCCCTCGGACAGGCTATAAGCACAGGAGAGGACCTTCAGGCTAGATGCACACATGTTGCAGTACTTAATGTCCGCGAGAACATGGCACGGGAGCTTGTTTCTGTGACACGTATACCCCGCCCCAGCGCGGGCTATAGGCTCGGGCCAGGACCACCGGACTAGATGCACACATGTTGCAGTACTTAGTGTCCGTGAGAACATGGCACGGGAGCTTGTTTCTGTGACACGTATACCCCGCCCCAGTGCGGGCTATAGGCTCGGGCCAGGACCCCCGGACTAGATGCACACTTGTTGCAGCAGCAGTCTCTAGTGCCAGCAAGACTGGGGTCTCGGCTCATGTGTATACTCCGCATTAGGGGTATACGCATGGGCTGGGACCCGAGGCTAAGCCCCAGCTAGAATGTGGTACGGGAGCTCGTTTCTGTGACACGTATAGTGCGGGTTATAGCTTCGGGCCAGAACCCCCAGGCTAGATGTACATTTGTTGCAGTCCTTAGTAACAACTAGCCTGGGTCCCAGCCCATGTGTATACCCCGCATAGGGGTATACGCATGGGCTGGGACCCGAGGCTAAGCGCCAGCTAGAATATGGTACGGGAGCTCTTTTCTTTGACACGTTAACCAGCACTAGGCTCGGGCCAGGATCCGGGGGAAGATGTACACTTGTTGCAGTCTTTAGAGTCAGTTAGCCTGGGGTTCAAGCCCGTGTTCATACACCGCATTAGGCGTATACGCATGTGATGGAACACCAGGCTAAGCGCTAGCTAGATTATGGTACAACTAGTCTGTGGTCCCGGCCCATGCGTATACCCCGCACTAGGGCTAAGCGTCAGCGCGAACATAGTACGGGGACTTGTTTCTGACACGCGGCATCGTATCAGGCTGACCCAGTAGCCAGATTTGCCAATACGAGTCTGGCACAATATATAAACAGCGTGATAGAGGTCGTCACTGATAAATTGGTTTGTCAATGCGCAGACATCTCCAAACACACGTGTGTGTATTAGACCGATAACAAGACAAGATCAACGCACATCACATCATGGCCATATCTGTCAATAGTGAGATACAGAGTTGTCGTGATACAAGCAACATCACACCAGACGTTAGTCCGAATGATCCAGACGTAGCTTGGATCATTCGACCATAAAGATTTTAAACATTCACAAATTTTTAGATCAACGTACCAATTAGAGTATGAAATTTATTTCACGTGTATTTTGTGTCATCACCAATGTTTATCGTGATACAAACAACATCTCACCAGACGTATGTACCATAAAGAATTCACTCATTCACAAAGTTTTTGATTAACGTACCAATTTTGTGTATGGGATTTGGTTCCCATGTATTTTGAGCCATCAACAGTGTTTTCCTTTATTACTGTTTACAGTAGAATGTCTTTACCTCCAACTTCTGATTGTCGATCTCCTCTATATGTCGAAATAAATACGGGGTCCCGTTTTTATTTGTTCTTTATTTCTATGTAAGTGGGCTTCTTTAAGTCGAGATTCCCTTCCTCGAGTTTTTCTCCCCCTAAGTCGAACCGTTTTTTAAGTCCCGATTGCATTTTACCTATATTTTCACACTTCCATTCGCCAAAGTGTATAAATCTAGTATGTAATCTAACTTGTATCATGCAACCACTCTTACTTGCATGGAAAGACTGGGAATGGCCGTATACTTATGAAACAGGACACAAGTCTTTCAGAGGGAGTTCTTTGAATAACACATGCTCTGTTTAACCCTTTACCACAACCCAAATTTTCGACCGTCCCAAATTGAAAGGGTGTACAGATAACAGTTTAAAATGTGATGAAATTGAAAAGTAATCTTCTGAAAGTGCAGAAATCATTGTTGGAAAAGGAGAAATTGCTCTTTAAGATCAATTTCTCCTTTTCTACTATGTTTTCCAGAGTCGTCTGCAACAAACTGGTCAAATTTCGTTATTGTTTGGTAATGGGTTAAGACTGTTATTTGTCTTTGTTATGAGGAATACTTTTGCAAGATAGGTACAGACCAACGTGGTTGCACCAAGGAATATTGGCTACAGTGACTCTATACTTTGTATAGGCAGGTCTACAGTTTGGTGAAGTACCAGCAACATTAACACAATAACTAGTACAGAAAACAAAAAAAGAAAACAATCTGCCTTGATTTGTGAATCTAGTTTATTGTGTAACAACGTAGTTTAATACAATTCTTCCGTATGTACAAGCAAAGTCGGGACATATTTTGTTTAAACTTATTTATCTTACATCGATTGTGAAACAAGTTCTTACAACTAAGATTAATCACTTTCGATTCTGCTTCCTGGATACGTAAAAAGTAATCGCGCCGAATGTGGATTAATGAAAGTTCGCAAGGCAGATCCTGCTTTTCACAGGATTCGAACCCACGACCCTCATGTCCAGAAGCCGATGCTCTACCCCTGGACCACTGTCCTCCACATATAGACGGGACATACATAAATCTAGGTCAAACTATCCATCGGGACATTAATCATCTAGTATATTATCAGCTATGGCACAAGGTAAGGAAAGTTAAATATCACCAATGATTTATTAATCAACATGTTTACGTTATATATGAGACAGTCATATAGTTATTTATCCAGTATCAATCCAGTATAGTAACACCCATGGAGCAAAAGTCAGTAAGTTTTATATCCTCAACAAACCAAGTCCACTAGTTTAGTTTTGCTGATGAAACATCAACCATCTAGTAAAATATCACCAAAAGCACATTGCTGATTTATCTCAACTACCCACAAGGCATCAGACAAAATATATTCAACATCCAGTTTGATGTCACATGTGGGTAAAATTACATCTAGTTTAACGTCACATGACTGTGGGAAATATGACATCTGGTTTAACATCACATGTGGGGAAAATTACATCTAGTTTAACATCACCCATGGGGACTTTTACATCCAGTTTTGTATCATCCAGGGAACAAAGTCACATAGTCATATCTCTACAATGGGAAATCAACCTCATTTCTAATATCACCCATGAAACATTAATTATATAGTTAAACCTACCCATGCAGGGGTGGCAAAATCAATTGTCCATATTGCTTAGCTTGTCCAATAGCCTTAATGGACAAGCCAATTTGTACAGAAATTTACAATATAATCATATATATGGGCAAGTAAAGAAAAAGATTTGTCAACAGATAATCCAATTAATAATTCCTAAGAAATAAACACAGTAAATAAACCAAAATGATTAAATAAAAGTGGGGTTTTGTGATTTTAAGTTCAGTACTCTAACCACCAGGCCACAGTCTCCCCATCCCAATAAAAGGTGTACAATATGACACACCAAGGAGTTATGCTCTGAGACAGTGGATATACCCAATTTTGTAGAGACTTTACTAACTATGTGACCACATAATAATTCGAGGGTTCAATGCAAAACTATAGTAAGTGCTTAATGTTTATGAAGCACTTACTATAGGCTTGCATTGGACCCTCGATATATGACTGCAGATTCAACACTTCTCTGTCACTTAATTATCAATTTCTGTGTGAAAAAAAATATACCCCTATGCTATCAAGTCAAATTCTAGAACACTAAGCTTTCATTGATCCAAATAACATCTTTAAGTCTTTTCATTAAACACCTATAAATATCTGAAGTTAAAGACTCATACTTGTGTAAAATGGTATGCCTGTGGTAGTATGACACATAACTTATTGGAATTAATCAATCATTATGCATAAATACATTAAGTAATTACAAGGAACAAAAGAGTATCAAAGGCCCTTTATGATTCTTGTTCTGATAAAAAAGAAAACATGAAGATTTATTTTATCATACACAATACATGCAAAAATGGTATCAAAATCTCTCAGTTTGATATTTTTTCAATTATTTGGAGTACCGGTCTGTGATAATTTTTCCCCAAATATTGGTACATGTAATTAACCCAAAGTCTCTCAATTAAATTATGTGTACACATGGAATTGGGCATTCAAGGTTGGAGGAACTAGCTCTATAAACTGAGTTAACAATGAATGACAATATTTTACAAGTTCATCACAAAACAAAACTTCACCATGAAAATTTAGAAAGAAATAATGACAAAAGGTATGACTACTGGTGAGCGACTTAACTACCGGTAAACTACCGGTAAACTACCGGTAAATGCAGTAAACACATAGATAGCATTTGGTTACGTTTAGTGGTTAATAAATTAAAAAGTTATTTGGTGGATGTGCAGCAATAATAATAAATTAAATGTTGATATTGTTTTTCTAAAGAAAGTCTTAACAAGACTGCATCTATTGACAACATTGTGATGCTTGTAAGCATAACAGAATGCTTGTTTCCTCATTCATTATAAACCCTACTAACTACCTGTAATGACAGACTATCAACCCACAACAACAAAAGGACAATTTGCTTGTGTCCAGTAATATCTCTTGTTTCGCAGTATTCTGTGGGTTCAATGCAAGACTATAGTAAGTGCTTCATAAACATGAAGCACTTATTATAGTATTGCATTGAACCCTCGAATTTCAATCAAGAAATACAATCTTACTTTTCATACTTTTTATCTTAACCTACTGTCTGTTTATAATTTGGCCTAGATACAATATCCCTATGAAGGAAGGGATTCACCTTTCCCATTTCCATGAGATTCCATGAGATATAATCAAATATAATACAAATTCAAAGGTATTGGGAAATGAGGGCTGTAGACCTCTGATTATGAGGGTAGTTCTTCTAACACAGGTTCTTCCGCTTGTTCCTTCTTTGTCTTTGTCCATACCTGCAAAGAGAGGAGGAGTTTAGACAGTAAACACATATTTCATCCTGGCTCCAAAACTAAATATTACATTATTTATAATTACTTCATCAATACAACAAAATTATATAAGAGAAACTTAGAAAGAAAACATGATCATAAAATTGTAATACCGGTAATTTCTTTTCAAGAATAGAAAGAAAAATTTGTAAAATGATTGCATTGACTAAAACATGATCATACAGTGGCACAGAAGTGACATGCATGCATTTTTTTTTCATTACGTAATTCAGAGTTAGTCAGTTAAAATAACAAGTTTGTTATTTCATTATTTCAACTTACTAACTCTAAATAACAAAATTTAAAGAAACGCATACATGTCACCTCTATACCACTGTGTGATCACTTCTTTGGGATGACATGGTAAAATACAGAGTTCTGAAAAAACATCAGCAACAGCTTGACAAAACCTCCTCAAGCATTTTCGTATGCTAAGCAGCAGTCAATAACAAACCCTCAACCTAAATTGGAATTGGAAGTGACTGATCTAAACTAAATATAATAGCAAACAATAAAATAGTATTAACTGACAGATAAAACATGAATTTAAGAACAATAAGATATTTGGTCGAATCTATTGGGAGAGAAGGCAAAATTCCTCATGTGGAGAAGTTTATCCTTATTACGCAGTGGTTTCTATAGACTTCTTCATTAAAGGCCTTGAATAAACAATTATGGAGTAAGCAGGTTGGTTAAATAACTGCAACCCAACCATGTACCAGAAACCTGATGCATTCAAATACCCTGTAACCACAGAACAATGTTACTACATGTGAAAATCTATCATTTATCGTTTGAACACCTATAGCTTATCCCTTAAAACTGCTGAAACTGACTTCATGCCTATGCAAATGTATAAGATTCAGGCCAGCTGCCAAGTAACTTGGTGGCTGGTCTGTGATCTAACCTGTTTGTTACTCTGAGTAGCTTTCTTTAACAAAATTTAGCAGATACCCAGCATTGAAGGCTGGCCTGGACCTAACCTGTTTGCATAAGCATGAAGTCAGTTCCAGCACTGTAAAGGTTTAGAGAAAGATTGTTTTATCTACAGTATGTAAATGAATTTCCTGGTGAAAACATTTTGTATGCATTATAAAACATCCATTATTGTGTAAAAGGGCTTCAGGTTTAACTCATTATACACAAATGTCATTAAAATGATGTTTTTTGAACGCCAGATCATTTGTTCTATCTATAGTATGTAAATTTATTTCCAGGTACAATAAACAATGTTTGCAGACGACATTTCAAAATGGGATAAAATTGAACAATATTCTTCAGAAAGAGAAGAAAACATTGTGGGAAAAGGAAAAATTGCTCGTAACGAGCAATTTCTCCTTTTCCCACAAGGTTTTCTAAAGTCATCTGCAACAAAGTCGTCAAATGTCGTTATTGTATGGGAAAGGGTTAAAGCACTTCCTCGAGCTGATTTCTGAACTTGGGTCCCCTGTCCGTAAACCAGGGTACCGTTTGACAAAACAACTTAAGGAAAAGACTTGCTTAAGTCAAAACTGATAAACATGAATAGTATATTGATTCAAAGTACAATAAAACAATGACACATGTCATTAAAAGTGTCTCATAGAAACGATTCCAATGACATGTCTCATTGTTTTATTGCTTTGCCCAATATTGAAATAAGAGGGAATTTCTTTTTAACTTACGCAAATTTTTACCATAAGATGTTTAGCATGACAGTTCCCTGATCTCTTTGGATTTAACAGGTTATTCTTTAAAAAAAAAAGAAAATCTAAGATATCATGTTTTGGTAATGCCTCGAAGTCTTCTTTCAAAAAAGAGACAATTAAAATTCTTTGTAAAAAAGTCATGAATAATGCCCAAAAGGCTTGTAAAAAGTTGTTATTGATCAAAAGGTTTCTTGAGGGGGAATTGTGTAAGACAGTTGAAATGGACAACCTTCTGAATTATTCATAGTTGATTTTATCTGAAGAACCCAACCCAGATTATGTTTTGTTTGGCTGTTTTCTTTGTTGCCAAGAAAAATAAATACCATCTTTCCGAAGATAACAATATGAGGAAAACATTTTGATTAATCTATTACTCAATACATGTACATCTTTTATAGAGTTGCCCAAGAAAAAAAAGTCACAATAATAAAATAAGAAAAATATAACAAGATAAGAAATCAATGTGATAAAAAAAATTGAGATAAGCAATTTCTGGTCAAGTCACAATGGTGTTTAAAATCAACAACTGTGGGCCAGTTTACCATTAGAACGCTGGGTAAATTTAAAAAAATAGATTTTGTTGTCTGCTTTCCAAAATATTAATTATCTGCTTAATTTTGATGAGGAAAGACACTAAGAGAAGCAAACAGGTTATATCACAGGCCAGCCGCCAATTCACTTGGTGGCTGGCCTGGATCTTACCTGTTTGCATAAGCATGAAATTCAGTTCCAACACTACTATGGTTAAAAGTAAAAAGCAAGTTCAGAAAAGGATTATTCAAATACAGAAACACCTGTCTTTAGGGGCCATTATTAAATAATGCCTTGTTGGCTGATAAAACAACAAACAGTTGGCAACACATAAACAGTATAAAAGTCATGTAGAATGCTCTCGTGAGACCAAACATCATTGCTAGAATTCTGTAATCACTCTTTGTAACTAATATCATTTTTTTCTTTTCAGAGTAGACTTTAACCCTTGAAGTGCTGGAACCGACTTAAAGCTTATGCAAACAGGTTAGATCAAGACCAGCAACCAAGTAAATTGGCGGCTGGCCTGTGATATAACCTATTGGCTACTAAGAGTATCTTTCTTCATCAAAATAAAGCAGTGTTTAAAATATACCTTTAGAGAATTACCTAGCAATCTAAGAGTTAAAACCATCTATTCCCATATATGTGAACCCAGATGAAACAGAATATCAAATGCAAAAGCTAGAGATATTGTTCATCACCAGTTTTTTCCCTTTTGTTACATTGGCTTTAAGCCTTTTACCAATTATCATGTACAATATATAAGTTTTCATACTTGTTTGTATATGTTTGCGGTTGATCCATCATACTTCATTGTTACAACTAAAATGTTTGCTTTTTAGAGAGCTGTTTGTCTTTGCACTAAAGACATGTGTCTAATTAAATAATTATCAGCCTCTAAGCTGTGTAAAGGGCATTGTCATCAATGGATATCCAAACCATTGTTCTTATCACTTTTTTTTAAATAAAAAAAAACTAGTGAAAACCCTAAATGAAGGATTAATCCATGTCGGCTAGTCCAGTGTATGGTTAGATCTCGAAACATTGACTTTTCATAAACCACTCAGGAAACTTCCTTAACCTGCCCAAACTAAGAATGTCAATTCTATGAAAAGAGAAATACTATATTTATTCGTATATTTATAGGGGTTTTACACTACATCAACATTATTTCAGTTATACTGCGAGTGAAGTGATTCATTGATCATTGAAGATATACAAACAATTTTGTAGTATTAAAGTAATAATTCTATCCTTTTAAATCTTAAAAAAGAAATCATTGCAACTATCTTTTCCTTTAGTCATCAATTAAAACTGTATCCAGGTCAATGTAGAGCGAGTATAAATTGAGTATTTTTTATGTATAAAATACCAACCCCAAAAAAGGACACTTTTATCCTGTACCAGGTGATACATGTATATGCGTCCGATATTTTTGACTCATTGTTCTCTGATAAAGAATGTTTAATCCAGTAGTAAAAAAACAAAGCAGGGGGGATTTATCTCGGTGGAATATGGCTTGATAGGACCTGAAATTTGACATGGGAGAGATTGCTGATTATGCCCTTCAACAACCCCTTCTGTCTTCCTTCGTAATTCTTTACCACCTGAAGATGATGATTTTCTTTACTTGAAGCAGAAGACTTAAGAAAAGATTTGCAAACATGTCAAAATCTTTTCAGCTCTGCTGTTGTGATATGTGAATAAATTGATTGTAGGGTGTTAAACTCAGTATCAACAATTTGTCAGTTATGTAACAGCTTTTCTAGACCCACCAGTGCTAGGCTAGGGCTCTGACGTGAGTTGCCAAAGGTCACTCCCACAAAACTAGGTGTTGGTGAGGCTCAAACCCGGGCCCTCCAGTTCCAAGACCACCAACTTTATCACTGGGCCATGAAGGACCCTTCCCATAGTATTGATTCAAAGGTTATGGACAACAGATGCGCTCAAGCTTTATGATATAAATAGTCTGCCTTTCTCTATAAAACATGTTTTAACAGATGAAGATGACATTTGTTATTTAAGATGATTAGATAATACTTGTAACCAGATATCGAAAGTATTGCGTAAACTGAAAAAGGAGAAATTTAAAATAAAATTTGCAATAATGCCTGCTGTAACATTCTTGTTATCTTCAAGAAGAGTGTTTATTTGTTTTAATGGGGTTCAAACACTGTGTCAATAATTTTCAAATTATGTTACCTCCTTCCTGGATTCACCACTTCTAGGCTAGGCTCCGGACTGTCTTGCCAAAGGACATTTATATGAGAGATGATACCAGGGAGCTCAAACCTCAAACCCAAGACCACCAATTTCTAAGACCACCACCTTTGCCAATTTGCCACGCAGGACACTTTCAGAAGGGTGAAATTTATCAAAAATGCTATGGTATTTGCCATGGCTAACCTATCCAACATGGATAGAATGAGTTTTTGTTTTGTCAACAATTTTTCAGTTAACTGTTAACCCTTAGAATGCTGGGTAATTTTCTAAAAATAGATTTTTGTGTCTCCCACTGCAAAACCTTAAACATCTTCTTAATTTTGATGAGGAAACTTACTCAGAGTAGCAAACAGGTAAGAGCACAGGCCAGCCGCCAATTTACTTGGCGGCTGGCCTGGATCTAACCTGTTTGCATAAGCATGAAGTCGGTTCCAGAATTATAAGGGTTAAATTGCAATATACGGATCATCATGCTTGGAAGAAGACTCCAACTTAACTGCTAACAGTGGCTGTTCATGCCAAGTAAAAGCATCAGCATTCAGTTAGTCAGCTTGGAGACTGCCTCTCATGAAAATTTAAATGTCTTGTTTTCGTTATTTGAAAACACACAGAAAGTTTTTTTCAAGTTCAGTACTTCAGTAACCACCAAAAAAATAGAGTTGTAATAAGCAAGAGATAATGTTTGTCAAGTATGAGTGTATGGATTGTAAAATCTGGCATAAATTTACCACTGCATCCAATATGAGGGTTCAATGCAAGACTATAAAAAGCAGGTCCTTGTCTTTTGTAATAGAATTGTTTCAATCTTGCATTAACCCATTACTAAACAATAGTGACATTTGACTAGTTTGTTTCAGAAGACATTGGAAAACTTTGTGGGAAAAGGAGAAATTGCTCATTACGATCAGTTTCTCCTTTTCCCACAAAGTTTTCTGCCCTATCAGAAGATCAATTTTCAATTTCATCACATTTTGAAATGTTGTCTACAAACTCTTTCAATTTGGAAAGTCGAAAATTTGGCGTTTGATAAAGTATTGAACTACCAATTTATAGGAATATATCGGATAAGTAAAACAAAAGGGTCCTGCATGGCCCAGTGGTTGACTTGTAGGACTTTTAACATGGGGGTCAGGGGTTCAATCCTAATCAGCAGCACTGGGATTCCACATGACAGAGTCCTTGAGCATAACATTGCAAAGTCCTACATAGTACTAGTGAAATTCAAGAAAGCCATAGAATAACTGAAATACTATTGACATGCATGGCAGTAGACCTCATATAAACAAACAGAAGTTGTCACAGAGTTGTACCAAAAAATCCTCCCTCCATTCCATGTCTCTTCCTGATAAAGTACATGTAACCAGTAAGAAGGCCTTGACAAACAATCTTGGCAATAAAAAGATCAGATCCTATTCATTCTAGCATTGTATGATCATTCATTTCTTTTTCATTTCATATGTAAAATTAACAGTAAACTTGACTTAAGGATTGATTAAAAGTCAAATTGATATATAATCTTCACTATCTTAACTGCATTGGGAAGACAAAATCTCTGAAAAACACGGTAAAGGCTTACTAAGTTTCTATAATGGAATAGTTCTTTCCCTAAAATTCCGAGTTATTTTTCGTAAGCCCTGCTTCTTTTCCTTTAATTATTTCTTTCATACTGGAAGGTGATTTTGGGTCTCCCAATTCAATAGCAGCCATGAGTAAAGATTACTTGATTGGATTAAGATTTTAAAGGTGCTTGTTCACAGATGTGAGCAAATTTGGAAGACAGAATTAATATTAATCAAAACTGCGCAACAGCTGTACTGTAGATATGACATACTCTGATGAAAGGCACTGTAAGCAAAATTAAATCCTTTTTAATTCTTTTATGTGTGTAAACAGTGAATTAACATGTGTTTCAATCGAAAAGCATGACAATGCTTTGCGATTTACTGCATATAAAACATACATACTTGGATAAACTGACGCTTTCTGAATTAATAATGCTTTTAATAGCTACTTTTAATTGCATATCAATCGACATTACAAAAAATGTATTGTTTCAACACATTTCATTTTGACTTTCAAATTGTCTCTTCTGTGAACAAGGACCTTTAATCCGTAATTATAGATTCACAATTATGAACATGCAGTGGAATACTTTTGTAACCACTGTGATAAAGCTCATGAGAGCATGGCCCGCTGACAGACAACTCTTCATCGACGTTTCTTATCAATAATTTTAATACTTTAGGATATATGTTTATCAAATATTTTACTAATAACCAAAAGTTCAAATAATTTATTACTTGATAAATGGGCTCTAGTTCTGTTGATATGCAATGCATGGTGGAAGTTCACATATAATGGTTAGTAATTGTATAAGGAAAAATACAATAGCATTACCAGTAACACTTTTGTGAAAAGTCTCTTTTTTAAAATACATATAAAAAGAATGCAAAATCTGCTGTTGTTATCAATAGCGAAAAGTAACAAACTTCAATATGACTGAAAAGGTCAACATTTTAGTTGCGAAAATTGAACCTTATTTTCCGACCCCAAGATGGCTACTTCATTATTTCAATGTCTTCATTTAAATTGAAAACCTATGTTGTAGTTTCTCAATTGATCTGTCTCTTCTGTTATGGTTCCTATGAGTATCTATGCTATCAGTTTTGGAGAATTATTGTTTAAAGGTAAACCTAGACAAGTTAATTTCCTATATATAAAGCTATATAATAGAAAGGGTAAAAAGTTCATGTATATTCTATGGATTAATGATTTAACAGTATTACCCATTCCAATATTTATGAAAAATCCCCTTGTCCTTTTCCCTTTACTTTGATTCTCTGTCTACATAAGAATAAGTATCTCACAGCAGACAATCTTAACCCATTACCAAACAATAATGACACTTGACCACTTTGTTGTAGACGACTCTGGAAAACATCGTGGAAAAAGGAGAAATTGCTCTTAACGAGCAATTTGTCCTTTTCCCTCATTGTATTCTGCCCTATCAAAAGATTGGTACCAGTTTCGTCCCAATTTTAAATGTGGTCTGCAAACTCTTTCAATTTGGGACAGTCACAGTCAAACTAATGATCTGATAAAATAATTCATTAGTATATAATTGATCCTTCATGAATTTATTCAATCAAATAAGTTCATTACAGGATTCCTTTGAACACATTGTGCAAAAAGGGAAGAAAATGCTGACAAAAAGCAATTTCCTTTACATCATAATAAGCCCTCATTATTTGTCTCTCAACAAAATTGATATCTTTTGTCCTTAGTTCCTTTTAATTAGGGTCAGTCACAAAGGTTTATATAAAGGTAATGGGTGCTTCTAGCAACTTGTTCGATTCACAAAGGGGGATAAAGTGAGCTTACTCAACCAAATAATCTTATTGTTATTTAATCTATAATATTCGAAACATTAAAGGAAGAAATGTTCAACCCTGTGCAATACACAAGAAAAAACCCAAAGTGGAACAAAAAACCAAATAACAAACCATTGTGACAAAAGAAATGTCTCATGATGAGCAGATTCTCCTTTTGTCACAAACTTTGCTTCAGATTGTGTATGACGGTTGGACAAAAGAGGCCTAAAGCAAGTAAAACCTACGCCATAGGTACATAATACACAAATCAAAACTAAGACAGATTAAAAGATTAGTGATTTCCGAAATGAATAATGGTTTATTATTATAAAAGTGCTCCACTATGTTTTTATTGTGTCTACATGAATTGGTTAGCAAATCATTTCTTCCAGACCACAGATTCAATTTTCCTTTTAATCGAATAACTGTTAAAACTTGGCCATAGTATTTTGTCTACATAGTGAGTGAGTGTCTAGAAAAGGGGGCAATGAACAATCTTACACAAGGGTGTTAAATTGCATGTTTGAGATTGAACACTGTTTAAAAATTTTTGAACAATCAAGTTTGTAGCAAGTTGGGCTTGAAAAACATGCTTCCAGAATTCAGGACCTTTGTTTGGTTCCTATCTTCCCTACCAATTATTTAAGTCTTTCACTTGAAATTGTCTCATATTTTATTAATCTACCATCATTTATATCTATGGGTTTTTATATCACGTCAACACTATTTCAGTTATAGTGCAATGCCCAGCTCTTAGTGATGGAGGAAAACACCAAACTAAACTGTCAATGGGCTGGTCAAGCCGTACAGAACCATCATCATTCCGTTAGTCAGTAGAGAGGTCAGTACTGAGAGAGGCTATCTCTCATGAAAATCTAAACACCAATTGCAGGGATTCAAACCCACACAGTCTGGCATCATCGAACATTTCTGGTCCAGTGGGGAAACAGTCACAGGCTTAGAAAGAACATTTTACAGCCAACTAGAGGTGGCACCAGGAGTACGGTTAAGTCTATTTGAGGGTTTAACCCCTTACCAAATCCCAAATTTTTGACTGTCCTAAATTGAAAGAGTTTGCAGACAACATTCCAAAATGTCATGAAATTGAAAAATAATCTTCTGATAGAGCAGAAAACTGTGGGAAAAGGAGAAATTGCTCCTTCAGAGCAATTTCTCCTTTTCCAACCATGTTTTCCATAGTTGTCTGCAGAAAACTGGTCAAATGTTGTTATTGTTTGGTAATGGGTTAATGTAAGACTATAGCAAGTCCTTCACAATAGTGAACCTAAATCTTTAAAGGTTCACCCAAAATCCTAATCATCACCTCCTGTTGATGCTTAGCAGCCAAACATTTGAGACAGAGTCCAATTATTAAAAAAGAACAAAAAGCCTTTCCAAAATGGAAAGGGTTTTCTAAATCAAAACGTTCTTAGATCAAACGCTTTTTAATAAAAAAATATAATTTATGGACCTATTTTATACCATATATCAAAAGGCATAATAAGCTTTAAATTGCATTCTAATTTGCTAGCTCAATAAGTTCTTAAAGCAAGGAAATGTGATATTATAATGTCTGTAAAACATGTTCGTTAACTTTGTCCTTGTTTAGATTTATTTCTGGCACACAGCATAGCAATAATGTGTCAAAATATATTTGAAAAGAAAAAAGATAATAATTAAATATACATGTACATTGTAAATGGTTAACAAAGTAAATGCAACAAAATGTGGAGAAGTTAATTGACACTTTGTCACCGTGTTTTCAAATGGTGTCTGAAACAAAGGTGTTTATGTAAAGAAAACATTCTCTCTTGACAAGAAGACATCTTTAAGCCTTTTAGCCCCTTTCCTTTCAATCTATATGTTAAATGGTTTTCATCTTTTTCTGCATAATAACTTTATTTGACATACCTGCAGTAAATGACTTAGGAAAACCGTTGTAACTAAGCTTAAGCAACACTGACAACAGACAGTTTCTCCTTTTGTAAAGATTTTTGAATAAAAATCACAAACAAATTCAGTTAACCCTTACAGTGCTGGAACCCTTCTCATGGTTATGCAAAACGGTTCGATCACAGGTCAGCTGCCAATTTACTTGGCATGTGATCTAATCTGTTTGGTACTCTGAGTATCTTTCCTCATTACAATTAAGCAGATATTTAAGGCTTTGGAAAGCAGATACCACAAAAATCTATTTTCAGAAAATTACACTGCAGTATGATGGTTAAATATATAAATTGTATGTAATAATGTAATGCTTGCAGTAACTCTAAATTTAACCAGTGACAAAGTCCCAGATCAGGGAAAAAGGTTTAACCCTTTACCAAACAACAAATTTTCGACTGTCCCAAATTGAAAGAGTTGGCAGACAACATTTCAAATGTGATGAAATTAGAAAATGATCTTCTAATAGAGCAGAAAACATTGTGGGTAAAGGGGAAATTGCTCGTTACGAGCAATTTCTCGTTTTCCCACAATGTATTCTTAAGTCGTCTGCAACAAAGTCGTCAAGTGTCGTGATTGTTTGGAAAAAGGTTAAAGACACTTGTTCGATAAAATCAATCCAATTATGAGCGTTTCCCCATCTGAGACTGACAATCAATCATTCTTTGAGGTTGGCATTCATTACAAATGGTAAATTTACACAAAATTAAAGGAATTCAATTCTTTTTTTCAAAATTTCATCTTGCCTGTTTGGTTGGTTGGGTTAGACTTTTTAATCTTTTTTTGAAATTTTCACATCATTTCTGGTCATGGGCAAAGTTTTTTAGTTTGAAAGCTTAAAAACATTTAATTTGTAAATTTTTTAAACTTTTTTTTACTTAAAAGAATCATAGATATAAATACAATCTTTCACAGCTTCAAATCCATTACTTTTCTACTGCATTTTTGTTTTCTAAAGTCATCTGCTGCAGAAGTATAATAAATCATTCCAGTGTCATGAAGAGGGTTTAACTTGAGAATGAGCATGATTTACCACTTAGGGTAGAACAAAATCTAAAACTGCCGATTATTATGTATGATTGAATTACATATCAACCAATATTTTAGGAAAGTGATCTCAATGTAAGGTTTCCCATACCTATGTGAATTTCAAACAGGTACAAGTAGAAAAAAAAACTGCAAACAGCAATTTGAAGAAATCATAGTGAAAATATTATAAACAACTTTATACAACCTTTTCCTGCTTTTATCCCACTGATTTATCAATTTGATCAGCTGTAGGAATTATTAAGCTTGTATACATAAGGGAAAAAGTAAACAGTATTCCTTTTCTGTCTAATTAGTATAAAATGATCAGTGTTCTTTCCTTTTCCTTGCTTATCATGAAGAACTGGCCAGGCAAGGGTTTCAAAACAAAGAACCAAAATATTGTATTTCAGGCTTGTATAAGAAACTTTAACATACTACAGTCTTGCATTGAACACTCGATTGCGTTTTAGAAATTGAAATATGTAATATCTACTAATCCAGAACTCGCACTGATTTTAGAGCTAGTCTCGGCATTTTTCACCTTGCTTAACGGGGATCAAACCAAAGACTCTCAGTACAAGAGGCCAACTCTCCACCACTGCACTACCGTCGCCCAATACAATGTATTTCTAACCAGACAGTAAAAGCAAAGTCCAAAGGAAATAAAAATAGTCTGTTTACCATTAGTCGGCACACCTACAGCACATCCTGGAGGGACACTGTAAATTCTGACATCCTGAGGCCACCTCCGCATAAGGGCCATCTAGTATGTTATCACAGTAAAACAGGTTACTAGGGTCAAGGTTGGTTGCCGTGCCAACAAGGTCAGATACAGCAGCACCACTTAGTAGCAGGCAGCCGGAAAGGTCAAGGTATTGCAAATAGGGCAGGCCTCCATCTACAGTCAGGTACCTGAAGTAAACAAAATATTACAAAATATGAATACAGTCAATCTCTATTTAAACAACCACTTAAGGAAAGCACAAAAAAGGGGTTGTTCATAAAGAAGATGGTAGTCTTATTAACTCTTTACCACCTGCAGAAGACATTTTTTTTTATTTGAAGCAGACTTTAGAAAAGCTTTGTAAACATGTGGAGAACCTTTCAGTTCTGCTGTTGTGATATATGAATAGATTGAAAAAGCATTGTGGCAAAAGTAGAAATTTCTTGTGATAAGCAAATTCTCCTTTTGCCACAATGCTTTTTGAAAGTGGTCCGCTGCAATGTGTTAGGAGACCTCTTTGAAGATAAAGTTTTTAACGATACAGAGGTGAAACATACATAATGAAATGCCTTAAGATAACATAAGGGTCATTTGGAAAGAGAACATTGTCTCAAATAATACAATGTATGAAAGCAATTATCACTTCATTAATCTACCATCTTAATTAAAAAAGCTCTATCAATGGAATAGCTTATAAAAATATGGTGAAAAATGAGAATGTTTCATTTGTCTTTATGGTTCCTGGTCTAGTCTTATCCAATGACAGATCTTTTCGTCAATTATAAACAATGCCCTAACCTCTTACCAAATGCCAAATTCTTCGACGGTCCCAAATTGATAGAGTGTGCAGACGACATTTAAAAACGTAATGAAATTGAAAAGAAATCTTCTGGTAGGGCAGAAAAAGTAATGGGAAAAGGAGGAATTGCTCATTAACCCACAATGTTTTCTAAGGTCTTCTGCAACAGTTTAAATGCCGTTATTGTTTGGTAATGGGCTATACAATTTTTTCGAAGGAATTAATTACAAAATGAAACTTTGAGTACATGATTTTCCTCCTCAACTCTTTTTTTCAGGCAAAAGATTGACTATGACAGTAAACAATTCTATTTTTTTCTTTTTCAAAATTCCAATCATTAAATATCGCTTAAATTACATTAATTCTACATCTGTCAAATTAATCTTAAATGTTGTTATCATAAATCTTATTGAAAACTTGAAATGACTTAAATGTGCTTAATAAATAAATTTAAGTTTTTCAATTGTCTGTTTAGTAAGATTATGTAATCTGATATTATAAATCCTTTACAATTCAATCACTAAATGCCATATGTCTGTAGCAAACAACTTTCAAACATTTATTTCTTCTTTTTGATAATGTTTTAAATTTTACTGGGACATCATTTTTATTTAATCCAATTTTCAACTGCCATCTGAAAACCTTTTTTAATTAGGGAAGAGATTTTATTTGGTAAAGCTCTAATTTCTCATTCTAGACGATCTCAATCAATAAAGTAAACCTGGGTATTGCTTTACATGTACAGCTATTGGCATTACCATATTTCATTAGAGCATTTGGAATTCAACTCTGAATAAAAAACCTTTACTTAACCAATGTCTAACAAACTCTTTCCACATTCTATTTAAAAACAAATTTCTTACCCTTCACCCATCCCAACAAATAATAATTTTGTCTATTCTCTCATATGATTAGAATGCTATAAAGTTTAGTCAAAATGTGTTTAACTGTTAAGGAAAAGATGTTTAAAGGAATTGTTGTTGGCTCACAACAGACAACGCACGACAGAAAGCAGACAGTTGGCAATCACTAAAGCTCACCATGAGCACAAAGTGCTTAGGTGAGCTAAAAAATAAATTCTTACACATTGATTGTCTAATGCAAAAGTATATCTTGTGCTTCTTGTTTGTGATGGACTCATTTTTATCTTTCATTTAACCCTTGATTTGCTGTCTACTGCTGGGTTTCATATTGACCCGCCACATATTCTCATGAGTTTAGACCCAACATTACTTGGCCTATTTCGTATTGTATTGATGTACCTAGATTAAATTGAAAACATACTAAAACATAAGACAATTCTAAAGTACAAATAACAGAAATATTAATATTGTGTAAACCATTCAGTAGAAAAAATTTGGAAAAAAGAGGAATTACTCTCAACTAGTATTTTCCCCATTTGTGCATCAATATCTTTCACTTTCTATTGAAAAAACAAATGTGTATTAATTAAAATAGGTTTGAGAATCAACAGTTGCAATTTAGTAGTCGATTTTTAATGGAATTTTTTATGGCAATGTGACAATGAATAGGCAATAAAGTTTGAATTAAACCCCAATTAAATGATATACGGATAAGGCTAACAATAGCCCAACAATTGGACCTACTCAACACATGTTTTATACTGGGGTTGTATCAATACTTTAATCTTCAGATAGATTTACAAACCTTTACTTAGACAGAAACAAACATGACTTATAACAAGGTGTCTATCCAACAGGTAATGTTTCAAGAGCATTAGCACAAGTTAAGAAAATGTTCACGATGAGAAATTTCTCCTTTTATCGCAATGCTCATTCGACATATGGCATTTAAATAGATTAAAAAACATCTTGATAATTTAAATTTGTTAATTTTTGCTGATTTTTTTTATACAAAGGGTCAATATTGCCCTGAACCTCTCTTATCGGTCTAGGATTCAATATAGAACCATTTAAAGAATATTTTAATATGGCTATAAGGCCAACATAACATGTTGACATTTTTAACATTTTTAATGTCTCCAAAAGTTTATATCATACGGCACCGTGTAATTGGTTATTAAATTGGCCTGGTGACAGAATAAAAAACAAATATGTCTCAGGAAAGCCAAAATAAGAAAAAATATTGTACATATCACATCTATACCACCTCAAACAACACTCTAGAAAACAAGTACATGTGTATTCCTAAAAATTGCAAGTTTGACAAGTAACCATGATGATGAAAAAGACAAAAGCATAATTTTCTCTAGATGATGATAATTAAATTAAACAAAATCAAAAGTTAGCTAAACTTAATCTAAAATAAAGAAAATGAAAAAAATGTTGGCAGAATGAGATTCATGTATGCTGTCATATGACCAAATATCTTCAACAATCTTCGACTTTGACAGACAGAGATGCAGTATAGATTCTTTTAATACATCATATGTTAGGCAATGTAAGTAAACATCTAAACCTCCCTAAACCCTTTCCAAACAACAAATTTTCGACAGTCCCAAATTGAAAGAGTTTGCAGACAACATTTCAAAATGTGATGAAATTGAACAATATTCTTCAGAAAGAGCAGAAAACCTTGTGGGAAAGGAAAATTGTTCATTACGAGCAATTTCTCCTTTTCTCACAATGTTTTCTAAAGTCATCTACAACAAAGTTGTCAAATGTCGTTAATGTTTGGGAAAGGGTTAATACATCATATGTTAGGCAAGGTAAGTAAACATATAAACCTCCCTAAAAAATCCAACTATGGTCCGACTTTAACTAGCCAGCTCATATATGGGTGCATGCACCAAGCTGGTTGCCATGAGGAACCCTTCAAATTGTTTGGGCCGTCATCTATGCGTAGGAAAATATCCTGATCTTCTCAAGATATATAAGTTTAAAAAGCTCGAATATTTTTCTCAACAGAAGTTGAAATTCCTTCTAAAAGGCAAATTTTCTATAGTCTGAAATTGAAAGTACTTAATTGCACGAGCAAAATCATGATTAAGCCCTGATGTAATCCCCTGGTGTGATAGAAATTCATGTTAATAAATGGAGCGGAAGAGAACACATGTTTAATCAATTCCCTCTTTTCACCCAATGTCTTATATATCTCTGCAGACAAATAATTGAACAAATATCTTATTCATTAGGAGTTTGGTAAAGGTTTTACAACAACTGCAAACCACATCAAATTGGGTTGGCCTTATATTTTAACATAGGTATGTTTGCCAACGACAAGTGTATAATATTACAAAATGAAATTCTAAACCGGATAAAATAATTTCCAATACTTCAAAGTTTTTAACAGGCAGCCCATACTTAGGGCCCCCCCCCCCCCCCCTTCAGAAAATAACTCTTATCAGAGAAAAGGTTTACCCTGGCTATAAAAAGGTCTGCAATAAGGTTTTCAAAAACATTGAGCAAAAACAAAATATAAACCAAGTTCTGAATACCACTTGATGGCACCTATATGTGTTCTATTCTGACACTTCTATTGCTTTCTCCGTTTTCTTAAAAATATTTATGAGTCCAAATTATGAAAAACACACACAGAGAAAATATGAAAGGGATCAATTCATTCCTGTCTGATAAAATATTTGAGGTTGTGCTATAAACTCATAAAATAACACCAAGTTCTGGTCTGGAAAACTAATTTGAAATGAATTGTATCGCATGCTAATGCTAAAAAAGGCAGGACTTTCTATATAACAATCTATCGCATACTGTATACAGCCATACCGTATTCATGAGTTAAAAATTTATCTACTATGCTTTAAATGCTGTTTTTGTTAAGAAACCATTGTGGCGATTTGGAAAACCCCATTAAGAGCAAGATTTTGTTTTCAAAGGATAACTGATGTGGACATATCTACATCCTACAGTTATGTTTTATATTAAAGTCACTTTTACTGGCTTCATGTTCTTATGAAGTTGTACCAAGCAATCATGTTATCCCTGTTGTATGTTTTACATAACAACAAATATTCCTGAAAACTCTGCCACATTATTGACAGAATCTTTATACCCATTTTCTTACACAGAAAAAGAGCCCAAAATGAGAAAGTATGGAGACAATCAGGAGCCCGGCTTTTTCATGTAATACAACAGGGGCCTTCCAAAGGCACCCTCCCAATTGGAAATTTCTTTAAAATCATGCAGTTTTCCCCAAAATTCAAAGTCATACCAGCCTTTTAGCTTCCCAATTCACCAATTTCAGCAATAGAACTTCCCAAATTCAACAGGCTTGGGTGACTTCCTCATTCAAGAAAAATAGCCCTGAGGAGGTGAAGCTACCTCATTAAAAAAGAATAAACGGGAGGGAACTATTGTGAGAATGAAGGAATCCTTCATGACAATGTACAACCAAACTTGAAAGCCTTACATTGTAGACACAATAAAGCAACAATTCAAGGGGTAATGACCCAATTTATTGTGATATTATGACAAAACATCATTCCTAGGGCCTGATGTTATTTTAGGCAGAAAGACATTATCTAAATTGTCTGCTATAGATTTTCTGTATGGAGACAAAGATTGATGACCTATGAGACGTTTCTGAGCAAGGATTTTCTCCCGTGCTTTGCAACTCCTCCAGAAATCATATGACCATGGTTAACCCTTTCCTAAACAACAAAATTTTCAACTCTCCCAAATTGAAAGAGTTTGCAGACGACACTTTAAAATGTGATGAAATTGAAAAATATTCTTCAAATAGAGCAGAAAACCATGTGGGAAAAGGAAAAATTGCTTGTTACGAGCAAGTTCTCCTTTTCCAACAATGTTTTCTAAAGTCGTCTGCAACAAAGTGGTCAAATGTCGATGTTGTTAAGGAATGCTTTAATAGTGCAATAGTGCTGTCTTAGATTTTACTGTAACGACCACCCAGTCTATTATCATATGACCATGGATTATTTAATAAGAATGTTTCACATGTCCAGGCTAATATAACATTACTATAGATAAATAGTGCAGCCTTAGATTAGACCGAATGTTCAATCTTTTTCAGTTTTCTTTTACTGCTATCCTTGATTTATCAATACTATGCTAGGCCTCTGAGGTGTCTTCAAGTAGATTCCCATGAAACCAGAGGCACTGGTACAACTCTTTTAAGCCACAAATTCAAAGTGTGCTCTTCTTAATGTATGCCAGCTTATAAACTTTCAAGTCGTTAAATTATTTTTGAAGGTTTAAAAAATCCAAAGACAACTACAAAGGAACAATACAGCAATCAATTTAAATCAGAGTAAAAGCTATAGCAGCAAAACAGAAAAAAATGTTGTTGTTGTTGTTGTTGTTTTTCCTATCAGGTCAAGAAGATAGAAGTATTTATATTGTCAACTCTTTTATACTTTATTTTAATCAAAGAAATTGGAGCTTTTAGACTTCTTAGTGCAATGGAATGAGAAATATTTTCATATCTGAACAACTGCTAATGTCATGTTGATTTCTTCTTTTAATTTCAATCAAAAAAATCCACTAGCAAGCACTTATTCATTTACAAAAACCAAGGATGAAGCTCTTTACGCAGACAGCCATGTACCCTGTATTAAATGGCTAATTGTACCAGTAAGTATTATCAGTTAGGAACTTCTTGTCTAATGTCTTCTATATAGATATGACTGTTATTCTTATGACCCTTCCCAATTCAAACTTGCACTTTAAATTCATCAATTCATATGATAAACATACATTGACCTTTGTCTTTTCACCCTTATACAGGGAACTTTTTATTTATCAATAGCAGATACCATACATATAAAAAAAAAAGAGAAAAAGAAATTGTTTTCCTTTTCCGTTACATTTACCTTTTCTCTTAGTGTTTTAAAAACTAAGTTTAAAGTAAAACCCCCATCAGAAAATTCAGAAATTCTTTTAAATCTAAAGTCATGGATTCTCTAAGTATGACAAGTGTTGAACAAAGTTTTAACTTTTAAATAGAAATATAACATTGATTGAGTAAAGAAGGTAAATGCTTGGACAAATAAAACTTCCCCTAAAACAAATATTCCCTGTTAGACAGAGAACAGACACTAATATTTGACCCCAATAAAATCATTACATCAAATTAACATTACACTTTACAACAGTTTGAATTGAACAGTGACAGCATTGCAAGATGATGATTGTTACTTTTACATAACATTAATTTTAAAACCATGCAGAAGTTGTTGTGAAGAAAAGAAAAATGCTTGAGAAAACACTCCTCAATTTTTAAGCATTATATCTAACCCTTTGTACTTATAACTTTATTAACATACCAAGCTAATTATTTATAAAAGAAAAACAATGGTGATAATTCTATGATGTTATGACATTTATTGATCAACAGACATTAAGATATCTATGGTAAGAGAATCAGATTCTCAACATTTGCCAACTCCCGACCCCCCAATTTTTTTTTTACCCCATCTTTATTGAATAGGGGCAGACATTTGCCTGATCGCATGACATATAGGGGGACATTTGGCACCTAATATTTTGCATGTTTTACATTGTATTATCAATAATATTGAAAATAAGATACAATGTATGAACATTTTTTTCAGAAAAACATTTTACTTGATTGCATCTCTAGCACTCTGTCAAGTATGTTTATCCAACCGTGAAACAGTGATGTGCGATAACCGTTTACCATGGGTGATATGGAAAATAGGAATTATCCCAGCATTTATCCCATATTGACCATTTTAACAGATTATAAGAAAATATTAAAGCTTGGTGAAACATCTGAGATAGCTGACTAAATGTTCTCCATCTACAATTGGGAAGATGAAAAGAACCCTATTATCTAATGAGATACAGGTGCTCAAAAAATGTTATGAAGACAAAAAGGTGACAAATGCTCAACTACATGTACTACATTACAAAGACAGGGCATATCCACACCCCCTACCAAAAGAAGGACATATGTCTGTCAGGTAAATTTTCCGGAAGGCAGGGGGATATGCCTGTATGTTATGGTGAGATGCCAATGTACATAGCTGCCTTTTGTTTCAAATGTCAGCTTTCAATTCAAAGGAGTGGTGACTTTTTTAATATTGTTTCTTTTTCTTTTGACCTATCCTTATTAAATTAGCCATTGTTTTATTTCATGAATATCTTGAATGAAACCATTTAAGATATACAAAGAGCTGTGTAACATGATCTCCCAAATGGATACTACTTTTCATTTGACTGTATCCAATCTACATCAGTTATGAATACAACTTTAATCAATCACTTACAATTTTCTTCCTCGATACATAACCAGTAATTGCATCAAATGTGAATTAATGAAACATTGCAAGGTGTATACTGCTACTGCTAGATCTCTAACCCACAACCCTCATGTCCTTAGGTCAATTCTCTACCCCTGGACCGCTGACCTAGCAAAACTTTTAAAACGAAGGTAGTTCAAACAGATTTCATTGTGTAAAACACTTACCCAATCCCTTCATCTGTTATCTTGTAACATCCCGACAGACCCAGAAACTCTAAACAGCGGGACCGCTCAACACCACCAGCTGACGAAGGTCTGTAGGGTACAGACTCTTGGGTAATCTTTGGTTCATCTTCACTGTTATCAATATCTTGTCTATTTGTCCAATCAATGATCCAATCTTTCTCCATTGTATCAATCATCCAAGCTGTATCATCAAGGTTTGTTTCAACTACAGTTGTAGCATCAGGACCTTCAGTGTTAATTCTATTATGCTTATCAATATGGCTGGTTATAAATGTGTTATCATCATTCGTTACAGAATTTCCATGGGTGACATCACCTGGGTTATGTTGAATTTTGGATCTTTCTATAATGTCTCTCTGTTCTAATTCCATCTCATCTATTTTTCCTTCTTTTGGATTTGTAGAATCAACATCTTTTAAATCGCTCTGTGTATCTTTAGGCCGTTCAGGCCTAGCATTATCAACATCTCTTCGTTCAAACTCATCATGTTTGGCGTGACCTGGGCTGGTCTCAACTTGATCTGGATGTTTCTGAGTGTCAGAACCCAAATCTTGTTTATCTGGTATTGTATTATGCATTTCTGATATGACCTGCATATCACCTAGCCTAGCTGAGGGACTATCATCTGAGAGAACAATTAACTCTGTTTGTTGGGCTGACCTCAGGACATTTGTATTATGACTTGTACTCTTATCGTCCCTGGTATGGGTGGGACTGAAATGTTTATCACAGCACTTTGTGGTTCTCTTCTCTTGCGTGTCAGCAGATTTATCTTCAGAACAGGTAGACAGGACGTCTGTATCACCTTTCTCAGACCTGTCACATGGAGGGGGTTTACAAGTCCCGTCATACTGGCATTTACCGCAGCCTGTTCCAGAAGCACTGACCAATCTGCTGTTATTATAGCATTGTCTGCAACCTTGTTTATCACAGCCTTCCTTATAATTACAGCTCTGGCACCTTCCAGGCAGACACCGACATCCCTCCACACAACATTTCCTGTCCATATCACCTCTCAAACTGTCCATATCACCCCTCAAACTGTCTGTATCATTCCTCAAACTGTCTGTTTTAAGATCACTGTACCTGCAGTGTGCTGGTCCATTATCTGATTGTGTCTGATTGGTCTGCCTTTCACCTTTCTCACAAATATTACATGGTTTTCGTTGTTCACACACGCTTTCCTTTTCAACATGTGTGCTGTTTGTAGAATCCTTCTCTTCCTTTTGACTAGATGACTCATTCTTATCTGTGTTTACTTCCTCGACTTCTTTCTTGGAGGTCTCAACAGGAACATCTGATGTATCCATTTTCATGTGGCATGGTAACTTTGTGATTGCATTGGAAATTCTCTGCAATGCCAAGTCAGTAATGTACAGGCAGCCTGTTAAGTCAAGATGACGAAGTCTCTCTCCACAACCTTCTTTCTCCAACCTGTAATTGAGAACAAAAATGAACTTAATGAATGGTCAACAAAGGTGGAAGAAAGTTAATAAAATAGATATTTAAATAGTCAAGGTGGAAATAAAATCAATGAATGAGCAAATTTAAAATATTTAAAATATGCCTTGCGACCTTCCATTAATCCATATTTGGTGCGAGTACTGTAATGTATCAAGGAAGCAGAACGGATAGGGATTTATCTAAGTTGTAAAAACTTGTTTTAGAATCAAAGTAAAACAAATAAGTTTAAACTATTTAAATGTATGTGAGACCTATTACCACTGCTCACCTATAGGTAATAAAAATTCAGATCATTGTTTGCAAAAAGAAACGTTTAAACCGTTCACAACATTTGCAACATTAAATTGCTTTATCTTCATCACACAGTTTTGAAACAGGGTTGGAATTGTTTCACTATCCAGGTTTTATTTTACTTCATAGATCTGGGATGTCAATTTAGGATTAGAAGACAATCTATCCTAAAAGAATCAAAATCTCAATCTGTGAGATAGCTTTTTTAAGCCATATGAAAGCTTTTTTGCTTTGTTCCCATATCGAGCATCTTTGTGTTTATCTTTTTTAGAACTGAGCTTTGACCTATATTGACTTTTACTTTTATCTAAGAGACCTAAAAGAAGATTGGGGTATAACCATCTCTTTTCTTTTAGTTTCAAACTTATTTATTCTACATTGATTGTTTTGGAAGCTTGAAGCTTATCAAATTCATTCTCAGTGACTGTTTCCGAGATACATAACCAGTTCTCATGCCAATTCATGGATTAGTCCCAGCAATTTGACTTCACCACTAATCCCAAATTGTTGGACAAATCAAAATAAAACACCACAAGCAAAAGCATTAAAATGTCTGAGTACCTCATTATATACAAAAATATTAAAATATAGGCAAACAAAAATGTAATTTTTTTTAGCAATTTTCTAGTGCCACCATAATGTTGCATCTACATTTATATCAAATTAATATGTCAATTAAGTAATCAATACCTAAATAAATCTTAAACCTTGTAAAGCAAAATCTAATTCAAAATCAAACAGCATGTTAAAAAAAATCTAAGACATAAGTGTGTTGTTAAATTCCTTATAAAAGGGAAGTAACTCAGAATCAATTTATATCATTGGCTTTATCTGGATGCATTTTTTTTAAAGTAAGAAGGAAGAAAAGAGTGTGGGTAAGCAATAAGTAATAGTTGTTTCAATATTTCATGAATTGGGCTAGAATCAAACTTCAATAAAAACTTACCCTTTAAAGCCAAGATCAGATATCCTTGTTTGTGTCAAGTCTAAGTACTCAAGATTTGGACATAGGGAGAGAATCTTGTATAGCTGAAATGAAACAAGATAGTATGTCATACTCACCATCACAATATTCTACATAAGTCTGGAATGAGTAGCCCTTTGTAAGACTTGATAAAGATCAAGATAAAAGAATTAATTGCAAACTATGCCTCATCAAATAAATTATAAACTCATTATGGTAAAATGGTTATAAATCATACTTAAAATGTTTTCAATCATTGTCAGTTCCTCAGGGAGAATTCTTAAGTGCATTAATGAATCATATAAATGAATTGTTATAGAAACAAAACTTTTGCATATTTAACTATTTAATAATTTGAGAACTAAGATATCATCTTAATGATAATTAAGATAGGCCTGTGAATAAGCCTTAAAAGCCAGGAGAGAGATATGCATGAATCAAGTCAATTGAGAAGGCTTTTGTTACTCCTAAAAGTTTGGATTACTCACTGTTCCATTAGTTATCCCTTTGCTGTAGGCCAGATCACACTTCTGTACAGCAGCTCCAATACGAGGCAGGAGATATTTACACATTGATGTCAACATCCTTGACTGTTTCTGTATCTGTAAAGTTAAAAAACACACACACTACATACAGTAAGTTCTTTAGAGGCAGGTAAATTTATGATATTTAGGTGTTGGCCCGGTGTTGAATCACTTCCGGGTCATTGTAGCCTAGAAAGTAGTTCTTTGAAATATTGAAAGTCCCACTTCCAAGGTGTTTTCACAGGAAAGTGTTACATTTAGAGTATATATATTGGTACTGTGTGAATTCTTTGTCTTCTCCTGCATGTTTTAACTGTGTTTTGTTTGTATTTTACAGGACTACTTCTCCATGCGGTGAGAACCAAAGATGTCTGTAATCAGTCTGGGCGTGACCTTTACCATTTGAATTGACACGCCCCCTCTTTGGAAATCAGCCGATAGCAAAGAAACGGATCGTCATGATGCACTTTTAGCCCCCTAAATGGGTTGTGTTAAGATAGTTCAAAGGTGACATGGTCACGAGAAAGTACGGTATGGGAGCAGTTTGTCTCTGTGACTGCTTAAACGGTTGCTATTTAACATGGTGGAGATGGTTGGAAATTAGACCAGGCCGACCCCATCAGGGATATTAACCCTAAAAAGGCTGGTAAATTTTCTAAAATTAAATTTGCGTGTTGTCTGCTTTCCAATTCTTCAATATCTGCTTAATTTTGATGAGGAAACAATCTCAAAGGAGCAATTCACTTTGCGGCCTGACTGGGTCTAACTTGTTTGCATATGCATGAAGTCGCTTCCAGCACTATAAGGGTTAGAAATGAAAACTAATTACAAAAGACTTTGATTGGCTTTAATCAACACCGCTGATTCCAAGTTCTAGACATTAAGCACAGAGGGTTACAAGACGTATGTCTTCAAAAGAGAATCATAACAGTGAACATGCACACCACAACCTAAATGGTATGGCTACACCAAAACAACTTATTTTGAATACATTCACATTTAATCTTATTGCTAAAGAAAATGGTCTGCTCCAAATATGTTAAGTGGGCACCTTTAAGTGAATGGTTCGAAGGTTTGATATGATGTGAGATATTGCCAGATGCAAAGATTTCTCAATATTTCCCAATCGCGTCAATTTAGATTGACTAGAAGTTATCATAGATGTGACTGTTAGTGTAACATGTTGACAGATATGTATTACAAACCTCAATGGCTTCTGCGTCCCAATCATCAGACTCGTCAATGTCAGCATCTTCATCGTAGGTCTTACTCTCCAGCTTCCTATCTAAACTCTGGGTCTCCTCGTCATAAACACCTTCTTTGGCAGACCAATTACCTACAACATAATCAACAAAGACTTTGATTCTTTCATATCATTACATGGATCACACTAGCATCAACAGCTTTTATTGCGACCGAAGATCAACCCTGTTAGCTTAGAAACCTGTTATCCAAAAAGTTGAAGTAATTCATATCTGTCTTATATCTATTATCACTTGAATACTAGAGGTGAGTTTAACTTATAAATAGATCATTAACAATGACAATAAATATAAAAGTAACAAATAGATAGAGCAAAAATTTGTTCAGAACATTTATTTGTCTGCTGTTAAGTCATCTGTTTTCTTCATCGGCCCCAACATACAAATGATATTCAATATCAATACAAATTTCAAAATATTCTTAATACATTACCAAACAATAATGACATAAGACCAGTTTGTTGCAGACCTCTCTGAGTAGCATTGTGGCAATACTTGAATAGGAGAAACCACTTTAAACAAGCAATTTTTCCCTTTCCCACAATGTTTTCTACCCTTTCAGAAGATTTTTTTTCAATTTCATCCCATTTTGAAATGCCGTCTGCAAACCTTTTCAAATTGGGACAGTAGAAAAATTTGGCACTTGGTAAAGGGTTAAAAGGAGGGACCAAAGATACCAAATAGAGAAGAATAAGAACACAGTACTTACCATTCGCCCAGCTGACTGGATACAGTTCTTTCCAAAGGATTGGATCCAGGGTTAGATTGTTCCATCTTCTACACACTTGGGACACACAAGATAACTCTTTGGGATTCAGATAGGAGAAGATTTGAAGCTGGATTTCGTCGGGAATAGCTTGTATGTTTACAGAGGGAACATCTGTCTTATCTTTTGTTGTGATGCAGGGTGTCTGTTTCACTGAAATTATATGTGAAAATGTCCATTTACTCAACAAGTCATGACGGTATGTATCTGCTAGCAGCAAATTAAATAAAAGTGGTAAAGCAATTCGGTAATTTTCTGATTTTAATTTCTATCAAACAAGTGAAATATCTTTCTATTCAATGTTGACTTCTATCTAAGAAAGCTCATATTAAAGATTTAAGCAAACAGAAAATTCCATTTAATTACTTTCACTCATGTTCATTTATACATGTATGATAATTTGTACATTTCATTAGCTTTCCTTTTGTCATTTCAGTAAATTATTTTAGTATTTAGTTCAAACAAAAACCTAAATAACCAACATACACAAGTCTCAAAAACAATTATACATTTACAAAACAAAACATACTTGAATACATTTTTTTCCATCCACATAAATATACAAATAAAGTAAGCTAAAGACAATAAAATTATCAATATATTGATCAACCCACCGTCAAAACATCGCTACAGGTCAAGAAAAGACTTTGTCTTTAACTTCGCCTTTATCATTAAATGGCAAATTGCAAACAATATGTTCACAACTAACTACTTTACTTCAACACAAAAGGAACTATATCTATGGTTTCTATAATGATTACCTGATTTGGTGTCTGAAATGAATTTCTCCTCCTCCACCTCCACTCTAAAGTGTTGCTCTATCACTGCTGTTTTAATCTGCTTCAGTTCCTCAAACGTGAAATGTTCCATGAGAAGAGGCTGAAATACCTGCAAGACAACAAACAATTCATAGTTAATACAAACTGTCTAAACACATAACCACCTACCGTCACATTTTTGCTTCTTGCAGCAAACAACTTTCAAAACGCATTATGGCAAAAGGAGAAATTGATTGACACAAGCAATTTCTCCTTTTGTCACAATGCTTTCAATCTATTCACATATCACAACAGCAGAACTGAAAGATTTTTCACATGTTTACAAAGCTTGTCTGAAGTTGTCTACTTCATGTAAAACAATTGGTGTCTGCAGGTGGTAAAGACTGAATCCTTTACTTCTAGCATGAACTCACAATTTAGCATTTTGTCTGCGTCATATTTGAAGTGTTTTCCTTTTTGTATAGATGAATTAACTCTTTAAATAATTTGTAATTTCCACAGGCTCATCATCTATTCCTTCTCAAATATCTCCACAAATTTCTCTATATAAGCATAATTCTTACCCAATATCTTTGTATACAGACAGTTCAAACATCTTAAAATATTTAAGTTGGTTGGTTTGGTTGGAGATTTACACCATTTTCAACAGCATGCCATTCATTGTGTATCAGTCAAATTACCTCTCTATGTCCATGGTGTATCCACGGCAGTTATTCATATTTAAGATTTAAGCAAACAGAAAATTCCATTTAATTACTTTCACTCATGTTCATTTATACATGTATAATAATTTGTAAATTTCATTAGCTTTGGGATATAAAAAAAGCCACTATATATGCGTTCTTACTGCTGGATTGTAAGATGCAAACAGATTAAGTCACATTGACTTCATCAAACTTAAAAGAGAAAGGCTTTTTGTGTTATATTTTGCCTATAAAGGGCATCTTCCCAATTGGGTACATTTCTTTTAAAACATGCAGTTTTACCAAAAATTCATAAAGTCACTCCAGCTTTTTGGGTCCCAATTCACCAATTTCAGCAATACAACTGTCCAGAATGACAACACATAATCCTATTTCCAATTTAAGGAAAACAGGCCCTGTAGCAAGAAAATTAGGAAATTATACATACCTCCTCTTCCTCTGCCATGTGAGGTAGAAATGTCTTTGTAAAATCTTCCAGAGCATTTTGCAACTTTGTTCCAAAATTCTTTCTGTCACTGTCAGATTTTTTTGTGCATTTGTATCCATCCTCAAATAGACTCAGCATGTCAGTTAGTTGGTTATCTTTGTGACAATTACAGACTGCTGTGTTCTGGATGGACAAGGACCGAAGTTTGTTTTTCAGTTTTTTCATGATGTACTTGTTTTCTATCCTTTCATGGGCAATAAACTCATGGAAAGTCTTGATCAAGTTTTCCAGAAGAAAACTCATGTGATAAACATCAGAAAAGTTTGTGGTCTGTACCTGAAATAATTGAAGAACATTTTTAATGCATAACTCTAAAACAATAACAATAGATTGATATAAGAAAATGTTCATTTCTACTATATATTACTAGGAAAAAATCATATGCGGCAGTTTGATTTAACAATAAATTCACTTTCTAATTGTAGTCTGAATTCCAATGTGGAATGGTCACAAAATCAATGATTTAACAAACAGTACACATACATCTACACATTCTTCCTTTAGTGTAAATAACAAAAGAACAGATACAAATATTTCACCTAAGACATTTTTTAAAAAAAGCAAAGAACCATTAAATCTTTTGAAAAACAGTTTTGCATGTATTAACATTTAATTTACTGTTGATGGCTGGCTTTAAGGTCTTATATCAGTCATACAAACATATGTATGCAATGCATTTTAAACCAGATTTCAATGTTTTTATTTAATTTTTTTTCGCAAGAAATTCTTTGGGATATAAACAATGTTTGAAAATCCCAATTCACTGGCACCATCAACCACATCAATGAAAAGAGAAACCTATTGACTAACTACTAGTATTATTCGGCCACATACATTTGCTAAAAAATGGAATCTAGTCCATTTACACAAATGTGAGTGTACATGGTAGTGGTGGTTGGTGTGGTCCTTCAGGATTATTTTGACTAAAATAGGTTATAACTACAGTTAGTCTAGCAGTAACAGATTTTAGTGAATAGCGGATAATGATAACTTTGAGCTGAGATTAGACAACCAAAACGAATTATCATAATGTTTTGAGTTTATCATTTGATGAAAATAGTCTTTCATCTGCATTGTTGTGAAATTCGCGTTAACTTTCAATGAAAAGGAGACTGTAATTGACCTAGTTTCCAATCGAGGTCATTTCCGGTTTCACAATTCAACAACGTATCTGCAACAGGCAGATTTATTTTCGTGATCATTTCTTTTTCGAAGAAGATAATCTCACAACTTTTTCACTATGTACCGATGACCAGTTGTCATTTCTATCACCATCATGAAGAATGTGCACCAAAACTCTCTATAACTACATGGAAATATTAAAATACAAGTGTATGTGATTCAGCTTGTAACGGAAAGCGCAACAAATAACAAGAGGACAATATAAAAAAAGGATCAAATCGTTTTTTTTTGGCAAGATAAACTCGTCATTTATGTGAATTAAACGATGTTAAGGAAATTTGGCAAAAAAAAAGTTTAAAAAATAACGTTCCCCCTCCCTATTGCTTGAACAACAAGTTAGCTGTGAAAATAGCAATTTCAAAGCCGAACACAGCTTATTTTTAAAAGGCAGCAATTGACAAAATAAACCATTTTTTATCACCCGTAATGAGTTTGCAGATGTATATTTTTCTTTTGAATAAATATCAGATTTGAAAGGGTCAAATTTACAAAAAAACAATGTTTAGACAGCTTGAGAATATCTCCCCAATATGGGGAAGGTACTGCCCTTAAAATGTGTTAGACGAAAACTCATTCATGTAAGAAAACGGATGATAACACATGAGACAGGTTTACATATTATTGAAGAACACATTTTTTTCTATCAAAAGGTATGTTACTTCGATTCATTTGCCGTATTTTAAAGACGCATGAAACGCCGATGTTCTTAGTGATCCGTTACTGCCGGACTAACTGTACAAAGTTACCCTCAAATTAAGAAGGCAAACTTAATTATCGATAATATGTAGTAACCAAACACAGGAATAACACAAACTAACATGATAAATGCAGATGATATTAAGTATGGGATAGCATAGAGTAGTGTGAAAGTAAATCATACACCACCAGAAAATTTAAAGGCCATCTTCATGTCAAATTATTTTGTCTTTTTGATTAACCTATCTGTGAGATGGTGCCTATAAAGAATAACTCGATTATCATAACCATTTGAGGAGTTGAATAATCATGTGCTTGCATTTTAAGACAATACCCAAGTCCATGCCATCTTTGTGGTTTGACACTTGTCAAGCCAATGTATTACGTACTTACTTGTTTACGAAACAATGTTTGGAAATTTAAACTAGGTCAATGTTTGAGGATCAAATAATGATGTAATGTCACATAGATTTAAAATATCTACATGACAGTAGCATAACGAAATTAACTGGTCAAAATCATACCATATCCAGATACTTGTAAACAAGCTCTTTCATTCGTGAATGAGGAATTTTGAAAACGTCTATTTCTTCGGGTGTCAGAGGCGCCATGATTGTTGTTGTTGTTTGAAATGTCGGAAATCACCGGAAGTTAAAACAGATGAAAATCTCGCGATACAAGCCGTGATTTGTGACGTCATATCCCCATAGCGACGTTGATATACTGTCATGTTGGACTTGTAAAGCTGTTTGGAAAAGTTTGTTTTTGGACGAAACTAGGCTACCAAAAAAATTTGAAAAAACACTTTGTACCGGAAACGGTTAAGAATTCATCAGTGATTATATGTGGACATAACAAAAAGTTGTTTTAACTTTATTCGAGATGGCGACCCGATCATTTCCAGCAGATACAAGAATCCAAAGTTTTTTGGTAGAATCATACAAGAAGGAGCGAGACGCACGGTTGGCATGGTATGCAAATAAGGGGCCCCGTGAGGAAGGGAAATCTAAGCAGTACGAGGTATTTAGACGGAAGATAGAAAACGAATCGAAGCCAGCAGAAGCATTGTTAGCCAAACTGCCAAAAGATGTCAAAGAAGCTCGATACAATAAGAAAATTAAAAACTTCGACGACAACTTTGCAACCAAAGACGACTCAAACCTGTTGAGCGCCGAGATGCGACCCGTTACACCACAGACCAAGTCACGGCTGTACGATGGATTTACGAAGGAGGGGAAAGGACGATACCAGTACCTGTCGACCCGATACGAGAAGAACCCAGAAGACAAATTCTGTTTCCCCTTGTTGAGTTCATGGGAATATGGCTGGAAGCTGGCTGACGTGATTAAGAAGGACGAAATTAAGAAACCCAAAAATGGACGTACACGAATAGTGGCGGACACTTTTTACACCCGGACTGGTATACCCAACTCAACCATGTAAGGACCCAAGTGCATTCGAGATTAGACATTTATATTGGATATATTTTTGTAAGAATATTTTCTCGTTTCTCTAAACATAAGATGTACTTGTTTTTGTTGTAATAAAACTCGATTAAAGATAACAACATGTTGGACTGACTCAACATTTCCAAATACAAACTTTCAAATTTCCTCGGTGATTGAATCATGTTAAATGAGTACATTTTAAGAAAGTTAAGACTATGTACGCTTGAAACCCCCTCAGAAGTACTCTGAGTTCACATGGAGTTTCTGTAGACCATATTATGTTAACATGTGGATGGCATATGTATAGTAGATCTAAATGAGTTATATCCACAGTATGTGTGCCTTTTGACACATTTGTATTACAGTGCTAAACAGTATTAAACGATACTATTTGTTACAATCCATACTCAATACCACTCAATGCCTTAGCTATGCATCAATGGATCATTGAACGATGGTAGTATACATGTATATGCTTCTTATGAATGTTTTACTATAGTCTTGCAATGAATCGTTGATAAATGTGATGACGTGATCATATACAGTGTAGTTATATACTATATAAACATGCACATCTTCGTTATTGAAAATGAGAAATTTGCTCCCAACAGGTTCTTAAGTCGTTTTTGTCAGTATGCGGTGTGAGACACTCCCAAAAAGCGGCTCATAAAGTTCAGTAAAAATATTCTCTCTCGCTGACAAAAAAGCGAACTTTAAACCGACCATTTTGTTCTGGTCACGGAAACATATTTAGACCAAATATAAAATATTAGGTGAATAGTCCCAATATTGAGCCATTGAAATACACGCGGTTTAAAAGCAGCGGTTTAAAAGCAGCGACGATGTCCGACGTTTACACTCAAGCCACAAAAAGTCGCATCATCTACGAAATGTTTAGGCCTAGTTAATAATCCGATTATCATTTCTCTCCAATCTTTTAGTTATGTACAAATTGTATTCGTACAAATCACATTTAAATGTTTGTGTTTGCTCAAACTGGTCGACTAATTTGTGAATTTAGATGTGAACATTAATCACATTTAAGCTGTGCTTTTGTAATAAGTGCCTCATAACGACGGCATACATACTCCCATAGTGGCCCTTGTGAATCATACACTCACAGGGTATCTGTAATGCAAGGAATGCAGTAGGTCAAATTTATGTTATAGATTGACAACTTGTAGGGATCCCACAACCCAATTCTCTTTACAGATATAATTTCTTTTTGAAGAGCCTTTTTCAGATGGTTCAAGAGAACAGTATAGTAAAGGGATATAGAGTGGCTAACAACACTTACTTTTGTTCAACTGCTTTAACTCCTAATTGCTCATATCAAGGGGGAATTGGTGAAGATAACCTTTATGTTATTGCTCCTCATCGTGATGTCAATAATAGTAACAACTTTGTTTTCGTGTCTTTGTCCATTGATTTAAATCCGTAGTTTTTTGTTGTAGTGCGTGGTCTGTGCTTATAGTTAGAGTGGCATAGTGGCCAACATGAAGCTCGATTTTGACCTGATATCTTGATGATTCGGTACAGTACTATTGTAAGAAGTTCGTAATAGCAAACTACCTGTAATAGTAATTTACAAAATCTGGGAAATTCTGTTAAATCGACTTCGAAACCCTTACAGTGTCATCCGTCCAGATATGACATATGCAGAAGTGTTTTTTCATCTGAAAAGCACTTATTGTGTTAACCTATATTTAATCAATTTATGAATATCACATTTCATTGTTTATGTACACATTTTATTGTTTAAATCATGCTATATGTACTTCTTTTAATATTTCAATTTTTATTGTTGTTTAAGATTTTGCTTGAATATCAGTTACAAATGCTTTTCCAAAAAAGATCTATAAAAAGTTACACACTAGTTGACTGTTTCCGTTTTTTATATGAAATAAATCATATATTGTGTGTTTATTAACTACATAATACATACACACGTGGACACCCTAGTTCGCAATAAGATTGTTGTTGACAACAACACAGGTCCTGCTTTTCCACAAAAATAACCACCAAAATATGTCTAGATTACAAACCCTGAATGTCTCAGATTAGATCAGTTACATTCGGTAAACGGAACTGTAAATTGATAACAAATCTATTGTTATTGTTATTCGTTATCGTATGGGTGTGCAGTGTTTTCCTGATACTCTACAATATTATCGGGTTTTACAGTGATAATTTTTGGCCCAAAAAATCTCAAAAATTTCCAAAAAAATCATTACCATTCATTTTAATCATTTTTCTATAGAAAAACCCATTGATTTTTAAGTTTTGGTAAAAAAAACCCATTGATTTAATTTAGAAAAAAATCACGTGTTTTATAATGAAGTAATATCCTTTAGTGTTTAGATATACTGTTTTACTTTGCATCAACAGTATTTCAAAAGACTTAAAGCTGTCCATGAAAACGTTGTCAATCTGAATAGAGCTATCTACGTTTCGTGTGTTAGCTTGAGGACTGCCTCCCATGAGAATGAAAATCAATCGACATTGGTATTTAGCCCAGATTATTTCGAATTTTATCACATTTTGGAATGTTGTCTGCAAACTCTTTCATTTTGGGACAGTCGAAAATTTAGCGTTCGGTAAAGGGTTAATGCAACGGGATGACTCTTTTCATAGAACAGGCTGATTTCCCAAAACAGAACACACAAACACACACGTGTTGATTGGAAAGGAATAAATATTATAAATCATGTCACGCTGACATTGAAAATCGGCGAAAAGAAAACCAAGTCATGGTTCGAACTCGGGTCTTGGGTATTCGAAGCTGTCTCTAGCCCAGTCGTTTACGACATCCGTTTGTTATACAGAATTAACTATTAAGGTACCGATTATTTGCTCGGTTTGACTATTGTATCCCTGCGACTTTCTGAAAAGTCAGTTCCCCCTGTGATTACTTTTCGACCAGGAGAAAATGATCAAGGGCTTGGAAAGAATACCACGCACCCGACCATTGAGTATTTCAGTTTATGTATAGGAACATGTACCGACTGTAAAACATAAATAAGTACACCAACAAACCAATTCATAAAACACTTAATATTTCCTGCTTTAGTTGTTTTTTGAAAGATTCTGTTAACAGAGCGTTAACCTATTCGTTGTTATCTGTATAAATTCAGCACACATGAACCAAAACTCGAATCTGATATAACCCTGTCTAACCTACAAACCGACTTGAATAAAACATGGCTCATATCAATGTTCAATGAATCCACATGTATTTATCTGCATGGTTAACACCGCTATGGGCAGAAAGGCCGACAAGTCTTCAGCAGCATGCTAAACACCGTCGTCTAGAATGACTCTCGGGATTTAAACATTTCGGCAAAAAAAGCATGGTACCATTTTGCATTCGTCGCATTCTTTGAATGTGGTTTACCAAAAGTATAGAAACTTAACCATTTACCAAACAATAACGACATCTGACCAGTTTATTGCAGACGACTGTGGAAAACATTGTGGGAAAAGGAAGAATTGCTCTTAACGAGCAATTTCTCCTTTTCGTACAATGTTTTCTGCCCGATCAGAAGAATATCTTTCAATTTAATCACATTTTGAAATGTCTTCTGCAAACTCTTTTAATATGGGACAGTCGAAAATTTAACGTTTGGTAAAGTGTTAAAGCTGTTTCTTTCAGAGTGAAGGGAAAAGATGACGTGGTCTTCGTACACTCAAGTTAATATTTATATATTGATTATCCGTTGGGCTGGCAGACGGGGCTTATACATACACTTGAATAAAGAGTTTCTTGGGCAAACAAAACGGGTATTGGGATATGAGCGGTGCTATACATTATATACCCGTGAATAGTCTAGTGATCGATCAACCCTTTACGGAACGATCACTGGATTATATCCATGTTTGATGCAGACGATATCTGAACAGTTTTCAAGTGATAATTGAATAAAGGCCAATCACAGGCTTGTCCTCTCTTCCAGCAGCATCAAGACCTTTTAGGAGAAATAACGTCAGTTTCAGAATTTTCTCTTTAACCCTTTTCCAAACACCAAATTTTCGTCTGTTCCAAATTGAAAGAGTTGGCAGACGACATTTCAAAATGTGATGAAATTTGAAATTAATCTTCTGGAGGGGCCGAAAACATTGTGGGAAATGGAAAAATTGCTCGTTACGAGTGGTTAAGTGTCGTCATTGTTTGGTAATGAGTTAAGAAGACCAATCGTGTTTTACAATATTGAACCAAAACAAACGTTTCGTAGTGCAAAGACTAAAGCCAATGGATTATAAATTCATGTATTATTCACATGTACAGAAGTGTGTATAAAAGCTTTTGGGCGCCGTCCTGCTATAAATACCATTATACCTTTTATTTAGGTCAGAATCGCACTTAAAAAGTGTGAGGTATCAAAATCAGAGCTATAAGTGTGATACATGTTTCTGGGTTAACGCCGCTTTTAACTGTTTTTAAGTTTAAAACTTATTTATTTTACATCGATTTAGACGAAAGCTTGAACCTTATTTAATTCACTCTCGATGAATGCTTCCTGGGTACTAAACCAGTACTCGCGCGGAAACGTGGATTATTCCCGCCAATTCTCACCTCGGCTAGCGGTCATAGGAACACAGGACCCTCAGTACAAGAGGCCGACGCTCTACCACTGCACTACTGTCGCCCACATAACTGTAACTGTTTTTAGTTTTATCGCTGCGACATCATCTTAAAACATGATATATGGTTAGTCCACCAGATCCTGAGTAAAAGAACCTCCATTGATCGACAAAGACGGATCGATTCGCTTATATTAGTTTTTAAAGAGGAGTCAACGGGGTCATTAACATATTGGACTGGTTGTTCCATAAATACAACAAAGGCGTATCTCTGTAGAATTCTACTACTTTACACCATTGCGGCCCCATGTCTCTTTAGGCTCGGCAAATAGACCAAATCAATCCTTGGATAACACGACACTCCATTGATCTTAACTCGGTTACGTATCAATACTGATACAATTAGACACCAACGTTAAAAGGAGAAATTACTCATGGAAAACAGTTTCTCTTTTTATCACAATACTATCTACCCAACATCACATGCCCAAATTATTTTGCGACTGGACAAGTTAACATAAAATCCCCCATGGTGGAATGGATTAACTCTTAGAATGCTTTGTAATTTACTGTCATAAGATTTGTGTGTCGTCTGCTTTCCAAAACATAAGATATCTGCTTAATTTTGATGAGGAAAGATATTCAGAGTAGCACACATGTTAGATCACAGGCCAGCCGCCAATCTATTTGGCGGCTGGCCTGGATCTGACCTGTTTGCATAAGCATGAAGTCGGTTCCAGCACTATAAGGGTTAACGATCGCCTTCGATCAGTTACATTGTGTTCATGTGTTTACAGGATTGACCAAGTAACGATGCGTCCCCAAGTATAATTGAAGCCTGGTGATGGAGGTCGAATACATTATTTATAGGGACAGTTAGATTGATTAAAATTGAATTCATGAGATGGTAGACAATCAGTGCAAATTAAAGCAAATTACATAATCCTTTATTGCAAAAACAGTTACAGTTTATAGCAATATCCATACAATATTAATAGTTCATGACTAAGAAAATAACAGAGAACATATAAAAGGATAGATGTTAGTAAAAAACTGTTTTACTAACACATAAATACTGCACAAAACGGCACATTACTAGAGTCAACGTCTTCACCTGGTTGGTTAATGGGACGGAGTATTGGGTCTGTTAACCCTTTACCAACAATTCAAGAGATTTAATTCATTCATATGGGGTTTACTTCGCGTCAACATTATTTCAGTTAGCGTGCGATGCCCTACTCTAAATGATGGATGAAGACCCCATACTTATCTGCCTATAACGGCTGGTCAAGCCAGGTAGAACCATCAGTACTCTGTAAGCCAGTCAGGAGACTGCCTTTCATGAAAATCCAAACGAAGTTACATGGATTTGAAACCCACACAGAGAGGGGTCATGTGAATTCATGTTCTGTATTTTAACAATTAAGCCACGGAGGCCAATCTTGAGATTCAATGGGTCCGCTATGCAAAACTGTTAGTATTATTGTTATTATTCAATTATTACTGCATTCTGTTGTTGTTGTTGTTGTTTTAAATTTAAATCTACATGTTTAGCGAAATCCAACGCCAATGAATGATTTAAGGTACGGGGCAATCTAACAAAGGCTTTATCTACTTCAAATCTAAAACTGTGTACATGTACTTTTCAATAGTTGGATCGATATTGATTTTTACGATAATCTCTGGGACCTTTTGTCAAACAGGATCCAAATTGTTCTCTTCGGCTAGCAAATCAATTGTTGTGATCACGGACTGTCACCCTTATAAATTCCATAAAGGTCGTCGTACGGTCAGCAGTTAAGGTGGTGGACTCATAACTCGTGGTCTCGGGTTCGGGGCCAACTGAGACCTCTGTTTTATTTGGTGGAAGTGGCATTTGGCAAGTCACTTCAGAGCTCTGGCATTGAAATGGTGGATCCAGGAAATCCGTTACAACACTGACGCATTGCTGGTTCGGCACTGGCGAAGATGACCCCTATTGGACGTTTGTCAACTTGATAAGAAGGGATCTTTATTTCATTTCATGCTGAGGATGTAAATGCCCTCTTTATTTTAAGTATGTTTGAATAAAGGAAAAATATCGTTCGCGCCAATTCTTTAATCAAAATATTAATCTGCTTATAATCGTTGTTTGCAACCTACTTGGGCCGAATCACGTTTATCGAATTTAACACATTACCACCCATCGTCACATTGTGCGTCTTGCAGTAGACGACTTTCAAAATACAATATGGTTAAAGGAGAAATTGCTTGTTGGTATGGTAACTTCAACGATCGATTCGATCGCTGTTGCCGATGCAATGAACCGAGCAAAGAGACCTCTTAATAACACAATGACATCTGATCAGTGAAAAACACTGTCGTTCATCATTCAGTTCTTGGGACTTTATACACAAAAGTGTCTCCCACAAGAGCCCTGGACTTACATAAACGTCAGGTGCGTAGCTACATGAACGCAGGGTTCCGTCTACGTAAACATTGGCCATAGAAAATGGAAATCATATATGCATTGAGCGTGCTATATCAATTTCATGATTTTTCCCCAGGTGTTTTACATGTATCTCCTTGTTCGAAACATCCTTAGTTTTCACCAGAAATGAAATATTCTCTTTTGGAAGTATGCCCCAGACCCCACCCACTGACTGTGCGTACACTTACTAAATGCTTTAGCTACGCCCTGAACGTTCTACAAACGTTGCGCATATACACGGAGCGTTGAACGATCTGTCGGTAAGTGTGATGGAAATATGTGCGAGTATGATTCAAGGCTGTTGATAGATGGTGTACTCATTGCTTACACGCTATCATAAAACAGGAATAGTCTGGCTGTGAATTACTAGACGAAAGGAATTTCATACTCCCACATTGGGAAGATGAACCATTTCTGGTTTAATACCAAAGTGTGTATACATCGTCTGCTTCAAATGTGTGTAAAGTCCGCCTTTACTGTACCCATTCCAAAGACAAGCATTTCTTGTTCGCCACACGCTATCTTCATATTTCAAAGTTAATCATTCTGGATACATAAGATGAGATATGCACATAATCTGTAGTGCAACTCCAGCTGAGAGAAAGGAAATGGTGTCATCGCAAAACGACAAAACATCGACCTGCCCAGCGTGACTGCCTCCTCGTTAAGTAAGACACGTGCAAATACCGATGATAAATTATCTGTGCAGCGCGGTATGATAAAGAAAATGTGTTCAATCTCACTTTCAAAATACGTTTTGATATCGTAAACAGTGTTATTTTTCTATGTCGCAAGCTTGTATACTGAACCAAACTCTCTGTAAATATATGTCGATGACGAACTGTCATTGGCATGGTGCTGATAGAGAAAGCGACATACTTGAGGATTGAAATTCTTAATACCTGATATCAAATTTTGATAAATTATTGTTTATATATTTATTGACAAATGAGCTCTATTGTTGCTTCAATAGACAAAATTTCACAATGAGCAAGGTACATGTTTAAAATGAATAAACCAAGTTGGCTGGTCGCAGGTACGCTTTAACCAGTCATTCTATGGCGACACAGCTGGACAACCGGAGATCTATCTAGATGTTTCGGTGCTGGTTCCTGTCTCTCATAACATCAGATGAGAACCCAGTGTCGACAAGATAATTGAGTGATCTCGGTACGAGCAAAAGCGTTTTGGCACCGTGCTGTTACAAGCACTAACTTGTGCTTGAAAAACAATATACATTGGAGATATGCGCATAGCAAAATTGTACCCAACACTAATCTGGAATGAGGATACAGGAGATGTACCCCAATGTACAATCTAAAAGTATCCCACACAGTACATTTTCATTAAATCAATAGTTCTTGCCCGTGATAACCGAATAATATTCATCATGTTATCAATTTCATCCAAGGAACATTCCATCCTTGGCAATCCCACGTGGGTAATTATGTAGCAATGGGTTAAAAGTCCCCTTTAACACCGTTAAGTAAATATTGGTGGGATTTAAATGCAAACTTGATTCAGTATGAGTGCGTCTTATCTGTTCTCGAATGTTGTCTAAGGATTACCAACGGGAACCCAAGCTGGGGACATGTTTACCCTTACTCGGATGATCATACAAGCTGCAATTGTGTCGTAGAATGAAAATATAAACGTCTGGAGCATCTGGACTATGTTTTTACCCGTACTCTACACTTGATAGTACCAGATTACGTCTCTTGCAACTAGCCTGGTGTCTTGACCCATTTCATACTTAAATGCGGATATGCATGGTGCAGGACCACAGGCTATGCCCTTGTAAGTTAGATATAGCATTCGGTCCCGGCCGATGCGTATACCCCGCTTTAGGTAATGCGGGGTATGCACATGGGCCGGGACCCTAGGCTAGTTAGGTGGGGTTCCGATCTGGGTTGCCTACCGTTTCAGACAGTATTTAGTAATTTTTTAGCGACCCCACGCACCTTACACTGCTTCTGAAATTCCCTAGCAAGAGCTGTACAGCATTCATAGCACTGCTTGGCATGCTTCCCCAAACAAACACAAGATTTGACTGTTCGAAGACCGTTTCACATACTAATTGAATGACACATAAGGATTGCAGGGATTTCCGATTTTTGACCCCTGCATTTAAAGTAAGACTTTATTAGGAATCGATTACAGCCGACCTAATGACATGGAAAAAGAATATTTAATTGCTGCTATTTTAATCAAAAGGCGTTGAGACGTCATCTTACCCAAAACAAAGACCTAATCAACATTTTTGTCTTTGCCCAGAACACATACTTAACATAAAGAAATCGAGATGGTAAATACAAGAACAATTCAGCAAGCAATGTTCTGTCATGCCACGGTTTTAAAAGACCTAGATAAAAAGTATCAACATAGCCTAGTTTTATATTGTTAATTGGTCATCCTTAATTGTACAATTGTCAATCATTCATCTTGGGACCGTTGGTCATATGCCAGTATCGATGGAGAGGGGTTTATTAGCCCAACCAGAACACTTAAACAGGAAAACTGTCACCTTGATTTCATATAGATTGCAAACGGTTCTTACAAGACTAAATTATCGACTATAGAGGGGTCCCGTATGCCTACCCGTAGTTGGAAAGGTCAGTTATTTGAACTTGTTAAATTGAAGAAGTTTTATCTAAAGCCAGCCACTTGGTCAATTTGTGGGGTGATAAGACTGTCATTATCGTATTTGTTCAGGACCACGGGGCCGTTTTAAAGACAAGGCTATTACGGCTAACCCTTTCTTCAAAATAAATTCTTATTAAATAAGAACGGAAGAATACGAAACAAAAGTGCATACCCATATGCGTTTTTTGTGAAATATATATTGCTAGAATGACAGCTTTTAGATATGCAGAGGTAGAGCGTCGGCCTCCTGTGCCGAGGGTCCCGGGTTCGAATCACCGTTAGGCGAGGTGAAAATCTCCGGGACAAACCCACAAATCGGCGCGAGTACTTGTTTAGGGTCCAGGAAGCAGTCATCGAGAGTGTCTTGAACAAGGTTTAAGCTTCCGACACAATCGATGTAACACAAATACGGTAAATTTAAAATTTAAAAGGGTCGCTGGCATTGCGTTAAATTGCGGCAAGATGACAACGAAAGACCATTTTTTATTGAAACACAGCACAAAATTAACAATCAAAGCTAAAGAAGAGATTGTTCAAAACGGGCAAATAATCATTTTGTTAGAATTGTTCCTGCAACGTTTTCTGACTTTCATTAGACTCATTATTCAATCGTAATTGTTTGAAATGTTCTTTGCTAAAACGAGTTCCATAATAACGAAATCTAAATACGTGTTCCTGCATGCAAGATCAGATGCCTTTTTTCAGCTGAAAGACAACCTTAACTGGAAAGCTACTCCAAGGTTTTAATCCTTATAGTGCTGGAACCGATTTCATGCTTATGCAAACAGGTTGGATCCAGGCCAGCAAGATCTAACCTGTTTGCTACTCTGAGTATCTTTCATCATAAAAATTAAGCATATATTTAACGTTTGGGGAAGCAGAGGACACAAACATTTATTTTTTTAAAATAACCCTGCATTCTAAGGGTTAAAAGGTGAAATTGTTCAAGATATCCAGCGAAAGGATGTGTGAATCATTGCTGTGAAATGACTGAAAATTATTAAAAATAGCAATGACTAGACAAAACAACCAGTAGTTGACACCACCAGATAAATTGAACATTAGAAGTATTTATATCGTACATATGGATACATATCATTGATAAAGTAAAAAAAAAAAAAAAGATAAAGCAAACACAAAATAGTAGTCAATGGTTTTATTAGAAATAAAAATATACACAGACCTGCTGTGGTTTTGAATCTACTTAAATAACAAATAATCTTTATAAAAAGAAAGAAAAGTTTTTAAATTAATAGTGGAAAATGCAGTAATAGATTATAGACAAAATGTGTGCGTTTAAATATTGGATCAATGTAATCTGTAGCACTATAACATTATAGTACTGATTTTTGTTTATCCTTCTTTAACCCTTTACCAAACAGCACATTTTCGACTGTCCCAATTTGAAAAAGTTTGCAGACAACATTTCAAAACATGATGAAATTGAAAAACAATCTTCTGGTAGGGCAGAAAACATTGTGGGAAAGGGAGAAATTGCTCATCATGAGTAATTTCTCCTTTTTCCTCAGTGTTTTCCAAAGTCTTCTGCAACAAACACATAAAATGTCATTATTGTGTTAGAAAGGGTTAAAAGGAGCTACACCTTTTTGTCCAAATCAAATGCTTTAGTAGATTACAAGTGTAGAGTATCGCAAAAGCATTTTAATTGTATTATTTTGTCAAAAGCATTTTGAGAAAATGGGAAAGAAAGAATTATAAAAACATGATCAATATTTGATCCATTTGCAAAATATTATTCCTGTCATAAAATTAAAAATGTAAGTTACATTCCAAGAACTGTGAGTAGCCTATTTACTACGACCAACATAGGGAATAACATTGCAAATAAGCTTTTCATTGTTACAAGGGTTTTCTATAGCCGCCATTGGGGAATAATATTGCAAACAGGCTTATCATCTATACATTGATTTTCTATGACCATCATGCGGAAATAATATTGCAACAGGTCATTGTTACAATGCTTTCCTATCACAAAGCGCAATAATATTGTAACAGGTCATTGTTACAATGCTTTCCTATCACAAAGGGCAATAATATTGTAAATTCATTATAGCAATATATTGTTAGGTGATTTTCTATGATTAACATGAGAAATGGTATTGCAAATAGGTTATTCATTCTAACATAGTTTGTTATGACTAACATGGGGAATAATATTGCAAGTCTGTTATTCACTGTTACATTGATTGTCTATGATCAGCGTGAAGAAAAGTATAACAAGTATGCTAACTAATGTAAAAGGGATTTTCTATGACCACCATTTGAAAAAATATTGCTTATGTGCTATTCACTTTTACAAGGATTTTCTATGACTAATAAAGAAATAATGTTAGTAAGCTTTTCATTGTCACATGGATTTTCTGTGACCAACTTGGGGAATAAAAATGCAAATAAGGTATTCATTGTTACATGGGTTTTCTGTGACAAACTTAGGGAAAAAATTCTATTTACTTTTATAGGGATTTTCTGTTACAAATAAAGAGAATTTACAAGTGGCTTTTAATAGATTTTGAGCCTAATCCCACCACCTTGGATAACTACAGTAAACATTCTTTTTAAATTTTGAGATAATGGTAATACAGACCAATATGTGATTACCTTATTATTTACATTGTCAGATTAAAAATGTTTTTGTGTTATTTTGCTTTTTTGTGGTTTAAGATAAAATTTCTTTTTGATCATAAAAAGATCTCATCTAAACTTTGGCAAGAGTTAAACTTTTTAAATGCATCGAAAAAATAACCACAACATAGACTCCTCATTTTATATCATTACATAAGATAATCTTCAAAGTGAAAAGGTTTACCAGCAAACCAATCTATTTTGCTATTGAATTGGAAGACTTTTGCTTGGTAGGATGATAACTCAATGGTTATTTTTCAGCTTATCATCTAAAAATTCTCAAAAACTAAAAAAAAGAAATCAAATGCTTTTTTGGGACACAAAAAGAATAACAAATAACATACAGATAAAGAGCTAAATTGAAAAAGCCAACCGGTAAATATCACAGTCAAAATGCAAATAAAGTCTCAATCTAAAAGGTACTTGTGTCATATTTAAAAGTAACTTACATTATTAAGTAACATACATGTATTTAAATATATTGTAAATGAAACAACTGAAAAATAATAAACCAAAAGGGACGGAACAATTCCAAAAATTGATTCTGTTTAAAAAAAATATTAACCAAAAAAAAATAAAAAAGAAAAACAACAATAAAAATGCATGATTTTATATCTGAAAATGCATAGACATGACAAACATTTTTAATCTTGATCCATATCAACAGCAAGTAACTTTACACATCTACCAGTAGATGACATATTGACAAAAAATGAAAAAAACAAATTTGCTCATTTATTTTAAAATCTACATAAAATAAACAACCAAAGGGGATTAGAAGGATTTATAAAAAAAAAAAGACATAAACCCTAAATTTCTTTAAATTCAACAGAGGTAATAATCTTCAGAACTTGAAGGTTGTCTGTCGACCTGATTACAACAAAATATATACCGCGTACAATCTATATTATCTTGAAATTTTTTGGGGTGTTACACAACTTTCATTCTTTTTCCAAAGAAAAAAAATGGATTGTTCAAGTGAGGCTATGAAGCAGGGGACAATGCCAGCAATTTTGTACTTACAGACCACAATTCAATCTTGTATGTCAGACAAGGGAAATTTTTCTTAAACATTTAGACAGATGATTTGATGAAGCTTTTAAAAGAGCTTTTTTCATGACCTGCTCCTTCGTTAAAATTTACATTATTGCTTATACCAAGTTTATCTTAAAGGCTGTTTGTCTTCCAATTTTCTTGAAAAAGAAATGTTTTAATCAATCTGCACTAGAAGACTAAATAAAATTTAAAAAACATCTCCTTTTTTGGCTACTAACTTTTCTGTTGTGGATCGGATAAAAAAGTATAAAGATGTGTTTGATGTGACAGGATTAATGAATATCCATAGTCATTTTCATGTTTTCTAACTTTGATCATTGTGTCAAAGAAGCTTTGTTAATCATTTATAATAAGGTGATTGAAAATTTCTCAATATCACTTGATATCCAGTGGAATCAATTATTCTCCTTTTCAAAAGCATTTGCAGTAGTTAGTGTTTTTGCTGTTTTCATTATAAACTTTGTAAGGGAAGCATCCACTCAATCAGATTCCTGAAAATAGAAAGAGAAAAAGGTACATGTAAATCATATTCTGCTGTTGCTTTGAATTTGGGCCAGTCACACCATATTATGCAGGGAAAATTAGTTACCAAGGGAGGACTTTGCCCAATGAATTGGATTCTTTTTATCCAAAAGTCAAAACTGTTTAACAAAAAAGTATCTTAAATGAAAGTATAATGTTGTCTCGTGAAACATCATTAGAAGTGTCTCACAGAAACAGTTCCAATGGCGTGTAAATACTATGCATTCAGCGCTTATTTTATAATTTTAGGAATGGATCCTGTACCAGACAAATTTTGAAAATCTAAGGCAATTGCCTCTGAAATAGGGAATATTTCAGGAATAACCAAGTTCAAACATAAGTTGTATTAAGGGCAATTAGGAAAGAATAGTCAGTTAATTTGATTGGAAATGGGTGTATTTAAGGTACCTAACACTTTATGAGGAAAAAAAACACAGTTGTTTTGAAATTTACCCATTACCTAACAATAACTACATTTAACCAGTTTGTTGCAGACAACTCTGAAAAACATTGTGGGAAAAGAAGAAATTGCTCATAACGAACAATTTTCCTTTTCCCACAATGTTTTCTGCCCTATCGGAAGATTTCTATTCAATTTCATCACACTTTGCAATGTTGTCTGCAAACTCTTTCAATTTGGGACATTTCGAAAATTTGATGTTTGGTAAAGGGTTAAACCAGATTTTTAGCATAAGATGATTAGTAAAATGCTACCAAGTAACAGAGTTGTTGAACGCATATTGCAGCTGTCAATAGAATAAATTGTAAATGTGTGTTTCACCTGACATCTTTATCATTTTACCCATGCAACCAGAATTGTGCTGATTTAGCATGCCTCTATTGGTTTTCTATAATGAATGATTTAGATGCTGGGACCCGGGTGCCTGGTTACTGACACACCTGAATAAATCCTACAGGGAAACAACCCTTTACCAAACATATACATGTGGGAATGCAAGCATCGGCTTTAGATGACCATTATACTCTTTTAGGGGGTAGGGACAAAATGCTCAGAAGTATAGTTCACCATATTTGTTTTACATCGATTGTGAAGAAAGTTTAAAGCTTGTTCAAAGCCACTCTCGATGTCTGCTTCCTGGATACTAAACCAGTAATCACACTGGTTTGTGAATTAGTCCCGGAAATTTTCACCTTGTCTAACGGGGTTTCGAACCCGGGACTCTCAGTACGAAAGCCCGACGCTCTACAACTTCACCAATGTCGCCCACTATAAGCAAATCTCCTTTTGAAAAATAGACTATTTTTCTACTGCAACAAAAAGATTTACAATGTCATCATTTACTTGTCTGTAAATACCAAATCTGTTCAGCACTTGCCCGTATAATGGTTATATAGTAAGATTTGTTTGTTTGTGAAAGCTTTTGGACAAGCTGCTTCAAAATGTGATGGAACTGAAAAACAATCTTCTGATAGGGCAGAAAACATTGTGGGAAAAGGAGGAATAACTCTATAAGAGTTTTTCCCCAGTTGTCTGCAAGAAACTGGTCAAATGTCGTTATTGTTTGGTAATGGGTTAAGCACCATTTTTTATTACCATCTATCCCATTTTATGAGCTAATCCAAGATTTTTTTTGTTTTTGATTGAAATTGTTATGTTTAACAAACATCTAAAAACAAGTATATCCAAAAGAAGGGATCTAAAACAGACTGACACATCAACAGCAAAACCTCTTATTTGCCCTTTGATGAAAATTACCATCTTTTTATAAAAAATTCTTTGATTAAAAAACTCTATTAAATGAAATATATGGCAATACAAATGATGTAGCCAGATTGTCATACTCTTTCTAAAATCCATTTGATCTGGGAAGATTCAATATTACAATACATGATTGAACACTCTTTTCAATATGTGAATTTTTAATAGTTAAATGATACCATAAAACATGACAACTTTTCCCCTAACCCTGTACCCTTTGCGACATCAGAGAACAATAAAAACTGAGTGTAACAAGAACAAATATAGCAGAATTCTCAATTTCAAATTGAGTAGAAAAAGAGTGTCACAAGAAGCACTTGTGGTTAGCTATGGTTTCTCATTGTGATAGGATTGTTTCAAGATATTATGGCCGGTATCTCAGGATGTAACACATCGAGAAACCCATGCACAGAAACAAGTGTGAAAGTAACATGTTTATTCAATAAACACTTAACCCATTACGAAACAAAATATAACATTTGATCGATTTGTTGCAGACTACTCTGGAATACATTGTGGGAAAAGGAGAAATTGCTTGTTAACTGCTCTTAACGAGCAATTTCTCCTTTTCCCTCTATGCTATCTGCCCTATCAGACGATTATTTTTCAATTTCATCACATTTTGAAATGTCATCTGAAAACTCTTTCAATTTTGGACAGCCGAACATTTTGGCGTATGGTAAAGAGTAAACCAATATGCATTATCATTGAGAGCTCTCATCTCTATGCAAATACATTCCATGTGAAACCAGATGATGGGTTGAAATGTGAGTGTAAGGGGTGAATAAAGCAAAAATAAAACTCAATAGGTATGTATGCCAAAGTGATTTATCTAAAATATTGCTGAAATCATTATAAAACCCAAAAACAAAATAAGCGTTGTAATTCCTGCCAACAGGGAACTGTTTTCAACCATAGCCATTCCTACTTACAGGTTTTGTGACTTATCCTAGTTGAAAACAACAGCAAATAGTTTTTTTACTGTATCAAAAAAATATATTAAGTATGGGATAGAATTCATTTAGAAAAAATAAGATTTTGTATATAATGCACAATTCTTCCTTGTGTCAAGATGACTTATTTTTATTTTTTGGCTTCAATTGTGTCTAATAACAAACCAGAGAAATCTATATATGAGCGAAAAAATGTTTTCTCTATGAAGGACAAAAATAGGCTTTCATGAAAAGAAAACCAGCAAAGGTGTCAAGGGAAGATAAAAAACTTAAAGGGAATTTACATTTAAATTTATCTGAACAGATTTGTTTGGATAGCAGTGCAAACTCTGTTCAGGTCAAACATTGAATGACCCCTATCAGACAAAATAAACCTAATCTATGTGAATAAAAAAAAAACTGTGCTGTGAACACTATACATAGGTGATACATGTATTTCATTTACAATTTTGCCCATTTGTGATCAATCCTTTGCAAAAAATCCAAGACTTTGTGTTAAACCCTTTACCAAAAGCCAAATTTTCTACTGTCCCAAAATGAAAGAGTTTGCAGACGACATTTCAAAATGTGATGAAATTGAAAAATACTCTTTTGAAAGAGCAGAAAACATTATGGGAAAAGGAGCAATTGCTCGTTAAGAGCAATTTCTCATTTTCTCACAATGTTTTTCAAAGTCCTCTGCAACAAACTGGTCAAATGTCGTTATTGTTTGGTAATGGGTTAAATAGCAAACATTACAAGAGCATTGTATGTTGAACTTCTTGTTTTAAAAAAATATTTTCTATTTTGATGGATATCATTTTCTTATTCTAGGGCAATTTCCTTTGTCACTCACTATCTCATTCTGCTTAAAAAAAAAATGTGCCTTTAAGTTAATTAAATGTTTAAAGCCTTTATAGCAAAAGATTAAAAGAGGTTAAAAATATGGGTTGCCTAAGTATTATTAGTAATAAAGAAAAAAGGGAAAAGTTGGCATCAAGTGATGTCAGGCAATGCAACAAACATCTAACTCTTCCACCAATATTATATCCTCTGTCAATCCTGCCCCCTCTCTCTCTCTCTGTCCACTCCTCTTTTTCCCTCACCCTCTCTTTATCCACCAGTCCCTGCCTCTTTCTGCCAATATGTCTCTCTTTCTCTTATTCCATCTGTTCCTCTCTCTCTCTCTGTTCATTTGTCCCTCCCCCTCTTATTCCATATGTCCCTCCCTCTCACTGTCTATCTGTCCCTTCCTCTTTGCCAATCATTCCCTCCCCCTCTTTCCAACTGTCCTTCCCTCTATCATTCCATCTGTCCCTCAGTCTCTCTATCCATAAGCCCCTTCCTCTCTCTACCAAATGGAAAACCATATATGTCCCTATCTCTCTCTCCCCTGCAAATATGTCAGACCCTCTTTCATTCCATCTGTCCCTTACTCTCTCATTCCATATATCCCTCAATCTCTCTCTCCATTAGCCCCTCCCTCTTTCTACCAAATGAAAAACCCTATATGTCCCTTTCTCTCTTTTCTCTGCAAATATGTCAGACCCTCTCTCATTCCATTTGTCATTCTCTTTCTCATTCTGTCCATCCCTCCATCTCTTTGTTCATATGTCCTACACTGGCTTATTCTACATTTCCCTCTCTCTCTAACGCCATCTGTCCCTTCATCCCCTTTCTATCTGTCCTCCTCTCTGCTCATATGTCCCACTCTCTCCCTTTCTATCTATCTGTCCCCATCTCCCTTTTTGTCAATCTATTCCTCCCCTATCTATCCATCTGTCCCTCCCTCTCCCTTTCTACTTGTCCCTCATTCTCTCTGTCCATCTGTCCCTCATTCTCTTTACTGATGTATTGCTGCTCATCTCTATGTGAATATCTTTGACTATTTGTCACTCCTGCTTCCCCTTTGTGAAATCTCATGCCAAAAGGTAATACACATACACAATCTATTTCGATTTTTTTCATATCCAGGATTGGTAAGCTTAGGCTTATTCAGTAAAAATCTGTACCATAAGTAGATTAGTAGAAGGATTATCACATAAAGGGATAATTAATTAAACCCAAATAAATTGTCAAAGCTTATCCTTTTTTTTTCATGTGAATGAACCTGTAGAAAACCAGTTTAATGAAATATGATGGAAAAGGAGAAAAAGCTGATCTTGAGCCAAATTTCCAATCAGATTTCACACCTTTAAAGATGTGCTCACCATAAGCCATTTTAAAACTTTTGGAACACAATGAATGCAGTGAGGTGTTAGTAATGCAATTCTTGTTAGTGTGATCAATGGTTACCTCAGTTGTGAATAACTGATTAATCCTCTGCGACTGCCGGTAGCTAGAAGGTAGATATAAAAAGTGGCTTAGGTGCTAAATCCATCTATTCTGCAACATGATAATTTGCTATCTGCACAATTTGCTAAAATGTGCTTCATGCAAAATTATAAACCTTTTCTGCAAAAAAATATCAAATAACTGTGATGAAAGGAAAAATTCCTCTCGACGACCAATGTCTTCTTTTATCTCAGTAATTTTTCATAAACTTACACAGGGACATTTCTTTTTCAATTACATTTTCATTTTGCTGTTGCTTTTCATTTGGACATCAAATCGCAGTTAAGGTATTTAGGTTGGCTTTATTAAGGGAGTGTTTCTACAGAGAACTTTAAAGGTGCTTGTATACACAAAATAAAAACTTGAAAGTCAAAATAAAATGTTATCGATAAAGATTTTGTATTGTTGTTTGAAATACAATTAAAAGTATCTATCGAAAGCATAATCAATTAAAAAAGCGTCAATCTATCTAGGTATGTACAGTTTCTAAGTGGTAGAATGCAAAAGGGATGTCACATCTCTGTATACAAATTTTTTAGAATTGAAAACAATCTAAATTTTCTTCCAATGACTTATCTCTAGTGTGAATCATATAAAAGTATAGCCGATTTAAAGAAACAAGTTTTAATTTCCAAAATTTCTAAAAATCTGTGAATGAAGACCTTTCATCCAGTGTGAGGTTACCGTTCTATGATTCTGTTACAATCAATGTCTAACAGCTGCACATTCACAGAAGTGTGGAAACTTGGATATATAAATTTTATTTCTTTAAAACTATATAACAGCTGTACTGTTGTATAAGATACACTGGAGAATAGCCATTGTAAGTAAAATTAGATCATACTTAAGTGTTAAGTCGAAGGTTCATATGAAGCACTTACTTTAGTCTTGCAATGAACCCTTGAAGTGTCCACATACAATGAGTATAGAAGAGGACCAAAAGTGTTGTGACAGTCCTGAAATCCATCACATACTGCTGCACATACTTAGAGTTAATGACACATTCTGAATCCACTTTGTGCTCAGTATCTATTTTTCATCAAACTTTTGCCACGATGCAATACTAATGTTTCAACAACATTTTATTTTGACTAGCAAATTGTCTCATGTTGAACGAACACCTTTAATCATTGGACTAAATGACTATATTTTTAAAGGAGATTTTTCAACGAAGGGGTTTAAGAAAAACTAAAAAAAACATAACTTAAAAGGAAAACTCAAAATAGCGATGAAAAAATCATATTGTCTTGAGTTAAGTTGAATCAAAATAAAATAGCGATGAAAAAAATCATATTGTCTTGAGTTAAGTTGAATCAAAATAGTTTACATTAAATCATAGATTTTAAGCCATAGCAAAGTGTATTTCACAAACTATATTCACAAAGTTTTTCTTATTAACACTGCATTCAATATCAATCTACATATTTCTTTCAGGCTTTCAGAGTGATAACCTTTTTCAATATCAACTGTACTCAAAATAGCAAAAAATTAATTGAAATCAATTATAAAGCTTTATCAAGATATATACTTTTGTTGAAACAATAATTTTGTAAAATAATCCAAATCAAGTTATTCTAGAGAATAGGGTGTGGTATGGGTTTAGCAAAGGTTCTATCTACTGTCAAACCTCCCTTCTATGTGACTATACTAAATATTGTATAAAGCAAATTATTCACAACGAACAACCTCTCATAATGGACAATCTCTCCATTCTTTTGTTGCATTTTTTAGTCTTATTCTTTAAGTAGGTAAAAAGAAATACCTGAATTGTATTATATAAGTGGAAGAGCTTTAGCTGTCCATGGGAAAGGGTTCTTTTCAAGGCAATCAAAATCATATAACACTATACCAAATGCCAAGTTTTCGGCTGTCCAAAGTTGAAAGAGTTTGCAGACGACATCTCAAAATTTCATAATATCCTGATAGGGCAGAAAACACTGTGGAAAAAGGAGAAATTGCTTGTTCACAGCAATTTCTCCTTTTCTAAAAATGTTTTCCAGAGTTGTCTGAAACAAACTTGTCATATGGCATTATTGTTTAGTGATGGGATAAAACTTAAAATACCTTTCTTAGGCCCGGGGAGGGTTCCCTCTTTTCACGAACTCTTGACAACTTCTCCTGCATTTTCTGGTGCTGGCGTTGCTTCTCATCCTTAAAACAATGTTATTCATGGTTATGCTTTGTTACAAATAGTGTACATAAACACACAATTCTAATCCCTTTAAGTGCTGAAACCGACTTCATGATTATGCAAACAGGTTAAATCCAGGCTAGCCGCTAAGTAAATTGGCGGTTGGCCCGTGATCTAACCTGTTTGCTACTCTGAGTAACTTTCCTCAACAAAATTATGCAGATACAGGAATATTTCAAATATGAGGATAGTCCCTCATTCCTTTTCTACAGGTATATACAGTGACGTCTCGTTTATCCGAACACGTCCTTTCCCAACAAAATGTCTGGATTACCAAATCATCCGGACTAATAAAGCAGAGCATGTTCTTATACACATTAAGACATAAATAGTCTGTATGCACGTGTATACTTATAACCCTTTAGCAAACGCCAAATTGTCGACCGTCCCAAATTGAAAGAGTTTGCAGACGACATTTCAAAACGTGATGAAATTCAAAAATAATCTTCTGATATGGCAGAAAACATTGTGGGAAAAGGAGAAATTGCTCGTCACGAGCAATTTCTCCTTTACCTACAATGTTTTCAAAAGTCGTCTGCAACAAACTGGTCAACTAATTCCGTTCCCTTACCATTTCGTTCGGATTGCGAGACATCTGGATAATCGGGGTCCGGATGAACGAGGCTTCACTGTATTTTAAAAAACTAAAGCAGGGAAACACAGTGGCATAGGGCAAAATATTCTTTTGCCATAATACTTCCTGTCCAGGATCACTTCAAACATTCTTTTATCATACTTTGTTTCTTTAAACATATTTATTTTACATCGATTATAAAGGAGTTCTTACAACTTCGAATATTCACTCCTAATTCTACCTCCTGGATACATAGCCTGTACTCGCAATGAATGTAACTTAATATAAGGTTGCAAGATAAATCCCACTGTTCACAGGATTTGAAGTCATGATCCCAAGGATCACTGTCCTCACTTTATAAATCACCACTGCTCTTCTATTCAAGTTGAACCAGTCACAAAATCCCCTATTAGGGAATATGTTTACTGAAATAAATACCATTTTTGTCTTTTCGAGGATGGTTTTCTGCCGCTGTCCCAAATTCATTACTTCCAGGGCTTCTTCCTGTTTGACACTTCCACGTGCAATCTCCAGTCGCCGTCGTAACTACGATAAAAATAGAAATAATTATGAGTCATGATAAGGTCTAATTAAAATACATTTACCCAGAAAACCAAACCACTGTATCAATATCAAATTATAACTCATGAACTATTTTTTTTACAAAAACTTTTTTTTTTACCTTTTGGTTAATCTGAGAAATCAATGAAAAAGAATTAAAAAAAACCTCTATAATTCCATGGAATAGATAGTTAGATGTCTTGTTACATCTTAGAGTTTAAGGAATTATTTGAGTCTCTTTTTTACATACCAAATTAAATAACATTCATTTAATCACTGGTGAGTCTCCCAGAATGACCCATTGACTGCAATACCAAAAGATTATCCATTATGCAGCAGACAAACAAGGAAGCTATCCACTCTCTTACAAAGAAACAACAGACTACTAGTATCCACTCTAGAGCTGAAAAACCAAGGAATTATCAAGTTATCAAGAAAGAGAACCCAAAGACTATCCATTCTAGAACAGAGAAATGGTTGACTTTCTATTCCTTTGCAGAGAAACAGAGAAACTATTCACTCTGGAGTAACGAAACAAAAGGCTATCCATTCTAGAACAGCAAAATAAATGACAACCCATACTGATGCAGACTAAAGCAGAGAAACAAAAAGCTTTCCATCTTGCAGTAAAAAAACAAAGAAACTATCACCTATTAAAGAAAACTTTAACAAGATAAAAGGCATACTTACTCGTTCTTCCTGTCTCATTTTTTCTTGAGAGAGCTGACTCTGTCTCAGATCCTGTTGCCGCATGATTTGACTGATCATCAGCTGTTTTTGTTCGTCACTGACATCAACATCAATCACAGTCTTCTCACGACGCATTGCACCAAACGGATTCTAAAAACAATCATACAGGCAATGTCAGAGAAATTGGATCAAATTTACCATGTTGTTACAGTATTTCACCCAAATCAAGCAATTATTCTAGTGCATTCTAACCAATAATGTTATTCACATAATTAAATGCTTGAAGTAAATTTCCATCATCTGCTTTCTCAAACAAATACAATGCCTCAGTGGTTAGGCTTCTTTCATATATACTTGTACATGTACATCTTTTAACAAAACTAAAGCAGAAGACTTAAGTAACAAGTATCAAAAATAAATTTTATTTACTTTTTTCATACTTTATAACTGTTGTCTGCTGTTGCTTTCAATTTGGACCAGTCTAAAATCCAAAAATATCAGGGAAAAGGCTAATGATACAGAGGGTTCAACGCAAGACTATAGCAAGTGCTTTACAAACATGAAGCACTTGCTATAGCATTGCGTTGAACCCTCTGTACACACTATTCTATAACATACAATGGAAGAATCCATGGATGGAGGTCTTTCTGAAGAAACATATGACCCTTCTCGTCTCTGGGCAGACTTGTGTTCCCTAGCAACCATTCTAGCATCACGTCTCTCCGCCAGTAAATCTTGGAGCTGAAATATACATCAATGAGATAGCTTTCAACACTATATTCAATAGAACAAACATCGAACAATGATAAATACAATCTAAATGGATTGGAGAAAATTCCTTTGGTCAGATTTGGTTAAGATTGTAACATCATGGTAAAAACGTGGCTCTCAGGTAAAGACCTACAGAAAACAACTATATGTTAATAAAATCATCAATATCTAAAATTTTCAAATTACTAGAACTATCATTCAAGGTTCAGTAGTTGTTGTAAATTAGCCCACTAAACAGATCTTGAACAGACAACGCCAAAAGATATTTTACCTCCCAATTTCATAAACATAGGGATGACGCCATATTGTTTCCCGCGAGAATGACGTCACTTTACTTTCGTTTTTAAAAATAGATCTTAAATCCGAAATCTCGAAAAGTCGTTAAATTTGATTGAGGAAACAATATTACATGTCACAACAACAATTTCGCCATTTGGTATGAGTTGCTGATAAAAAATGATTTAAAAGGATGTTCAACACTTCCATACACATTGAACTACTTAACGTGCACGCTTAGAAAATGTGTTAATTGCCGGATGCCGATTTACCCGAAAAATTGTAACCCTACACTTATATCGGGGGTGTATTTCACAGCTCACGGAAATACCCGAGTACAGTGTAGTTCCGATTGACATTGTTACTGACTTTAGACTGGGTCATCATAGCTTTCAATGGCTTCCCAGTGAAGAGGTGTTAAAAAAGAAACTCTTCAGAGAACCATACCTTGTTGCTTACTTTAGACTGGGTCACCATATCTTTCAATGCATTCCAAGTAAAGAGGTGTTAAATAGAAAGTCTCCAGATAACCATACCTTGTTACTGACTTTAGACTTGGTCACCATATCTTTCAATGACTTCCAGCGCTCCATCATGCCCTTCTTAACCAGTTTCTCATACTCAATTTGGTCTTTATAAATTTGCTTAGCTTCAATCTTCTTAAACTCGGCCTCTTTCTCATGCAGCAATTTCTGAAAAACAGAAATACTTTCATCTTAAAGGTGTTTGTTCACATATGAGAAATTTAAAAGTCAAAATTAAATGTCATTGAAAAATTGCAGTTTTTCTATTGTTGTTTGATATACTATAAAAAAAAAAAAATAGCTATTGAAAGCATTAATTCAATAAAAAAGAAAAATGAAATTAAATTGCAATAAAACATAATAATATCTGTATTTGGATACTCTGCAAAATGAAAAATGCTATTTACAGCTTATTTGGTTCAAAGGGAGCATCAATTGGTCAGCCACAAATTTAGTGAGCTCAATTTTGTTAAGGATAGTTATTGATGTTTGAAATGTTTGACCTACCTGTTTCTTGAACTCAAATTCCCTTTCCACATGTTCACGGATCGCTTCCCTGTCAACTTCCTCTCCAGGGGCGGCATTCTGTATAGCTAAAATTTACACAAATTTAATTTTCTGAGATACTTATATCAACAAAAATGGAAATATTAGACAGAGATTAGCAAGAAAATTTTTGTCAAAACTGCTTATGCTTGGAGAATTTTCCTTATATCGGCTCATATAATTTATTTTTATTTATTTATTTATGTTATATGGGTTTTACACTGCATCAATATCTTTTCAGATGCCCGACTCTGAATGATAGAGGAAGACCCCAATCTCAACTGCCAATAAGGACTGATCAAGATGGATAGATCAATTGGCATTCTATAAGTCAGTTTGGAGACTACAGCTCTAATTGCAAATGTTAATCATTTGAATAGGTGTAAATGTATTAACCCTTAAAATGCTGTGTTATTTTCTAAAAAGAGACTTTTGTGCCGTCTGCTTTCCAAAACCTTTGATATCTGCTTATATTTGATAAATAATATACTCAGGGTATCAAATAGGTAAGATCACAGGCCAGCTGCCAATTTATTTGGCGGCCGGCCTGGATCTAACCTGTTTGCATAAGCATTAAGCCGGTTCCAGCACTAGAAGGGTAAATAAATCTACTACCTTTATTAATGGCCGCCTCCACTGCTGCTTCAAACTCCTCGTCAACTTGTTGGAGTTGTTTATCATATTTAGCGTTGATTTTACTTCTGTCTCCATCTGTGACAGCGGAGAATGGAACGGTGAATAGACAGCGAGTTAGGTTGTCAAACCATCCCTCTCTCTGTGCCACATGTTGGTTCTTCTTCATCTCCTTGACAACCGCTTCATTCTGTAATGGAACAGTGTTACCATAGTAATTAATATAAATATTAATAATTAACTGAAGATTTCAAGTATAATATTCACTTGCCCACTGAGGCTCTGCATTATTGCGAATCCATTGCATAGATGATGATGAGTCTGTTCAGAATTTACTCTTAATTATCAAGATGCTTTAATAGAAAGATAGTTTTACTCAATTCAATTAATTCAATTGAATTAATCTTTCTCCTTTTCTTATGATGATTTCAAGAGAAGAATTGTTGCAAAAACATATGTTGTATCAAGCAAGATATTTCGGTAGTATTTTTGCTACACATATTGATAACAAAGAAATATTGGCATGGTGCAATGCAATAAAAGTGAAAGTGTTCTTTGTCTATATGCATGGCATTGAGTGTCAGATTAAACAACTTTTCATTTATAATAATGGTCCCTGATTTCCAAACTATCTATGTTTTAAGTGTTGTTTAATTCTTTTTTCCCCACTATCTATATCAATTCAATTGACATTCATTTCACATTCATTTACAACAAATACTCATTGAATGCCACAGATCACGAATGAGTCGTAAATAATTACTGTTTATGAGTAAATATTGTTACTTCTAAACTTCTTAAAAGTGGGACAACTTGGATAAAAAAAGCAGTTTCATAGAATCAAATTGTATTGTAATTTATTTTTTATTATTTTGCTGTAACAATAATTTATCTACTAGGACATATTTACCTGACTTTCAATAAGCTTTTGGGCAGTTCTACTCTCAGATTCATGTTTTTCCTGTAGATCTGTAACCACGGAAACAAACACTTCCTCTTCAACCTTGTGGTCCTCTAGCTCTGGCTGTGTCTGCTTCAAAAGCTGTCTGCCAACTGACAACATAAACATATTTACCATTTGTCAAACTACATCACTTAGTCTTTATTTGCAGAATACAACTTAAGAATCATTCCATCAGAGGCCTTAACTCTAAGGATGCTAGGTTAGCTTCTAAAAAAAAAATGTGTGTCGTCTGCTTTCCAAAATCTTAAAAATCTCCTGAATTTCGCTGAGGAATGGTATTCAGAGTAGCAAACTGGTTACATCACAGGCCAGCCGCCAGTTTACCTGGCAGCTGGCCAGGATCTAACCTGTTTGCATTAGCATGAAATTGATTCAAGCACTATAAGGGTTGAATGCCAATCCTACCAAACTTACTCTTAGACAGTAAGATGATGTGTATTTACAAATGATGTGTATTTACAAATGAACTTACTTTCAAGCCTAAAGAATGCTGCCTCTGTCAATATTTTCATCACATCTGCCCTGTTCTGTGCAACGCCAGCCAAATGCTCCTTCTCCTGTTCTGCTGTGACATGGTCTCCCTCCATCTGTTGTACAGCCTTCATAGATTTATCTCGAAGTCTCTGATGCTCTTGTTCTAGTCGGAGTAACTTGGACTTCAGTTCCTGAATGGGTAACGCAAATTTGTGTTTAAGATAAAAGATTCTCACTTCTCATGTTAACAACATTCATGCCTAAAGTATATAAGTAAATAGATTTGTGTTTGATAAAAATGTTTTTCTATCTAGAAGGCAGTGCAAATTTTCATCCATAAGATCCTTTATTCAGTACTGAGACCAACAAATCTGATTCATTAAACATTGGAAAGAAGGATTAAGGCCATATGTTAATGGTGGAAAAAAAGATAAAACACTTTGACAAAGCAGTTGAAAAATGTTTCAGTCTTGATCATAATTTGGTGTCAATTTTCACAACAACAAATTCATGTACATGAAATGTTCAATAAATAAAACCGGCAAAAGAAAACTTCTTCTTTTTTAGAAAGTCAATTTCTTCAGGTGCTGTTCAAGAGGGGTCAAAAGATAGTGATTTAATACTATTGTTATGTTTCTTGTAAATATGTATGCTTTCTTGAACATATCACTATCATCTTAAGGGAAGTAACTCTGTGTCTAATGACAATACATTTAATACAGAATAGCTTCCCCTATAATGCCTATTTCAAGTCTATTAGCACAGAAAGCATTTTGGTTCATTGCTAAATGGGTTTATTTGAGTGAACATTCTACTTTGAACAAAATAGTCCAGAAGGCTTGAAAATATGCTTAAATATATGTTATTGGCTGATGGCCACCTAAATTAGTATCCAGAAGGGAGAACAATGGGTTTCCAAATCTTTATAAAAATTGCATTTTTTTCAGTATCCAATCAGTTTGTCCATCTTTTTTCACACTCTAAAAGAATCTATAGCTATATCACATACCTCCAGAGTTTTGTTTTGAATGTCTTGGGCATGGTGATGATCACTACGAGTAATATCGAGAAGGGAGAGGAGAAGATCACTCTCCTCCTCTTGTTTGTTTTCCACTGTCGTTATAAATCCGTCCTGTACACTCCCACCTATAATGTACAAACAAAAAAGCATCATAGACAAGAAACTGGAGACCATGCTTTATATTCAATAAATAATAATCAAGTTGTAATTTTTCCTTTTGCAAATGTGAGTTAACCCATTACCAAACAATAACGACAAATAACCAGTTTGTTGCAGACAGCTCTGGAAACCATTGTGGGAAAAGCACTTAACGAGCAATTTCTCCTTTTCCCACAATGTTTTCTGCCCTATACAGAAGATAATTTTCCAATTTCATCACATTTTATAATGCTGTCTGCAAACTGTTCCAATTTGGGAAAGTCGAAAAATTGGTGTTTGGTAAAGGGTTTAATAAATTGTGTTGTTACTGTGTCAATTATTAAGTTTAACAGACATTTGGAAGTGAAAGGTTACTTAACAACACTTCTGTAATTGTACAAAGTGATGCTTCTATCAAAATTTTCAAAATTGTAAGGAACAATTAATTTAGAGCACAGGAGAAATTAACAGGACTAGTCCACAAATCGATCTTAATGCTCATCATGTATCCAGGAAACAGTCATCAACAACAAATTCAATAGACTTCAAGCTTCTGTCACAAACAATGAGAAGTACAAAGTAATATTGATAAATCTTATAATTGTCTGTGTAGAGGTTTGAGGTAGATTTTCAACAAACCTTCTGCATCATGAACAGCATCAGTCAATTTTGATTTTTCTTCACTTTCATTCAGCTTTTGCTCGATTTCATCAGCTCCCATTAATGCTTGATTCCTTTTTCTTCTACGAGCCTCAAGTTTTTCTTTGGCAAGATGTTTTTGTCTCTCTCGCTCTGCTTCCACCCTGTATAACATAAAGCATTCTTCTCAATAAAGAGTGAGTAACTCTCTCAAAACCATCCCTACAATAGTATGTGGTGAACATATGTCTAAATCTTTTTTCAAAGTATGGCCCATTTCATCATACATGCATATATTTTAAATACTGGTCCAAATTGAAAGCAACAGCACAGGACATTTAGAAAAAGCAAATAGCTCTCTCTTTGTGGTATTAGGTAGAAAATCAAAATGTCAAAGTGAGAAAGTTGTACCAGAAAATCCAGTGTACGTACATGTATCTCCCTATATCAGATTAGTTTGCTATATATTTAGCGATAGGTGCTATAAAATTTGTACATTTATATGTATGTATATATACCATTAAATGTGTTATCATGACTATAAATGTTTATATATTACAGAACTAGTACATTTACTTCAAATTACTCTTACATAATGACATCATATAACATAAGAAAACCTTGTGCTTGAATTTTTGTTTTTCTTTTAGCTATTACTGCTCTAAAGCTCCAAGTATAATGTGCATTTGTTGATCAAGTCCAATGACTTTAGCATTAAAAGCGTACATTTTATATGCATTGAATAACATACAATTTAAAACAGTTTGATGTTTCAACATTGATAAATGACAGAATTACAATAACATTTTGTCAAAAAGAGTAGCAGTAACAGCAGATGGCAATCACAAAGAATTTTTTAAGAAAAAATATAAAAACAATTGCTTATTGAAAGCAATACTTCCTTTTGTAACACAAATTTTCTAAATATTGCTCTTAAGATAAGAGAAATTCTGCTTCAACCCTTAACCAATTACCAAACAATAACGACATGTAACCATTTTGTTTCAGACAACTCTGGAAAACATTGTTTATAATGAGCAATTTCTCCTTTTCCCATGATGTTTTCTGCCATATTAGATAATTTCATTTTCTTTTTCATCACATTTTGATATGTTGTCTGTGTAAACTCTTTCAATTTGGGACTCACAAATTTGATGTTTGGTAAAGGGTAAAAACAAGATTTCTCATTTTGACAATAAAAAAGTTATTTACCCCTCCATCCTCTTTTTCTCATCCTCTTTAGAGTTAAGAATGATTTGAGAGACCGCATCGAGTTTGTGTGTCTTCTTCAGCCTCCTCTCGTCTCTCCTCAGTTTTGCAAGAGCAATTTGTCTCTCCCGTTCCCTGGTCATCATATCAGTCTGCTGGGACAGGGCCTTTAGGATACGTGCTTTCTCGTCATCAAAATTCTTCTGAAGGTCCTCAAGAATATTCTGAAAAAGGTTCATAGTATGAAATGTATTTGTAGTTAACCTTTTACACAACTAAAATTTTCGACTGTCCCAAATTGAAAGAATTTGCAGACATTTCAAAATGTGATGAAATTAGAAAACAATCTGATAAAAAACTTAGGGCTGAAAACATTATGGGAAAAGGAAAAATTGCTTCTTACGAGATATTTTTCCCTTTCCCACAATGTTTTTTAGAGTCGTTTGCAACAAAGTTGTTAAATGTCATTATTGTTTGGCAATAGGTTAAACTAGTAAAAGTCTTTGACCGTTTACCTTATATCATCAATTACAATAGAATTTAAAGGAGAAAACATTTACAGTAACCAATGGTTTGCATAGAAAAAAACTTTTTTGAAGGGAAACTTTAAGTCAACCTGATTTCAATGCTTATAAATAGTTTATTCAGTTCCTTTAAATAGCCTTTAGTTTGACTATTGGTATTGATGATGATGCACAGTACATAGCGACACTCTAAGGAGTGTTAATTTATGAAGTATATGCGACACATAGATTCCCTAGCATTTGTTAATCAAATAAAATATATGCCCACATCATTCCTACATACATGGAAGGTTTGAAGAGTTAAAACAATTAACAATACATGCTTATATTGTCGTTGGCGTTATTTCATTTTATTTTACTGGGAGGGGAATGTTTCTGGGAAGAGGTATTTGCCGCCTTCTCTTAGATCAATTCTTGATTTTTAGATTTCCGATCCCTTGTCAAATCTCTTCTTCAAGGAAACATTTAAAAACTATTCGAGATTTAATTCTTGTCTCACCCTTCTTCTCTGTTTTTGTTCCTGTATTTCTTCTTCCTCTACAATAGCATTGATGGTTTCATCATCTGTGTTGAGCCCCTCAGCTTTACGTTCTGCTATCAGCTGTTTACGCCGTGCCAGCCTCTCTTTGGCACGTTCCTGTTGACTCTTCTTGGTTTCTCCAAACAGCTCATCAAGGACTATCAATATATTAAACACATTCTTGATTGTTCTTAATTGATAGAGGTAATAGGGTTCAGTGCAATACTATAGTAAGTGCTTCATGTGTATGAAGCACTTACTATAATCTTGCACTGAACCCTCAAGATAACAAAATGAATTGTTTGGACCAATAGAGGATATTCTTAAAAGTGGTTTAACCCATTACCAAAAAATAACAACATTTTACCACTTTGTTGCAGACGACCCTGTAAAACACCATAGGAAAAGGAGAAATTGTTTATAATAATGTCCTTTACTCTATCAGAAGATTACTTTCCAATTTCATCACATTTTGAAATGTTGTCAAAAGAAATTGAGGAATAAAGCATTGTTTTCCTAATGTAGGCTAGAGAGCATTATCTTTTAAAACAAATATTGTCCACTAAATTCATTTTCGTTTTTTTATAACATATAACAAACATACTATTTTTACACGTTTATAAGTGAACTAATAAATTTGTTCATTAAGTCAAACTTTGTTAGAACTTTCAGTTTGATCTCTCTATGAGTCAATGCCTATAAGTTTCCCTTTTCAACCTGTTTATCATAATGAAAATTCGGGAGGAGTTTTCTGCATTGATGATAGTCTGTATTAAGCTAAAAACAGTTTCCATTGACTTCTATTTGTCATTTCTTATAGTAAGTTAATTGTTTATAGTAAATTGATATGAAAATGCCTGAAATCACCTTTTTCATTTTCAAGATGGCTGCCAATGATGTTGGCAATTTCGTCAAGTTTACCCTCCTTTCTCAGCTTTCTCTCCTTCAACTTGAGGTCAATCAACTTCCTCTGTCTTTCCTGTTCAGATAGCAGGGCCCATTCCCTTTCACCATATTCCTTCATCAAAGCCTAGAATCAGAACAAGGAGTGATATTATTCTCCTTAAAGATATTTAAAAAAAGTGTAAATGACGGACAAACATTTTCACAAAATTATAACCAGACAGAAAAGGTTTGTAAGGAGCTCTCTGAATGACTGGCTTACTGTATTTAGATAGCTTTCGACTAAACACATTTGCATACATTGTTTAAGAGTGGTCACTTAAAACAAGATTGAATGTACTCTACTGGGTTAATAAAGTCATTACCTCTATCAACAGTTTATCCTTCATAGCATCGTATTTTTGTTCTAATGCCTTCAGGATATTGGATGTTTCTGCTTCTTCCCCTTCTTCCTCGACCTCTGGTGACCCTGATCTGTCACTTAGCAACACAGTCACGATATTCTCATGGTAATCCTCATGATTCTTCAAAGAGTAGGCCTTCAGTAAATGTTGAAGGTCATCAACCTCCTATAAAAGTAATGAAGAAAAATGAAAAATGATGAAAAATAATGAAAAATGATGAGAAAAAAAAGAAAATGTAGAATAATGAGATATCTGTTTAAATTTCTTTAATATAACACTTTTGTCGGAAAACTTTTACTGTTCATACAGTAATCCATACCAATCATACAAATGTTCAGTTTTATCTGAGAAATGACATTCCAAAAGCATTGATATATTTAAAAAAATATTTGATATAATATCAATGGTTGAAATCAATCCTAAAAGGATAAAGTAGAACTAGAGTCCTCAAAATGGAGAGCTGTTGTCCTGATTAAAAAAATAAGACCATTCCCTTATGTAGACCAATTTACACAAAACAAAGTCATGGTTTTGTAGGTGAAATTTCCCTGTTTATCCATCAATTACCTTGTTTTCGAGTTCGTTAAGAAGTTGTTGTGCCTCTCGTTTCTGTTGCTCCTGGAGATTTGCCAGCATTTCCACATTAAGGTCCTCATCCTGTACCGTTTTACCGTCACATTCTCCCACATACTTCAGGATTTCAGATAAACACGCTATAGCCTCCTATAAAGAAAGGTTTCATAAAGTTCTAATAAATGTCATTTAAATTCATTATGGTCATACAGCACTTAAATATTTAATCTATGGAGAGAATCAAAGCTGACAATTAAAACATGATCTGTAAGTAATGAAACCAGTGTAAGAAAAGCAGAAAAAGTTTATTAACACATGTAAGATATCCATTTTACCATAGTCAAAGTTCATTGTTATACATTAGAATATCTATACCTCAAAGTTCAAATTGTCATATTTCTCTATATGTTGAATTAAATACAGGGTCCCAAATTATTTGTTATATATTTCTAATTCCTTGTATTCAAGACATCTGTACGACTAACTCTCTCTATGTAGAATAATCTTATAAAGTTCCTTGAACTTTGAGGCATAAATATTCTAATGTATTGCACTTAGGCTTGATGATAGTGTGGTGTGTGGCGAAGGTATGTGAGAAAAGCTTTAGCTTAACGTGACTCTTCCCTCAATATGGGATTATTTGGCACATCCTTATTGATAATTACAACAGCAAACAATAATGCAGAATAAAAATTAAAATCAGTTTAGTTTATTTGCTTCATTGGTTGTCGACATCAAATGTGTTAAAACAGTGATAATATACGATGTGTTTTGTTAATAAGTTAGTCAAGGTTTAACTTGAATGTTTCAAGAAGCTCAATAAAGCTGTGGTTAGTAAATAACTTGATTGAGATTTACCTTGAATATTTCAAGAAGTTCCTCGACATCCTGATCCTTGGAGTCTGACCAATTCTTGTAGAGCTCTCCCAGCTCAAACAGTTTATCGTCACGTTCCTCAGCCGACATGTACTTGGCTGCTTTCCGGTATCTACCCTCCTCATTCTCTTCTATTAACTGTACAAAGTTACACAAATAAAAATTCGACTGTAAAATTATATTAGCAATTTAACATCTCTAAAATTTTATTATTGGGACTAAAATGTAAATTAATGAATGAACTGTTTACACAATGCTAAATTCTGTAACTTGTAGCAATAGACAGAGCTTCAGATACTTTCAGAAGACGCTGGCCAAATTGGCTCATTGTGCAAAAAATGATGGGACATTTTTAGAAATGATGGGCCATAGCCTTCACAATAAGTGATATTCCTGATCAAATTTGGTCCACTTGTTTGCCAAATTCTGCGACAGTAAACCATATTTTGAAATTGTGGGTCAACTGTGCATGCCCACAGTGAGTTTAACTCATTACCAAACAGTAATGACATTTGACAAGTTTGTTACAAACAACAATAGTGCATTGGTAATGCGTCAGCCTCTGGTACCGAGGTTCCCAGGTTTGTTCGCCTGTAAGAGGCGAGGTGGAAATACCAGTACTAACCGACAAATCAGTGAAAGCATTGGTTATGTATCCAGGGTGTAGAATCAAGAGTGATGATTCTATGATGTAAGAACTTTCTATGATGTAAGAACTCATTTTACAATTGATATAAACTAAATATGTTTAAACTTAACTAAAGCAACTTCTATAGTGATCATCATTAAAAAGTTTCTTGCATGTGTTAGCTTCAGAAACACACAACAAAACAACCTTGGGTATCCAGATAATATCTAACCTGTAAGAACATTTGTCGTTCATGGCGGTGTTTTCTGTCCATATCTCTAGCAATGGCCTCCTGTAGAGACACAGGGTCCTCATTGTTTACGAGTATCTCCTCATCCTCATCCACCACATCACTTACGCCTTCAGCACGATGTCGCCGTGCAGCCTCCAGTCTTTCTCGTGCCAACTTCTGTTGACGCTTTCTTTCTTTTTCCCTGGTTTCACGAACACTGTCAAAAGTTATAAGCATTCTCAGTAAGGGTAGATATTGCATAACTTGCATCATAAACTACAGCTATGCCATGTTTTTAAACTTGTTAAATAAATTAATCAAATATATTATTTCCTTTTTCTAGAGATTGTAACAATCAGTAACACTACTAACTACGTGATCAACCTGTTACTTGAACAACAAACAATGGACACATATCATATAGACAAACTATTCTCTAATTCATCAATTGTAGATAACCTATGATATGACTTGCCTTCTGTCATGTTTCTCAGATAGCCCAAGTATAAGAGCTGCTGATCCAAACCTATCCTCGTCTCGTGCCATTCTTTGGTCACGGCGCAGTCGCGCAAGAAGTGCTTGTCTCTGCTTCTCCTTCTCATATTCATTGTCTGCATCTTCTAATCCACGCAGCAAGGCATCTTTCTCCTGCAATGGTTTTAATGATTAATTAATATAATGATCAAACTACAACAGTTGATTATATTCAAGGCTCACAATATCATATGACACAATGTACTCAGAGAAAAACTCAATAAACCAGCACCATAATTTGTTAACGTTTTAATTTTCTAACATTGCTAAGAAAAGTGATTGCGTAATTTGGTGACCAAGTAACTATCTCTTAATGAGGAATGGAAATCATTGATTTAGTTTCAAACAGTACAATGAGTATTCACAAATATTTGACACAATGAATACAAATAATTTAAAAACTAAACCATTTAAGTGAGGGTTATCAAGGATGCATCAGGTAGCTTATTGTTCTATTTCATTTTCAACATGTACTTTTCATATGGGTAACTTAAAAATGGATTGAACAAATACTTCAATTAAATACCAATTGGTTTTGGGAAGAGTCTGCTGAGAATACCTTTAGTGCCTTAAAACTAAATCATTATGGCAAAAAGAGAAATTTTCTAAAAAATCACTTTTTTTCTATCCTACCAGATGAACAACTTATAATTTCTAAAAAAAATTGTCATTGTTTCACACAAATTCTTTAATAATATTCATGTGTTTTCTATTTGGAAATGGGTCCTCCACCTACCAGCTCAAATCTGGTGTCCAGATCCTCGAGAATATTTCCTCCACGCCCGTCTTGCTCCATCTCTTTCTCTTCAAGCTCATCAACCTCCTCTTTGGACATACCTACAAGGTTTAAAACATGGCCCTAATTTAATGGCTCAATAAATTATTCTTAATGCCTTCTTAACCGTTAACCAAACGACAAATTTTACATTGTCCCATATTGAAAGAGTTTGCAGACGACATTTTAAATGGAACGAAAAGAATTATCTTCTGATAGGGCAAAAAACATTGTGGGAAAAGGAAAAATTGCTCAATTTGAGCAATTTTCCCTTTTCCAACAATGTTTTCTAGAGTTGTCTGCAACAAAGTGGTTAAATGTTGTTATTGTTTGGTAATGGGTTAATTGGTACATGCATGGTTTTTTTTGTACAGTTAAATTTTCTTTTTGTTACAATGTCATCAAAGCATGTTTACTATTGATATTTAGGTTTTGGGTAGATGATTGAACCAGTTGTCATCAAGAAGAAGCATATATAAGTTAGAGTACAACTTGATTTCAGCGGCCACTCTTAGAAAGTGGGTGAAAGGTCATTTACTCTAGGGCTATTTAAACATGACACAAGTCATTTAGAAAGCTCCTACTGCAGAATTCTGAATGACTTGTATCCATATTAAGCTTTTAGTTACCTGATACATTACAAATCTGTCCCCTTTTAATATGGTCACTTTAAACAAGATTGGCTTTACAAGGACAAATTGTGTGACAAGGCATTTTACAAGCTGAAGTTTTCATTTTGGTCAGTTTCCAAAAGACATATAAGGTTATTGATTCAGACTAAAAGTGGTCAAAAAGGTACAAGTCCTACAACTTTTTTTAAGACAAATCTCACAGACAAACAAAAGTGATAAAAAAATATAAATCATTACACATTGAATCAGCGTTACCTCTTAACAAAAGGAATTCAAATGCCACAGTTCTTACCTTGAGCAAGTCTCTCTTTACGCCTCCTAAGTCTCTCTTCATGTTTCTGTCTCTGCAATAAGGCAGACTCGCCCATCAACCTATTTAAGTTCTCCTTGTCTTTCAACAAATCAGCTGGTAAAGATATAATTAATCAGTAATTAGCATTTAGAGCTGAAGACATGGTATGTGTGATTCCACATTCAGTACCATATTTATATCAAAAACAAGGGCTGTCCAAAATTTCAACTATCAAAGAAAATTTCAAGAGTTATATAACAAATGAGTTGAATAATCAGTTTAAGTTTTTATTTCCATTAAACAACTCACTACTCGAATCCTGTGAGTAGAGGGATCTGCCTTGCGACCTTTCATTAATCCACATTTGGCGCAAGTACTGTTTATGTATCCAGGGAGCAGAATTGAGAGTGATTAATCTAAGTTGCAAAATCTTGTTTCACAATTGATGTAAAATAAATAAGTTTAAACTTGAACTTCAACTAAAAATTTAAATATCACAAATGGGTTTATAGCTTAAAACAAGCAGTTACCCAGTTTTCACAATGGTTTCTTTAATCTCCTGCTGCATATTGGTTACAAACAATTGATGTGACATGGTTAAGTAATCTTCGACTGTTGTCTTTCTGTGACAAAATAATTCTTCTTTGGCAACAACTTACAAAAGATAAAATGAATATGTCATTCTCCAATTTTTACAATATGCACATGATAAATATTTGACATTATCTACATACCTAAAATAGCATTTGCTTCATCAATTTTACCAGCCTTTCTGAGTTGTTTTTCTTTCAGCTTGAGCTGGAATATCCTACGCTGTTTCTCTCTCTCAGAAAGTCTGTTCCACTCAGAGTCACCAAGCTTTAAAATAGAAATTATCATCAAACATTTGAAGTATCAGGATGTTCTTCTGGTCCACTCACCAGTAGAATATTCTTACCCTTCCTCACTGATTGATAAGATTGAAATTTTGTTAAAAAAAGAAGAGGAAACTATTTTGTTTATAATCATTAAGTAGATGGCCCTATAATACAATAAACCTGAATTGAATTAGATAATGATATAACACAAAGGTCTGTAAAAAGAGTATTATTTCCAAATAATTACTTCTTATCCAAACCTTTTATATTCCTTGTGTGGAATCAATTCAAGATCGATTAATCAACGAAATTTCTTAAACAAGCAATTGGCAACAAAGATACATGCGATAATGTCTACATGTGACTTTCGCAAGTTGAAGTTCTTTTTAACCCCATAAATGGATTGTGTTGAGTTGCCTCAAAGAGAACATGTACACAAGAAAGTATGCAATGGGAGCATTTTCTCTGTGAGTTTTAAATTAAATTTTATTTTCCATGGTGAAGATAGGTGGAAATTATAATAAGGCAAGTTCTGGTTGTAGTTTTTCATTTAGATTTTTCTCAACAAGGCTTATCTGATTGAAGAAGTGATGAAGTATTTATCAAATACGTCTTATAACAGAAATAAATTCCTCCCCCCCATCCAGATAATGTTTAAGTACCTCTTTCATCAAAGCTTCAGCCAAAAGCTTGTCCTTCAGGGCATCATACTTCCCTTTCAGAGCTTCTATAAGATCCGTATTAGTTGTTCCATCAGATTTCTCCGGGAGAAACACAACTAATGCTACATTATCCGCCAACTTGGCCTTCATGTCTTTTTCAATCTTGTTCCTGTATGATAGCACATCCTCTGGCGTCTAAAATAAAACCACAGAAACTATTGAATTTGTTTGGTAGTTAGACTCACAGGGGTTTATAGTTATCCTTGGGTCAGAACTATGTAATATAATAATTTATTTTATTACAGAGCACTGACTCAAGGAGAACTATAGACCCCTGTAGTTAAACTTGGCCTTTACTTGGATGATACCTTTGTCGCACACAGTCATCTATGTTTTGTTAAATTTGCACCAAATTAAATGAATTTCAAAAGTAAGAATGAACTTTCTTAAAAAAAAAACTTGAAATAATTTGTGAATAATATAAATCTTAACACTATGATGTTATCAATAGTCTTTTTGAAGTTGTCTGCTGCAGAAACCTTTATTCATAGAATTTACACTTTCATGGTTAAATATATCAGTGTCTATTAATGAAACCTCTAAGTTGTATCTCACATAATCAAAAGCATGCTTGTTATTTTATTTGGAGATCATTTTCATTAAGATCGTCATAAAAATTTCAATCATATATTGATGCCTAGCTCATAATGATGGTGGAAAACCCCTAAAAACGGGCTGGTCAAGCCTTGTAGAAAAATCAGCATTCCATAAGTCAACCAGGAGAATGCCTCTCATAAAATCACAAATGCGGTCACTGGCAATGTGATAACAAGTAATGCACTCTTAACACTAGGCCATGGAGGCCATTTTTTTTTAAGAATCGTTTTGATAACAAAAATAATGAATAATAGCCTGTTCTTTCCTTTCAGGCATGATAGTGGATTATGTGGGCCCTGAAATCTCACCTTGAGAACTAAATGGGCAATGATTCTCTGGGCTTCTGAATTCTGATACTCCAGTAAATCACCCATCAGTGAGATGTGGATATCATCATCGGTAATGTCATCATTCACTACAGACATCATACATCGGCAGCATTCCTTCTTAAACACTGTCCCTAAACACAGCTTCTCAATATCTTCACTCTCTTGAACTGTCAAACACAAAACAACAAAAATTAGGATAGCCACTATCAATCAATGTAGGGAATTTACAATCTACTGAAGATGCTATTGAAAATATGTGCAGAAAAAGAGAAATGGCAAATATGAAACATTTGTCCTTTTCCCAACAATAGTTTCTATCAGACTATGGTAATTTTTGTCAAATATTCTTCATTATCTGTATTCAAACTTTTTCAATTTGGAATCATAATGTCAATTTGAAGAGTTAAGTGAATGAGTTAAGCGAGTGATTTAGCAGTTATTCCGTTCAAAAACTTAAATATTCATAATCACTTAGCCATGCTAATTCAAAACACATGACAAAAATTAATGCATTTCTTCAAATGGGATCTCATGGCTAGTCTAAATCATAAATAGCAACAAAAGTTATTTAATATATATCAGAAAAGAAATTTTCTTTGTGATATTAAAACCTATTATTACTTGAAAGACGAAAATTTCGTTATTAATCAGTAACCACATTTTTTTTAAGTCACATATTTTTTTGCTGAGATTTGTACTGCTTGTTTATTTAATCCAGTTCTTGCAAAAGACAGGATATCATGTTATTATGTTAGCTTAAATATCTATCTTTCATCAGTTGTGACGGAAGTTTGAGGCTTATTAAATCACTATCGATGGCTGCTTCTTGGATACCAAACCAGTACTGGAAGCAGTTTGAGGACTAGTCCCAGCAACCTTTACCTAGCCTCTACTGGGGGATTGAATGAATGAATGGTGTTTTAAGGCGCATCCACAGCTAAGGTCACTTAGCGCAAATGGGGGATCAAACCTGGGACCCTTGGTACAAGAGGCAAACACTCTACCTCTGCACCTATGTTGCCATGAAGGAAGGAAAAAAGTATTTTTTGACTAACCAAGCACTGTGTCATCTCTGGCCTCCTTCAGTTTGATCATCCTCTCTAGTCGTTGTTGTTGTGTACACATGGCTGCCTGCTGTTGAATGTCTTCCCTCTTGTCAGCCTCCACCAGTAATTGGTGAAATAGACGTCGCTCCTCAATGTGTTTATTCTCCAGCAGCGCCATTAGAGCATTCTGAAAACATTACAAATCATTCTGAAAGAAGATTATTTTTCTATGAATCCAGTTTAACCTTTCACCCTCTACACATGGATTTGGAATTACTGTAGGAAAAATATAGTTTGTTCCAATTAACCCATAGAATAATGAGTAATTTTCTTAAAATAGATTTTTGTGTCGTCTGCTTTCAAAAACCTTAAATTTCTGCTTAATTTTGTTGAGGAAAGATACTCACTTGGCAGTTGCCCTGGATCCAACCTGTTTGCATAAGCATGAAGTTGGTTCCAGCACTATAAGGGTTAACTACGATTCCTTTCAACAACATTATTTCCAATTCCTCTTTAGTTACATCTTTCCTTATAATAAAGAATTTAAATGTCCCACAACTGCTTCATTTTTGGATGATCAAAATTTAATGATTAAGGCAGGCAATGCTATTTTGTTGATAATGTACAGCCTATGATAAAATAACATACCATCATCCCTATGATCGACTTTCCCTCAGGGAACACCACAGGGAGTTGCTTTACACTTCCCTTCTCAATACTGTTTAGCCATCTCATAGCAACTCTTGCATATCTCTCCTTGTCATTAGATAATCTGTAATATAAAAAGGTACACCAATCATGTAATTTCCAATAAAAGTGAAATATTTTATCTACACTCAATCCTTTCATTTGGAAATAGACAGCAAAAATCCTTTGCTGAGAGGAGTTGGTTTATGCTATATCAAATAAGCCTTTCAAAGACTTCTTTTTTAATTGACAATTGCAGCAATATCAATATACATTCTTACCAAACAATTGTGACAATATCAATCTATATTCTCACTTAGGAATTATGACCACATTAGTCTATATTCTCACTTAACAATTGTGACAACATAAGTCTATATTCTTACTAAACAATTGTGACAACATAAGTCTATATTCTTACTAAACAATTGTGACAACATAAGTCTATGTTCTTACTAAACAATTGTGACAACATAAAACTATATTCTTACTAAACAATTGTGACAACATAAAACTATATTCTTACTAAACAATTGTGACAACATAAAACTATATTCTTACTAAACAATTGTGACAACATAAAACTATATTCTTACTAAACAGTTGTGACAACATAAGTCTATATTCTTACTAAACAGTTGTGACAAGTTCAATGTTTAACCTCACTTTACAGTCATGAATGTTTCACTGAAACAGTTTCAATGATTTCAATCTGCTTTTCATTTAACAATTTTGAGATAATTACAAAATTATTTTAATCAATGTGAGAATTTTTACTGTAATAGAATTGACCAGGAAATGATCTCCGCTGGTTGTCTTTCCATAAATCAAACAACACAAGGCTTATCATGTTTACCTGTATTTGATCTCTTCTTGTTGACGTTCCATAACTCCGATTAAGGAAGCAGCCACAAGGAACGAGTCCTCTTGCATTCCCAGCATGCATTCTCTCTGACGGCAAATAAGCTGCATCTGTCTCTCAGACTCGGTGAAAAAGTCTTCTGTCTGACCTGAAAGTATTGAATCATTTTCCTTTTAGGACCACCAATTATTTATCCGACAGGTCTAGTTTGTGAGAATCAAGGAAAGTAAATTGCAACATCTGGCTCTTATATATAAAGGGGGTTAATATTCTGTAGGTATGATATAGTTTCTTTGTCAATAGAAAATTGGTGACTTTTTCATATTCAAAGCCTTAATAGTTAACATTTATATAAAAAAATCAACGACGTTTTATTTGTAGTACTAGGAAGTACAATGAATCTTTTCCACTACATTGATTTTTGTTTTTAATTATTTTTTTAGTTTTTTGTTAATATCTGTTCAATGTGCATTATAACATATATACAGTAGAATCTCTATATCTCATAGATGAAGAGACCAATGAAGATGTTCAACGTCTAGAATATCAAAAGAAGGAAATAAAGAGTAACTATTTCGGGAGCCTGTATTTATGTAGATGTAAAGAGTAACTATTTCAGGAGCCTGTATTTATGTAGGTGTAAAAAGTAACTATTTCGGGAGCCTGTATTTATGTAGATGTAAAGAGTAACTATTTCGGGAGCCTGTATTTATGTAGATGTAAAGAGTAACTATTTCGGGAGCCTGTATTTATGTAGATGTAAAGAGTAACTATTTCGGGAGCCTGTATTTATTTAGATGTAAAGAGTAACTATTTCGGGAGTCTGTATTTATGTAGATGTAAAGAGTAACTATTTCGGGAGCCTGTATTTATGTAAATGTAAAGAGTAACTATTTCGGGAGTCTGTATTTATGTACATGTAAAGAGTAACTATTTTCGGGAGCCTGCATTTATGTAGGTGTAAAAAGTAACTATTTCGGGAGCCTGTATCTATGTAGATGTAAAGAGTAACTATTTCGGGAGCCTGTATTTATGTAGATGTAAAGAGTAACTATTTCAGGAGCCTGTATTTATGTAGATGTAAAGAGTAACTATTTCGGGAGTCTGTATTTATGTAGATGTAAGGAGTAACTATTTCGGGAGCCTGTATTTATGTAGATGTAAAGAGTAACTATTTCGGGTGCCTGTATTTATGTACATGTAAAGAGTAACTATTTTCGGGAGCCTGTATTTATGTAGATGTAAAGAGTAACTATTTCGGGAGCCTGTATTTATGTAGATGTAAAGAGTAACTATTTCGGGAGCCTGTATTTATGTACATGTAAAGAGTAACTATTTTCGGGAGCCTGTATTTATGTAGATGTAAAGAGTAACTATTTCGGGAGCCTGTATTTATGTACATGTAAAGAGTAACTATTTCGGGAGCCTGTATTTATGTAGATGTAAAGAGTAATTATTTCGGGTGCCTGTATTTATGTACATGTAAAGAGTAACTATTTTCAGGAGCCTGTATTTATGTAGATGTAAAGAGTAACTATTTCGGGAGCCTGTATTCATGTAGATGTAAAGAGTAACTATTTTCGGGAGCCTGTATTTATGTAGATGTAAAGAGTAACTATTTTCAGGAGCCTGTATTTATGTGGATGTAAAGAGTAACTATTTCGGGAGCCTGTATTCATGTAGATGTAAAGAGTAACTATTTTCGGGGGCCTGTATTTATGTACATGTAAAGAGTAACTATTTTCAGGAGCCTGTATTTATGTAGATGTAAAGAGTAACTATTTCGGGAGCCTGTATTCATGTAGATGTAAAGAGTAACTATTTCGGGAGCCTGTATATATGTAGATGTAAAAGAGTAATTATTTCGGGTGCCTGTATTTATGTACATGTAAAGAGTAACTATTTTCAGGAGCCTGTATTTATGTAGATGTAAGGAGTAACTATTTCGGGAGCCTGGAATTATGTAAATGTAAAGAGTAACTATTTCGGGAGCCTGTATTTATGTAGATGTAAAGAGTAACTATTTCTGGAGCCTGTATTTATGTACATGTAAAGAGTAACTATTTCGGGAGCCTGTACTTAAGTAGATGTAAAAAGTAACTATTTCGGGAGCCTGTATTTATGTAGATGTAAAGAGTAACTATTTCGGGAGTCTGTATTTATGTAGATGTAAAGAGTAACTATTTCGGGAGCCTGGAATTATGTAGATGTAAAGAGTAACTATTTCGGGAGCCTGTATTTATGTAGATGTAAAAGAGTAACTATTTCGGGAGCCTGTATTTATGTAGATGTAAAGAGTAACTATTCCGGGAGCCTGTATTTATGTAGATGTAAAGAGTAACTATTTCGGGAGCCTGGAATTATGTAGATGTAAAGAGTAACTATTTCGGGAGCCTGTATTTATGTAGATGTAAAAGAGTAACTATTTCGGGAGCCTGTATTTATGTAGATGTAAAGAGTAACTATTTCGGGAGCCTGTATTTATGTAGATGTAAAGAGTAACTATTTCGGGAGCCTGTATTTATGTAGAATAACTATTTCGGGAGCCTGTATTTATGTAGATGTAAAGAGTAACTATTTCGGGAGCCTGTATTTATGTAAATGTAAAGAGTAAGCATATTTGATGTTGTTGATAATTCCTGTTGAAGGTGCTTTACAACATTATTTTTTCAGAGCATTTGTTTTTTTTGTTATTTTCTATTGAAGGTGCATTACAACGCATAACTTGGTAATATTGGCTTTATGCACAGAACACATGACCCCTGATGTTTGATGAACTCACCTTTCATCTGTCTGCCCAGGCTAAATGTTTCCTCCTCAAGTCTACTATAGACATCTTGTAGAGCGTTAATGGCCTCCCCTTTCTTCAGTACTCCTGTGTCCTCATCCATAAATAGGTTCATGGAAACCTCTGATAGACAAAACACCAATATTAATATAGTCTTAGTCAAAATTGAACAAGGCTGTGGATGGCATTTATACAAAAGTATGATATCTTTTAATTCATATAGTGAAGACTGATCATATTTCACACATCATGGGTAATCTATCAGTATTAGCATAGAAAATAATGCCATATACATGACCACTGCACAATGATATAATCATCTGCTCCTTCTTTGGAATAAAAGTTCATGACGGATTGACTGTAAATATAGTCTGATTCTTACTTAAAAATTATATCAACCTATACTTTATAAATTCTTTTCCTGGGTTAACTTTATCACACATTCTTTAGCATGACACCTATTGTTTTAACATTTATAGTTATTATCTAAAATAAAGTATAGGTTATAGGCAAAGATGCTGGATTCCCTTAAACTTTTGAACTATCTATTACGTTGAAAAATTCATCAAAAATCCAGACATAAAGTTATCGATTAAAGTATCTACATATATGAATAAATATAAATAATAAAGAGATAGCTTTTGTTTGAATTAAGTACATTACCTAAGCTAACTTGACCAATGACTTTATTCCTGAAGACATGAGGACAGACACCCATGATCTGTTGGACCGTCTCCGTGAGATGAAAATCACCCAAAAACCCGGGTAAGATACGACCTGAAATAGAGAAGGTTTTATACTGTTAACTTTTTACCACCTGCAGATGAAATCTTTTTACCTTTGTAAACATGTCAAAAAACCTTTCAGTTCTGCTGATGTGAAATGCGAATAGATTGAAAAAGCATTGTGGCAAAAGGAGAAATTGCTTGCCTCAAGCTATTCTCATTTCATAAAAATGTTTCTTTAAATCATCACCTGGTGATGCATGCATTGTGATGAGTATATATAAAGTAAGGTAATAACCCTTATAGTGCTGAAACTGACTTCAAGGCTATGCAAACAGGTTAGGTCCAGGCCAGCCACAAACTAAATTGGCTGCTGGCCTGTGATCTAACATGTATGCTACTCTGAGTATCTTTCCTCAACAAAATTATGCAGATATTTTAAGGATTTGGAAAGCATACAACACAAAAATCTATTTCTAGAAAATTACATAGCATTTATATAATTAAAGCCAGAACATGCTGAGTGTTGAGTTGATGAATGTATGTATGAAAGCTTGAGTTTGGTAATTAGGCAATTACAACACACCCATTTTGATCTGTTCCTCAGCCTGCGTGTCCAAATCCTCCAACTTCCTCTGTCTCTCCTCATCAGACAAGGATTCCCATTGGTCGGTTCCTGATCGGATACGTAAACTGTCACCCAGCATCTTCAGCCGTAAAACTCGGTACTTTTCATCAACAGCCTGAAATAGAATTATACTCCAGTAGAAACAAGCACTTGTTTTGTCCTCGTTTCAAGTTATTAACTGTGTTTTAAGGCGCATCGACAGATAAGGTCATTTAGCACACATTATGATGATGTGGGTAAATTCATATCAAATAAATTATAGGCTAAAATGTATTTGGATTAAGAAGAAATAAATAAACAAAAATAAATAAGAATTTGCAATGAATGAATGATACTGGATATAAAATTTGTAACGAGTTAACGATAGTAAATAGATAATTTGTAATGAGTGTATTTCAAGTTGTAATACTGAATACACTGATAAACAAAAAAAAGAATTTACCATGTCCTTGTTTAAAGTTTATATAATGAAGAACAATCATAGAAATGACTAATTCCATAACCAATAAAAAGATTTTGAAATTTTTGCCATAAAGAGAATATTAATATTTTGCCACAAAATGTCTGTATTTTTATTTTATATATCAGAATATGTTACCTTAAATAGTATATCATTTGGTGCTTCTCCTTGATATCGTGTTAGAACAGTCATCACATTCCATGATGTTCCCAGCTTACGGTTATTGATCTCACGATTCAAACTTGTTCGAATATCTTCCTCATTCTGAAATAATAGAAAAATGTACAGCATCATTATGTAACCCAAACATATAGAAGGATTATGTTAAACAAATAACATAAAGTATGTTATGTTGCCCAAATAACACGGAGCAGGATATATTACCCAAATAACAAATGACAGTGTTATGCAACCCAAAAACATAGCAGGCTATGTTTCCCAAATGACATGTAGTAGGTTTTGTTAACCACATAAGATATAGCAGGATTATGTCACCCAAATAATATATATAGCAGGATTATGTCACCCAAATAATATATATAGCAGGGTTATGTTAACCCAAATAACATTTAGCAGTGTTATTTTAACCAAATGTCCTCACCATATTTTCAATTTGCTGTAGAGAAAGTGCTATCTCCTTGTCTTGTTCCTCTTGTAGCTCTGACAGAATCATCACTGCCACTTCAGCTGTGGTGGGTCGTTCTCCCTCCTTCATTAGCTGGTGACGGGTGGACACGGCTTTAAGTGCAGCAGCTTCTTCCAAAATAGATTCATTGTCTATCTGGTCCTCTACAATTATAATGAGTGCTTGTAAAATCATATGCTCTATAGGTAAAGAGAATAAATGGTTGGTGTTGTGAATCGGAAATGTTATTCAGCAAGGCGTAGGAAAATTATCCTGTGAGTGGAAGGCGAAACAGATGATAATCCAAGGCCGAGCCAGATAACATTTCCTATTCACGACACCAACCATCTATTCTATTTATCCTTTTACCATTATTGACTCTTATAAACTAACAAAAATTGAAAATAAAACAAAAAGAATAAGGAAGTGAAATGGAAACCATCTATAAACTAAACAAATCAATGAGATTGTTTGCTTGCTAGTTACAAAGGGATAATTGTTATAAAAGGAGATATTGTTCATAACCTGCCATGCTTTTGTCAATACGATAAATACCCATGACATCAAATTATGTGGGTTTTTTGTGCTTCTTAATTATCTACTTTCAGTTTTGATAAGCTGCAAAATCCAATTTGAAGAAATGAGTTACGCTTTTGCCCCTTATCATCGGAAAAATATTATTTGTGACACCTTTGGAAAAAGTCAAACATGGCTGGTCTTTGACAACTCTTGCTTATGATTTTCTGAAACATTTGCATGCATTTTTTTGAACTCACTGAGAGTGAACAAACCCTTCAATGTACCTCATAGATTTCAAATGTCACATCAAATTAATGAATATAAGCTATTACATGTATGTTAACAACAAGGAGTTTGAGAGGATGATTTATCAACACACCATCATAAGTAAGGTTGAGATTATTTTTTTTACGAAGCAGTTCAGAAATCCGTTTTTGTCTCTCATTATTCGTCATCATTTCAGCCGCCTCGATAAGATCATCGATACTTTCATCTTGCAGGTGGTTGAGGGTTACCTCCCTTTCATCACTGTGTCGCTTCAACATCTCCTGTAGATAGACTACCTGTAACCCAGTTATATCTCCTGAAACGAAAGTGAGACATCTTTTTAATAATTCTATGTTTTTTGTGATGAGCAAGCTGTATTTAACCATTAAACGTATTTGAAAAATAAATACTAAAATAAGCCCTTGTTTTTAAGGTTATCAAAAGATAGATGTAACATTTGTAGAACAGATCTGCAAAAAGACATCATAACAGTTCAGTGAGCGACTGGATCCAAACTGGTTGTTTCCAAATGTATAGTATAACTGGGAGTCATTGAGAAAGGTTCAGCTTTTTCAGTTAATATCAGGTAAAAAGTCACTTAACCCTTTACCAAACGCCAAATTTCTGACTGTCCCTAAATGAAAAAGTTTCCAGACACAATTCCAAAATGTGATGAAACCAAAAAATAATCTTTTGATAAGGCAGAAAACATTGTGAGAAAAGGAGAAATTGCTCATTTAGAGCAGTTTCTTCTTTTCCCACAATGTTTTCCACAGTCGTCTGCAACAAACTGGTTAAATATTGTTATTATTTGGTAATAAATTAAGGATTTTTTTCATGTTAATAGCAAATCTTTTCCCTACCCTGTTTAGGAATTTGATCTTTTGAGACCTGTGCTTCTTTCTGGAACTCCTGGTTCTGTCTGATGCGTATCTCTCTGAGATGGAACCTCTTCTTGGAAAGAGCCAGTTGTCTGTCAACATCACTGGGATGCCTGAAAGGTATGATGTGTATCAGCTAGCCTGTTAACCAACTCAACCATATAGGGTTTTGATCTAGATCAAAAATGAAAGCAGCAGCAGACGACAATTATGAATTATGAAATTCAGCGTTTTTATTTTTAAATCTCAAAAGGACCTCTTAAAAAAGCATGACCTAGAGAAAGGTTGATGAATAATTCTTTACAAAATGGTTAGATATAAGGCAAAGGTTAATTACAAAGGAATGTTGCTGACTAATATACAGGTAAACTAATCTGTTAGATAAGTGCCAGACTTTGCTATGATCTAAATCGAAGTTATATTTCTGAGTAGAGAACACTAGGTCATTCTTAACCAAAAATGTTAACCATCCCAAATAAAAATTCTTTGCAGAGAATAGACTGATGTGATTGAAATATAGTTGAGTGACATTCAATTAAGAGCAACTTCTCCCTCGTTTAAGAATAATTTCTTCCATGATCTGATGTAGACCAATAGAATCCTGAGATTATTTTGTTAAAAGTTAACATATCCTTTAATCCTTTACCAAACAATTACGACGTTTGACCAGTTTGTTGCAGACGACTCTGGAAAACATTGTTGGAAAAGGAGTAATTGCTCGTGACGTGCAATTTCTCCTTTTCCCACAATGTTTTCTGCTCTATCTGAAGAATGTTTTTCAATTTCATCTCGTTTTGAAATTTCGTCTGCAAACTCTTTCAATTTGGAACAGTCAGAAATGTGTCGTTTGGGAAAGGGTTAAATACCTTGTATATAAAGTATCTAAGATTCTCTCCATCAATCCAACACTTAAAGCTGCTAAAGGAAATTCTTCCTCCATCTTTATTCGACAAATCTCTATCTGAAAATATAAAAGCAAATTTATAAAAATAAATGTATCAGCTGCATCATTCAGGTTCGAAAGTCTCAATTGTGCAAATCCTGATCGTTCCATTGCTCTTTCTAGAATATCAAAAAGGTTATTTTTGTGTAAATAATCTATTCAGAGTTGAAATACCTGTATCCACAATATCTTACATCACAACTGGAAATAAATATTTAATGATACAATAAATAACCTTCATAAGTAACCGACATAAAAATCAATCTTTAACTTTCGATTGATTTAACAACCCAAATCACGGGCAAACTACCGGGTACACCAACTGGGTTTGCTTGTGAGTGTGTGTACTTATGCAAACAAAGGCCATTCAGAGTTGTGAGACTTGTACCAATCAGGTTAGACAACCCAAAGGAAAAATGTATGAAACATTACCATATTCATTTCGGTAGTTGTGGAAACGACAGCTTACACAAAAACTGCACAATAGCATTGGTGACAAATAGGTGAATATAATTGATAGCTCTCTTGAATTGTCTGAATAGTTCAACTTACATTTCATGGCTCTCTTGAATTGTCTGAATAGTTGAACTTACATTTCATGGCTCTCTTGAATTGTCTGAATAGTTGAACTTACATTTCATGGCTCTCTTATATTGTCTGAATAGTTTTACCTAAAATTGACTATTACCTACCTTCATTTCTACGATTCGCATTTGTTTTAATCTCAAACTGAGAGATTTAGTCTCTGGAAGCTGTAACCATGACAATAGGAAGGCCTCCTCCCGATCAAAGCGAGTGTCAAGGTCGGCCAGAAGGTTCATAGATTTGCTGGGATCCACTGGATCTTCATCTACAGGATAAAGATCCATTTTAAATCCACTTTAAAGAACTATAATGATATAATTGAATATTTCAACAGTATATTCATTGTGTAATAATGCATTAGAAAAGGAACACCAAATCATGGTGTAGTTCAAAGGCATTCAAGAATCTGGATGTCATAGGATTTGTTTTTGGAATACACATTTATTTAATATTTCCTTTTTAATATATCTCTAATATCTAAATATCTCCAATGATTATTTTTGTAAATCATCAAACATACCAATTTTGTTCAAATTTTTCCGGTTCCTATTTTCAGCCTTGTCTTCGCCAATCAAGCTACGTAATGCAGGAATCATCTGTTGGGTAAATGCATGATTAGAAATGCTAAATTATTCTAATAAAAGCAAATTATTCATTACAAACGAAAAAGAAATGAGTAAAACAATAAAAACAAAACATGAATTTCTATGTGTGGTTTCTTTTGTCTCTCTGCAGGTGGAGAACAGTGAATGAATCTGACATAAAGGGGCTAACACAGCACATGTAGTCATTTCTTGATAACTCTGATTGACCAGACAAAGAGTGTCATAAAACAAGTTTAGGGTTCAATGCAATACTATAGTAAATGCTTCATGTTTATGAAGCACTTGATATAGTCTTGCATTGAACCCTCAAATTGTGCTTTTCTCTCAAGCAAAATTTCCTTTTGGATTCATTATCATTAGCTACAGGTCCATTGAAACAAGAAGAAAAGAATAAAAATGAAAAGATGCTTTTCATAACAATGGTTCTGTGATAGTGGGCACTACTTTATGAAGTTACCTTTGCTTGTGGTCCCACCAATTTCTCCATGGCTTGGAACTTGCCCTCACTACGCAATACTTTCTCTTGTTTGACCATTTCTTTAACCTTTTCTTGCTTCTCTTCCTGTGTCATTCTGAAAAATATATGATGAATATCGACTAATGGGCAACTCCAGGTTTAATACAATTCTGTTTTACGAAACAATACAACAAAGAATTCTTAGTGCAAGCCCCTGACTGGGTATTTATACAGATTTTCATTTCTAATTATAAAATGAATGGTCTTTCAGAAGTTCATTTGGGAAATGGCAATTCATAATTCTAGTGTAGGTATAAATTACTAATTTGTACCATTGTTTCCAGTGCACAGGTTTGAAACAAACAGAATGTTTTCTGCTATTATAATTTTCTACTCACTCATTCATATTTCCTTACAATAACATTTTTTTCATATATAATCACTAGGAATACTCTGAATTTCATGGCAAATTAAGAAAATATTTAGAGCACAAAGTTCCTTCCTTTGTCAAATTGTGATCTAGATTTCAAAAAGGGACATTCATCGTCAAACTTCAAACTAAGAGCATTTCCTGCAATGCTTGTATATAATAATTGACCAGTCGCCAATACACCTCTATTTGAATACAGTGAACCCTCGTTTATCCGAACCCCGATTATCCGGATGTCTCGCAATCCGAACGAAATTGTAAGGGAACGGAATTATTGGACCAGTTTATTGCAGACAACTTTTGAAAACATTGTGGGTAAAGGAGAAATTGCTCGTGACGAGCAATTTCTCCTTTTCCCACAATGTTTTCTGCCATATCAGAAGATTATCTTTGAATTTCATCACGTTTTGATATGTCTTCTGCAAACTCTTTCAATTTGGGACGGTCGACAATTTGGCGTTTGCTAAAGGGTTATAACTATATACCACTCATACAGACCGTTTATGTCTTAATGTAAATAAGAACATGCTCTGCTTCATTAGTCCGGATTATTCTGTAAACCGGACATTTTGTTGGGAACGGACGTGTTCGGATAAACGAGGGTTCACTGTATTCATAGCAGTTTATCAAATGGTGTACAAAAATCTGACAAACAAATGTCTTTGTGCTTGTAAATGTTGTTTTCAATGGCTCTATTTGTGAAAACAACTCCGACAAATATTGGGGGAGGGGTTTTGTCGACTGGTCAATTGGTTGATACCCACAGGTTGACTTTGATGACAGATAACAGCTACAGACCTGTCCCAATCTGGCCGATCTTTGAGTCCCATCACAAAAATCTGCTTTCTAAGCACATCATATTTCTTCTCCAGGACCTGAGAAATGAATGCAGACATGAAATGAGTCTTCTGCACCTGATATCAAAATTATCAAATCAGAAACTGACAACTTAACCAAATGGCTTTTTGATGCTGGTTGAAATTGGAAAAAAATAGCAGAAGAAAATGATGAAGCAAAGAACATGTCTTTAGTTTTTCTTTTAAATATTTTGTGGAATATTACATTGTTTGGAATTTCTCCCTAACCCCTAGAATGCTGGGTAATTTTCTAAATATAGATTGTTGTGTCATCTGCTTTCCAAAACCTTAAATGTCTACTGAATTTTTATGAGGGAAGGTACCCAGATTAGCAAACAGGTTAGATCACAGGCCAGCCGCACATTTACGTGGATTCAACTTGATTGCATAAGCAAGAAGAGGGTTCTAGCACTTTCAGGGTTAAGCCTCAATGGTCTCTTATATCTTTTACTACAGATGCGCAAAAGAGAGACAGTATAAAATTTAGAAGTCAAACATGTCCATGAAACAAAAAATGTATATAAGTAATTTGTGTCGGCACCAACTCATGCTTTTTTCTCTTCCATTAAACATTTCTTAAACAACATAACCCAAAACCAAAAAATATTAAAAAAATGAAAACTGAAAGATTGTCATGTATTACTGTTATGTATTATATGTACTTCCTTATTACTACAAACAACTTTTGAAAAAATAAAGACAACCACAAGTTAATATATAAAAAAACAAATATTTGCAACAATTTATAATATCAAAGACAAACTTTCTTCTAACCTTTATCAGTTCCCTATCTTCTTTACTGATGTCTGTGGTTCCCAGTATCACAAAGGTTACAGTGTTGAAATGCTCCTCAACACGGGTACCGACTTCCTTCTTTAATACTTCAACTAGTTCTGATCGACCCTGCAAGGAGGATGGTAACTTAAAAAGGTGAGATTAAAAAATTATTAACATAAGACTGACCATGTCTGATTACTTAACACTGTCAAACACTGATCAGTTGTGCTATACATATATACCAGCATGTCTTTTATAACAACAAGTAGGTTCTTAAATTTGCATAATTGTTCCACAAACATTACATTTTATCTATAATGAAAGTTGTCTGTAAGTGATACTCTTTGTAGTGTGAATAGAATTGCAAGAAAATGAAAATAATGCATGGTTTATCAAAAGCTAAAGAATAAGCCACAATACACAAAGGTTAAATGATTAAATCAAAGGATAAGCTCTGATTAAATTTAAACTTTTCACAAAACATCATGTATAAAAACAGGCCAGAAAGGGTATGATAATAACTTAATAAGCAATCATAAACATTAAGTTAAATAGAAGCAATTACCATTTCTTGCATATCTTGCAGCCTTTGTTCAAAGTCTAGTCCATGTTTTTGCTGTAGATCCGCCAGTAATACCTCCATGACCTCAGTAACTGTGATGTTAGCATGTCCCGTAGTCTCTACTAGCTCTAATCTCCTCTCTTCACAACGTAACCATAAACCTAGACAACATTAAAACAGGTAAGTTTGCAAGAATATCCAAATTTGTTTGCTTAATTAAATGTGAATGGCCCAAATTGAAATTAATGGCAGACAGTTATCAAAACTTGTAAAACAAAAGCATATCATAGTAATTGCCTTACATATATTACATCAAAATAATTCCCTACATATATTACATCACAATGAATTAGTTACATATATTACATCACAATAATTGCAAACAGAGATTATTTTTTCCTTACAAAGGTATCACAATATATTACCTACACAGGCTACACCACAATGAATTCCCTACATATATGACATCGCAATGACCTAACCATAGACAGAGGACGTTAAAGACATGTTTAATGTAATTTTGATAATTGGATGAATTATCAATCAGGAAAAGCAATAGAAGAAAGAGTCCTTCATTTCTTTTAAACTAAAAATACCATTGATCCTTACCTTCATTAAGAATATTTAGCAGTATTGAATTCTCTGCTAAAGGGTTACTTTTCCAGTTCTGGTGTTGGTTCTGTAAGGCCTGTAGCTGATTCTTTCTTTCCTCGCGCTTCAGTTTGCGACATTTTTCTCGCAGAGCAGATGCCTCTTTCTTCAACATCATGTGTATCATAGCCTGCAATAAAGGCATATTCATCAAGTAAACTTTACCTTGCCAAACAAATTAACAAAATAATTATATCAACAGAATTCTACCCATTATAATTCTAGCTGTTTTCCAATGTGAGCGTTATAGTTCAGTGATGTGACATGAAAAAAAATAAACATTGGAAAGGACATTACTCATCTTATTTTCTATATCTAGACCATGTTTTGTAAATCATACTCCCTAACAATAGATCTATGAATGAAAAAGGAATAATTACCTCTCTTCCATACAACTGAAACGTTGTATTGCAAGTCATATTTACTTTCAACTGATCTATGAACGAAGCAGGAAAATGACTGATCTTTAATTAAACTTAGACCGTTGCATTGTATATCATACCCAGTATCAACTGATTTATGAGGAAGGAATTATTTCATCTGTTTCATTGAACTGAGCCCGTTGTTTTTCACACCATACTCACTATCAACCGATTAATGAATAAAAAGGAATAAATACCTCTCTTTCATAGAAATGCTTCTTCGTGATCTCCTTGACAACAGCAAGTTGAAGGTCAATGGCTGTTGCATTGTTAAGAAAATCTTTCTCTGGAAAGTCGCGTGTAGTCCTCTGCTGTTTAGCATTCATTCTCTCCTCTATGTGAAGTTGGGCGAGTCTCTCTGATCGACTTCTATCCCAGTCTGACCTAAAATTTGACCAAAACTTAACCCTTATAATGCTGACTTCATACTTATGCAAAAAGGTTAGATCTAGGCCAGTGGCCAAGTAAATTGGAGTAAAATATGAAAATCTTATTAAGTCTGTCTCAAGCCTAATTAATTTGTCAGGTTCTGATATCATTCCCAAGTTCAGTGGGAAATGAATTCATTTGCATAAAAATGTTGTGCTCAATCAGTTTTAACAGCATTGTTCAATAGAAAGGAGATACCTTACAGAATGATGACACTGGTCTTAACAACGAAATACAACAACCATATTGAAACCAACAACACAAAGAAAGTGTTTTTTCATTGACATACATGTATTATGGAGAAGCTTTATAACAATATCTCATTACAGCAACATGGTTTATTCAAGTCTTTTACTTATTGTGAACCAAATTAAGTCAATTCTAAGTAAACTGTTAAGGGGTGTTATTTGAAACATAAAATAGGGATGTAAACAGCTTGTACAAATATCAATAGTATTTCCTTTCATTGAATTGAAAAATAAATCTACAAGACATGAGACAAAACCTTTATTGGCAATTTATTTTATAGAATTGATGATTGCAGTAAGTCAATTGAAGAAAAAGTCTTATGAAAAAGTGAAAAGGTTAAATTAAACTGGCACATAACAAACAGCTCTTGGTTAAATCAATTTAAAACAGTGACAACATCTTGCACTTAAAGTAAACATTTATAAATATGCAATCATATCAGATGGGATTTTTTGACAGGTCAAGATTAAAAGCTAAACAACAAAAAGTACAGTGTAAGATAAATACAAACTTTTTTTCAAACAGGTAGACAAAAAAACAAGTCAACACCTTTATAATGCCAAACGCTCATCTAGTTTTTTGTTATTGACTCTTGACAGCAAGAAAGTTTATAAAATATTTAAAATAAGATCTTGCAAGAATTTTGTTTTTGCTCTTTAGTTATGTCAGTTTTTGTTTGTTGAAAGGTACATAAGAATAAATGTAGATGAGATTGTACTCGCTCTAAGCTTAATCCACTTTTGATGGCACTGATGTCTGGTTCTACAAAGTTCTCTCTTAAAACTTAACCCTTTACCAAACAACAAATTTTCCACTGTCCCAAATTGAAAGAGTTTGCAGACGACATTTCAAAATGTGATGAAATTGGAAAATAATCTTCTGATAGGGCAGAAAACATTGTGGGAAAAGAAAAAATTTCTCACAAAGTTTTCTAAGGTCGTCTGCAACAAAGTGGTCAAATGTCGTTATTGTTTGGGAAAGGGTTAACATTTTACTCATCCATACACCAAAGTCTACCACAGGTGATGACAAAAGCTTAATTTTGTTCCTAATATGAGCTTACAATTGCTTACTGAATACAAGGTAATTTTTAGGTTTCTTCAATATTCCACTGCAGTTGAATTCAAATGAGTATATTTGGAGAACGGGGTCGACAGGAGAGAAAAGAAAAAATCTCTGTGAAAGTTATTCAACACCAAACAGTTAAAAGGAAGCTAATAAAAAACATGTCTTAATCATTGACCATCCTTTATACATACATTTTGAATGCAGCATGCATTACATTAGAAAAGTTTAAATCAAGTAAAATGATAAACATACTTACCAGGCATGTCTTCATACAATAAACAAAATAAGTTAGTATGAGAAGATAAACTAAAAGTTAAAATTTCAGCAATTCAAAGGTCAAAATATTGAAATCTAGCACAAACACTTAATACATATATTTTTAAAAATTTCATTTCACATGTCAAAAGAATCAAAAAGTATAAAATGAAAAATGAAATTGAAGATAAACATGTGTTAGAAGTAAGATTAATAACTTTCTCAGGGTATGTTCTAAACTGACATAATAAGAAGCTCAATGATGTTATGTCAGTCAAAGTATAACCTATTAGTATAAGTAGTCTAAAGGTAATGTATTAATTAATCTTTCTAAGAGTAATGAACAGTTTTAACCTAAGGGTAATGGGTAGGTGAAACAATTCTATCTGTTTGTATATTTGGGTTTTCATATAGAGTGGATTATTTTCTGTTTTATTGTGATGCAAAGCTCATTGTGCCAATAAGGGCCGGTGGTTGGAACAATTGGCATTCAATCAATCAGCCTAGATACAAGCTATAAAAAGTAAAATCATGTAACCAAGGTGAAGAAAGGGCTAGGGATTTCAGGTTCAGTACTTTAACTACTAGGACAGAGAGGCCTTCTACAGATGTCTTAGGAAAATTGATTAGATAACCCTTTACCAAACGCCAAATTTTTTACAGTCTCAAATTGAATGAGTTTGCAGACGACATTTCAAAATGTGATGAAATTGAAAATTACTCTTCTGATAGGGCAGAAAACATTGTAGGAAAAGGAGAAATTGCTCGTTACGAGCAATTTCTCCTTTTCCCACAACGTTTACCAGAGTCATCTGCAACACACTTGTCAATGCAGTTATTGTTTGGTAATGGGTTAAACTGGTCAAAGAGTTTTCAATATACAATTGTCATAGTTACCTCTCAACACGTGGTTCCATGGCCCTCTCTGCTAACCCAACAGCTGTTGTTATGGCAACGAATGTGTTCTCCTCCTCCATGAGAAGTATCTGCCTTAGCAGTCGGCAGTAGTCCTGCAATGTTTGGGGCTTCTTTGACCTCTGTGTAAACATCATGGCTTCACGTTCTTCATGATAGCGGGTATTGAGCTGCAATATTATTCCCTGGCTCCTTGAATCCCCTAATGTAAAGGAAAACTTGTTAACTCTTGTGCTCATAAGGAATTTGATGTTAAGTTTAAAGGCACATAAAAGGGTATGAGTACCAATAAACTGCTGAACAAATATATGGAGTTCTTTTATTATGTTCAGAAAAGTCATGGAAATTGATTCATGAATGCTGTGATATCCTATTTAAGAAACTCCTTTGACATAAGTTATTTTGTGTATGAAATATAGTTGTCTCCAATTCAATCATGTTTATCAACAATATGTTAGTTTACATATTTGAACTAACGAATTCTGATTAGATGGTTCAAAGATTTGTGTATCACATGACTAGGTCAGAGGTTGAGATTCAGGCAATCTGAAATATTAAATTGGCTAATCTTGGTTATTTCTAATTGGCTTTCATGTTTAAGTTGTGCTGATGGGTCTTTATGGTGATAATGTTTTGAATTTGACCAAAAGTTTACCAAATAATATAGTTTGTTATAGCATTAGTCTCCTTTCTTGAGCCTTTAAACTTATTCATTTAACATTGATTGTGAAACAAGGTCTTACAACTTAAACTAATTACACTCGATTCAGCTTCCTTGATACATAACGAGTACTTGCGTCAAATGTATATTCATGGAAGGTTGCAAAGTGGATCCTACTATTAACAGGATTCAAACCCACAACCCTTGTGTCCAGAAGCCAATGCTCTACCCAAGGACCACTGTCTTCCACAATGGTATTGAGGTGATTGGTCTTCAAATGCAAGCATACGACTTCACTCAATAAGTATGTATTTGTAGGATAATTGGATAGAAATCATTGTGACAAAATGACAGAAAGCTCATTATCATCAATTCCTCCTTCTGTCACAACATTTTCGGACTTCTTTTCAATCAAATTTTCTGTTTTTGATAATTTCTGCATACCAATAATCATTAAATAAATATAAAACCAATAATCATGATTAAATAGCTAAAAATCTGTTGTTGAATTGTTTGGTAGTTATTTGCAGAATGTGTACATACCAGCAATTATTTGTTTATATTGCTCTTTGATTGCATTGTTGATGTCGGCCATTGATTTTCCTTCTCGTTTCATTTTGACCTTCATTTCCTCCATTTGGTGTCTATGTTTGAGATCATTTTTGCGTATTTCTCCCATAAGTCCGACGAGTGAAGCATGCATTTGGAGCTCCCCGCCCGGTAACGCCCCCTGGTAGTGGGAACCCTCCTTAAGGAGCCTCTTTGATTTACGTCGGATCTGATGTAATACTTCACTCACTTCACCTTCAACAGCTTATAAAAAAGATTAAACAAAGGAAGATCATTTTCATTATCAAAACCATTATAAAGATAATATCTATCAACTTTTTTGTGAATTAAAATGTAAGATTTAAAGTTATAGACATAAAATGAAAAACTACTCAGAACAACCAATTCTGTAGCTTGTCTGAATGGCGTTAGTGTTAATTGATCAAGTCCTAACATAACATTGCACCTATTTGAAATCAATTTTTTTATATTTCAATAATTATGCAAACGTCTTTGTATTATATTGCAAATAGAATAGTTGTATTGTACTGTATTGATCAATCCAAAGTTGTTGTTGTTTATCTGATGTCTAAACAGCTGGTTCATATCTATTCTGATGCAAATTACTCTAAGAGGTGTAAAAGGAATTATGTAACATTCTTATGTTCATTATAAAACATCTCATCATGACAAAACCAGAAAAAAGAAAAACTGAGCATAGTCAGGTACATATCGATGGTTCAGCGCAATACTATAGTAAGTGCTTCACGTTTGTGAAGCACTTGCTATAGTCTTGCGTTGAACCCTCGATATGCTAAGCTGTAAACCAAGTCCTTAAACCAATTCTTAGAGAGTTGGTTATAACATGTTATACAGAATCCATGAAATGTATAATTCATCAACATCATCCTTTGAATTAGTTTAAAAATATTCCATTCAAGAAATAGGCACCATTATATACATGGTGTTCATTTCTTGAATAAAATATTTTAAACCAATTATCAAACAACGACATTTGACCAGTTTGTTGCAGACGGCTTTGGAAAACAAAGTGGGAAAAGGAGAAATTGTTTGTTTAGAGCAATTTCTCCTTTTCACACAATGTTTTCTGCCATATCAGAAGATTACCTTACGATTTCGTCACATTTTGAAATGTCGTCTGCAAACTCTTTCAATTTGAAAAAGTAAAAAAGTTGGCATTTGGTAAAGGTTTAATAGCCACTATTTGTACTACACAATTATTTTTATTAGTTTTGTGTACTGCAAATGTCTGCAGAGTCTTTCAATTTCGGACAGTTGAAAAATTTGGTGTTTGATAAAGGGTTTAACTAATGCCAAGGATGGTGTCATATATTATATATCCATGGCATAGAAATTCCAACTTACCTGCAGCATGCCTTGCCATGTCCAGGAAGAGTTTCTCCTTGAGCTTACTGTACTTTGTGTCAAGGATCTCAATCAGATCACCCATGGCAACCTCACTCATACTCTTGACCTTGACCTGACCTTCATCAACATCCAGACCATCATCAAACAACATGGCTTCCACTCCAAGGACGTTCCATCTATAAACAAAAACATACAAAATGGAAAATCGTTTACAAAAGATGAACAAAAAGGAATTTTTCATAAATAATTAACAAAATAAAAAATAGTTTACCAGAGATGAACAAAATAGAAGATACTTTAACAAAGATAATAACAATTAATAATACTTTTTCAAAGATAAACAAAATAAAAGAACTTTACACAAGATCAACAAAATTATCACAGACCAGAAAATACAACTAATAGTCCAGATAAGTGAGTAAATCAGAATAATTTGCATTTATCATTTCAGAAACTTATCCCAGAAAATGTGCAAATAGTAGTTATAATTTAAGTTGTGAAAGATAAATGGGAAATGTCAAACTACTCTCACTTGAATTATATAGAAATGAGATATATGAAAATTAAACTATTTCTTAATTTTCCAACAGAAATAACCAGTCTTACAATTTGATTCCAATTTCAATTTTTGAGTGCAAAACTTTCTAAGGGAGTATAACAATCAAGTTGCTGGGTAAAACTTTGGATACCAATCAAATGAGTTAACACAAATTTTAAAACGATCATTAATTTAACTAGGATGTCCATACAGTTATCTATTCAACCTTTCAAAACATCAAATTCAAAACTTAATTTTTATAGGACTGAAAATCAAAACCTGCAACATATCTTACTTTTCAAATAACTTCTTCTTATCTTTTTGTTGTAGAAATAAAATGCTGAGACTTACTTTTTCAGTTTTCTATCAGAATGGTGTTGGAGTTCCTCTTCATGTTCCTCTTTCTCTGCATGTAAACTGTTTTCATCATCCTTCAGGTAATAAATATAGTTCAACGCATTACACTACACTGAATGATTAACTGATTAACAGGTTTAATCATGGTCTTTGTATGGTTTTCAGGTAAAAATAGGATGTTACCAAGGAAAATGAATCTTTTGGACCTCAGTTCCAGTAACAGTTTTAAACCTACGAAAGAACATCATTTAATCACTTTGTTTTTATTTTGACTGTCATTTCTTAAGTATTTTTTTCTCGAAAAATAAATCAACTAAATACTAAACTTTTTCATAACCTACACACAAAATGTCTATGCCTTAACATATCTGAGCCTAAACTTATCTGATACATACATAATGTAACATAAAAATTAATTACTAATAGACCTAGCTAGGAATAGAGTTTTTTTCTAACACTCAAAAGTCAAGAACTGCAGAACACTGATCAATAATCAAATAAATGGGTCAAATTGAAAATAAGTTAATGTTCTTCATACACAGCCAAAGTATTTAAAACCAACTAACTATTCTAAAGTGAAAGAAAAATTAACAGATCAAGAAAAAAGAGTATAACTGAGATTACCAGTTCATTCTTCAAACTACTATAGTCCTCATAGTTGGCCTCATCTAACTGCATAAGGACTCGGTTCTCCTCTTCTTTCATTTCTTTATCCGAGCATGGGGAACCACTTGGAGGAGAACACAGCCAGAACCGAATTTCATCGAAACAGACGTCGCTCCATTTAGATTCTCGTCCGGACAGAAAGCGCTTCCATGTGGCCAGAGAAAACCTGTCTCCATGTGTTTCTTTAAACAGCAGAAGAGCATCCCGTATCGAGATACAGTTCAATCCCATATAATCGAGTCCCTAAATATTCCAAACAACACAAATCTTAACGCATTGACAAACAAAACACAATTTAGTGTTGTCAGTATAAACCCTTGCTATGAATCAACGGTTTTAAACTTTCATAAATTTGAAGGTTCAGTACAATTCTATACATTAAGTCCTTAACAAACGTGAAGCACTGAATCCTCAAATCATGCTCACAAAAAAGGATCTTTTTTGTTAAAGTATTTATAGAAGTCTATTTATAGAATTCAATGTACCCCATTTTGTACACCCAATGGGTTAATGTTTCCAAATATTTGAATGTGAAATTTATATCCATATTTTTTAAAATAGACAGTCGAGTCAGTTTGTAATGACTGTGTATAATTGAATATTCATTCATCACTTTACAAGGTGCAAGTCCCCATAAAAGTTCAGTTCTTGTGAATAATTAGTTAAGTTTAAGGTTATACTTATTCATTATACATTGATAATGAAACAAGTTCTTAAAAACAACTTTGATAAACAACAACCGATTGTGCTTCCTTGATACATTATTACCAGAACTCCCACTGATTATGGGTTAATGAAAGGTTGCAAGGTGGATCCCGCTACTCGCAGGATTGTAACCCACCACCCTCGTATCCCTAGGCTGATGTATTACCCCTCAATCTGCATGCTCTACATAGGAAAATAATGATAACTAACATTGAGAAATAAATAGCAATGTGAAAAAAATGAGAAATTGCTTATTGCAAGCAGTTTCTTCTTAAATCATAATGGTCTTTTATTAACTCATTGATAACTGGTGATTTAAAGTGAGTTATCTTTAACCCTTAGAATGCTAGGTAACTTTCTAAAAATAGAAGTTTGTGACATCTGCTTTCCAAAACCTTTAATATCTGCTTAATTTTGTGGAGGAAAGATACTCAGAGTAGCAAACAGGTTAGATCACAGGCAAGCCACCAATTTACTTGGCGGCTAGCCTGTGATCAAACCTGTTTGCATTAGCATAAAGTCGGTTCCAGCATTATAAGGGCCAATTCATTGACTTCCGGTGATAGAAAATGAATAAATCTTTAAACAAAAAACCCAGCACTACCTGAAAATCCCAATAAGCTTGTTCTTCTGTTGAACGTCTTCGCTCTACATCAGTGAGAACGTCTATAAAATCTTTCCTTGTTACCAGTTTGGATGAGCCACACACAACTTTGATTGCACCTTCAACATGCTCTAAACATATTGGTTTGTAGTAGAGAGCCTCACAGAACATCTGAATCTGTTCTGGGCCGACGCAACCCTTCCTCTCATGGTCTATGGCGTCAAACATCCCCTCAAACTCATGGACTCCCATCTTCACCACCTCCTTCCTGTATCTTATAGCAGGGGCTGGTCGTTACTATGGCCTTATCTATGAAAATAGAGAGATTTCACATTCATCACTGAATATATGTAGAAAAGCATCATATCCACTGTGCCATGGTAGTTAATCTTTTTAAATTTTCATACAATGAGATTTTTTTTTTCATTTATATCCATACTTAAAGAAATCAAAATAAGAGAGGCAGAAACCTCTTTTTAAAAGTCTTCATGATGAAAATTTCTTCCTGTTTCTAAAATGAGAGTTTTTACCATTCCTTATAATCATTCACTTCTTAGGCGCTTTATTCTTGACCAAAGAAAACCATTAGGCAATGATCATCTATTAAATATGTAACTGCTATGAGCATCACTGATATACTTTCTTATACCATTTGCTTATGCACATGTAATGAAATATGTCAGATTCCCTTTGAGTAGTCAGAATAATTCAATGTGAAGATTGCATTTAATTTTCTGATGGGGCAATCTAACGTCGAAATTTCGAACGATCTAAATAGTGTTGGACTTTTCCAATTCTGGTTTTCGGATTTAAACCACATAAAAGCCAATCAAAGTCAAATGATAAGACAAGATATATAAATTGACTTATACACCACCAAATAATGGCATCAATTGCTGTTAAACAATTAAAAAAACGATTAATAGGTTTTTCCCATTCCAGTGCGCATGCGCAGAGAAAATTGATCCCAAGCAAAAAATCGTCACCTAGTGTTAATTAGGAATACAGACATCATGAATTGATTATTAAAATGATTAATTGACAACTGTGAGTAAACTAATTTGATAATTTTGAATTACAATGGAAATATTGGTCTTCAAACGTTGCGACAAAATTTTTGTCGCAGCATCCTTCATTAAATGAATGGTTGGAAAGTTTGATGTGATGGAAGATATTGCCTGTTACAAAATTTTCTCAATATTTCCCCGATTGCGTCAAATTAGTTTGACTACCCTTGAGCAGATCAATGTATCTTACTTTTGATTTATAATGGAGATAATTTGTCTATTGTTTTACAATAATCTGAAATGCTCAGCAGATAGGGGTGATGTAAAGTGGATTATTTTAAAACCAGCTCAAATAAGCATGATGTGGCAGATGAGTGTTATGATGTTTAAACCAATTCCTAAGACCTTTTTTAAACTATGAAAATCTGGTTAGGGCTTTGGGGTGTCCTCGCCAAAGGAAATGGTATGACGTAAAGGGTAAATAAAATAAGTCGCTTGAATAAACATGCCCGACAGGTCAGTTACTTTGAATGATTGACAAAGATTATTTTTCTTATGTTGATTTTTTTCCAAAGATTTCCTTGTTTATACATTGTTTTAGTGCATTTTACTAGCGGTTTTATCCTTGTAGTTCTATAACTATTGCATCTAGTATAGGAAAGAATACGTAGCATAAACAATACGCTGACATAACCTTAAATAGACAAATAATACCTATTTTCCAATAAATTGCATTCTTTAATAGCAATTAAGGTTTCATGTCGGCCATTTGTAAACAATTTAGTTTCTTGTTGACGTCGAGGTCACATGACACAGTTTGTCTAACATGCGGAAGGGCGTGGCAAATGATATACAACTTATGAAAATGCGAGTGAATTCGAGTAAAGATGGGTAAAACGAAGAAGACATGTTCAAAGTTCTGAATAAACCTCTAAAATCTTCATCACACTCATGATCATGAACATTTTTGGTCTGTGGTGATATATCTCGACACATAGAGCATGTCGGTCGCATTGACCGTGTTAACACAATACCACATAACGCCACAGCGTCTTACAGCAAACGACTTTCAAAAAGCATTAGGACAAAACAAAGACCTAATAAACATTTTATTTATTAGGTCTTTGGACAAAAGGAGAAATTGATTTTCACAAGCAATTTCTTCTTTTGCTAAAATACCTTTTCAATATATTTACATATCACAACAGCAGAACTTAAAGATCCTTCACAGGTTTACAAAGCTTTTCTAAACTCATCTGCTTCAAGCAAATAAATGTTGTCTGCAGGTGGTAAAGAGTTAAACGTCCAAACGAGTAATGGTCGAGCAGGATCTGTCACTCAAGAACCCTCTGTAATCCAAGTTATTTACTAATCTATGCTCGTTGGAAAGGGAATTCATACTTATTTCATTGATGTTATATGAATTAACATTGCAATATTCATGACGTTCAGAAGATTTGATCTAGCAGCACGTTGTTAAAATATATGCAGTAGTGACGGTGTGAAGCCATGTGTTAACAAATACATCTTTGGCTCATTTTCTGTACGTACCACAGATCTAACACTATAGACAATACAACCCCATACATGCGTGTTCATATGATACGTTTATATGTTACAAGCGAAAGAACACAGCTCGGATTGAAATATACCGAATGATCCGTATTGGATTAATTGACGTTGATGACGTATGAAATAACGTTACGTGACGTCATTCACGTCGTAACTATATAAGCTGTCTTGACAACGCTTTAGTAATTGTAACCGTTTAGAGAGGAGCAATCGAAAAGTTATTAATATCTACATCAAAATTGCTGTAAATCCGCAATAACATGGGTAACTGTTTCCAGAATTTGAAGAGGAAAAAGAAGAACAAGGTGTATCCTGGTACCACGTCACCGGGAAGCGACCTTACTTCGAGTGAAGTGTCTGAGATTTTGAGCAGATCTTCCAGCGGGGGCTTTATATACAGCAGTTGTAGCAGCTCTAGTGAAGAACTAGAAATGGCTAGAGCATTTGAAACCCCAGACGAGGACAGAGATCTCGATGATATGAACATTGAAGGTAAATATTTACATGTTGTAAAGTTTGTTTGAGATGATGCTATTTCCCTAGTATGGAAATCTCACGCCTTTTATTGATACAGCATGTTGTGAATGGCTGTGTTATATACTTTAACACGGAATACCACTTAGGCAATAAAAGTTTGATACTGCTCTGTGTTATAGCAAACGTCTTAGAATATAGCATAATGTTTTAATCTAGTAATAGAAATGGATTTATCGGTGCAGCACTCTTATATATACATTTACTTTCATATCAAATGTGTATTAAAAGAGACATTTGATTAAACTATTGCTTTACCGATGAATTAGTCCCAACATAGTTTCGTAACAATACTAATGAATACTGGTATCTAAGTGGAATACTTTTGTGAGACTTTAAGTTATTAACGCCGACAGTTCTGTGCAAAATGATTGTTACACTGTTAAATTACAAAATAATTGAACAGTCTCTATGTATCACATAAACAACTTTAAACTATCTTTTAGATCGATGATTTACTGCTTTATTATAGAATGGTCTTCAGTACTCTTCACAAAACAATACCGATAACTCTATTACAGACGCAGTACTGGAGATCAGAAAGCCCGTGTGCTTCCAGATCGACTATGTCCAGGGCATGCCCCATAGGATGCCTTCTCGACTAGCCGAGAGAATGGACCAGAAATCTCCCGTGAACAGATCGCAGCAACAAGTAAGTAATTCTCATCTTGGTCAATTAAACATACAATAAACGGTTCTTGATACTAGTCATTCAATATTTAACCCTTTAATACAGTGCTGGTGCCGACTTCATGCTCATGCAAACCGGTTAGATCCAGGCCAACCGCCAAGTAAATTGGCGGCTGGTCTATGACCTAATCTGTTTGCTACCCTGAGTATCTTTCCTCATCAAGATTAAGCAGATGTATAAGGTTTTTGAAAGCAGACGACACAAACATCTATTTACCCTGTATATATATTACTCGTGAAGCTTTAGAGTCAATACGGGTCTGTATACACTGTTCCAGTCGCTTCCTTTTTATCTAACATGGGCGATCATCCCTCAATTACTCTTCATTTGGAGTTTCTGGCCGCATTCACCCTGCCAAATGTATTGCCAGTATATGGGCTTTTGTGCGCATTTTCCTTCCTCCCAAACATAAGAACTTCGAAATTGTGTGGAATTGAATGTCAGATTTGCTTCGTCACCACACAGACCTAAACCCCTCAATGATCGGAGCCTCTGTAACGTGTGGTCACTGTGGTGGTTGTCAATGTCCTACCTTTATCTGTCTAAGACAGGAAAGACCATTTCATAGAGCCTGTTCGAGACGAATGCTCTGCTTAACTCGCTGTGTGTGGGGAATGTGTTCGGGTGAGGGGAGAAGGGGATATGAGGGGGTGAGAGCAGACAGACATATCTAGTGCCTCTTCTTGGTTGAGAGAAATTTGTTTTATGACTTCTTTCGAATGAATTTTTCGCAGTATGAAGTGTGGCCTACTAGTAGATGAAGCTTACGACAATATCTAACATACAACTTACAAAGTATACGTAAAATAGCCTATCTTTGTGTAGCAGAACTGAAGCGTACATGTATTTTGTTGCTATTTCGTAGAATGGTACCGTTTGACCAATAAATGTTATAAAGTTACTTAGGCATTGTGTCAACCAGAAACTTGCGTATTTACAGGCGACATTGACGGAAGAAGACGAATTACTCATGGACGAAATACTGGCGGAGGCAGAAGCAAACGAAAGGTTGGAGCAACTGATAGAACAGCAGATTGCTGCACAAAACCTGCGCGAAAGGCGCTTAAACGCGATCCGAGAAAAGGCCAGGTCCATGAGGATGCGTCCTCCAACGAGAGCTAGGCGTGATGGGGACGGGGGAGATGGGAGCGGGGGTAGTGGGGACGGGGAAAATGGGGGAGGTGGCGCAGAGGGAAATGGAGATAATGGGGGAGGGAGCAATGGGGGCGAGGCTGGAAATGGTGGGGCTAACAGGGATGCGGGGATGGGTGAGGGGAATTAAGCGGGCGGGGTCGGTTTGGGGTTTGAGGGGGAGGGATATTGGCGGGTTGGTTATTGGGTGGGTCAAAATTAGTTATAGGAATTCTGGGGAGAAATTAAGCAAGGGGTTGACGGAAAATGGGCAAATGCGGGCATTGGCTGGGGTCATTTCGTTGGCAAATTATGCTTTGGACTTAATTGCTGTTAGCTTGCCGCCAGGCTTTGATATGGAGTTGGTGTAGTTGACGGGATACCAAACTCACATTTGGTGTATGATGAATGACCCAATGATATTGATAACAACGATATCAACGGCATGAATCAGACAATAACGCTGCTGGAAATATCAAATCAACATGTGGCAATGAAACTAGAGGACTCGAAGTCTGCGATCGTGATTTTGATGTTAGCAGTAAAATTACAGATAACAAGTTTATTTCAACGATACCAATGACTTCGATGACTACATCAATGATGTTGACGACAAACAAGCCATCGGTGATTTAAATGTCTGCAATGCCGATGGGGGCATTAACATAAACGGAAAGCTATTATGCCAATGTTTATGGGATAGTTGCTGCAAACTGCGTGACGATATGAGAAAGCTTTCCCACTTGTGTAGACGATGGTGACAAAACTTTAAGGTAAAGAGGTGTAAGCAGTGATTCTGGTGAGAATGTTTATCGTGAAGGTGTAAACAAAGCTAATCATAAAGGTGGTCATTAATTGTATGTTACCTAGCGAAGGTGGTATCATAAAAAAGACCTTTAAAGATGTTGTTAGTACTACTACAGGGGATAATAAAAAGAGATGACAATTATGTGACTACAGCGATATTGCTGTTATTGAAAATGAGCGATGAAGTTGTGATAACACTGATGATAGTGGTGATGACATTATTATGATTATCGGGATGTTGATATTGACACCATTTTTGGCGATGATGGTGATGGTGATAATCAGTTATGGTGATAATATAGTAGAAACCGAGGACATAGTTGAAGATTGCACCGATGGTAGCATTGATGTTATGATTATGGGGGAAGCCAATATAGATAACACTATTGGTGATAATTATTGATGGTAATAATGTACAAGAAACCGAGGAATGCACTGATGGTAGTGTTGATGTTATGTTTAAAGGGACGTCGATGTGGATAGCATCTACGATGCTTTTATTGATGGTACTACTATGCTAGTAACAGAGAGCAACGTTGCTGATTGAACTGATGGTACTGACGTACTAGAAACCGAGGGCAAAGATCATGATGGCGCTGGTGATAGCGTTGATGTCATGATTATAGAAAAGCTGATATGGACAGTATGATTGATGATATATGTTAATGCACTAGAAACTGAGAGCAAGGTTAATGGTTGTACTAATGGTAGCGTTGATGTCATAATTGAAGGGAATACGACAGAAAACATCATCGACGATATCCATTAATCCTTTACTAGAAACCTAGAGCAAAGCTCATCATAATACGATTTATCATAATACAGAAACCGCTTTGGATAGCTTCGACAATGATATTATTGGTGGTATTAATGTACTATAAACAGAGAGCAACGTTGATGATTGTAATAATGGTGCTCACGTTCTAGAAATCGAGTGCAAATTTGATGGTTGTAGTAATGGTAGCGTTGATATGAATAGTATCGTGGAAGTGGCAATGTTTAAGATGATCCTGTCGCCAAGCATGAATATCCTGGTTATTTTCGATTTGACTTATATGCTGCCGATGTAAATGACATTGATTACACGTCGGTTTGGAATGGACAAGGCCTGGTAGCTCAGCAGTTGTTGCTGTCATTTAAAACATATATTCTGCCGACTTTCTTTTATGACAATAAATATTATGAAGGGTCTCGGTCTGAAATTCATCACAATAGAAAACCAGGAAGACCGATACATTAAAATGTAAACAAAATTGTTAAACTGGTGCATTAAATATCGTTATTTTTTTAAAGTTGATTTCTGTTTGGCCTTTTCTTTTTCGCATACACTGTCCTCGTCTGCATGCCTGCTAGTTTGTCTATAGATATTCTTTTCCATGTCTTGGAGAGCAAAGAAATACCTCTTGGATAAGAACATACCTGACTAATCAAGCATTGCAAGTTACTTGCATTTGTTTCTGCTGCAGACGACGTTTCTATCGTCATCTAACATATCATATCCTCTAAAAATGTCCAAATTCGTTTCGGTTCAGCCTCCTTTGACTAGTAATAGTTAGACGACCGCTTGTACAATGTATTGTTAGAAATGGGTGTGGCCCTTCCTCTGGTCAACACGTGGTTCGTTTTAATTTATCTTTCATTTTAACTATCTTTACCTTACTGCTGTCTTTAGCTGATGATTCGATTTTGATCAGATTAAAAACTTAAACATTGTGCATTAAGAGTGTTAACACATGTTTTAAACAGTATTGTTTATTGAGCAAGACATTCTATCATGGGTAAAGCTATTCCGGATTGGCTAGAATTTCTAATAGGTGTAGAAATAATGACAAAGACAGATTTAAATCTTTAATAATTTATTATCTGTTCCTCACAGACTCTAAATCAACAATATCCCAGTTTATAATTGGAAATATCGCTTAAAACATGTAAAAGGACATTACATTATGTACAATTTCCCGATAAAAGTATATCACACACATATTATTTCTGCAGGTTTTGTACAAGTTATTTCATGATTCCTATACAGCTATGTAAAATGGTTTGTTAGTAGATTTCTATACAATTCCCTTTAAAAATGTCCGTGAGATAAGACGTAGTGTTATATATCTATAACAAACCCCTCTTGATCTATCGCTCATACTGGATTATGTGACTTCAAATTGAAATTACATAACAGGAGACAGGAAAGTTTTATCTATGAATATTCATATTCTATGCATGATTTTGAATACAAACCACAGTTAGCAACTTCTTTTTATGTCAAAATGGTTTCCATACCCTCACCCACTGCCAAATCATATAACTATTGGACTACATAACCTTAAATTGGTTTAAATCATGTTGCTTTCAAAAGTTTTCTGCATGTAATATATGATAACAGAAGCCTTCAAATGACTACTTTTAACTTGTGCCTCAGAAAATAAGTCGTCAGTTATTGCTGAAAATGACTCTTGATTGGCTGACCATTATAGTCAAGCTTTCAAACAACAGAGATCTACACTCACTAGTCTTTCCCAGAAGGGAGGCCATTTTTCGACATTTGTTACAATGCATGTAATGGGAAAGCCTCTACTTTTACACTATGCTAATAACACACAATTTAACTTGACAAAAAGGATTGCACATTTGTTTGAAGTTTTGTATTTACAATTAAATTAAATCAGCACATAGATATGTACACAAGTGGACACTGTGTTGCTACAACGATGGTTTCGTCACATACAGCTGGCACATTCACTGGTGATACTACAATGTGTGACACTGTGGATTGGTGACCCGACAAATGTGACAAACATAATACATAGGGAGGATCACATGAATGACATTATCACATGGGTCACATGACCACATGGCATACCCAGTGTTCAGTGCAAGACTATAGTAAGTGCTTCATAAACATGAATCACTTACTATAGTATTGCACTGAACCCTCAATACATCATCACATGGAATATGATGGGTAAGACCATCACATTGGAGATATCACCACACAGGCAACAATATCACATTATATGACATGACCACATGGCATAGATCATCACATTGGAGATATCACCACACAGGCAACAATACCACATTATATGACATGACCACATGGCATAGATCATCACATTGGAAATATCACCACACATGCAACAATACCACATTATATGACATGACCACATGGCATAGATCATCACATTGGAATTATCACCACACATGCAACAGTATCACATTGGATGATTTGCCACATGGCAAACACCATCATTTAACAGATAGTCATATTGGCAATACCATTACATGGGAGATATCGTCACATTGGTAACACCAGCATTTTAAAGGTATCTGCACATCGAGGGTTTAGCGCCATACTATAGCAAGTGTTTCATGTTTGTGAAGCACTTGCTATAGTATTGCATTGAACCCTCAAATTGGTCAACACATATTATAGAAGATAACACCCCATGTGCAACACAATTACAGGAGTGATATCGCCACACGGTCCGAACCACCAACCAGAGCAGCATCATCACATAGCAACACCATCACATGAAATACATCATCACCACATGAGAGACACAAAAAGACATGTAGCATGATAAACAGATTGGTCCTCTGTCCTTGTTACCCTTCCTACACAGGATTACATATACACACAAGTGAACAATAAATTCATATAACATCAAGTCATACTAGTTGTAGATCTTGTGAGAAAAGAAGACATTACAACAGAAA